>JAOPSE010000034.1:9347298-9947300 GCA_029449295.1 Zea luxurians
TCCGGTGCGCCAACCACGTCACTCAACCGTTAGGTTCGACCGTTGGAGCTATGACTTGTGGGGCCACCGGACAGTCCGGTGGTTCACCGGACAGTCACTGTTCAGAGTCTGGTGCGCCTTCTGCGCCTGCTCTGACTTCTGCGTGCGCAGTTGCACTGTTCACTGTAGACTTTTGCAGACGACCGTTGGCGCAGTTAGCCGTTGCTCCGCTGGCACACCGGACAGTCCGGTGAATTATGCGGAGTGGCTCCCCCAATTCCCGAAGCTGAGCAGTTCAGAGAGGATCTCCCTAGTGCACCGGACACTGTCCGGTGGCACACTGGACAGTCCGGTACGCCAGACCAGGCAGCCTTCGGTTGTCTTTTGCTCCTTTTATTTGAACCCTTTCTTGGACTTTGTATTGGTTTGTTGTGAACCTTTGGCACCTATAGAACTTATAATCTAGAGCAAACTAGTTAGTCCAATTGTTTGTTGGGCAATTCAACCACCAAAATCATTTAGGAAAAGGTTTGACCCTATTTCCCTTTCAATCTCCCCTTTTTTGGTGATTGATGCCAACACAAACCAAAGCAAATATAGAAGTGCAGAATTAAACTAGTTTGCATAAGGTAAGTGCAAAGGTTGTTTGGAATGAAACCAATATATTATTTCTACTAGATATGCATGGATGGTTTTCTTCTTATTTAAAATTTTGGACCACGCTTGCACCACAAGTTTTGTTTTTGCAATTTTTTTGTAAAATTATTTTCAAAAACCTTTTGCAAATAGTCAAAGGTACATGAATAAGATTGAAAGAAGCATTTTCAAGATTTGAAATTTTCTCCCCCTGTTTCAAATGCTTTTCCTTTGACTTAAACAAAACTCCCCCTCAATGAAATTCTCCTCTTAGTGTTCAAGAGGGTTTTACAAATTTTTGAAGATACTAGAACTTTCTCCCCTTTTGAAAACACATTAAGATACCAATTTGAAAACTTCATTTTTAAAATTCGGTGGTGGTGCGGTCCTTTTGCTTTGGGCTAATACTTTCTCCCCCTTTGGCATGAATCGCCAAAAATGGATACTTGTGAGTGAAATATAAGCCCTTTCATTTTCTCCCAATGGTAAACAAATAGATATGAGTGAAGATTATACCAAAGTGGAGAACTATGCGGAAATACCGGCAAAAAGTAGATAATACCGATGGAGTTGAGTGGAAGCGTCGTCTTTGCCGAATACTCCATTTCCCTTTCAATTCTATAACTAAGCATAAGATTACACTTGAAAACACATTAGTCATAGACATAAAAGAGATATGATCAAAGGTATATAAATGAGCGATGTATGCAAAGCTTCAATCAAAATTCCTAGAATCAAGAATATTTAGCTCATTCCTAAGTTTGGTAAATGTTTTCTCATCTAGTGGCTTGGTAAAGATATCGGCTAATTGTTCTTTGGTGTTAATATAGGCTATCTCGATATCCCCCCATTGTTGGTGATCTCTCAAAAAGTGATACCGAATGGCTATGTGCTTAGTGCGGCTGTGTTCAACGGGATTATCTGCCATGCAGATTGCACTCTCATTGTCACATAGGAGAGGGACTTTGCTAAATTTGTAGCCATAGTCCCTGAGGGTTTGCCTCATCCAAAGCAATTGCGCGCAATAATGGCCTGTGGCAATATACTCGGCTTTGGCGTGGAAAGAGCTCCTGAGTTTTGTTTCTTTGAAGCCAAAGACACCAGGGATCTCCCAAGAAACTGACAAGTCCCTGATGTGCTCTTCCTATCAATTTTACACCCTGCCCAATCAGCATCTGAATATCCTAATAAATCAAAAGAGGATCTCTTGGGGTACCAAAGACCAAACTTAGGTGTATGAACTAAATATCTCAAGATTCTCTTCACGGCCCTAAGGTGAACTTCCTTAGGATCGGCGTGGAATCTTGCCACACATGCATACGAAAAGCATAATATCCGGTCGAGATGCACATAAATAGAGTAAAGATCCTATCGTCGATCGGTATACTTTGATCTATGGATTTACCTCCCATGTCGAGGTCGAGATGCCCATTGGTTCCCATGGTTGTCCTGATGGGTTTGGCATCCTTCATTGCAAACTTGGTGAGTATGTCTTGAATGTACTTCGTTTGGCTGATGAAGGTGCCCTCTTAGAGTTTGCTTGACTTGAAATCCTAGAAAATACTTAATTCCCCCATCATAGACATCTCAAATTTTGTACCATGATCCTACTAACCTCTTCACATGTAGATTTGTTAGTAGACCCAAATATAATATCATCAACATAATTTGGCATACAAACAAATCATGT
This sequence comes from Zea luxurians, assembly GCA_029449295.1. Lineage (NCBI taxonomy): Eukaryota > Viridiplantae > Streptophyta > Magnoliopsida > Poales > Poaceae > Zea > Zea luxurians. The sequence continues at coordinate 9,349,604 of JAOPSE010000034.1, forward strand.
TGCAAATGTTTTTAGTAAAGAGAGTAGGATCGGCTTTGCTGACTTTGAAGCCATTAGTGATAAGAAAATCTCTTAGGCATTCATACCATGCTCTTGGGGCTTGCTTGAGCCCATAAAGCGCCTTAAAGAGTTTATAGACATGGTTAGGATACTCACTATCTTCAAAGCCTGAAGGTTGCTCAACATAGACCTCTTCCTTGATTGGTCCATTGAGGAAGGCACTCTTCACGTCCATTTGATAGAGCTTAAAGCCATGGTAAGTAGCACAGGCAAGTAATATATGAATTGACTCAAGCCTAGCTACGGGTGCATAGGTTTCACCAAAATCCAAACCTTCGACTTGTGAATAACCCTTGGCCATGAGTCGGGCTTTGTTCCTTGTCACCACTCCATGCTCATCTTGCTTGTTGCGAATACCCACTTGGTTCCTACAACATTTTGATTAGGACGTGGAACCAAATACCATACCTCATTCCTCGTGAAGTTGTTGAGCTCCTCTTGCATCTCCAGCACCCAATCCGAATCTTTAAGTGCATCCTCTATCCTGTGTGGCTCAATAGAGGAAACAAACGAGTAATGTTCATAAAAATGAGCGATTCGAGATCGAGTTGTTACCCCCTTATGAATATCGCCTAGGATGGTGTTCACGGGGTGATCACTTTGAATCGCTTGGTGGACTCTTGGGTGTGGCAGTCTTTGATCTTGTTCATCTTCTTTGTCTTGATCATTGGCATCTCCCCCTTGATCATTGTCCTCCTTGAGGTGGCTCATCTTCTTGATCCTCATTTTTATCATCTTGAGCTCGATCCTCATCTTGAGTTGGTGGAGATGCTTGCATGGAGGAAGATGGTTGATCTTGTGCGTGTGGAGGCTCTTCGGATTCCTTAGGACACACATCCCCAATGGAACATGTTCCTTAGCACGATGCACGGAGCTGAAAGGGAAATGTGCCCTTGGGCCATTTCTAAGTATTTTGGTGATTGAGTGCCAACACAAGTGTTTTGTGTTTGTCTATGCAAAGTGGTGAACAAAGTACAAATCATGTCAAAAGGTATGTTTCTAGACTTAGTACATTGTTTTATGGACTAATGTATTGTGTCTAAGTGCTGGAAACAGGAAAAATTGAGTTGGAAATCAGATGGCTTTGTTCTGCCAAAGTCTGCTCAGTCTGGGTGCACCAGACTGTCCGGTGGTGCACCGGACAGTGTCCGGTGCGCCAGGCTGGCCCTGGCAAACAGGCTGCTCTCGGGACTTTCGACGGTGGTGTATGGCTATAATTCACCGGACTGTCCGGTGGTGCACCGGACTGTCTGGTGAGCCGTTCACAGGCGAACTCGTCGCTCTCGGGAAATGATTATCGGCGTACGGCTATAATTCACCGGACTGTCCGGTGGTGCACCGGACTGTCCGGTGAGCCAACAGTCGACCGAGCCAATGGTCGGCCGCGCGATCTGCGTGGGACACGTGGCCAAGCCAACGGCTAGAAGGAGGCACCGGACTATCCGGTGTGCAACCGGACAGTGTTCGGTGCGCCAACAGCTCTCAAACTCCAACGGTCGGCTTCGCCAAATAAGAAGGGAATCCGCACCGGACAGTGTCCGGTGGTGCACCGGACTGTCCGGTGCGCCAGTCGGCAGAAGGCAAGAATTGCCTTCCTACATTGCTCTCAATGGCTCCTAGCTGCCTTGGGGCTATAAAAGGGACCCCTAGGCGCATGGAGGAGAACATCAAGCACACTCAAAGCATTCCTAAGCACCAAGGCTTCGATTCCACGCATTTGTTTCTTCGTGATAGCATCTAGAGCTCTAGTTGAGTTGTGAACTCACCGGGTTGTGTTGCGAGCTCTTGTTGCGACTTGTGTGCGTGTTGACATTCCTGATTTTGTGTCTTGTGTGCGTTGCTCATCCCTCCCTTACTCCGTGCTTCTTTGTGAATTTCAAGTGTAAGGGCGAGAGACTCCAAGTTGTGGAGATTCCTCGCAAACGGGATAAAGAAAAGCAAAGCAAAACACTGTGGTATTCAAGTGGGTCTTTGGATCCGCTTGAGAGGGGTTGATTGCAACCCTCGTCCGTTGGGACGCCACAACATGGAGTAGGCAAGTTTTGTACTTGGCCGAACCACGGGATAAACCACTGTGTCTATCTGTGTTGATTCTCTTGTGGTTATCGTGTCTTGCGAGAACTTCTCTTTAGCCACTTGGCGATTATTGTGCTAACGCTTAACTAGTTTTGTGGCTTAAGTTAAGTTTTACAGGATCACCTATTCACCCCCTCTAGGTGCTCTCAATTGGTATCAGAGCCATTCTCTTCACAAAGGGACTAATCGCCCGAAGAGATGGATCCTAAGGGGAAGGGAATTGTGATCAACGATAAGGAGAAGGAATCCTTCGTCAACGAGCCCAAGGAGGACAAGCCTACCGACTCGGGCTCGGGCCATAAACGGAAAGATGGGAAGAAGAAGAAGACAAGGCGCATCAAGGAGATCGTCTACTACGATGACAGCGACGAGTCCACTTCTTCCCAAAAGGACGACTACGACTACGAGAAACGGAAAACGGTCAATTCGAACTTTTCTTTCGATTACTCTCGTATTCCGCAAAGTACAAATGCTCATTTGCTCTCTATTCCACTTGGCAAACCTCCTCACTTTTATGGAGAGGACTACGGATTTTGGAGTCACAAAATGCGTAGTCACTTGTTCTCTCTCCATCCAAGCATATGGGAGATAGTTGAGAGTGGAATGAAATTTGATAGTACTGATAGTCCCATGTTCATTAATGAAGAAAATCCACAAAAATGCACAAGCAACTACTGTTCTTCTAGCTTCATTGTGCAGGGATGAATACAACAAGGTGAGCGGCTTGGACAATGCCAAGCAGATCTGGGACACCCTCAAGATCTCTCATGAGGGAATGACGTCACCATGCTCACCAAAATGGAGTTGGTGGAAGGCGAACTTGGGAGATTCGCGATGATAAGGGGCGAGGAGCCAACCCAATGTACAATCGGCTCAAGACCCTTGTCAACAAAATAAGGAGCTACGGAAGCACGCGATGGACGGACCACGACGTTGTCCGCCTAATGCTAAGGTCCTTCACTGTACTTGATCCACATCCGGTGAACAATATTCGTGAAAATCCTAGGTACACCAAGATGTCACCCGAAGAAGTTCTTGGGAAGTTCGTAAGCGGACGAATGATGATCAAGGAGGCAAGATACGTGGACGACGCGTTGAATGGTCCAATCAATGAGCCTCAACCCGTTGCTCTCAAGGCAACGAGAAGTAAGGAGGCGCTACCTAGCAAGGTGGCGTAAGTTGAGGCGGCAAGGCTAAATGATGAAGAGATGGCCCTCATCATCAAGCGCTTCAAGACAGCGCTAAAGGGTCGCAAGGGACAGCCAAGCAAGACCAAGACAAAGGGGAAGCGCTCATGCTTCAAATGTGGTTAGATTGGTCATTTTATCGCTAACTGTCCCGATAATGAAACTGACCAGGAACAAGGAGCAAGAGGGAGAAGAAGAAGAATTACAAGAAGGCCAAGGGTGAGGCACATCTTGGAAAGGAGTGGGATTCGGATTGCTCCTCTTCTGACTCCGACAATGAAGGACTCGCCGCCACCGCCTTCAACAAGTCATCCCTCTTCCCCAATGAGCATCACTCATGTCTCATGGCGAAGGAGAAGAAGGTATGTACTCGGGATACCACTTATGCTTCTTCAAGTGATGATGAGTCTAGTGATGACGATGAAATAGACTATTCTAGTTTATTTAAAGGTTTAGATAGAATAAAAATTGGCAAAACTAATGAGTTAATTGATGCTTTAAATGATAAGAATAAATTGTTAGAAAAGCAAGAGGATTTGTTGTATGAAGAACATGATAAATTTGTAGAGGCACAAAAATCTCATGCTTTAGAAGTTAAAAGAAATGAAATGCTTTCTTGTGAACTATCCACTTGCCATGAGACAATTTCTAGCTTAAAGAGCATAAATGATGATTTGAATGCTAAGTTAGAAAAATCTAGTAAATTAACATCTTGTGTAGAACATGTTGTAATTTGCACTAGGTGTAAAGACTTTAATGTGGATGCTTGTAGTAAACACCTATTGTCTTTTGCAAAGTTAAATGATGAAGTGGCTAGTCTTAATGCCCAACTTAAGACTAGCAAAAGTGAATTTGATAAATTAAAATTTGCAAGGGATGCCTACACTATTGGTAGACACCCCTCAATTAAGGATGGACTTGGCTTCAAGAGGGAAGCCAAGGACTTAACAAGCCATAAGGCTCCCATCTCTGCTAAGGAGAAAGGGAAGGCCCCTATGGCGAGTAGTGCTAAAAGGAACCATGCCTTCATATACCATGATAGGAAATATTCTAGGAATGTTCATCATAGAAATTGCAATAATGTTGTTTCACATGCTTATGATTCATATGCTATGACTGCTTCTAGTTCCCATGTTGTGCATGATAGAAATGTTATTAGGAGAAATTTTATTCATCATGTGCCTAGAAAGAATATTGTTCATGCTCCTAGGAAAGTAATGAATGAACCTTCTACAATTTATTATGCTTGCAATGCTTCCTTTGATATTTGTAGAAAGGATAAGAAGTAATTGCTAGGATGTTAGGGGCCAAATGTAAGGGAGACAAAACTTGCATTGGGTCCCTAAGACCATTGACACTAACCTCGTAGGACCCAACAAGAGTTGGGTACCTAAGACCCCAAGCCTAAATTTGCCTTACAGGTTTATGCATCCGGGGGTACAAGCTGGATTATCGACAGCGGATGCACAAACCACATGACGGGGGAAAAGAGGATGTTCTCTTCCTACGTCAAGAACAAGGATCCCCAAGATTCAATTATATTCGGTGATGGGAACCAAGGCAAGGTAAAAGGGTTAGGTAAAATTGCTATTTCATCCGAGCACTCTATATCTAATGTGTTTTTAGTTGAGTCTCTTGGATATAATTTGTTATCTGTTAGTCAATTATGCAATATGGGATACAATTGTCTATTCACAAATGTAGATGTGTCTGTCTTTAGAAGGGTGTGATGGTTCACTAGCTTTTAAGGGTGTACTAGACGACAAACTTTATTTGGTTGATTTTGCAAAAGAATAGGCCGGTCTAGATGCATGCTTAATTGCTAAGACTTGCATGGGTTGGCTGTGGCATCGCCGCTTAGCACATGTGGGGATGAAGAACCTTCACAAGCTTCTAAAGGGAGAACACGTGATAGGTCTAACTAATGTGCATTTCGAAAAAGATAGACCTTGTGCAGCTTTGTCAAGCAGGGAAATAGGTGGGAAGCTCTCATCACACCAAAAATGTGATGACCACGTCAAGACCCTTGGAGATGCTTCATATGGACCTTCTTCGGACCCGTCGCCTATCTAAGCATAGGAGGAAGTAAGTATGGTCTTGTTATAGTTGATGATTTTTCCCGCTTCACTTGGTTATTCTTTTTGCAGGATAAATCTGAAACCCAAGGGACCCTTCAAGCGCTTCCTCAGGAGAGCTCAAAATGAGTTTGAGCTCAAGGTGAAGAAGATAAGGAGCGACAACAGGTCCGAGTTCAAGAACCTTCAGGTGGAGGAGTTCCTTGAGGAGGAAGGGATCAAGCACGAGTTCTTCGCTCCCTACACACCACAGCAAAATGGTGTGGTAGAGAGGAAGAACAGGACGCTCATCGATATGGCGAGGGACAATGCTTGGAGAGTTCTAGACATCCGAGTGCTTTTGGTCGGAAGCCGTGAACACGGCTTGCCACGCCATCAACCAGGACTACCTTCACCACCTCCTCAAGAAGACTTCGTATGAGCTACTAACCGGTAACAAACCCAATGTGTCTTACTTTCGTGTATTTGGGAGCAAGTGTTATATTCTTGTGAAGAAAGGTAGAACTTCTAAATTTGCTCCCAAAGCTATAGAAGGGTTTTTATTAGGTTATGATTCAAATACAAAGGCGTATAGGGTCTTCAACAAATCATCGGGTTTGGTTGAAGTCTCTAGCGACATTGTATTTGATGAGACTAATGGCTCTCCAAGAGAGCAAGTTGTTGATCTTGATGATGTAGATGAAGAAGAAGTTCCAACGGCCGCAATGCGCACCATGGCGATTGGCGATGTGCGACCACAGGAACAATTGGCGCAAGATCAACCTTCTTCCTCAACAATGGTGCATCCCCCAACTCAAGACGATGAATAGGTTCATCAGGAGGAGGCGTGTGATCAAGGGGGAGCACAAGATGATCATGTGAGGGAGGAAGAAGCACAACCGGCACCTCCAACCCAAGTTCGAGCGACGATTCAAAGGAATCATCCCGTCGACCAAATTTTTGGGTGATATTAGCAAGGGAGTAACTACTCGTTCTAGATTAGTTAATTTTTGTGAGCATTACTCCTTTGTCTCTTCTATTGAGCCTTTCAGGGTAGAAGAGGCCTTGCTAGATCCGGACTGGGTGTTGGCCATGCAGGAGGAGCTCAACAACTTCAAACGTAATGAAGTTTGGACACTGGTGCCTCGTCCCAAGCAAAACGTTGTGGGAACCAAGTGGGTGTTCCGCAACAAACAAGATGAGCACGGGTGGTGACAAGGAACAAGGCTCGACTTGTGGCAAAAGGTTATGCCCAAGTCGCAGGTTTGGACTTTGAGGAAACTTTTGCTCCTGTGGCTAGGCTAGAATCCATTCGTATTTTGCTAGCATATGCCGCTCACCATTCTTTCAGGTTGTACCAAATGGATGTGAAGAGCGCTTTCCTCAACGGGCCAATCAAGGAGGAGGTGTACGTGGAGCAACCCCCTGGCTTCGAGGACGAACAGTACCCCGACCATGTGTGTAAGCTCTCTAAGGCGCTCTATGGACTTAAGCAAGCCCTAAGAGCATGGTATGAATGCCTTAGAGACTTTTTAATTGCTAATGCTTTCAAGGTTGGGAAAGCCGATCCAACTCTTTTCACTAAGACTTGCGATGACGATCTTTTTGTGTGCCAAATTTATGTCGATGACATAATATTTGGTTCTACTAATCAAAAGTCTTGTGAAGAGTTTAGCAGGGTGATGACGCAGAAATTCGAGATGTCGATGATGGGCGAGTTGAACTACTTCCTTGGGTTCCAAGTGAAGCAACTCAAGGACGGCACTTTCATCTCCCAAACGAAGTACACGCAAGACTTGCTAAAGCGGTTTTGGGATGAAGGACGCCAAGCCCGCAAAGACTCTGATGGGAACCGACGGACACATCGACCTCAACAAAGGAGGTAAGTCCGTTGATCAAAAAGCATACCGGTCTACAATAGGTTCTTTGCTTTATTTATGTGCTAGTAGACCGGATATTATGCTTAGCGTATGCATGTGTGCTAGATTTCAATCCGATCCAAGGGAGTGTCACTTAGTGGCTGTGAAGCGAATTCTTAGATATTTAGTCGCTACGCCTTACTTCGGGATCTGGTATCCAAAGGGGTCTAACTTTGACTTGATTGGATACTCAAATTCCGACTATGCTGGATGTAAGGTCGATAGGAAGAGTACATCGGGGACGTGCCAATTCTTAGGAAGGTCCCTGGTGTCATGGAACTCTAAGAAACAAACTTTTGTTGCCCTATCCACCGCTGAGGCCGAGTACGTTGCCGCAGGACAGTGTTGCGCGCAACTACTCTAGATGAGGCAAACCCTCCGGGACTTTGGCTATAATCTGAGCAAAGTCCCGCTCCTATGTGACAATGAGAGTGCTATCCGCATAGCGGAAAATCCTGTTGAGCACAGCCGCACAAAGCACATTGACATCCGGCATCACTTTTTGAGAGACCACCAGCAAAAGGGAGATATCAAAGTGTTTTATGTTAGCACCGAGAACCAGCTAGCCGATATCTTTACCAAGCCTTTAGATGAGAAGACCTTTTGCAGGCTGCGTAGTGAGCTAAATGTCTTAGATTCGCGGAACTTGGATTGATTTATAGCATACATGTGTTTATGCCCTTGATCATGTTCCTTATGCATTTTGTTGTTTACTTATGGTGCTCAAGTTATACAATCACTCCCCGGACCTCACAAGTCCTTTTTGCATGTAATGCACAAATTTAAGGGGAGTTGTGCTACAACTTGACCCTTTGAGACTAACCGTGTGCTTGAGTTTTCTTAATTTAGTCTCAAAGGAGGTTTGAAAGGGAAAAGGTGGACTTGGACCATGAAAGACTTCCACTGCACTCTGATGAGAGAGTAACTTATTCCAAGCTCATCTCATGTACTTCGATTGCCTTTATATTTTTATTTGAAGATTTTGGTGAGACAATGGGGTTAAAGGGCCAAGATTGATCCCGTTTTGGTGCTTGATGCCAAAGGGGGAGAAAATAAAGGCCAAAGTAATAAATGGATCAGCTACCACTTGAGAAATTTTGAAAATAGTAGAATAGGGCTTTTTGTTTTGTCAAAATACTCTTGTTGGTTGTCAAAATACTCTTGTTGGCTCTTTTTGTCAAAAGTTGATCTCTTATGGGGAGAAGGTTGATTATGGGAAATAGGGGGAGTTTTTGCTACTGTGATTAATTCCTCTTGGAATACCTCCTTTTATGTCTCTACAATTGTGTTTGACTTAGAGATAGAAATTTGAGGTTAATTTGGCAAAACAAAACCAAGTGGTGGCAAAGTATGATCCATATATGTCAAATTTGAATCAAAACAACTTGAGTTTTCATTTGCATTGATATTGCACTTGTTCTAGTTGCTTTATGTTGTGTTGGGATAAATCACCAAAAAGGGGGAGATTGAAAGGGAAATGTTCCCTTGGGCCATTTCTAAGTATTTTGGTGATTGAGTGCCAACACAAGTGTTTTTGTGTTTGTCTATGCAAAGTGGCGAACAAAGTACAAATCATGTCAAAAGGTATGTTTCTAGACTTAGTACATTGTTTTATGGACTAATGTATTGTGTCTAAGTGCTGAAAACAGGAAAATTTGAGTTGGAAATCAGATGGCTTTGTTCTGCCAAAGTCTGCTCAGTCTAGGTGCACCGGACAGTGTCCGGTGCGCCAGGCTGGCCCTGGCAAACAGGCTGCTCTCGGGACTTCGACGGTGGTGTACGGCTATAATTCACCGGACTATCCGGTGGTGCACCGGACTATCCGGTGAGCCGTTCACAGGCGAACTCGTCGCTCTCGGGAAATGATTATCGGCGTACAGCTATAATTCACCGGACTATCTGGTGGTGCACCAGACTGTCCGGTGAGCCAACGGTCGACAAGGCCAACGGTCGGCCGCGCGATCTGCGCGGGACACGTGGTCGAGCCAACGGCTAGAAGGAGGCACCGGACTGTCCGGTGTGCACCGGACAGTGTCTGGTGCGCCAACAGCTCTCAAACTCCAACGGTCGGCTTCGCCAAATAAGGAAGGGAATCCGCACCGGACAGTGTCCGGTGGTGCACCGGACTGTCCGGTGCGCCAGTCGGCAGAAGGCAAGAATTGCCTTCCTACATTGCTCTCAACGGCTCCTAGCTGCCTTGGGGCTATAAAAGGGACCCCTAGGCGCATGGAGGAGAACATCAAGCACACTCAAAGCATTCCTAAGCACCAAGGCTTCGATTCCACGCATTTGTTTCTTCGTGATAGCATCTAGAGCTCTAGTTGAGTTGTGAACTCACCGGGTTGTGTTGCGAGCTCTTGTTGCGACTTGTGTGCGTGTTGACATTCTGATTTTGTGTCTTGTGTGCGTTGCTCATCCCTCCCTTACTCTGTGCTTCTTTGTAAATTTCAAGTGTAAGGGCGAGAGACTCCAAGTTGTGGAGATTCCTCGCAAACGGGATAAAGAAAAGCAAAGCAAAACACTGTGGTATTCAAGTGGGTCTTTGGACCGCTTGAGAGGGGTTGATTGCAACCCTCGTCCGTTGGGACACCACAACGTGTAGTAGGCAAGTTTTGTACTTGGCCGAACCACGGGATAAACCACTGTGTCTATCCGTGTTGATTCTCTTGTGGTTATCGTGTCTTGCGAGAACTTCTCTCTAGCCACTTGGCGATTATTGTGCTAACGCTTAACTAGTTTTTGTGGCTTAAGTTTAAGTTTTACAGGATCACCTATTCACCCCCCTCTAGGTGCTCTCAGGAGCCTTTTCATCATCTAACTCATCAAGATCAACTTGCTCCACTTGGGAGCCGTTAGTCTCATCAAACACAATGTCACAAGAAACTTCAACTAGTCCAGTGGACTTGTTAAAGACTCTATATGCCCTTGTGTTTGAATCATAACCAAGTAAAAAGCCTTCTACAGCCTTAGGAGCAAATTTAGATTTTCTACCTCTTTTAACAAGAATAAAACATTTGCTACCAAAGACTCTAAAATAAGAAACATTGGGCTTTTACCGATGAGGAGTTCATATGATGTCTTTTTGAGGATTCGGTGTAGATATAACTGGTTGATGGAGTAGCAGGCGGTGTTAATCGCCTCGGCCCAAAACCGGTCCGGTGTCTTGTACTCATCAAGCATGGTCCTTGCCATGTCAAATAGAGTTTTATTCTTCCTCTCCACTACACCATTTTGTTGTGGTGTGTAGGGAGAAGAGAACTCATGCTTGATGCCCTCCTCCTCAAGAAAGCCTTCAATTTGAGAATTCTTAAACTCTGTTCCATTGTCGCTTCTAATCTTTTTGATCCTTAAGCCAAACTCATTTTGAGCCCGTCTCAAGAATCCCTTTAAGGTCTCTTGGTTTGAGATTTATCCTGCAAAAAGAATACCCAATTGAAGCGAGAATAGTCATCCACAATAACTAGACAGTACTTACTCCCGCCGATGCTTATGTAGGCTATCGGGCCGAATAGGTCCATGTGGAGTAGCTCAAGTGGCCTGTCGGTCGTCATGATGTTCTTGTGTGGATGATAAACACCAACTTGCTTCCCTACTTGACATGCGCTACAAATCCTATCTTTCTCAAAATGAACATTGGTTAGTCCTAAAATGTGCTCTCCCTTTAGAAGCTTATGAAGATTCTTCATCCCAACGTGGGCTAGTCGGCGATGCCAGAGCCAATCCATGTTAGTCTCAGGAATTAAGCAAGTGTTGAGTTTAGCTCTATTGAAATCAACTAAGTATAGCTGACCCTCTAGCACTCCCTTAAATGCTACTGAATCATCACTTCTTCTAAAGACAGTAACACCTATATCCGTAAAAAGACAGTTGTAACCCATTTTGCATAATTGAGAAACAGAAAGCAAATTGTAATCTAAAGAATCTACAAGAAAAACATTGGAAATAGAATGGTCAGGTGATATAGCAATTTTACCCAATCCTTTGACCAAAACTTGATTTCCATCCCCGAATTAGCTCTTTGGGGATCTTGGTTTTTTCTCATAGGAGGAGAACATCCTTTTCTCCCGAGTCATGTGGTTTGTGCACCCGCTATCAATAATCCAACTTGAGCCCCCGGATGCATAAACCTACAAAACAAATTTAGGCCTTGTTCTTAGGTACCCAAACGGTCTTGGGTCCTTTCACATTAGAAACAAGCACCTTGGGTACCCAAACATAAGTCTTTAACCCCTTATGTTTACCTCCAACATATTTGGCAACTACTTTGCCTAATTTGTTAGTAAGCACATATGAAGCATCAAAGGTCTTAAATGAAATGTTATGATCATTTGATGCAATAGAAGATTTCTTCTTAGGCATTTTAACATGGGTAGAACGCCTAGAGCTAGAAGCCTCATTCTTATAAATAAAAGCATGGTGAGAAACAGAATGAGTCTTCTTAGCATGAATTCTCCTAAACTTATCCTCAGGATAACCAGGAGGATATAAAATATAGCCCTCGTTATCCTAAGGCATGGGAGCCTTGCCCTTAACAAAATTAGATAATCTTTTAGGGGCATTGATCTTGACATTGTCTCCCTGTTGGAAGCCAATGCCATCCTTAATGCCAAGGCGTCTCCCACTATAAAGCATGCTACGAGCAAATTTAAATTTCTCATTTTCTAGTTCATGCTTGGCAATTTTAGCATCTAATTTAGCTATATGATCATTTTGTTGTTTAATCATAGCAAGGTGATCATGAATAGCATCAACATTGATATCTCTACATCTAGTACAAATAGAAACATGATCAATACTAGAAGTAGAGGGTTTGCAAACATTTAGTTCATTAATCTTAGCATGTAACATGGCATTTTCATTTCTAAGATTGGAAATATCATCTTTGCAAACATTTAAATCTTTAGCCTTAGCAATTAATTTTTTATTCTCAATCTTAAGGCTAGCAAGAGAGGCATTCAAGTTATCAATCTTAGCAATTAAACTAGCATTTATCATTTCTAAGATTGGTAATTGAATCATCACAAATATTTAATTTCTCAACCTTAGCAATCAAATTAGCATTCTCAATTCTTAGGTTGGAGATAGTGTCATGGCAAATGCTAAGCTCACTAGTTAATTTTTCACATTTTTCTACTTCCTGAGCATAAGCATTTTTAACCTTAACATGCTTCTTATTTTCTTTAATTAGGAAGTCCTCTTGGCTATCCAAGAGTTCATCCTTCTCATGAATAGCACTAATCAATTCATTCAATTTTTCTTTTTGTTGCATGTTTAGGTTGGCAAAAAGAGTGAGCAAGTTATCCTCATCATCACTAGAATTATCCTCATCACTAGAAGTTGCATAGTTAGTGGAGGATCTAGATTTTACCTTCTTCTTCTTGCCATTCTTTGCCATGAGGCACTTGTGGCCGACGTTGGGGAAGAGGAGGCCCTTGTTGATGGCGATGTTAGCGGCGTCCTCGTCGTCGGAGGAGTCGGTGGAGCTCTCGTCGGAGTCCCACTCCCGGCAAACATGGGCGTCGCCCCCCTTCTTCTTGTAGTATCTCTTCTTCTCCTTCTTCCCCCTCTTGTCGTCGCCCCTGTCACTGTCACTAGAAATAGGACATTTTGCTATAAAGTGACCGGGCTTACTACACTTGTAGCAAACTTTCTTGGAGCGGGGCTTGTAGTCTTTCCCCATCCTTTTCTTGAGGATTTGGCGGAAGCTCTTGATGATGAGTGCCATCTCCTCGTTGTCGAGCTTGGAGGCGTCGATGGGGAGTCTACTTGATGTAGACTCTTCTTTCTTCTCCTCCGTCGCCTTGAATGCGATGGGTTGAACCTCGGGTACGGAGGAGGCGCCTTGCTCGATGATTTTCTTGGAGCCTTTGATCATCAATTCAAAGCTCACAAATTTTCCTATCACTTCCTCGAGAGACATTAGTTTGTATATAGGATCACCACGAATTAATTGTACTTGAGTAGGATTTAGAAAAACTAGTGATCTTAGAATAATCTTGACCATTTCATGGTCATCCCATTTGGTGCTCCCGAGGTTGCACACTTGGTTCACCAAGGGCTTGAGCCAGTTGTACATGGCTTGCGGGTCTTCTCCTTGGTTGAGCATGAACCGACCGAGCTCCCCCTCGACCATTTCCCTCTTGGTGATCTTGGTCACCTCATCTCCTTCGTGCGTGGTCTTGAGCACGTCCCAAATCTCTTTGGCACTCTTCAACCCTTGCACCTTATTATACTCCTCTCGACTTAGAGAGGCGAGGAGTATAGTAGTGGCTTGGGAGTTGAAGTGCCGGATTTGGGAAACCTCGTCCGAATCATAATCTTCATCCCCGGTGATGGTACCTGCACTCCAAACTCAACAACGTCCCAAATACTAGCGTGGAGTGAGGTTAGGTGATGCCTCATTTTATCACTCCACATGTTATAATCTTCACCCTCAAAAACGGGTGGTTTGCTTAGAGAGACGGAAAGTAAAGGAGTACGTTTTGAAATGCGAGGATAGTGTAGGGGGATCTTACTAAACTTCTTGCGCTCATAGCACTTAGAAGTGACGGACGGCGCGTTGGAGCCGAAGGTGGATGGCGACGAAGAATCGGTCTCGTAGTAGACCACCTTCTTCATCTTCTTTTTCTTGTCGCCACTCCGATGCAACTTGTTGTGGGAGGGTGATTCTCCCTTTCCTTTGGAGCCGGACTCCCTTGATAGAGCCTTCCTGTGGCTTGTAGCGGGCTTCTCGCCGGTCATGACCTCCTTCTTGGCGTGATCTCTCGACATCACTTCGAGCGGTTAAGCTCTAATGAAGTACCGGGCTCTGATACCAATTGAAAGTCGCCTAGAGGGGGTGAATAGACGGAATCTAAAATTTATAAACTTAAGCACAACTACAAGCTAGGGTTAGCGTTAGAAATAAAATCGAGTCCGAAAGAGAGGGTGAAAACAAATCACAAGCAAATGAAGAGTGTGACACGGTGATTTGTTTTACCGAGGTTCGGTTCTTGCAAACCTACTCCCCGTTGAGGTGGTCACAAAGACCGGGTCTCTTTCAACCCTTTCCCTCTCTCAAACGGTCACCTAGACAGAGTGAGCTTCTCTTCTCAATCAATCGGGACACTTAGTCCCCACAAGGACCACCACACAATTGGTGTCTCTTGCCTTGATTACAATTGACTTGGGAACAAGAAATGAGGAAGAAGAAAAGCGATCCAAGCGCAAAAGCTCAAAAGAACACGACAAAACTCTCTCTTCTAGTCACTATTGCTTTGAGTGGAATTGGGACTTGGAGAGATTTGATTCGCTCTAATTGTGTCTTGTATTGAATGCTATAGCTCTTGTATTGAATGTGTTGGCTGAAAACTTGGATGCCTTGAAGTGTGGTGGTTGGGGGTATTTATAGCCCCAACCACCAAAGTGGCCGTTGGGGATGGCTGCTGTCGTATGGCGCACCGGACAGTCCAGTGCGCCAGCCACGTCACCCAACCGTTAGGGTTCGACCGTTGGAGCTCTGACTTGTGGGGCCACCGGACAGTCCGGTGGTGCACCGGACAGTCACTGTTCACTGTCCGGTGCGCCTTCTGGTGCCTGCTCTGACTTCTGCGCGCGCAGTTGCACTATTCACTGTAGACTTTTGCAGACGACCGTTGGCACAGTTAGCTGTTGCTCCGCTGGCACACCGGACAGTCGGTGAATTATAGCGGAGTGGCTCCCTCAATTCCCGAAGCTGAGCAGTTCAGAGAGGATCTCCCTGGTGCACGGGACACTATCCTGTGGCACACCGGACAGTCCGGTGCGCCAGACCAGGGCGGCCTTCGGTTGTCTTTTGCTCTTTTTATTTGAACCCTTTCTTGGACTTTGTATTGGTTTGTTGTGAACCTTTGGCACATGTAGAACTTATAATCTAGGGCAAACTAGTTAGTCCAATTGTTTGTATTGGGCAATTCAACCACCAAAATCATTTAGGAAAAGGTTTGACCCTATTTCCCTTTCAGTGGCAAAGGGGCACAATAGACAAAATAGGAAGGCATGCCAGAGGCGGCAGTGAAAGGGAAATGGACCTAATCATTTCCTATAATCAATTTTGGTGGTTGACGTCCAACACAAACTATATGAAGTAACTAGTTTGTCTAGATATCATTTATCTCAGGTGCACAAGGTTCAACACAAACCAAGAAAGAAATTCAGTTAAGGACACAATCAAATTTGGAGCAAAGGACTTAGAGTATGTTGAAATTTGGCGTACCAGACAGTGTCCGGTGCACTAGGCTCGAGCACAATCAAACCAGCCACTCTCGGGAATTCCAGGGGCACCCTCCGCTATAATTCACCGAACTGTCCGGTGAGCTAGTGGAGCAACGGCTCCTTGCGCACCAATGGTCGACTGCTCAGATGAATAGTGATGAACAGTGCCACAGCAGGAGTCAAAGCGCAGAAGTCAAAGGTCACCGGACTGTCCGGTGTGCCACCAGACTGTTCGGTGCAGCAAAAAGACAAAGAGCTGCAACGGTCAATAGCTCCAAACCCTAACGGGCGCGCTGACGTGGCTCGCACCGGACAGTGAACAGTGACTGTCCGGTGCGCCATCGGACTATCCGATGTGCCCATCACCAGCAGACTTTGCCAATGGCTAGGAAGTGGTTTGGAGCTATAAATACCCCCAACCACCTCATTCATTGGCATCCAAGTGTTCTGAATTCAACATTCAATACAAGAGCAAAAGGCTTCACTCCAAGACACATTTCAATAGATCAAACTCCTCTCCAAGTCCCAAAATCAACTCCACCACTTAGTGACTTGAGAGAGAGAGTTTTTGTGTTCATTTGCGCTCTTGTTTCTTGGATTGCCTTCTTCCTTCCCATTCTAATTCTTAAGTGCTTTGTAAAGTTAAGCAAGAGACACCTAAGTATGTGGTGGTCCTTGTGGGGTCTTAGTGATCCGTTTGATTAAGGAGAAGGCTCACTTGGTCTAAGTGACTATTTTGAGAGAGGGAAAGGGTTGAAATAGACCCAGCCTTTGTGGCCTCCTCAACGGGGAGTAGGTTCTTTGGAACCGAACCTCGGTAAAACAAATCACCATGTTCACTCGCTTTGATTCTCGCTTGATTTGTTTGCTCCCTTTCATCTCTCTAAAGTTTCTTTGCCAATATTGATTTGAGTTTTCTCCCAAACGTCATCCGCATCATTTGAGCAAGAGAAACAATCTTCTGCCTCGGATTTAATTCTAACGCTAACCTCGGCCTTTAGTGTGTTTTAAGTTTATAAATTTTAGGTTTCGCCTATTCACCCCCCTCTAGGCGACTTTCAATTGGTATCAATGGCAGTGCTTCATTAAGAGTCTAACCAACTCGAAGTGATGTCTGGAGATCACTCCAAGAGGGAGATCGTGACCGGCGACAAGCCCACGGGCTCGGGGAAGACTCTCTCAAGAGAGTCTGACAACAAGTACAAGGAGTAATCCTCTTCCTCCATCAAGTCACATAGGAGGGGTGACAAGAAGAAAAAGAAGATGAAGAAGGTGGTCTACTACAAGACCTATTCTTCAACACCCTCTACCTCCAGCACCAAGTCGTCCACTACTTCTAAGCGCCATGACCGCAAGAAGTATAGTAAGGTGCCCCTATGCTATCCCTGTATTTCAAGGCACGCTCCATTACTTTCCGTACCCCTAGGCAAACCACCATATTTCGATGGTGAAGATTATTGCATGTGGAGTGATAAAATGAGGCACCATCTAACCTCACTCCACGAAAGTATTTGGGATATTGTTGAGTTTGGAGTGCAGACACCACTGGTGGGGGACGAGGACTACAACTCGGACGAGACCGCCCAAATTAGGCACTTTAACTCCCAAGCAACTTCTATACTCCTCACCTCTTTATGTCGAGAGGAGTATAACAAGGTGCAAGGGTTAAAGAATGCCAAAGAGATTTGGGATGTCCTCAAAACGGCACACAAAGAGGACGAGGTGACCAAGATCACCAAGTGGGAGACGACCGAGGGAGAGCTCAGTCGATTCATCCTCAACAAAGGAGAAGAGCCGCAAGCCATGTACAATCGGCTCAAGACGATGGTCAACCAAGTGCGCAACCTCGGGAGCACAAAATGGGATGACCATGAAATGGTCAAGGTTATTCTAAGATCCCTTGTTTTTCGTAATCCTATTCAAGTTCAATTAATACGTGGGGATCCTAGATATAAGCAGATGTCTCCTGAGGAAGTTATTGGCAAGTTTGTGAGCTTTGAACTTATGATCAAAGACACCAAACATATTGTCAACTTGGAGCAAGGCGCCACCTCTACACCCGAGCTGCAACCCGATGCATTCAAAGCAATGGAAGAAAAGAAGGAAGAGTCTACACTAAGTATGCTTCCAATCGACGCCTCCAAGCTCGACAACGAGGAGATGGCGCTCATCATCAAAAGCTTTTGTCAAATCCTCAAGCAAAGGAGGGGGAAGGACTATAAGCCCCGCTCCAAAAGGGTGTGCTATCGGTGTGGTAAGTCCGGTCACTTTATAGCTCAATGTCCATATTCTAGTGAAAGTGTGGACGAAGACAAGGGGAAGAAGAAAATGGAAAATAAGAAGTACTATAAGAAGAAGGGTGGCGAAGCACACATAGGGCGGGAATGGGACTCCGTTGAGAGATTCACCGACTCCTCCTCCGACGAGGACGCCGCCAACATCGCCGTCAACAAGGGACTTCTCTTCCCCATTGTCGGCCACAAGTGTCTCATGGCTAAGGACGGTAAGAAGAAGAAGGTATACTCTAGAGCCAACCCTAAATATACTACATCCAATGATGAGGGTAGCTCTAGTGATAATGAAGATGATTTAATTTCTCTCTTTGCCAACTTTAACATGGACCAAAAGAAAAAATTGAATGAATTAATTGAAACCATTAACGAGAAGGATGATCTCTTGGAATGCCAAGAGGATTTGCTCGTTAAGGAAAATAAAAAAAATGTTAAATTGAAAAATGCTTATGCTCTAGAAGTAGAAAAATGTGAAAATTTGTCTAAAGAGCTTAGCATTTGTAATGATTCAATTTCCTGTCTTAAAAATGAGAACGCTAGTTTAAATGCTAAGATAGAAGAATTAAATGTTTGCAAACCCTCTACATCTACTGTTGAGCATGTCACTATTTGTACTAGATGTAGAGATATTCATGTTGAAGCTATTGATGATCACCTTGCCATGATTAAAAAACAAAGTGATCACATAGCTACATTAAATGCTAAAATTGCCGAGCATGAACTAGAGAATGAAAAGTTTAAATTTGCTAGGGGCATGCTCTATAATGGGAGACGCCCTGGCATTAAGGATGGGATTGGTTTCCAACAAGGGAGCCAAAACAACACCAAAACTAATGCCCCTAAAAATTGTCTAATTTTGTTAAGGTTAAGGCTCCCATGGTTCAGGATAGAGAGGGTTACATTTTATATCCTGCAAACTATCCTGAGCATAAGATTAGGAAAATTCATGCTAGTAAACCTCATTCTGTCTCTCATCATGCATTTATGTATAGAAATGAGGCTTCTACCTATAGGCATTCCACTCATGTTAAAATGCCTAAAAAGAAAATTCCTAATGCATCAAATGAGCATAACATTTCATTTAAAACCTTTGATGCTTCTTATGTGCTCACTAACAAATCAGGCAAAGTAGTTGACAAATATGTTGGGGGCAAACACAAGAGTCCAAAGACAGGGTACCCAAGGTGCTTGTTTCTAATGTAAAAGGACCTAAGACCGTTTCGGTACCTAAGAACAAGGCCTAAAATTGTTTTGTAGGTTTATGCATCCGGTGGATCAAGTTGGATAATCGATAGCGGGTGCACAAACCACATGAAAGGGGAGAAAAAATGTTCTCCTCATATGAGAAATATGAAGATCCCCAACGAGCTATTACATTCAGGGATGGAAATCAAGGTTTGGTCAAAGGATTGAGTAAAATAGTGAAAGGGAAATTGGGTTAACCATTTCTTATAATTAATTTTTGGTGGTTGATGATCAACACAAACACATGGACTAACTAGTTTGTCTAGATATTATCTATTACAGGTGCATAAGGTTCAACACAAACCAATAGAGAAATCCGGTTAGGGATACAATAAAAAATGGAGCAAAGAACTTGAGTGTGCTGAAAAATGGTGCACCGGACTGTTAGGTGTGCTACCGGACAGTGTCTGGTGCACCAGGCCGTACAACAGATGAACCAGCCACTCTCGAGAATTCTAGGGGCGCGCTCCGCTATAATTCACTGGACTGTCCGGTGTGACACCGGACTGTCTGATTTGCCAGCGGAGCAACGGCTAGCTCGCGCCAACGGTCGACTGTGCAGAGTGAACAGTGCCGTGAAGTCAGAGAGCACCGGACTATCTAGTGCAGCAAGATGACAAAGGCTCCAACGGTCGACCAGCTCCGAACTCTAACGGTTGCGCTGACGTGGCACGCACCGGACAGTGCACAGTGCAGTCTGGTGGCGCACCGGACCGTCCGGTGCGCCCATCACCAGCAGAATTCAGCCAATGCCTAGAAGTGGTTGGGAGGCTATAAATATCCCCAACCACCTCATTCACTCACATCCAAGCATTTCTGAGTTCTCATTCATTGCAAGAGCAAAAGCCCAACACTCCAAGACACAATTAAAGCAATCAATCCACTCAAAGCTCCAAAACAACTCTAGTGCATTAGGGCTCGTGAGAGGATCACTTGTGTTCTTTGTTGCTCTTGTCGCTTGGTTTGGCCTTTTTCTCTTCCCTTCTATTTCTCAATTAACTTGTAATCAAAGCAAGAGACACCTAAGTGTGTGGTGGTCCTTGCGGGGTCTAAGTGATCCGAGAGATTAAGGAAAAGGCTCACTCGGTCTAAGTGACCATTTGAGAGAGGGAAAGGGTTGGAATAGACCCGGTCTTTGTGACCTCCTCAACGGGGACTAGGTTCTTTGGAACCGAACCTCGGTAAAAGAAATCATCGTGTTCACTTGCCTTGATTCTTGTTTGATTTGTTTTCCCCTCTCTAACGTTTCCTTACTAATGTGAATTTGAGTTGGCTCCCATACGTCATCCACAATCCTTGAGCAACTCCTAGCAAGAGAGATATTCTTTTGGACTTGAATTTAATTCTAACGCTAAACCCCGACCTTAGTGTGTGTTTAAGTTTATAAATTTCAGGTTTCGCCTATTCACCCCTTCTAGGCAACTTTCAATCGGTATCAGAGCCAGTGCTTCAATAAGAGCCTAACCAACTCGAAGTGATGTCTAGATGAAGCGTCTCGGTCTAATTCCCGAAACTAAACATGCATAGATATACTAGAATACAGAATTCTAGTACCATGTTCAAGTGGTGCCATAACATACAAGGCTTTTATTTAGTGCATTCTAATAATATGATAATAGAAACTAGAAATAAAATAGTGGTGGCGAAGAACGTGGCTGCGAGCTCCTCGTCGGACATGGCGTCGGCTACAATACAATGGCACCATAGGGGACTTGGGTGTAGGAAAGCGCTACTCATTGGGCACAAAGTTAGGATCCTCTGCAACAAATCATCAATGGGTGAGTACAAAGGTACTCAGCAAGTCCCACCTCGCCCTTACAGTGAGGGAGTTACATCATGCATGAATCATTGACAAATGTTAAATATAGAAGTGATTAACGAGTGTAAACTAAAGGAAAACCCATAACCACCCACCATAGCCAGCAGGTAGCTCAACTAGTTGAAGTGTCCACACCATAACCTGTCCTATACCGAGGACACAGACCATTCGAATGGATTATACACTCTGCAGAGGTTGTACGCTGTACCCACACGCACATCACTGTCCTAAGACGGCTCTGTCATAGCCAACACCTAGCCATGGCTCAACCTCGCCTAGCTGCCCACAAACCCCGGGTTCTGACCGCTCAGGTCCCCAACCCAAAACATATCCACCTCGGACGACTACCAGGCCAGCCAGTGGGATTAGGCTAAGGCTTGCCCATACAAGCTCATGTGGTCGCACTAGAAAGAAGTTAGGTGAGATGGCACCCCAACACATAGTCCTTATGGTTCACCAGAGCAGCCACCAACCAAAACTAGCAAACCCGAGATGTCACCACGACAACTCGGTCGCAAGTCTACCACCACGGTAGCGCATGCACCAACACTTACCCT
Organism: Zea luxurians; assembly: GCA_029449295.1. Classification (NCBI taxonomy): domain Eukaryota; kingdom Viridiplantae; phylum Streptophyta; class Magnoliopsida; order Poales; family Poaceae; genus Zea; species Zea luxurians. The sequence continues at coordinate 9,371,044 of JAOPSE010000034.1, forward strand.
ACTGCTCTGGTTTCATCCCGTCTAGTTTCATCAAGTGTCAAGGTATCAAATATTTATGCATTTAACATGCATCAAGGCATCAACCAAAGGTTTCGCTCATTCCCTCAGTATTAGGTGTATCATTTCATGTCACTCCTAAGTCTAGTAAATTTTATATTTTTCCTCACTTAGGAACAAACACCGTCAACGTAAGAGGTCGATGAGACTTGCCTTCACTCGCGTACTCCTCCTCGACGTTGGGCTCCTGGTCGACAGGCTCTGGCTAGTCTTCTTCTGGGATCGGCTCTGCTCCAACATTCGCCAACGAGCACGCGTACAATAGGCAATCACACAACAAGTATAAATATGAGTACATTATGTTTTGTTTTTTAATCAATATGCATAGTTTAATTTTTAGAAAATAATAATAATAATAATGGTTTGATTTTAGAAAAACTTTGGTGAAAGAATCGGATTAATTAGAGTTCATATGTGAAAGTTATTAGTGGTACAAAATAAATGGATAATAAAACGAAAAATATGCCTACACCAGGAATTAAACTCTGGCGGTGGCATTTTACTAAGTAGCAGCTTGCCACCATGCTACTTCTTATGTCTGTGTTATTTTAGATGCGCGAAATTATAAAACTGGTACTGGTCGAAGAATACAAGGGTACGGAAGTCATCTTCTTCTTCTCTCTGTTCCCTCACGGTGACCATCGGGAGTTCAATTCAAGCCATAAGGGAGGTGAGGGGGGCTGCTGGGGAGAGGGGGAGAAGTGCCTCCAACCTGCAGCAGGTCTGGTTGGGGCGCGATTTTAGGGAATGGGTCGACGGGCGAGCTGTCGTGTGGGAGGTGTGGCCATGGCGGACTGGGCTCGACGACAGCTTAAACAGCAAGGGAAACGACGATGGGCTGGTGGAGGATACTCCGGAGGTGGAGGAGGCGCTTACCTATGGCTCGGCTAGCCTCCCGGGGTGCTACAACGGTAGGACGATGGACGACCGCGGCGAACCAGCTCGGGAACGGAGGACTGTTGGTGGCTCAGCTCGGGAAGATGAGCGGCGTCGAGGGGTAGCTCGAGCCCCTTTTTATAGGCGGTCGCGGCTCGACGGTGCACATGGCGTGCGACAACTGTGCAAACACGTGCGACGCGGTGGAGTTGACTTTGCATTCCTGGCACTTCGGGCTGGTGCTGAGACGACGTCGAGGGCGCGGCATAGCAATCCAGGTGGTCGGGTTTGACTGTCGCGACACAAGCGGGGTGATGCTGGAGAGAATCGCGATGACGTATCACATCGGCGTTTGTCCGTGGCTAATTATGGCTCCTGGTGTAGCAGCGGCAAGGATGGAGGTGTTGACTGCGGCATGGCGTGCAGCCATGGTGCTCTGTTGCTTGCTCCAAGGCAAGAGGAGAACAAAGGGTTTGTGCGTGCTCTGCTCCTTGCTTGCTCGGGTGTAGTGGCAATGGCCAAGGAGACATCACTCGCTAGCTGCTAACTAGACAAACAGACAAAGATGAGTAGATGAAAGGTTCCGCAGTTGGCAGCCATGGCGTGCTGCTTAGTGTTGGTTTGTAGGAGCGAGCGTGAAGATGGAACATCATGCCCCGCCAGTGCTAGCTACATTTAATTAATTTGGGTTGACCTTCTCTTTAAGCAGCTAATGAGATTTAGTTTTGAGTTCGAGGTAACTTGGTTAGGATAAAGTGCGTGCGATCAAATAGACGGACGAAATAAATAATCTTATAGTTCATCGTGACTTCGTAAAATAGTTTTGAACTTAGTTTTAAAATATATCGTTTGGTTCTAGCTAGAATTTTTATCTTTTTTTTTGGAAAATACTCCGTCAAATTAAATCGAGATTATTTTGAAAAGTGTGTGACTTTTAGTTTAAAAAATGGGATGTCACAAACCTACCCCGCTTAGGATGAATCTCGTCCCCGAGATTCAGCTTGGGTCTGGAACAGTTGAGGGAACTCGGCTCTGAGAGCATCTTATCGCTCCTAGGTTGCTTCTCCTTTAGAATGTCTGCTCCACTGAACTCGGCAAAGAGTGACAGTTGAGGTCCTAGTCCTGCGAGTCACGGTGTCTAGGATCTTCACTGGCACTTCCTGATAACGGAGGTCATCTTGAAGGTCGATAGTGTCCTGAACCACTTGTTCTTCTAGAACACGGAGACACTTCCTCAACTGAGACACGTGGAAGACATCGTGCACTCCAGACATGTCCTTGGGAAGGTGTAACTTGTAGGCTACTGCTCCCACCCTTTTAAGGATTGGGTAGGGACCAATGTACCTTGGGGCCAACTTTCCACGGACTTGGAATCTGCTCATGCCATGGATCGGGGAAACTTTAAGATACACAAAGTCCCCGACACTGAAAGCGAGCGCACGCCTCCTTTTATCTGCATAGCTTTTCTGGCAGGATTGAGCTGCTTTCAAGTTTTCTCAAATTTCTGCCACTTTGTCCTCTGCAGTCGTGATAAAGTCTGGACCTTCAATAATTCGATCGCCTACTTCTGACCACATCAACGGGGTCCTACACTTTCTCCCATACAAGACTTCATATGGTGACATCTTCAAGCTAGACTGGTAGCTATTGTTATAGGAGAATTCTGCATACGACAGGTTGTCTTCCCAATCCTTGCCATATGTGAGAACACAGGCTCTCAACATGTCCTCAAGGATCTGGTTGACTCTCTCAGTCTGGCCATCGGTCTGCGGATGGTAAGCTAAACTAAAGTACAACTTGGTGCCAAGAGCTTTGTGCAACTTCTTCCAAAATCTGGAGGTGAACTGGGTACCTCGATCAGATACGATCCTCCTAGGTATGCCATGTAGCTTCACAATACGATCAATGTATAGCTTGGCCAACTTATCCCCACCAAAGGTAGTCCGCACTAGAATGAAATGAGCCACCTTAGTGAGATGGTCGACTATCACCCAAATTGAGTCATGACCATTCTTGGTACGGGACAGACCAGTGATGAAATCCATACCAACTTTATCCCACTTCCAGACTGGAATTGGCAATGGCTGTAGTTTACCGTTAGGCTTCTAGTGTTCTGCCTTGATTTGCTGGCACACATCACACTCAGCAACAAATCTGGCAATATCACCCTTCATACTATCCCACCAATACTTCTCCTTAATATCCATGTACATTTTGGTTGTTCCGGGATGGATGGAATAGGCTGAGTTGTGAGCCTCATCTAATATGGTTTGGCAGAAATGACCTTGCTTTGGCACGCATATTCTCTTCTTGAACCATAAAGTGCCCTGATTATCAACCCTGAAGTCTAGTGCCTTGCCTGCACTATTTTGGGTCTTGATCCATATCAGCTCCATGTCCTCTATTTGGGATTCCTTGATCTGATCATCGAGGATAGGTTGAACGCTAAGGTTGTAATTGAGACAGTGGGGCACAACCCTTAGGTTCAACTCCCTCATTTCTTTTCTCAACTCTAGGGCTTGAATCACTAAGTGATGACAATACACCTTCCGGTTAAGCGCGTCAGCCACCACATTAGCTTCCCTAGATGGTAGTGAATCTCCAGATCATAGTCCTTGATTAACTCCAACCATCTGCGTTGTTGGAGGTTGAGGTCTGACTGGGTGAAGATATACTTGAGACTCTTGTGGTCTGTGTAGATCTCACACTTGTTCCCGATCAGATAGTGCCGCCAGATTTTTAAGGCATGCACAACTGCTGCAAGCTCTAAGTCATGTGTTGGGTAGTTTTGCTCATGAGTTCTCAACTGTCGTGAAGCATAAGCTACTACCTTGCCTTCTTGCATAAGAACACAACCCAAACCTTGTCTTGATGCATCACAGAAGATGGTGAAGCTTTTCTGGATGTCAGGTAGGACTAGCACCGGGGCACTAGTCAATCTTGCCTTTAACTCCTGAAAGCTTCGCTCGCAAGCTTCAGACCAGACAAACTTCTTGTCTTTTTGAAGTAGCTCGGTCATCGGTCGGGCTAATTTAGAAAATCCTTCAATGAACCTTCAGTAGTATCTAGCCAAACCCAAGAAACTCTTGATCTCTGTGACTAAAGTGGGTTGTTTCCACTTTGACACTGCCTTTACCTTCTCTAGATCAACCTCAACCCCTTCAACTGTGAGAACATGTCCTAGATAGCTAACTCTCTGCATCCAAAACTCACACTTGCTGAACTTGGCGTACAACCGGTTATTCCTGAGCTTGCCCCAGACGACCCTGAGGTGTTGTCCATGCTCTTCGGCGCTTTTGGAGTAGATCAATATGTTGTCTATGAAGACCATGACAAATCTGTCGGCGTTTCGACCCTGGGGGGTCCCTGGACCGACGAGTAAATTGTGGCTGCGTGTCCTAGCCCAGATGGGTCGGCGCGAGACGGAGACACAAGGGGGAAAAACCGGCGAGGGGAAACCGCGGCCTCGTGTTGTCCTGCGCCCAGGGCGGATGCGCTTGCAGTAGGGGGTTACAAGCGTTCGCGAGGGAGAGAGAGAGAGGGGGCGTGAGACTGCGCGTCCACCCGTTCTCCCGCGCGGCCACCTTTGTATAAGGGCCCTGGACCTTCCTGTTATAGATGTAAGGAGAGGGTCCAGGTGTACAACGGGGGGTGTAGCAGCGTGCTAACGTGTCTAGCAGAGAGGAGCCAGAGCCCTATGTACATGCCAACGTGGCTGTCGGAGAGGTGTTGGAGCCCTGTTCATGTGGCGTTGTGGCCGTCGGAGGAGCGCTTGAGCCCTATAGAAGCACAGCTGTCGGGGCTGTCGGATCCTTGCTGACGTATCCTTGCTTCCGTAAGGGGCTGACAACCGCCGTTGTCATGGAGCACGCGAGGTGCCATCATTACTTGTTTTACTGGGGCGAGCCAGATGGGACACTGGTCTTGTCCCCCGTAGCCTGGGCTAGCTAGGGGTAGGGTAATGATGGCCCCCCTTGTGGCGTGGTCGGCCCGAGCGAGGTGGTGACTTGTCACACCCGGTTCCACGGGGTAGAACCGAGCGCATACCATATGTGTGCCAGGATCCATTTTCACACATATGTTGATGTCACAAGTGTAATATATCAAAAGACAATGCAATAAAGGTGTAAAGAGAGTATAATACTTTATTACATCATCTGAAACATTGTATCTTGAACAAGTATCATATCAAAGTAAAGCGGAAATAAACAACTGGGCAATCTCCCACAGGAAGATGACCGGCGCATCGTTAGACTTAGAAATCATCGTCGTCGATAAAATCTCCATCAAAGTCTCCAGCATCACCCTCTGATCAAAATATTAGCAAGGGTGAGCTCACTTATGGTCGGGGCTCAGCAAGTGGGGGAAAATTAATGCAGGTATAACAAGGTGAGGCAAAGGATGAGCAGTAAGCATTTTAGTTGGTCAACATTTTATTAACAACACCTGTCTTACTATTGAGTGTGAATCCCAAATATCCCATTTAAACAAAGGAATATGAATATAACAAAAACACTTAAGTGAAACCACTTAAGCAAATTATTGGCAGATCATCAGATCTCAATTTAATTCCATCCTGAAGTTCAATTATCATGTGAGGAGTCCAGGTCGCTCATAACCGGGAGCACGGCTGATATATCAGTTTTACACTCTGCAGAGGTGGTACAACTTTACCCACAAGTCATGCATCCCATCTAGCCCGGGTTGATCGGACCCTTAAACACTGCCGAGGTGAATGGCTAGGGATCCATTATGAGGCTTTCACAAAATACACTTAATACGAAGCAACCCGCTAAGGTTTCTAAAGGCGATGGTGGTGGCCCCCTGGGTGAAGTACCTTAGCTAAGAATACGACCCCATGTTAACGTGGGCTGCCAGCACCTACCGCTCCCCCTCTTGCCCATATTTCAGGTAAGGTTGCTAGGCGCTAAGTATATAAAGCTAATTACCAAAGCTAGAGCCATGATAGCACTCGTGGTTGTATTGTTATCCTGGGTGGTCACTCCATGTTCCAATTAATTTGAAATAATATCATTTTAACCATCGGGTTAATGTCATAATTGCCAACTAATATTTTGGAACATTAATACCAATTGATTAGTGACATAAAAAATCATTAAGTTGAGCGGTAGCACAAACTTTGCATAGCTTAATAATTTTCCCAGGTTAAACAAGGAATACAGGTAGTAAATCTAGGAAATCCTTAATTAGGTAAACCCATCAAATTATGCAATATATCAAAAAGTAAACATTATTATATGCAATGAGTAGGTACAAACAGAATATGGAGAGGGAGAATCCACTTGCCTTGCTCAAGCGAGTCCTGCATGTCGTTCTCAAACAAATTTGGATCTTCTACCACACAATCGGCTTCTATATAGTCGCAGATCGCACATACAAAAATAAAACATACACAAATAAATAAACAAGCACCATTTCATAAACATACACCATTACATGCACATTAACACGTCGCACTAATCACATCTTAATTACGTACTAATCGCGTAAATACTTATTAATTCAATTATAGCTATTAATGTGAGTCCTAATGGTGAATTTATGAGTGGGTGCAATAAATATAATTTTAACTAATATTAATATAATTTAACATCATCAATGAAAATAATTATCGTCTTTAATACTAATAAATAAATTAATAGCTTTTATCCTTTTTATTTCTAACTCAAATTGAGTATGGCTAAAAATGAATCTATTAATATTAATATTCTAAAAATCTACATAAATTGCTAATTGGACTTTTTATGACACAAGTGAGGATATTTTGACATAAACTAGTATTTTGCTTAATCTAAAAATCTAAGTGCTCAATTTGCGAACATGTTTATTTGACTAGCAAAAATCTATTTTCCATACTTCCGGTGATATTTTCTCTTTTCTTTCTAAAAGAAGATATTAATTAAATAATCGGATAAATCATCTAAAAATCCTATATTATTCATATGACATGCGTTCTATACCATTTTTCTAAATCCACTTAAAATGCACCTATAATTCTCCAAATAGTTTCTAAAGTTTATTGTGACCAAATTTAACTACAAAAACTCTTATCTATTGTTTTTATCACCAACATGACTATTAAATCTACGTCATATTTTCTAATCCAAAAATCATCGCATCGATTAACATGGAATATCACGGTGCACTAACGATCGCATTTCTCTACCAAAATTCCATAATGCACATACACATAAGAATTGCGATTAACACGTGTTCATATTACAACAAACAAAATATACAACTAATGAATCAGATCAAAAAGTGTTTTATAAAATACACAAAATAAATTTGGGTCGTCTTCAACATTAGGTTCGCGCGTGTGACGGGGATGGATCGATGGGTTTCGACCGGGTGGAGAAGAGCAGGGCTCGACTATGGACGGCGAGTGGCGTAGCTCCGGCAAACTCCACGGGCTCCGGTGACGAGCGACGAGCTCCGACGAACTCCGGTGACGAGCGGCACTAGCGGTGAGCGAGAAGCACTAGAGAAAGAGGCGAGCTCGGGTAGGAGAGTATGGAGAGGGCTCTGCTGCCTTTTATAGGAGAGAGGGAGGGAAGAAGAAGAGTCTGCCAGGGAGAGCTTCAATGGGGCGCTGGCTGTCCTTCATGGCCATCAATGGCATCGGTTACTTTCCAAGCATCAATGGGGAGAGCAATGGAGAAGAAGAAACGGTCGCAGTGATAATTCCTTAACGCAGTCGGCGAACAGACGCGCGGGCTCGCGGGTGGGCGCGTGGTGCCGTGGGCGCTCGCGCGGGCGGCTTGCTCGCGGGGCCGGCTAGGGTCTTCGGCGCGGCGTTCGGTGCAGGCGCGGGTCTGCTCAGGCGCGGCTCCTGGACTCGGGTGCGCCCGGCGTCGCGGTCGGGGCTTGGCCGGTCAGCTTGGGCGGCGCGGCTCGCGCGCGGAATCGGTGGGCAGGGCGCGGCTGCGCGAGGTGGCTCGGCCGGCATCATGCGCGCGCGAGGAAGAGCAAGGGGGAGGAGAGAGAGTAGGGGAGAGGAGAGCAAGGGGAGAGAGAGAGATAGCAGGAGGTGGCGGCGGCGGCTGGCTTCTGCCAAGGAGCGCGCGCGCGTGCGAGCGTTAGGCTAGGGTTTGGGGACATGGGCCCCTAGTGGGCTGGTTGGGTTAGATTTAGGTTTTTTTTTCTAATTCCGAGATGCATTTTTAAAGAGCTCAAAAAATCATATAAATTCACAAAAAATATTTATAAATAAAATACTTGTTTTTAGACTAATAATTACTATATTACTTAATTATTATTTAATTACTAGGATTTCTTTTTAAAAGAAAGTTAATAACAATCATCCGATAATCAATCAAGCGCATACAAAGAAAATGATCAAAATGCAAATAAATAATTAAACACTTAAAATAAAATTATTATCCTAATTAATATAATAACTAAATTCATTATATTTTTTTAATTGATGGCTTTTGTGGTGTTACAAACCTACCCCTCTTAAAAAGAATCTCGTCCTCGAGATTAAGAAACTTTCGAGAATAACTGAGGAAATTCTACTCTAAGTTCATCTTCTCTTTCCCAAGTGGCCTCATCTTCCGAGTGATGACTCCACTGAACCTTGCACATGTTAATGACTTTACTCCATGTAATTCTGCGAGATGTTTCTAGAATTCTGACCGGGTACTCCGAATAAGTCAAATCTTCATTAACATTCAGTTCTTCCATGGGTAACTGTTCTTATGGTACTCTTAAGCACTTCTTGAGTTGTGATACATGAAATATGTCATGCACATCCGATAACTATCGGGTAGCTCTAACTGATAGGCTACTTCACCTTTTCTTTCCAAAATCTTGAATGGGCCAATATAGCGAGGTGATAATTTTCCCTTAACTTTAAACCTTTTCATTCCTCTCATCGGTGAAACTTTAAGGTAGAAAAAGTCTCCTACTTCAAACATCAATTCTCTTCTTCTGTTATCAGCATAGCTTTTCTGTCTTGACTGTGTTGTCTTCAGATTTTCTCTGATAATCTGCACTTGTTTTTCCGCCTCTTGGAGAATTTCTGGGCCAAATACTTGACTTTCTCCGGTCTGATTCCAATAAAGCGGTGTTCTACACTTTCGTCCATAAAGTGCCTCAAATGGTGCCATTTTTAGACTTGCCTGATAACTGTTGTTATATGAAAATTCTGCATAAGCAAACTTTTATCCCAACTTCTACCATGCTTTAGAGCGCAGGCTCTTAGCATATCTTCTAACACTTGGTTTGTTTTTTCTGTTTGCCCATCCGTTTGTGGATGATAAGCTGAACTAAAGTTTAGCTTGGTATCCAAGGACTCATGAAGTCTTTTCCAAAAGCGCGAGGTAAATTGGGTTCCTCAATCTGATACGATCTTCTTCGGTACTCCATGCAGACAAACAATCCTTGACATGTATAACTCTGCTAACTGGGCTCCCGAGTAAGTTGTCTTCACAGGTACAAAGTGTGCTACTTTAGTTAACCTGTCTACTATGACCCATATTGAATCATAGCCATCTCGAGTACGGGGTAGTCCAACTATAAAGTCCATACTGATTTCATCCCATTTTCATTCTGGTACCTTGAGAGGTTGTAGCAATCCTGCTGGTGTTTGGTGTTCGGCTTTAACTCGCTGACACACATCACATAATGCAACATGAGTAGCAACATCTCTTTTCAATCCGTATCACCAATACTTTTCCTTAAGGTCCTGGTACATCTTGGTACTTCCAGGGTGGATAGAGTAAGCTGAATCATGAGCTTCTCTCAAAATAAGTTGGTGCAGGTGCTCGATTTCGGGTACACAGATTCTCTTCTTAAACCATACTGTGCCTTGTTCATCTTCCGTGAAATCTGGGGCTTTACCCAAACCAATCAAAGCTTTAATTTCCTTAATTTTCTCATCACACCCTTGTCCTTTACGAATCTCTTCTTCCAAAGTAGATTCAACTTCCATCATCGTTGCTTTTACATTATTGAGAAATCCAAGGTTGAGTTGTTCCATTTCCCAGCACAATTCTTACGACATCAAATGAGTAGTGATGTTATTCACTTGACCCTTACGGTTCAAAGCATCAGCTACTACATTTGCTTTTCCGGGGTGATATTGTATTTCCAAATCATAGTCCTTAATCAACTCAAGCCATATTCTCTGTCTGAGGTTGAGTTCTTTCTGAGTGAATATGTATTTCAAACTTTTGTGATCCGTGAAGATTTTGCACTTGTTTCCAATCATATAGTGCCTCCAAATCTTCAAAGCATGCACTACGGCAGCTAGTTCCAAATCATGCGTAGGATAATTCTTCTCATGCTTCCTCAACTGCCTTGAAGCATAAGCTATCACTTTTCCTTCTTGCATTAGCACACATCCAAGTCCAAGGTGTGATGCATCGCAATACACATCAAATCCCTTGTGGATGTCTGACATTACCAATATTGGTGCAGTTGTTAACCTTTTCTTGAGTTCTTCAAAACAATTCTGGCAAGCTTCATCCCATTTGAACTCTTTGCCTTTCTCCAGTAGGGAGATAAGTGGTTTCACTAACTTGGAAAAACCTTCAATAAATCTTCTATAGTATCCTGCCAATCCAAGAAAACTTCTAATCTTGGATGCATCCTTAGGTTGCTTCCAATCCAGTATCTCACTTATCTTTCCTGGGTCCACTTTAATTCCACCATCGGTAACAATATGTCCTAAGAAAGCAACTTCCTTAAGCCAGAAATCACACTTCGAGAATTTTGCGTACAGTTGGTTGTCACGAAGCTTTTGTAGGACTAGTCTTAGATGATCTTCATATGTTTCTTCATTCGGAGAATATATCAGTATGTCGTCAATGAATATGACCACAAACTAATCCAGATATTCCATGAATACTGTTGGTGACTTGTTCTCAAATGCTTCGAATTGAGAACAAGGCAACATAAAGTGTTTAAATGATAAGGTCCTTCGTCCTTCGAAACGTTATTTCCCTTCGGGATATAACGTGCTCCGGACGAAGGTCATAAACAACATATCTTCGTAAGCACGATAAGTTACGACGAAGGACTTACGCATAGCATAAATAGTAATGTAAACATTTAAATTTTATCACAATGTCATTTCTATTTTATTACTATGTAAAAATAGAAATGACTTCAAATTACAAATGTACCTTCGAATTGCAGGAAGGCAAAAGTACAAGAATGACGCAAAAGCGAATGCCAAGTCAGCGTGAACAGTACGGGAGTACTGTTCATCTATTTATAGGCGTGAGACTCAGCCCATGTAAAATTACATTCATGTCCATTACATTTGCTAATGATCTATGGGAGTCTGTCAAGGCCTAAGTAGTCTTTTCATCTTTAGGTCGGTTCCCCGTTCTGCTATCGCGACGAAGCTTTTCTGCGCATAGCTTCGGCTGCGCGCCATCCTTCGTACAGCATGGTAACCAGCCCATCCTTCATCAACCTCCTTTCGTCTGGCTTAAGCTTCGTCCTGTCCGCGCTCCATGCTCACAATCTGAGTCCGAGAATACCTGTTCATATAATTCACTTGGAGAATATTGTCAAATCTTGTTTTTGAGGACCTTCGGAGGACGAAGGCCCCCAACAGTAGCCCCTCACAATATTAATTTGTTAATGATAAATTCAGATTGCGATATGGACGAAGGCCTTAAGCCGAAGGTCCGAAAAAACACCTTCCCTTTGCTAGAATAGCAACAATCACTGACAAGCGGGGTCTTTCAATTTTCAACGCACTGGGCATATAAATAAGATCGTAACACAAACTCATTTTGGTACTCTCGCTTGCCATCTGCTTTCGCCCACCAAATTTTTAGCTCTTGCGCACTAAGATTTGCTGATACTTTGGTTTTGAAGCTTCGGCTTTGAAAACAGTTTTTTAGTGTTTCCGAAGATGTCTGAAGATAAGAAGGTCGCTGCTGAGATGAAGCTGAGCCTTGACGAAGAGAAGAACTTGGGGTTCCTTATAGCGATGGCAGAGACCAATACGGAAAAAATTACCAAGGAGATTCTGGAAGGTTTGTCTGAAGATACTGGTGACAGCGACAGTTATGATGTAGAAAGTGGTGGGGAAGAGTCCGAAGATCGACCATGGCGGCCAAGTCACACGGTTTTCGGGAAAACCACTATTAAGCAGAGTCATATTGATAATATGAGGGGAAGGTATTTTCGAGATATATCTATTGTGAGGGCTGATGCTGGAGAGATGACTTCTCCCACCCCAGAGGAGGATGAAGTCGTAATCTTTCGAAGCTTTCTCAAGGCTGGGCTTCGATTCCCCCTAAGCAACTTTGTTGTTGAAGTCCTGAAGACATTTCAAGTCTACCTTCATCAAATTACTCCCGAAGCTATCATAAGAATGGGGATGTTTGCCTGGGCCGCGAGAAGCCAAGGTTTAGAACCAAATGCTAAAAGCTTTTGCAACATTCATGAGTTGTTATATGAGACGAAGCCCTGGGGGAAAGAACAATATCACAACAACTTTGGGTGCTACAGCTTCGGTGCCCGCTCCGGGTCAAGCCGCCCTGTGCCAACCTTTCGGAAGAGGTGGCCCGGAGCTTGGATGACAGAGTGGTTCTATGTAAAGAATGACTTAACAGCGCAAGAAGATGTCAAGAGTATCATTATGCGCCCCATCTGGCAACGCTTCGGACTTCGAAGGCCGAAGGTTGAAATGGATGAAGCAGCCGAGGAATGCCAAAGAGCCTTCGGCGTAATCTGCTCTTTCATTGGGACAAGGGACTTGGTCCAAGAGCATATTGCCTTCAGGGTGTGGCCACTTGCAGGAAAGTGGGAAATGCCGAAGGAGACCATCAAAGAGTCCGACGAAGGCGGACTGGTCAGACTGAAATACACATTCAAATACAGGGATAAGTTTGTTGAACCTGATGACGACTGGTTGAAAAGCATTGAAACATTAAGTGACGAACTGCTCGGGGCATATTCGAAGGCCGAGAACACTGCGTTATCAGCAGCCTTCGGAGGCCGAAAGAAGAAAAGGCTCAACCGGGTATTTGACGCAGTCGGGTTTGTCTACCCTGACTATCACTATCCGGTATTGGGTCGCAAAAGAAAAAATACTTCTCCTGCGACAGAAGCTACCACGAGTGCCACTAGTGAGCCAGCGCCGCAAAGGAAAAAGATGAAGGTGCTCACCCACCGAGCGCGTTTTATTGAGCCGGCCACAGTGCCAGAATTTATTGGTGAAGTCTCTTTGGCCTCTGAAGCTACAAAACCAGCTCCAGTGCCGAAGATAGAAGAGAAAACTGAAGCGCCTTCAGCAGAAAAAGCAGAAAAGCCGAAGATTGAAGGGCCAAAAATATCGGAAATCTTAAGTCCTACAGCAAATGTCGAAACAATAAAAAATCAAAAGGGCCCATTGGTGACCCCAAAAAGAAAAAGAATGGTAAATGTACTAGATGTCTTGGAGACAATTAAGTCTTCAAGCACAACTCCAAAGAAGACTATTGAACTTGCTGAAGCGTCTACTGAAGCTTCGAAGCAACAAGCTGAAGCTGAATCTGGGCCTTCAGAGCCCACCAAGGAACAATCTTTGGGAACCGAGAAAATATCAGAACCAGTTTTGGTTGAAGAAATTGACACTGCCGCCCCCGAAGCTCCTGCCAGCATATGCGATTACATCATGCGACATGCTTCGGGGAAGAAATTATCTGAAGAAGAGACTTATGAAGCCAATCACTATGCTAGAGAGTTAAAGTATCCGAAGGGGGCGGTAGTGTTCAATGGGACAAATGAAGATGACTTCCTATACTGCCTCCCTAATAACAAAGAATTATCTGTCTGCCGGGAAATGGCTAGAAGTATGGGTTTCCCGAAGCTCGAAGCTGGATTATGTGCTATGACGAAGGAGGATCTCGCGGACAGTCTTGCGTACAATAGCCTAAAGGTATGGGAATTAAGCGCTTGAAAATTTTTTAATTCGTAACTCACTCTTTTATTCTTATACCAACTTTTTTACATATAGGGTTTAATCCTAAGCAACGCATTAAGAGCACAAAAGAGTGCCGAAGATGAGAGCTATGAAATTGCATTCAACAACCTTCGATCAGAAGTTATTAAACTGAGAAACGAAGCTCTGGAAAAGGATAAAATTCTGCTTACATTGGTAGATAAGGTAAAAAAGGACGAAGCTGCTTCAAAGGTCCAGGCCGAAGCCCAAAAACGTGAAATTAAAGATCTTCAGAAACAGCTAGCTAGAGCTAAAGAGGAACGTGTGCTTGAGGAAACAAAACGAGAGCTTAGTGATCAGTTGGTCAATCATTTAGAGTTAAGTGTTAAGGAGCTTCACGCATCCCAGAGGAAATGCTATGTTAAATCTATAGAATGCGTCAAAAAGATAAAATCCAGCTTCGCCAGCGTTGGCGCCTTTTCTAGTGAAGAAAATTTCTCAAGAGGCAATCCCGAAGGTCCACTGGACTGGATCAGTAACGAAGCAGAAGCCTTCGACGAAATCCTGAGCAGCCGCGGTGACATCTGCGCTTTTTTAGGCGCCAGAGGAGTTGCTGCTGTTTTGGAGAAGAAGGGTTGTGAGCATGTAAAATCCTTAGCTCAGTCCGAAGCTGCCCTGTCCTCTGAAGACATCAAAGACCCCTCGACCGAAGCAAGCATGGTTGGCGGTAAATTCTTTACTGATATCTGGGACAACGGCGGCCGAGAAATGGCGCAAGAAATTATTTAAAGGAGTGAAAAAGGCATCCATGATGCTAGGAAAGTGACAGAAGTTGCCGAAAAAAGTACAGAGCCCGAAGGGCAAATAGGTATTAATTAGTCGCTCTTGTTGTGCTGTAATTTTTATTTCAAACTTTGTTCGCGGTTTGTGATAGTAATGTAGACATATTCCCTTCCCTCAGAACCTACTGGATCGTCTGCTGACCCTCACACGAAAGAGGATGACGAAATTAAACAAATAGCCGAAGCTATCATGGATAAAGTTGTTGAACAACTTCTAAATGAGGCTGCCGAAGTAGTACTAAGAGAAGACTAGATGGCATTAGAAAGAACATTTGAAATGTGATCTATGTAACATTTTGTACATTTGAATGTAATATATAAGTTTCTTTTCATTATTCAATTCTTTACGATGCATGAAACTTTACATACGTACCGTTTTTAAGCCTTCGGCGAAAAAACACCTTCCCTTCTTTTCATGCTTCGTGAAGATAGAAAAACTTTTATGCGTCACAAAACCCGTAGCGCTCTGATGAAAAATATCCAAACTTCGTGAGAACATTTTCCGAAGCTATATTCCGAAGATTTTTACTTTCTCAAAACAATCTTCCGAAGGTTGATACTGTCCTCCCTTCTTTTGCCACATGCAATATGATGTATGATGCTTATGCTATGCAAAATGATGTGATGATGTTATGTTATGTAGATGAATTTGATTCCGAAGATACACACATATCCCGTGAAACACAATATTTTACTGTAAGCTCTGCATTCCCTTAGGAACGTCTTTTGAGCTTCTTCGCCTTTTACTTAGGCGGTATCAGCGTTGACTTTTCGCTGTAAGCTCTGCATTCCCTTAGGAACGTCTTTTGAGCTTCTTCGCCTTTTACTTAGGCGGTATCAGCGTTGACTTTTCGCTGTAAGCTCTGCATTCCCTTTGGAACGACTTTTGAGCAGAAAACTTACACTGCGCTCCCTTTGGAACGGCTTTTTGTGACTTCATCAACTTACTCTGCGTTCCTTAGAACAACTTTCTGTTGCTTCAAAGGATTTTTAATAATTCGAAGGTCCTCCTTGTTAACGCAAAAATTTTTTTTTAAGCTTTAGCAACTTAAGCCTGTGGAGAAAATAGGTTTTCCTCGTGGGAAACAACGAAATTATTACATGAAAACTAACAATGTTCTTTGTTACACAGAAAATAGAACTGAATAGAAAAGACTGCTATCAAAGGTAGGATATGTGTCAATAAATGTGCTTCGACTCTGGCACAGTGCTGTTGACCGTGCGAGCTTCGGATTGTTCTCTGAAGTCCCTTTGGTGTGGGGCATATTGACTCCCTTCTGGCTGTTGACCTTGTTGCAGTGGAGGTGGAGGCGGAGGCTGTTGCCAGGAAGCTTGAGGTTGACTTGCCGAAGCTACAGAAGCTACAGGGTGGTTGTCTATGTATTGTGGGATGTAAGGCGGATGATACGAAGCAGTATGCATGACTTGCTTCGGCTGAGCTTGTTGCGCTGCAGCTTCGGCTATTTCCTTTTGCTTCTGGATTGTAACATGGCACGTCCTGGTGGTATGGCCCTTGTTTTCTCCACAGAACAAGCAAAACAGTTTCCTTGGTTGATCTCCAAATCTTCCGCCGAAGCCCCTGGCGCCTCTGCCTCTTGGAGCTGGTGGCCGGAAGAAACTTTGTTGTTGCCCCGAAGCCTGTGAGGAGCACTGCGGCCTGTTCTGCTGGCTCCCCTTATCATCATTTTGAGTAGAGTTGTGGATGGACCTGACATGCCTCGGATAGAATCTTCCTCCGAAGCCCCTGGTCATTTCAGAAAATCTGAAAGCCTCCTCCCTTCTTTGGCGAAAATCATTGTCGGCACGAATGTACTCATCCATCTTCTGGAGCAGCTTCTCCAAAGTCTGAGGGGGCTTCCTGGCGAAGTATTGAGCTGAAGGTCCAGGTCGGAGCCCCTTGATCATGGCTTCGATGACAATTTCATTGGGCACCGTTGGTGCCTGCGCCCTCAAACGTAAGAACCTTCTGACATACGCCTGAAGGTATTCTTCATGATCCTGAGTGCACTGAAACAAGGCTTGAGCAGTAACCGGCTTCGTCTAAAACCCTTGAAAGCTAGTTAGCAACATATCCTTCAGCTTTTGCCATGAAGTAATCGTTCCTGGTCGAAGGGAGGAATACCAGGTCTGAGCAACACTCCTGACAGCCATAACAAAAGACTTTGCCATGACTGCAGCATTGCCACCATACGAAGACACTGTTGCTTCGTAGCTCATCAAAAACTGCTTCGGGTCTGAATGGCCATCGAACATGGGAAGCTGGGGTGGCTTGTAGGATGGAGGCCAAGGTGTAGCCTGCAGCTCAGCGGACAGGGGAGAAGCATCATCGAAAACAAAATTTCCATGATGGAAATTGTCATACCAGTCATCTTCGTTGAAGAAGCCCTCCTGATGAAGGTCTTTTTGTTGAGGCCTTCTGTTCTGCTCATCATGAGTAAGATGGCGAACTTCTTCAGAAGCTTCGTCTATCTGCCTCTGCAGCTCAGCTAACCTGGCCATCTTTTCCTTCTTCCTCTGCACCTGTTGATGAAGCATCTCCATATCCCTGATCTCTTGGTCTAGTTCATCCTCCTGAAGCGTCAGGCTGACGGCCTTCCTCTTCTGGCTTCGGGCCTCCCGAAGAGAGACGGTCTCCTGGTTGGGGTCCAGCGGTTGCAGTGCTACAGCTCCAGTCGCTGAAGCTTTCTTCGGCGCCATAGCGAGGGTCTATGGCTTCCGAAGGTGTTCAAAAAACTCAAAGTGGAGGTGAGTTCACCGGAGGTGGGCGCCAATGTTGGTGACTTGTTCTCAAATGCTTCGAATTGAGAACAAGGCAACATAAAGTGTTTAAATGATAAGGTCCTTCGTCCTTCGAAACGTTATTTCCCTTCGGGATATAACGTGCTCCGGACGAAGGTCATAAACAACATATCTTCGTAAGCACGATAAGTTACGACGAAGGACTTACGCATAGCATAAATAGTAATGTAAACATTTAAATTTTATCACAATGTCATTTCTATTTTATTACTATGTAAAAATAGAAATGACTTCAAATTACAAATGTACCTTCGAATTGCAGGAAGGCAAAAGTACAAGAATGACGCAAAAGCGAATGCCAAGTCAGCGTGAACAGTACGGGAGTACTGTTCATCTATTTATAGGCGTGAGACTCAGCCCATGTAAAATTACATTCATGTCCATTACATTTGCTAATGATCTATGGGAGTCTGTCAAGGCCTAAGTAGTCTTTTCATCTTTAGGTCGGTTCCCCGTTCTGCTATCGCGACGAAGCTTTTCTGCGCATAGCTTCGGCTGCGCGCCATCCTTCGTACAGCATGGTAACCAGCCCATCCTTCATCAACCTCCTTTCGTCTGGCTTAAGCTTCGTCCTGTCCGCGCTCCATGCTCACAATCTGAGTCCGAGAATACCTGTTCATATAATTCACTTGGAGAATATTGTCAAATCTTGTTTTTGAGGACCTTCGGAGGACGAAGGCCCCCAACAAATACTTTATTCATTAAGTTCATAAAGTATGCTGGTGCATTAGTCAGTCCAAATGACATGACCAAAATCTCATATAATCCGTATCTCGTCGTGAAGGCTGTCTTGGGTACATCTTCTGCTCGAATCTTTAATTGATGATATCCCGATCTCAGATCTATCTTCGAGAATATCTTAGCTCCCTTCATTTGATTGAATAAATCTTCAATCCGAGGTAGTGGGTATTTATTCTTGATGGTTACTTCATTCAAACTTCTATAATCAACACACATTCTTCTCGAACCATCTTTCTTGTTTACAAATAGAACTGGGGCTCCCCAAGGAGATGAGCTTGGGCGAATGAAACCTTTTTCTAGTAATTCTTCTATTTGTTTCTTCAGTTCTACTAAATCTTTAACATCCATTCTATATGGTATTTTCGAGATAGGTGCGGTTCCGGGTACTAATTCAATAGAAAACTCTATATCACGGTTAGGTGGCATACCTGGTAATTCCTCCAGAAATACGTCTGGGTATTCGCACACCACTTTGATATTTTCCAAGGGCTTTTCTTCCAAGTGATTGATCACTGTTTTCCCTTTTTCATCTGTTGACTTGTCTATGTTAACTTGGATTCTTTCACCTTGAGGACTTGTCAACATAATTGTTCCATTGGCACACTATATCACTCCATCACAACTTTTCAACCAGTTGCATCCAAGAATCACATCGATACCATTGGATCCTAGGACCACTAGGTCGACTGAAAAATCTATTCCTTGAATCTTGATATTAACATGGGGGCATGAGTGTGTGGCCTTCATGTCACCTCCCGGTGAACTAATGTGTAATATCTTCTTAAGAGGATACTTAGGTATATTGTGTTTTTCCACAAATGACTCAGTTATAAACGAATGCGATGCTCCAGAGTCAAATAAAACTGATGCAGGTATGGAGTTAACAAGGAACATACCATACACTATGTCGGCATCCTCAGGCACTTATTCTGCAGTGACGTGATTGACCCTTCCTCTGCTATGGTTCTGCGGTGTCTTGTTCTGAGCTGATCCACGAGCGGGGGTATTCTGGTCATTCCTCTGAGTATTGCCTTTCTGGGGTGTCTGCTGGTTGCGCCTTGGGCAGTTGTTGGCATAGTGGCCTAGTTCACCGCACTTGAAACATCCATTGGGTTGGACAGGTGCGTTGTTTCTGGCCTACGTGTTACTGGCGCCACTTTGACGATTCTGTGAACTACTACCAGACCTCTGGATGGTCTGAGAGTTGTTCCTTTGCTGGTTCTGACTCTGATTATTTCTCTGGATTTGCTGTCCAGAGCGTTAAACTTGATAATTGCTCCCGCCTTGATTTCCAGAGCGGAACTGCGAACCTTGAGCATTGTTTGGCCGGGTGTTCCTGCTTGACTGACCTTGAAATTTTCTTTTGTGGTCAGATAGCTCCTTTCTTTTACTTTCAAGGCCAATTGCCTTGTTCAGCAGTGTCTGGAAGTTGGGAAATGTATGGCTCTGAAGTTGATAGTTCAGAGGTCCAATCAGTCCTTCCAGGAAACGCTCTTGGCACTTCTCATCAGTGTCCACTTCTTCCAGGGCATAGCATGAAAGCTGAGTGAAGCGATCACGATACTCGCTGACAGACATATTCCCTCGAGTAAGGGAAAGTAATTCCTTCTTCTTCAGCTTCATAATCCCCGAAGGAATGTGATGAGCGCGGAAGTTCGCTTGGAACTCCTGCCAGGTTATTGTATCAGCATTGGGATGTGCCGCTATGAAGGCATCCCACCAGTTGGACGCGGAACCCTCGAGTCTTCCCGAGGCGTACAAGACCTTCTCCCGGTCGTTGCACTGAGTGATGTCCAGCTTCTTTCCAATGACCTTGAGCCAGTCATCGGCATCCAGAGGATCAACCGCATGAGAGAATGTCGGCGGGTGATGACTCATGAAATCCTGGTGCTTATCTCTGGCCGGGGGTGCATACTGCTGCTGCCGGGGTTGCTGATTCTGTTGGTTCTGTTGTAATTGCTGAACAGCCGCAGTGAGTCCTTGCAGAATCTACATCTGGGCGGCGATGAACTGCTCCATATTGGGATTCGGTGGTGGTGGTGGTACTTGTTGACCACGCTGGTTTCGGTTGTTAGGTCCTTGACGTGGGTTCACCATTTGAGTGGTTAGGAAGTGAAATCCTTAGAAAAGTGAGGAGTAGAAAAGATTCTAGAGGGAAAATAGCTTAAGTTTTAAAAATTTTATATGTTCTTATGACCATCATTCCATAAGACCATTGCACTCAAACAAAGATCCAAATCAAACATTTCAACCAATCACCATCACATGGTTGTTATTTATTAATATGAAAACTTAAATAGAGTTTCATCGTCTAACGCGGAGTATAACTTATTACATCATAGCTTAAAACTTAAAGTAGCCTAGTGACGGATCCGGGCTCTCCATAACGCAGCCTCTTGCGGGGAGGAGACAACGCCATGGCAGGGACCTGAGCTTCGGGTGGATCCAATCCTTGCAGTTGGGCTTCCAGGGCTGCAATCCTGGTGTGGGCATTCTCCAGCTCCAAGTGCACCCTGTAGAGGTCCAAGGTGGCACTGTCCAGGTCGGTGTTGAGACCGGCCACTACACCAGCTAGGGTGTTGAGGCGATCCTCACCAGGTTCACCTGGGACGATGTTGGTCTAGCTTCCTCCACGCAGACGCTGAGGCAGATGCCTGAACCTCGTGTTCTACAACTGCTGCCGGTAGGTGTGGTTGAGCGACCACAGGGTCCGACGGACAGCATCGCTGACCGAGGCAGCGTAGGTGGACAGTGGTGTCAGGGACTCATGAGCAGACAGAGTCCTGAATCCCCTGTCACCTGCATCCATTACCCTGACGTGGATGCGAGTGATGTAATAGCAAGCCCGGGGAGGCTCGCTCACTCGCCTTGTTTCGTACAGGGGGTGGACGTAGGTGCCTAGCGCGTGCAGCACTTCTTGCAGCAGGTTGGGGAAGTGCCCCGTCTCGAACATTGATGTGTAATGTTCGACAACAGGACCAAACCCCAAGAAGTTGTCCTGCTGGGCATAGTCAGCTTCCTCGTTGACGTGTTTGTCTCCACCTTCGTCGTCGTCGTCATCCTCGTCATCATCGTCTCCGGAGTTGTCGGGATCGTCGCCTCTGGGTGCAGGTGCTTGGAAGGCTGGTGCAGACGGTGCTGACGTCGATGACCCAGCTGCGAAGGCTAGGGACTCTGCCAACGGGGTGGGCGTCGGCAGCTGTTCCTCCGAGCTATCCTCCAGGTTGATTACATTCTCCACTCGGATGGGAGGGAGATCCGCCGGAACTTCCTCGACTACCACTGGGTAGACCGGGATCTGCCGGGGCTAAGGGGCGTAGCTGGTGTTGACGCGGGTAGTTTGGAGAGTGCGAACCATCTACAAGAGAAGTGTCAACTTAGTTGAAATTCAAAGAGGTAAGACTGATAAAGGAATTTATAGGAATGAAATTAGCAAGTTTTGAACAACTAGGCTTTCCATTTCTAACTAATATAACGACCTAGGGTCAGCATAGCTTTGATACCACTTCTGTCACACCCGGTTCCAGGGGGTAGAACCGAGCACATACCATATGTGTGTCAGGATCCATTTCCACACATATGTTGACGTCACAAGTGTAATATATCAAAAGACAATGCAATAAAGGCGTAAAGAGAGTATAATACTTTATTACATCATCTGAAACATTGTATCTTGAACAAGTATCATATCAAAGTAAAGCAGAAATAAACAACTGGGCAATCTCCCACAGGCAGATGACCGACGCATCGTTAGACTTAGAAATCATCGTCGTCGATAAAATCTCCATCAAAGTCTCCAGCATCACCCTCTGATCAAAATATTAGCAAGGGTGAGCTCACTTATGGTCGGGGCTCAGCAAGTGGGGGAAAAATTAATGCAGGTATAACAAGGTGAGGCTAAGGTTGAGCAGTAAGCATTTTAGTTGGTCAACATTTTATTAACAACACCTGTCTTACTATTGAGTGTGAATCCCAAATATCCCATTTAAACAAAGGAATATGAATATAACAAAAACACTTAAGTGAAACCACTTAAGCAAATTATTGGCAGATCATCGGATCTCAATTTAATTCCATCTTCAAGCTCAATTATCATGTGAGGAGTCCAGGTCGCTCATAACCGGGAGCACGGCTGATATATCAGTTTTACACTCTGCAGAGGTGGTACAACTTTACCCACAAGCCATGCATCCCATCTAGCCTGGGTTGATCGGACCCTTAAACACTGCCGAGGTGAATGGCTAGGGATCCATTATGAGGCTTTCACAAAATACACTTAATACGAAGCAACCCGCTAAGGTTTCTAAAGACGATGGTGGTGGCCCCCTGGGTGAAGTACCTTAGCCAAGAATACGACCCCATGTTAACGTGGGCTGCCAGCAGCTACCGCTCCCCCTCTTGCCCATATTTCAGGTAAGGTTGCTAGGCACTAAGTATATAAAGCTAATTACCAAAGCCAGAGCCATGATAGCACTCGTGGTTGCACTGTTATCCTGGGTGGTCACTCCATGTTCCAATTAATTTGAAATAATATCGTTTTAACCATCGGGTTAATATCATAATTGCTAATTAACTTTTTGGAACATTAATACCAATTGATTAGTGACATCAAAAATCATTAAGTTGAGCGGTAGCACAAACTTTGCACAGCTTAATAATTTTCCCAGGTTAAACAAGGAATATAGGTAGTAAATCTAGGAAATCCTTAATTAGATAAACCCATCAAATTATGCAATATATCAAAAAGTAAACATTATTATATGCAATGAGTAGGTACAAACAGAATATACAGAGGGAGAATCCACTTGCCTTGCTCAAGCGAGTCCCGCGGGTCGTTCTCAAACAAATTTGGATCTTCTACCACGCAATCGGCTTCTATTATAGTCGCACATCGCACATACAAAAATAAAACATATACAAATAAATAAACATGCACCATTTCATAAACATACACCATAACATGCACATTAACACGTCGCACTAATCACATCTTAATTACGTACTAATCGCATAAATACTTATTAATTCAATTATAGCTATTAATGTGAGTCCTAATGGTGAATTTATGAGTGGGTGCAATAAATATAATTTTAACTAATATTAATATAATTTAACATCATCAATGAAAATAATTATCGTCTTTAATACTAATAAATAAATTAATAGCTTTTATCCTTTTTATTTCTAACTCAAATTGAGTATGGCTAAAAATGAATTTATTAATATTAATATTCTAAAAATCTACATAAATTGCTAATTGGACTTTTTATAACACTAGTGAGGATATTTTGACATAAACTAGTATTTTGCTTAATCTAAAAATCTAAGTGCTCAATTTGCGAACATGTTTATTTGACTAGCAAAAATCTATTTTCCATAGTTCCGGTGTGTTGGGGCGAAGGCAAAGGCGCCACCCTTCGCTCGAAGCCTTCGCTGCAGCAGCTGAACTGACAGAAATAAAACAGGCGGGGACACCCTTCGCTTCTTCCGCTCCAGGCGAAGACTGGCGGCGAAGGGCATCCCACGGTGCGGCCTCGCCCAGCTCGGAGGCCCACGTGCAATCCGGCCCGTCGTAACGGGCCCCGCTTGGCCGCCCCGTGTTACGGGCCTATTTTGTAAAAGCATTCCTGTAATTACGGTCTGTAACCCCGCTTTATGGGAATATTCTTGGGATAATCTAGGTACCTGAGGGCACATGCGTCCTTAGGTCGAGGTGCTGCGCGCTCAGGTACCTATAAATACCCCTGTACAGTGCCCGTGAGAGGCCAGATGAACAGAGCTTTTGCCATCTAGCGCGAGTGCCCTGTTGTCATCACTGTTCACCCTTGTTGGACCCCCTTGCAGCTGAGAGCAAGTTCCAACATTTGGCGCCCACCGTTCGTGCTACGAGAAAACCACCCGCGATGGCACCCAAAAGAGCTAACCCGAAGGCTGACGAGGCTGCGAAGGCAGCACTGCTCGTCGCAAGAAAGGGCAAGGCCCTCGCCCTCACCCAATCCACCCACCAAGAGGCCACTGAAGACGATGTCCCTCACGCAGACGAAGACGACACCCTCCGCACCTGCGACCCTGAGGGACAACCGCAGCCACCCTCAGGCTTCGCACCACCGGAGGGCGCGGACCTTACCGAGGACGGTGAGGTCCTCGGCGTCTCAGCAGAAGAACAGCTACAGCTGCGCGCCCTGCACCTCAAGAACCGCAATCTCCAGAGGCAGAAGGAGATACTGGAGGCCAAGCGCCGACGCGTGTCCGCACTAGCCAAAGTGCGGCAAATGATACGCGACGAAGAGCACAAGGCCCAGGAACTCGAGCGGGAGATTGCGCTGATGCAGCGCGAAGGCCACCTCGGCCTGCAGCACGAGTCACCCCTCCAGCAGCGTGCACAAGACGAAGACACGCGCGAAGGCCACCCCGGCCTGCAGCATGGGCCACCCCTGCAGCACCGCGCGCAACCGGAGGACCCGCGTTTCCCTCAACGCGACCATACCTTCCCGCACGCCGCGCCATTCCAAGGGGTCAACTATCTCGATGAGCGAAGTCCCCTGGCGCCTCACCTGCAAGTGACGCCGTGGCCAGCCAACTTCCGGGCAGGGACCTATCCCAAGTACAACGGCAGCACCGACCCGGCTCAATACATAATGAGTTACCAGGTCGCCGTTGCATCGTCCGGGGGGGACGACGCCACAATGGCGAAGTCTTTCATCATCGCCCTCGAGGGCCCCGCACTCACCTGGTTCACCAGGTTGCCTCCGTTGTCCATTGATTCCTGGAGAAGTCTCCGGGACAAGTTCCTGCTCAACTTCCAAGGGTACCGCCCAGACACCGACGCCCTGGCCGAACTTTCGCTCTGCAAGCAGCTAGAAAAGGAGACCCTCAGGGAGTATTACCGCAAATTTCTAACACTCAAGTCACAGCTACCCTCAGTCGATGTCCAGATTGCCATCCACTATGCTATCAGTGGTCTTCGCGCCGGCGTCCTTTACAGCCACTGCATCAGGGATCCCCCAAAGAACCTCCAAGAGTTATACCAGCTGTTTGAAAAGTACGCCAGATCCGAAGAGCTCCACCAGCGCAAGATTGAGTCCCAGAGGAAGCCTAAAGATGCTCCACAGTCCAGCCACACGTGGACAAGGACTCCGCAGCCAGACTCCGGTCGAGACGGCCGCAATCAGCAGCAGGTGCACAACATCGCCAACCAGCACCCCGCTGCCGACCCCCCCTCGTCGCCAGGAATATCCCCCCCAGGGCCGCGGTAACGGCACTCGTGGCAGGGGCCGAGGGCGTGCGCAGCCGCCGCGCCGATTCTACTGCCTCTTCCATGGCGAAGACTGCGCCCACCAAACCAAAGACTGTCCCGAGACGAAGGCTACCAGAGACAGAATGGCACGGGCGCAGCCAGCCGACAACCCCAGAATTGTCGCGCACAATTACCAGCAACCCCCTCCGCCATATATCCACGCTCCTGCCCCGCATCCACCGCACCACGCTTACCAACACCATCAGGAAGTACAAATCGTACCTCCTCCACCCCCACCACCACACCAGCAACACCAAAACATCCCCCATGCCCCAAAGCAGGAAGACTTCGCCGATCAACCATATCGCGGAGTCATCCACATGATAACTGGGGGGTCCAGCACCGACTTCGACACCAAGCGGCAGAAGCGGGACCACTACCGCAGCATCAACCATGTCGCCGTCATGGGCCCAGTCGTGCAGACAAAGTGGTCTCACATACCGCTAACCTTCGACGCACGGGACGTCGACTTGCGCAGCGCCCCCCACTGCGATGCCATGGTTATCAATTGCAGCGTGGCAGGCTGGGACCTACACAAGGTCCTCGTTGACAACGGCAACCAGGCGGACATCATCTTCCTCCACGCCTTCGATCGCATGGGCATAAGCCACAGCCTGCTTAAGCCTTCGGACAACCCGTTGTACGGCTTCGGCGGCAAGGGCACCTTCCCCGTCGGCAAGATAGAGCTGCCTCTCTCCTTCGGTGTAGCACCCAATGCCCGAAGCGAGCAAATAACCTTTGACATTGTGGACATGGTATACCCTTACAATGCCATCATGGGCCGGGGCTCCATCAATAAGTTCGAAGCAGCCATTCACGGACTGTACCTATGTATGAAGATACCAGGTCCGTTAGGCGTTATCACAGTCTTCGGCAATCAACAGACTGCGCGTAACATAGAGCGGGACTTCGTGCCCGGTCAAAGAAACGTGCACTGCCTCACGGCCCAACGCGAAGCCCCCGCGCCCGCCAGCCCAACCAATAAGCAGCATGACAAGGCGCAGCTGCAGAGCCACGACGGGACCAAGATCGTCCCCCTCGACCAGGCCACGCCCAGGCAGACAGTTATTATCAGCGAAGACCTTACTTCGCACGAAGAAGAAAAGCTCCTCTGCTGCCTGTCCAAGAACAAAGATGTCTTCGCCTGGTCGGCCCTCGATCTGGTCGGGGTCAGCCGTTCAATAATTGAGCACAGTCTGGGAATCGACCCTTCGGTACGGCCGAGAAAGCAGCGGCTTCGCAAGATGTCCGACGAAAAGACGGAGGCCGCCAAGGCAGAAGTGCACCGCCTCCTGGAGGCCAAATTCATTGAGCCGGTGGCTTACCCCACATGGCTCTCCAATGTCGTAATGGTGCAGAAAAAGAGCGGGAAGTGGCGAATGTGCATCGACTTCACCAGTCTCAATAAAGCCTGCCCAAAGGACAATTTCCCGTTGCCACGGATCGACAAAATAGTCGATAGCGCGGCCGGATGCGAGGTCATGTCCCTCCTCGATTGCTTCTCCGGTTACCACCAGATATACATGAAGGAAGAGGACAAGGCTAGCACCAGCTTCATAACACCCTTCGGCACATATTGCTTCATCAGAATGCCGGAGGGACTCAAGAACGCCGGGTCCACCTTCTCCAGGCTTACCAAAACAGTGCTCGAGGGGCAGGTTGGCAGAAACATATTCACATATGTAGACGACATTGTCGTCGCCAGCAAGAGCAAGGAGGACCACCTCGCCGACCTCGCCGAAACATTCGCGAACATGCGGGACGCACAACTCTGCCTAAACCCGGAAAAGTGCGTCTTCGGCGTTCGCCAGGGCAAAATATTGGGCTACCTAGTATCACACCGCGGCATCGAGGCTAACCCAACCAAGATTCAGGCTATCTTGGACATGACGCCTCCGCAGTCCGTCAGGGACGTCCAGCGCCGGACAGGCAGATTGGCCGCTCTCAACAGATTCATATCCAAGTCCGCCGAGCGAAGTCTCCCCTTCCTCAAGACACTCCGTGGTGCAAAAGACTTCGCCTGGGGACCAGAGCAGGCGGCGGCCTTCGCCTCATTAAAACAGTACCTGACAGAGTTGGCCGTCCTTACCAGCCCCGACCCCTCGCTCCCCCTGCTGCTCTACGTCGCGGCTTCGCCACATGCGGTCAGCGCGACACTAGTGCAGGAGCAGACTGTCGAGGGCGTGGTCCGCCAGTGCCCCGTGTACTATGTCTCCGAAGTGCTGACACCGTCCAAGTGCAACATGACAGAGCTGGAGAAGATTGCCTATGCAGTCGTCATGTCGTCGCGCAAACTGCGCCATTACTTCGAAGCATTCAAGGTCCGAGTCACCTCAAACAGGGGGCTCGGCGAATTATTCAGAAACCCGGAGGCGTCAGTGAGGATTGCCAAGTGGGCGGCCGAACTCTCTGGCTACCACATCTGCTTCGAGCCCAGGACAGCTATCAAGTCTCAAGTCCTGGCAGACTTCATCGTCGACTGGACTGGGCCAACAACACAGCCAGATCCGTCCGCAGAGAAGACTTGGACGATCCATTGCGATGGCGCATGGTGCCATGCGGGGGCAGGCGTCGCTGCAGTCATAACCTCACCAGTCGGGGTCAAGCACAGATATGCAGCACGACTCAGCTTCAATCTGGAATCCGACAGATGCACAAATAATATAGCAGAATACGAAGCAGTCATCCCCGGCCTCCGCAAGCTAAGGGCCCTCGGAGTCACCACCTGCATCATCAAAACAGACTCCAAGGTAGTTGCCGGCCAAGTCGAGAAAGACTATGCAGCCAAGGACCCCGCACTCATGCAGTACCTCGCGGCCATCCGAAGTCTCGAGAGGCAGTTCAAGGGGTTCACCTTGCAGCATGTGGATCGGGCCAAGAATGAGGAGGCCGACGCATTGGCCAAGGCCGCGGCCAGGGGCGAAACTCTACCCTCCGACGTGTTCTTTCATGTCATCGGCACGCCAGCAGTCCGGAGCCCCGAAGGGCTCCAAATAACCAATGACAGCGAGGGCCACCGCACAGTCAACCTCATCATGACCAAAGACTGGCGGGCACCCATAACCCTGTTCCTGCAGGGGTATTATCACCCAGCCGACATCAGTGAGGCCAAGCGTCTCAGACATCGAAGCCGAGACTTCGCTCTGATTGAAGGCCAACTCTACAAAAAAGGGGTCAGTCAGCTAATGCTTAAGTGCGTCACCGAGGCCGAAGGCATGCAGATTCTACGTGAAGTCCATAGTGGCACGTGCGGCTCACACGCGGGGCCGAGGGCCCTAGCTGCTAAGGTGATCCACCAGGGCTTTTACTGGCCCGCAATGATCTGCGCCGCAAATCGGGTCACTCGGTCCTGCGAAGCCTGCTAGAAGTTTTCTCCTCGGTCAGGCGGCCCTTCGCAGTATACAAAGCTGATCGCCCATACATGGCCTCTCCAGCGCTGGGGTCTCGACATTGTCGGACCCCTGCCCACCGCTCAGGGGAACCTTAAGTTCGCCTTCGTCGCGGTCGAGTACTTCACCAAATGGATCGAGGCACGGGCTGTTTCTACAATAACATCAAAGACCGCCCAAAAATTCTTCTGGCAGAACATCGTTTGCCGCTTCGGAGTACCGTCCGAACTAACAGTCGACAACGGCAAGCAGTTTGACAACCAAGACTTCAAGGATTTTTGTTTCTCCATTGGCACCAAGCTTGCCTTCGCCTCAGTCTATCATCCGCAGTCCAACGGGGTCGTGGAGCGCGCCAACGGGAAAATCTTCACAGCTATCAAGAAAATGCTCCTTGATGAAAAAAGGGCAGATGGACCGATTTCTTACCTGAGGCAGTCTGGGCACTAAACACCACTGAGTGCAGGGCGACCGGGTTTACTCCCTTCCGTCTCCTATACGGATCGGAGGCCATGACCCGCAAGAAATAAAGCACGGGTCCCCGCGAACAGTCCCGTCAGCCGTCCCTGATGTGGACGAGCCAACTTCAAAGGATCTCATCGACGGAGACCGTGTCTTCGCCCTACAGGCCCTGAACAAATATCAAGCCCAGACCAAAGCATGGCGCGACCACTCAGTCATCCCGAGGGAGTTCAGCGAGGGGGACCTCGTACTCATTCGAACAGCTCGGATGGAGTCCAAGGGCAAGCTGGAGCCCAGGTGGGAGGGCCCTTTCATCGTCAAGACAAAAGCTTCCCCCAACGCTTACAGGCTCACAACGCCAAACGGCGAGGACCTGGAGCACTCCTGGAACATCGACAACCTCCGCAAATTTTTTGTTTGATTCCTCAGGGCTGTCTTCGCCCTTGTAATTCGCAAAAACAATCTTGCACCGGCCCGCACTCTTTTCCTCCCGGGGGGTGAGGTTTTTAACGAGGCGGAGCCATGTAATATATGCGTGAAAAATCCCCCGCAAAGACATGCGTCGAAAAAGACCGCGATGACGGTCTTTGACATTCGACCACCACGAGGTCACCGCGAGGCTAAGCGCTAGCTACCCTCGCGTGCGACAAATCCGCGCAGAAGTCGCCTAAGGGTGCAGCCGGATTAGCACAACAAGTGCCAAAAAAAATCTAAGTCTATCGCGAAGACTATCCGTGCAGAAGTCGCCTAAGGGTGCAGCCGGATTAGCACAACAAGTGCGAAAAAAAAAATCTAAGTCTATCGCGAAGACTATCCGCGCAGAAGTCGCCTAAGGGTGCAGCCGGATTAGCACAACAAGTGCGAAAAAAATCTAAGTCTATCGCGAAGACTATCCGCGCAGAAGTCGCCTAAGGGTGCAGCCGGATTAGCACAACAAGTGCGAAAAAAATCTAAGTCTATCGCGAAGACTATCCGCGCAGAAGTCGCCTAACGGTGCAGCCAGATTAGCACAACAAGTGCGAAAAAATCGAAGACTATCCGTGCAGAAGACACCTAAGGGTACAACCGGACTAGCACAACAAAGGCAGAAACGACAACATAAAACCGTCCACGCCAAGACCAACTTTAATCACGCCAACACAGCGCAACAAAACAAACCAGACAAAGTACACAACGCCTTCGCACACATATACGCACGCGAGGGCACACAATTTCATCATACAAGCCTCTACATATACAAGCGAGGGCACCACACTCTACATCGGCTCAACCTTAGGAATAATTCCCATCTCCCTATAATTAAATAACATTATCCTAAGCTCCTCACCCGCAAAAAGACTTCGTAGTTCCCCTTCACCTATATTCTCGGCGGTCGGCAAAGACAACAGTTCCTACCGACCAGCCCCACACACACGAAGCCGAGCCCCCTCCGCCCCACTAACCATATGTTTCGCAACTGCCCTTCGTCGCCATCGCCCGGTGCAAGGACCTGACACTTCTCCTGCATCCGCGGCGTGCGGCGAAGCCTCCGTCGCAGCCACATCCAAGGCCGCGAAGTAGTCCAAGTCCTCCGACGACTCAGTCCACTCAATCGAGCTCCCAGAGTCAGCACAATCAAAAAACTCAGATGAAGAACCACCACATTCATTACCATCTTCCGCGGTCGTAGCCGCCAAAAATTTAGTAGTAGCGGTTGCGTGCGCAGGCCCAAAATCTTGAACCTGCGCAGCAACCAAAATTCAGTAACATGTACAAACTTCCCCAACCCTCTACACCTACTACGCCACCTGCGACGGCCCTGACGTTGTGGGAGCCTCCGCTGTTGGCTCTGCCGCTGCTTCCGCTGTTATCTCCACCGCTACCGCTGCGGGATCCTCAGCACTCGGCGCGGCAGCTGCAGAAGCATCAGGCGCGCCTTCGGCGACCTCTGGGGGCAGGCCTTCGCCGGCCGCAGCGGATGCGGCCGGGGTCGGCGCCAGGGCGACCTCGGACACAGCCTCCGCCGAGGTCGACTCCGGGTCAGCCAACATGCTGTTCAGCGCCCCGAAGTCGTCGACCCTCTCGCCACGCGCCGCCTAAGCCAAAACACACAAAATTCATCAAACACGCACACAACCCACGTCCAACAAATACCAAACAAGCGAAAACGTTACCTGAGCCCTCGCCGTCTCGGCGCGCTCCCTGACCACCTCGCGCCCGTGTGGACCCCACAGCCGGTCGAAGATAGCCCCGGCAGAATCCTTCACTACGGGGTCCTCGACCTTGAAGATATCTCGCTCAAAGTCCTCTTCGACTTGGTCGAAGACCTCGAAGTGCCGGCACCCTTCGCGGGAGAGCGCGTTCATCGCCCCCTCGCAGGTGACCAGGGAGGCATACGCCATAAACCCCTCCACGACAGAGGGGAGCGCCTGCAACTCCTCCTGCACCCACTCCAGGCACCAAAGTCCGGGCTCTCGGTCCGGTACTTCGAATTCACCGGTCCCCGCGCCCAAGCCACAGTATGTATCTACGAGCAGTTGGCGCGTCCGCTCTGCCTCCGCTCGTGCCGCGGCCTCGGCCCCCTTTACGCGGCTCTCCAGGGCGGTCAGCCGCTCCTGCAACTGCTCGGCGCGCTCCCTGGCAAGATTGCCCTCCGCCCGTGCCAGGTTGGCCTCCGCCTGCGCAACCTGCGCCTTGACAAGGGCCTCGTTGGTCTCCCTCCTTTCCCCCGCCAGCTGGCGACGGAGGGCGGCCTTCTCGTCCTCCAGTGTGGCCACCTTCTCCGCCAGCTTGCGGCACTTGCTGTCGGCGGCCGATTTTTCGCGAACGGCGTCAGCGTGTTGCGTCCGAAGTCTTTCAAATTCGGCAGCCACGGCTGCCGTGAGGGCCCCCGACGCAGTGCGGCTAGCGAAGTCAGCCACCTGCAGAACGATCGTAAGACTGCGGTCCCAAAAAAAAAGAGAGAGAGAAAAGCGGACCTGACGTAGCGCCTCCGTCGCCTCCGCCAGCCGGCGGGACGCAGCGCCCGCCTCATCCATGACAACCGCGAGTGCCGACGCCTCGCCACCGGCGCTAAGAGCCTCACCCTTCGCCTTCGGCGCTGCGGCAGCCGTCGTGGTCGCCGCGCCAGGCACAACCACAGCAAGTTGGCCTTTGCCCAGCCCTGCAGCGTACCAATGAACCAATCAAAAAAAAAGAGAGAAAAGCCAACGACCTACCACCGAGATAGTCGTCCACGCTAATATCGGTGACGAAGTCGGCGACACGTTTGCCCGCCAACGGCAACGCTCGGGCCGCCCTCGCAACCTCCGCCACTCCGCTGGACGGCGGCACCGCCTTCGCCGACTTCGAGCCTTCGGCGCCTGCCGTTGCCTCCGGCGCCTTGCTAGATGCAGGGACGCTCGACTTCGCCGCCAGCGGCGGCCGGCCTCCGCCGGAGGCCGCAGCCTTCGCAGTCCCCCGCTGCCTCTTCGGCCTGGCTTCAACGAGCCTGATAGCCGCCTGGCGTTTTTGTGCAGCTCCCTGGCGATCCTTGTCCATCACTGCTGACACAACAGCAGCAATATTCCGCCCGTAAGGAAAAACCCTCCATTCACGAACCATGCGAGATGTAAAAAAGTCCTCGCCAGCCGCGCGGGGGACAGGAACATTCCTAGGCCAACAACCCCCGGTAACCCTCAGCATCCGAGCCGAAGACTCCCGGAGCTCGGGCGAAGACATCCTTTCCCCCGGGGCCGCGCACATCCTCGTCAACTCTCTAGCAAAACGATCAGAAACCCCAAGTCCTCCCATAGCAGTACCTAATTTTCTCTTTTTAGAGGACGGGGCGGCCGCCGGCGCAGGGTCGTCTCCGGTCTCCACCGCCGGTCTCTTCCCACGGCGGTCCACATCGTCTTGACCAGGGTAGCCGTCATACAGCAATTGATTTAATTCAAAAACCCTGTTCAAGCGGTCATTCGACCCGCGGATATCCCAGCTGCGCTGGCCCTCTGTCCTCGGCACGTAGCGTCCAACAAGCCGCACCGCCCCATCCTCCGCCTCACGCACAACGGCGGCCGGATCGCGACTTTGCAGATTCAGGGCGAAGGCGGGACTCCGCACCACCCTTCCACCATGAAAAGGCATCTGGCGAGGGCATACTTCGCCCAACGCCCAGCCACGCGCCAATGGCCACACCCCGTACGCCACAAACTCTTCAACCAAGTCGCGCCCACTGCTCAGGCCGGCGGCGCACCGAAGAGCCCCTTCGTCCTCATCCTCCTCCGCCACTTCAAAGGGCGGATACGCTGAGTAAAAATGAGAACACATCGCGGACACGGGGAGTCCCTCATGGCCCTCGACGGTACCCTCGGCGACGTAAAACCAAAATTCATTCCAGTTGCCCCACTTGTTGCGGGCGCAAGGAACCAACTCGACCACCTGCATCGTGGTTTTGCCGGTCTTCGGCGTGAATGTGCAGGATCCAAACTGAGCGACTTCGCCTCCAATCATCCTCTTCTGCCAATGCAAACAATAATACTTCGCAAAAACTTCCACCGATGGCCGTCCGCCGTACGAAGTCGTCGCCCAGACATACTTCGACAGTGCCACTATGGCATTCGGTGTCAGCTGGTGTATTTGAACGTTGAACCTACGCAGGACTTCGCCAACAAATCGGTGCGCAGGCAAGCGGAGTCCGGCGGCGAAGAACGCCTCGAAAACGACCAACTCGCCCTCTGGCTCGGGGACTTCCTCCGCCCCCGGGACTCGACCAACTCCGCCGCCGAAGTAACCCAACCGCTGCATATCTTGCACGCGGGCTGACGACATCCGCGATACGCCGAAATCAACAGAGTCGCCGGCATGCAACTCCTCCGCCATTAAACTACTCAGCGTCTCCTCAGACGAGGCGGCGGCCGGCGGCGAGGGAACGGCCGGCGGCGTAGCGGCAGCGGAAGAAGACGAGGACGGCATCGCAACGTACCGTCGGCGGCGGCGGGCGGTCTGCTTCACTCGAGCCAGATCTCCGGCGAACAAGACCGCGGCAGGCAGACGAGCAGCAAGTCGGCGGAAAGGGCGGCTAGGGTTTTCGCGGAGCGCGGAAGGTGAAGTTCAAAAAGCGCCGACCCCCGCCCCCTTTTATAGACAGGGCGTGGCTCTTCGGGAAACCCGCAATCCAACAGGGCGCGGCGCTTCGGGAAACCCGCAATCCAACAGTACGCCGTCAATCAACGGTCACATCAAAAACCCCCGCGGAACCACTTCGAGCGAGGGCAGCGTCTCCGCCATCTAACGACGTCTTCGGCACCAGGTGACTTTGTCGAACTGGTCCCTCGGAGGGCAAATGTTGGGGCGAAGGCAAAGGCGCCACCCTTCGCTCGAAGCCTTCGCTGCAGCAGCTGAACTGACAGAAATAAAACAGGCGGGGACACCCTTTGCTTCTTCCGCTCCAGGCGAAGACTGGCGGCGAAGGGCATCCCACGGCGCGGCCTTGCCCAGCTCGGAGGCCCACGTGCAATCCGGCCCGTCGTAACGGGCCCCGCTTGGCCGCCCCGTGTTACGGGCCTATATTGTAAAAGCATTCCTGTAATTACGGTCTGTAACCCCGCTTTATGGGAATATTCTTGGGATAATCTAGGTACCTGAGGGCACATGCGTCCTTAGGTCGAGGTGCTGCGCGCTCAGGTACCTATAAATACCCCTGTACAGTGCCCGTGAGAGGCCAGATGAACAGAGCTTTTGCCATCTAGCGCGAGTGCCCTGTTGTCATCACTGTTCACCCTTGTTGGACCCCCTTGCAGCTGAGAGCAAGTTCCAACACGGTGATATTTTCTCTTTTCATTCTAAAAGAAGATATTAATTAAATAATCGGATAAATCATCTAAAAATCCTATATTATTCATATGACATGCGTTCTATACCATTTTTCTAAATCCACTTAAAATGCACCTATAATTCTCCAAATAGTTTCTAAAGTTTATTGTGACCAAATTTAACTACAAAAACTCTTATCTATTGTTTTTATCACCAACATGACTATTAAATCTACGTCATATTTTCAAATCCAAAAAACATCGCATCGATTAACATGGAATATCACGGTGCACCAAAGATCACATTTCTCTACCAAAATTCCATAATGCACATACACATAAGAATTGGGATTCACACATGTTCATATTACAACAAACAAAATATACAACTAATGAATCGGATCAAAAAGTGTTTTATAAAATACACAAAATAAATTTGGGTCGTCTTCAACCTTAGGTTCGCGCGTGTGACGGGGATGGATCGACGGGTTTCGACCGGGTGGAGAAGAGCAGGGCTCGACTACGGACGGCGAGTGGCATAGCTCTAGCGAACTCCGCGGGCTCCGGTGACGAGCGACGAGCTCTGACGAACTCCGGCGACGAGCGGCACTAGCGGTGAGCGAGAAGCACTAGAGAAAGAGGCGAGCTTGGGTAGGAGAGTATAGAGAGGGCTCTGCTGCCTTTTATAGGAGAGAGGGAGGGAAGAAGAAGAGTCTGCCAGGGAGAGCTTCAATGGGGCACTGGCTGTCCTTCATGGCCATCAATGGCATCGGTTACTTTCCAAGCATCAATGGGGAGAGCAATGGGGAAGAAGAAACGGTCACAGTGATAATTCCTTAACGCAGTCGACGAACGGACGCGCGGGCTCGCGGGTGGGTGCGTGGTGCCGTGGGCGCTCGCGCGGGCGGCTTGCTCGTCGGGCCGGCTGGGGTCTTCAGCGCGGTGTTCGGTGCAGGCGCGGGTCTGCTCAGGCGCGGCTCCTGGACTCGGGTGCGCGCGGCGTCGTGGTCGGGGCTTGGCCGGTCGGCTTGGGCGGCGCGGCTCGCGCACGGAATCGGTGGGCAGGGCGCGGCTGCGCGAGGTGGCTCGGCCGGCATCATGCGCGCGCGAGGAAGAGCAAGGGGGAGGAGAGAGAGTAGGGGAGAGGAGAGCAAGGGGAGAGAGAGAGATAGCAGGAGGTGGCGGCGGTGGCTGGCTTCTACCAGGGAGCGCGCGCGCGTGCGAGCGTTAGGCTAGGGTTTGGGGACATGGGCCCCTAGTGGGCTGGTTGGGTTAGATTTAGGTTTTTTTTCCTTTTTTTCTAATTCCGAGATGCATTTTTAAAGAGCTCGAAAAATCATAAAAATTTGCCAAAAATATTTATAAATAAAATACTTGTTTTTAGACTAATAATTACTATATTACTTAATTATTATTTAATTACTAGGATTTCTTTTTAAAAGGAAGTTAATAACAATCATCCGATAATCAATCAAGTGCATACAAAGAAAATGATCAAAATGCAAATAAATAATTAAACACTTAAAATAAAATTATTATCCTAATTAATATAATAACTAAATTCATTATATTTTTTTAATTGATGGCTTTTGTGGTGTTACATGACTCCTCCGAGGTCGAGGTTGAGTCCGAGCCCTGGGTTCGGGCGAGGTGGAGACCATCGTCCGAGGTCGAGGGTGAGTCCGAGCCCTAGGGTCGGGCAAGGCGGAGACCGTCGTCATAGGTCGAGGTTGAGTCCGAGCCCTAGGGTCGGGCGAGGCAGAGGCCCTCATCCGAAGTCGAGGTTGAGTCCGAGCCCTGGGGTCGGGCGAGGCGGAGACCATCGTCCGAGGTCGAGGTTGAGTCCGAGCCCTAGGGTCAGGCGAGGCGGAGACCGTCGTCCGAGGTCGAGGTTGAGTCCGAGCCTTGGGGTCGGGCGAGGCGGAGACCGTCTTCTAAGTCGAGGTGGAGTCCGGGCCCTGGGGTCGGGCGAGGCAGAGATTCCTTTGGCGCCCGAGGCTGGACTCGGCTGTTGTCAACCTCACCCTGGCGGGTGGCACAGCAGTCGGAGCAGCGCAGGCGGCGCTGTTTTCCTGTCAGGTCAGTCAGTGGAGGGGCAAAGTGACTGCGGTCACTTCGGCCTTGTCGACTGGAGAGCACGCGTCAGGATAAGGTGTTAGGCGATCCTTGCATTAAATGCTCCTGCGATCCGGTCGGCTGGCGAGGCAATCTGGCCAAGGTTGCTTCTCCGCGAAGCCTGCCCGAACTGGGCCTCGGGCGAGTCGAAGGTGCGTTCGTTGCTTGAGAAGACCCTCGGGTGAGGTGCGAATCTGCCTTGGTCTACCGTTCCTGCCCGAGGCTGGGCTCGGGCGAGGCGAGATCGTGTCCCTTGAGCGGACGGAGCCTTGACCAGAATTGCGCCCATCAGGCCTTTGCAGCTTTGTGCTGATGGGGGTTACCAGCTGAGATTAGGAGCCTTGGGGGTACCCCTAATTACGGTCCCCGACAGTAGCCCCCGAGCCTCAAAGGGAGTGTGGGTACTCGCTTGGAGGCTTTGTCGCACTTTTTTGCAAGGGGACCAGCCTTTCTCGGTTGCATTTTGTTCCGGTGGGTGCGCGCGAGCGCACCCGCCGGGTGTAGCCCCCGAGGCCTTGGAGGAGTGTTTTGACTCCTTTGAGGTCTTAATGCCTTTCGTGATGGCTTGGCTGGTCTGGTTGTTCCCTCATGCGAACTGGTCGTTGCCCGGGTGCATAGTGAGGTTCCGAGTTCTCGGGCTGGTATGTTGACGCTGTCAACGGTTTGGCCGGAGCCGGGTTTGCGAGAGCAGCCCCCAAGCCTCTGCATAGGGCGAGAGGACGGTCAAGGGCAGACTCAACTTTTTCATACGCCCCTGCGTCGCCTTTCCGCAAGGAGGAGGGGGGTTGGGAAAGCGCCATGTTGCCCTCGGAGGGCGCCGAACATGGTGTCTCTAGTGAGTTGCTAACGGGTGATCCGAGTGGACGCCTGTGCCCCGTTCGATAAGGGTCGGCTAGTGGCCTAGAGGCGCGCTCCAAAAGTACCTGCATGTGATTTGCCGGACCCGGCCCCGTTCGATAGGGTCCGAGGGCTCGATGGCTCCCTCTGATGGGATTCTATTACAGAATCGTTCCTGCCGGTCTCGGAAATGTCCTAGGGTACCTTGGGAGCATAGCCCGAGCCTTGGTTATGTATCGAACGTACCTAGAGTCATCCCTCACTCTTCGTTCTTTGGGGCGACTGTCGAACCCGTCGGGGGGCCAGCCTACGAACCCCTGATCAGTAGTGGGCGCAGAGCCCGAGTGGCCTGAGGCGGCTGTCGAACCCTTCCGAGGGGCTAGCCTTCGAACCTCTCACCAGTAGTGGGCGTGGAGCCCGAGTGCTCTGAGGCGGCTGTCGAACCCTTTCGAGGGGCCAACCTTCGAACCTCTGATCAGTAGGGGGGCTCGGGGCCCGCTTCCTTCACGAAGAAGGATCCCTTTTGGAGTATCCCCTTTCCCGCTCCCTATAGCAAGAGAGAGAAAGGGGAAGCAAAAAAGGATACGAAATTGAACGACGTGGTGCACCTTTTTTGACGCGGTCATTATGGCGAAGGTGAAGCGTCGCCTGCTTCGCCTGCCGAGGGTGTCGCCTGTCCTGCCGCAGAGTTAATGCGACGGGACGAGTGGTTCGCGGGGCAGTCGTTGTGCATGCGCGAGATGTTCGAGGAACGGGACACGGGCGCGTCGTCTTCACACCGTGGGAGAGAGCTCTCTTGTTGTTCCAGGAGGGGACGTGAGCCTGCAGATGATTTGACTACTGCGTCTGCCCGCCTGCCGCCGCCATTACTGCCAGCCCACTTCTGGCCATATCGATCGCCACGCCTGCTCCCACGGCTGACTGACCCGTGACCGGCGTGCCTGGTTGCCTCGAATTGCGGCACCGATTCTGCAGTCGAGAAGGCGCGGCGCTGGCACGAGTGGCGCTGCAGTTTTTTGCACATAGTAACCGGCGCGCCGGTTACATGACGTGTGGGCCTGGGCCTCCGTGCTAGACGCGTCGAAGTCGAAAGGGTGCGCCCCCTTGGTGCAGTTGTATGCCGCCTGCATGGCGGTCCGCCCTTTCGCTCGCTGGTTTAGGCGAAGACGGAGGAATGCTTGTAACCGCTGGGCGGTTACACGCTCTGCGTGCGGCGGTTTGGCTTCTTCTATCCTGGGCCAGCTTGCATGTCATGTGGGACCCAGCCCCCGTGTCGTAGGGGGAAGACCTTGGAGCGTGTTGGTGAAGACTCAGTCCGCGACGGCTGAGGACGCAAGTGGGGGAGTCGCCTTTAAAAAGGGATCGGCCTCCTAGGTGGTGGTCATGCCTTCACACTTTCCTCATGTGTCGCGTCTTTCCGCCTTCCGAGCCCCCGGGTGGGGAGCGCCCGCGTTGTCTTCATCTCGTTGTGGAAGGAGCGCAACCTCATGGAGGTCGGTACCTTTCAGCCATCGTTCGGCTTCAAGGATTTTCGTCGTGCAGCCCGGCTGCATCCCCTCACCGATGGTCACCCAAGATGGTGACCACCAGTTCGATGGTGGGGAGAAGCAAGCCGGGCTGCGGCCTCCGCCCCGCCCTTAGCTTCAAGGATTTTCGTCATCCTTGCTGAGGCGGAGGGCGAGGTGAGCCGGGGCCTGCCTTCGCGTGGGCTGGCGTCCCGCTTCTTCCTCCAGCTTCTGGGGGTGGAAACCATCCTCCAGCTCTGCGGAGGAGGCATCCTCTAGCCATGCTGGGGGAGGCGAACTGCTGCTGCCCAGCCAGGGTGCAGCATTCCGTCCTCTGTACGGGCGACGGTGGCCAGCCGCACCGGGGGGTCTCACAACATGCCGTACGCCGCGAGTGCGGTACTCGTGTTTTGGGACGGTCCCATTCTCATTCTCGTGGCGATGACGAGAGTGAGGACCTGCCGGTGCGCTTTGGGGCGGCCGGCGCCCGCTGGCGTGGTGTTGGCGGACAGGTGGACGCCGCCGTCGGTGCCAAGGTGGTGGCAGTTGGAGAAGTCCTCGTCGCCGATGAGATCGTCGGCGCCATCCACGCTCCAGGTCTCCGGCTCTTTGGCTTTGATAGCTTGTCCTCGCCCCTCGAGTGGGGGCGCGTGCGAGGGCCTTGTCGCAGCAGCGTCTTCCCTGAGGTCATCGCTGCTGCTGTTTTGCCGCTCGGAGCGAAGGTCGTTGTTGCTGCAAGAGTGGGCGGCGGTGAGCCGCTTGGAGTTTGTCATCCCGCGGGCCTCCTAGTATGGAGGTCGTTCATACCCGCGGGAATGGAACCGGAGTCCCATTTGTAATGGCACTTTGAGTGCCGGTGTATGTTCATTACGGCTGTCGGGGCCTGAACATCTGTGTATTTGGGCGTAAAGCCGTGTTTCTTCCCCATTTCGAGCACCAGGACTTGCCTGTCGGCTAGCTAGACCGCTTAACCAAGTGTGAGTTGCCTTGTGCGGAAGGTGATGAGTGAGGTATCCGTATCCCGGAGGCATAGGAGTCCCTCGGCTCGGTCGGCCTTGCCGCTCAAGGCTTCTCTTGCTTAGTGAAGGAACCCTCGGCTGCTCTGCGATGAGCCGAAGCCAGAGGCAGCGGCGTCAGCACGGACAGAGGCGGAGTTGGCTGGAGAAGAAACTTCGTCGGCCCAGGAGTAGAGGACTTCCCAGGCCGAGGAGGCGTAGCAGTGGCGGCTGGGACCTGGCCAGGTCATCCACTGGTGGGACCAACCCCAGAGTCGGGCTGCCGAGGCCATGAGCCGGGCTGGTGTCCTCGGGGGACAGCTGGTTGAGGCTATGGAGCGGCCGGTCCAGCCTTCTGCTTGGGCCGGGTTCCTGGAGGAGACCCTAGCGGTGATGGCCCAGGCGCGGTGCTGACATCTTCCTTCGAGGTGGAGATCCTCCGACCATGTTGCTGTCCGAGGCCGGGTCGGATTCCGCCGAAGGTGGAGTCGATGCTGAGGGTGCTGCTGCTCCCCCTACTGACGTCTGAGCCAGCAGGGACAGTTTGTCTGTAGTGTGCGCATGTTTTTTGCGGCCGCCGAGGCCAAAACATACCGTTGTTGTGTTGTAAAGCTGCATTTCTTTTCCCCTTGTTTCGAGTATCAGGACTTGTTCATCGGCAACAGAATCGTTCATCCGAGCATGAGTTACTTATCGCAGAAGGTGATGAGTGAGGTATCCGTATCCCGGAGGCGTAGGAGTCCCTCGGCTCGGTCGGCCTTGCCTGCTTACATGTACTCTTACTCGTCCATAGGATCCTATTATCGATATAGTCGAGACGGCACGAAAAATCGTTTCGGCCGAAAAAAGTTCTCGACCATTAAGACTCGTTCGGACAACGGAATCCCTTATCCGAACGTGAGTTACTTATCGCAGAAGGTGATGAGTGAGGTATTCGTATCCCGGAGGCGTAGGAGTCCCTCGGCTCGGTCGGCCTTGCCTGCTTACATGTACTCCGTCATTTTCAGGACTCCACTATCGAAGTAGTCGAAAAGCACGAAGATGTTCTGGCAGAAAGACTTTTTCAGAGGAAAATTCTGACGCAGAGGGGGTTCCCCCTTCTAGCCCCCAAGGGAGGGTCAGGCTTTGCTGAGGCAAGGCTGACCCTTCCTTGAAGGTTAGACTTCGCTTATGTACGTAAAGCAGGTACATGAACGACTTGAAAACATCTTAAGGGTAGAAGCGACGTAGCTGTCGGATGTTCCAAGCGTTGCTGTAGACCTCGCCTTGAGTATTGGCCAGCTTGTATGTTCCGAGCTTCAGAATCTTGGCGATGATGAACGGACCTTCCCAGGGAGGCGTGAGCTTATGGCACCCTCGGGCGTCTTGTCATAGCCGAAGCACCAAGTCGCCCACCTGGAGGTCTTGGGGCCAAACCCCTCGGGCATGGTAGCATCGCAGGGACTGCTGATACCGTGCCGAGTGTAGCAAGGCCATGTCCCGAGCCTCTTCCAGCTGGTCAAGTGAGTCTTCTCGGTTTGTCTGGTTGTTTTGGGCATCGTATGCCCTCGTCCTCGGGGAGCCGTATTCTAAGTTTGTGGGCAAGATAGCCTCGGCCCCATAGGCTAGGAAAAATGGCGTGAAGCCCGTGGCTCGGCTTGGCATCGTCCTCAGACTCCAGACCACCGAGGGGAGTTCCTTCATCCACCGCCTGACGAACTTGTTGAGGTCGTTGTAGATCCTCGGCTTGAGTCCTTGCAGAATCATGTCGTTGGCACGCTCTACCTGCCCATTCGTCATGGGGTGAGCTACAGCGGCCCAGTCCACCCGGATGTGGTGGTCCTCGCAGAAGTCCAGGAACTTTCTGCCAGTGAACTAGGTGCCGTTGTCGGTGATGATGGAGTTCGGGACCCCGAAGCGATGGATGATGTTGGTGAAGAATGCCACCGCCTGTTCGGACCTGATGCTGTTTAGGGGTCGGACCTCGATCCACTTGGAGAATTAGTCGATGGCGACCAGCAGGTGCGTGAAGCCCCCGGGTGCCTTCTGCAAGGGATCGACGAGGTCCAGACCCCACACAGCAAACGGCCAGGTGATGGGTATTGTTTGCAGAGCCTGAGCGGGCAGGTGCGTCTGCCTTGCATAGAATTGACACCCTTGGCAGGTGCGTACAATCCTAGTGGCGTCGGCCACCGCAATTGGCCAGTAGAAACCTTGTCGGAAGGCATTTCCCACGAGGGCTCGAGGTGTTGCGTGGTGACCGCAAGCCCCCGAGTGTATTTCTTGCAATAACTCCTGACCTTCGGTGATGGATATGTATCGCTGAGGATGTCTGAGGGGCTGTGGTGGTAGAGCTCCTTTCCATCACCCAGCAAGACGAACAACTTGGCGTGCCGCGCCAGTCACCGAGCTTCGGCTCTGTCGAGGGGTAGCTCTCCTTGGTGGAGATATTGCAGGTATGGGGTCTGCCAGTTTCGATTAGGCATGGCCCCATTCCACTCTTCCTCGACGCGCAGTGCCTCATCCTCGGGGGCCGAGGGTGCCTCGGGCGGGGCCGAGGCTGCCTCGGGCTGAGCTGAGGGCGCCTCGGGCTGGGCCGAGGGTGCCTTGGGTAGAGCCAAGGCCTTCTCGGGCTCGGGCGTGTCGTCGGTCTTGACGGAGGGTTGATGTAGGTCCCGAGAGAAGACGTCCATAGGAACCGTTGTCCGCCCCGAGGCTATCTTAGCCAGCTCGTCTGTAGTCTCGTTGTATCGTCGAGCGACGTGGTTGAGCTTGAGCCTGTAGAACTTGTCCTCCAGGCGCCGAACTTCGTCGCAGTAGGCTTCCATCTTCGGGTCACGGCAGTGGGAGTTCTTCATGACTTGGTCGATAACAAGCTGCGAGTCACCATGAGCGTCGAGGCGCCGGACCCCTAGCTCGATGGCGATGAGCAACCCGTTAACCAGAGCCTTGTACTCGGCCACGTTGTTGGATGTCGGGAAATGGAGGCGCAGCACGTAGCGGAGGTGCTTTTCGAGGGGTGAGATGAAGAGCAGGCCCGCACCCGCTCCTATTTTCATCAGCGACCCATAGAAATACATGGTTTAGAGTTTCGGTTGGATCGGAGCTGCTAGAAGCTGGGTGTCGACCCATTCAGCCACAAAGTCCGCCAAGACTTGGGACTTGATGGCCTTCCGAGGGACAAACGAGATTGTCTCGCCCATGATCTCCACCGCCCACTTTGCAATCCTACCCGAGGCCTCTCGGCACTGGATGATCTCCCCCAGGGGGAAGGATGACACCACAGTCACCGGATGAGACTCGAAGTAGTGTCGCAACTTTCGTCATGTCAGAATTACCACGTACAGCAGCTTCTGAATTTGTGGGTAGCGGATTTTGGTCTCGGACAGTACCTCACTGATGAAGTAGACCGGCCTCTGGACGGGCAATGCGTGCCCTTCTTCTTGTCTCTCGACCACGATCACGGCACTGACCACCTGAGCGGTAGCGGCAACGTATATCAAGAGGGCTTCTCTGGTAGTGGGGGCACCAGGATGGGCGCGCTTGTAAGGAGCGCCTTCAAGTTCCCGAGGGCTTCCTCGGCCTCGGGGTTCCAAGTGAAGCGCTCGGTCTTCCTCAAGAGGCGATACAGGGGCAGGCCTCTTTCACCAAGGCGCGAGATGAAGCGGCTCAGAGCCGCAAGGCATCCCATGACCCTCTGTACTCCTTTCAAGTCCTTGATGGGCCCCATGTTGGTGATGGCTGCGATTTTCCCCGGGTTGGCCTCGATGCCCCGCTCGGAGACGATGAACCCCAGGAGCATGCCTCGGGGGACTCTGAAGACACACTTCTCAGGATTGAGTTTTACGCCTTTT
The DNA here is from genome assembly GCA_029449295.1 of Zea luxurians. Classification (NCBI taxonomy): domain Eukaryota; kingdom Viridiplantae; phylum Streptophyta; class Magnoliopsida; order Poales; family Poaceae; genus Zea; species Zea luxurians. The sequence goes on from JAOPSE010000034.1 coordinate 9,415,470, forward strand.
GCCTTGAGACACTTGAATGTCGTTTCAAGGTTAGAGAGGAGGTCTGAGGCTTTCCTCGTCTTGACTATGATGTCATCGATGTAAGCCTTGACCGTTCGACCAATGTGCTGTCCGAACACGTGGTTCATGCACCTTTGGTATGTCGCACCTGCATTCCTCAAACCAAATGGCATAGTAATGTAATAGTACATGCCAAAGGGCGTGATGAAAGAAGTCACGAGCTGGTCGGACTCTTTCATCCTGATTTGGTGATACCCTGAGTAGGCATCGAGGAACGACAGGGTTTCGCACCCAGCAGTGGAATCCACGATTTGATCGATGCAAGGCAGAGGGTAGGGAACCTTCGGACATGCTTTGTTTAGACCAGTGTAGTCTACACACATCCGCCATTTCCCACCTTTCTTTTTCACAAGCACAGGGTTGGCTAGCCATTCGGGATGGAATACCTCTTTTATGAACCCAGCGGCCATCAGCTTGTGGATCTCCTCGCCTATGGCTCTGCACTTTTCTTCGTCGAATCGGCACAGAGGCTGCTTCACGGGTCGGGCTCCAGCTCGGATATCCAGTGAGTGCTCGGCGACATCCCTCGGTATGCCAGGCATGTCTGAGGGACTCCACGCAAAAACCTCGGCGTTTGCCCGGAGAAAGTTGACGAGCACTGCTTCCTATTTGGGGTCGAGCTCGGAGCCGATCCGGATCTGCTTGGAGGCGTCGTTGCTAGGGTCGAGAGGGACGGACTTAACCGCCTCTGCTGGTTCGAAGTTGCCGGCATGGCGCTTCGCATCTGGCACCTCCTTGGGGAGGCTCTCCATGTTGGCGATGAGGGCCTCGGATTCAGCGAGGGCCTCGGCGTACTCCATGCACTCCACGTCGCATTCGTACGCGTGTCGGTACGTGGGGCCGACGATGATGACCCCGTTGGGGCCCGACATCTTGAGCTTGAGGTAGGTGTAGTTGGGGATGGCCATGAACTTGGCGTAGCATGGTCTCCCTAGCACTGCGTGGTAGGTTCCTTGGAACCCGACCACCTCGAACGTGAGGATTTCCTTTCGGAAGTTGGAGGGAGTTCCAAAGCAGACGGGCAGATCGAGTTGTCCAAGGGGCTGGACGCGCTTCCCAGGAACAATCCCGTGAAAGGGCACCGCACCGGCCCGGATCGAGGACAGATCGATCTGCAAGAGCCCGTGGGTGTCGGCATAGATGATGTTGAGGCTGCTGCCTCCGTCCATGAGGACCTTGGTAAGCCTGACGTTGCCGATGACGGGATCAACAACGAGCGGGTACTTCCCTGGGCTCGGCACGCGGTCGGGGTGGTCGCCTTGGTCGAAGGTGATGGGCTTGTCGGACCAGTCTAGGTAGACTAGCGCTGCCACCTTCACCGAGCAGATCTCCCGGCGCTCTTGCTTGCGGTGCTGAGTCGAGGCGTTCACCACCCACCCACCGTAGATCATGAAGCAGTCATGGACCTCAGGGAACTCCTCTGCCTTGTGAGCTTCCCTCTTGTCGTTGTCGGGGGCCCTGCCACCTTCCGCCGGTGGCCCAGCCTTGTGGAAGTAATGCCGAAGCATGATGCAATCCTCAAGGGTGTGCTTCACGGGACCCTGATGATAGGGGCACGAGTCCTTGAGCATCTTGTCGAACAAGTTGGCGCCTCCAGGAGGCTTCTGAGGGTTCTTGTGCTCGGCGGTGGCGACGAGGTCTGCGTCGGCGGCGTCGCGTTTTGCTTGCGACTTCTTCTTGCCCTTCTTCCTCGCGCCGTGTTGGGCGGACGCCTTGGGGACATCATCCGGCTGGTGCCCCTGAGGCTGCTTGTCCTTCCGAAACATGGCCTCGACCGCCTCTTGGCTAGAGGCAAACTTGGTGGCGATGTCCATCAGCTCGCTCGCCCTGGTGGGAGTCTTGCGACCCAGCTTGCTCACCAGGTCGCGGCAAGTGGTGCCGGCGAGGAACACACCGATGACATCTGAGTCGGTGATGTTGGGCAGCTCGATGCGCTGCTTCGAGAATCGCTGGATGTAGTCCCGCAGGGACTCTCCCGGCTGCTGGCGGCAGCTTCGGAGATCCCAAGAGTTCCCAGGGCGCACGTACGTGCCCTGGAAGTTGCCGGCAAAGGCTTTGACCAAGTCGTCCCAGTTGGAGATCTGCGCAGGAGGCAGATGCTCCAGCCAGGCTCGGACGGCGTTGGAGAGGAACAGGGGGAGGTTGCGGATGATGAGGTTGTCATTGTCCGTTCCACCCAGCTGGCAGGCCAGCCAGTAGTCCGCGAGGCACAGTTCTGGCCTCGTCTCCCCCGAGTACTTGGTGATAGTAGTCAGGGCCCGGAACCGGGTCGGGAACGGCGCCCGTCGTATGGCCCGGCTGAACGCTTGCGGACCGAGTGGTTCGGGCGAAGGGCTCCGATCCTCCTCGCTGTTGTAGTGTCCCCCACACCTGGGGTGATAGCCTCGGCGCACCCTCTTGTCGAGGTGGGCTCGACGGTCGCGGCGATGGTGCTCGTTGCCGAGATGGCCCGGGGCCGCAGGCGCTGTGTCCCGCGTGCGCCCGGTGTGGACCGAGGCTTCCCGTGTGAATCAGGAAGTTGCGGTGTGATGCTCCAGGGGGTACCCCTGCCTTCGGGAGGCAAAGCTTTCGGCCTGTCGGACCGCGGCATCCTCTAGGAGATTCTTGAGTTCTCCCTAGATACGCCGCCCCTCGGTGGTGGATGGTTCCGGCATCGCTCGAAGTAGTATTGCTGCTGCAGCTAGGTTCTGGCCGACCCCATTGGAAGCTGGGGGCAGCCTTGCCCTGGCATTGTCGGTGATGCGGTGCTGGACGTCTTGGGCCAGATGGCGCGCTTCTCCGGCTGGTGCTCGGCCTGCTCGCTCCTGCCTGATGTTCTGCCGGAGCTGCACAAGTTGTCCTGCTTCATCGTCGAGCCTAGCCTGCATCTCGCGGATTTGCTCGAGCTGTGTGTCCTGACCCCCCGTAGGGACTGGGACCACAGCTAGATCCCGAAGGATGTCAACGCGAGGCGCAGGCCTAGGGGGATCGCCGTCCTCTGGTATACCAAGGTAGTTGCCTTCGTCGAGACCCCCTAGATCGACGTGGAAGCATTCGCGACTTGGGCCACAGTCCTTGTTGCCGAGGCTGTGGCTATCATCGGAGCAACCGGAGAGGCAGTAGTCACATGCGGTCATGAAGTCCTGCATGGCACTGGAGTTACCGAGCCCGGAGAAATCCCAATTAGAGTCGGGCTCGTCATCTTCCTCGAAACCCGGGGGCCCGCAGGTCGAGACAGCCGTCAATCTGTCCCAGGTTGACCATATATGGTACCCCGGAAGGTTCGGATATGCCTTTATGAAAGCGTCCACCGAAGCGGGATCGCTTGGTGGGTCGCAACTGAGTCTAAAAGGCACAGGATGTGAAATGGACGGTACCTCTTGATCGACGGATGGTGACGAAGTCGCGTCGGGGACGGACTGCACCGTTACCTCAGGTACGAGGCTGACACTCAGCAAGTCCTTCGCGAGCGTGCTAGCGTCGCCCATCTGCTTGGGGTTGGCATGTTGCGGGGAAACGACGCCCGTCTTCGTCTCAGACGCGAGGTCAACGGCCGACGTGTCCCCCGCTGGGGCGCCGGCATCGTCGACTCGCTCGATAGCCGACGAGGTGCCGCCTCCTGCTTGGCCATGATTGCCCCGCCTCCTCCTCCGTCGACGGGGAAGGTGACGGGACAAACCCGGATGCTGTTCTTCCGCCACGCGGGGAAGACGTCGTCGATTCTGCCGCCGGCGGGCGGGCTGACGGCCGCCATTGTCGTTGTCGCGCGGCGGAGGGAGGAGTATCATGTCGTTGCTGCCATCGAGGGACATGAACTCGAGATTCCCGAAACGGAGCTTCATCCCGGGTTGGAGAGGTTGCAGGAGACTCCCCATCTGGAGCTTGATGGGAAGCTGTTCGTCAACACGCAGTAGGCCCCTACCTGGCACGCCAACTGTCGGCGTTTCGACCCCGGGGGTCCCTGGACCGACGAGTAAATTGTCACTGCGTGTCCCAGCCCAGATGGGTCGGCGCGAGACGAAGACACAAGGGGGTAAAACCGGCGAGGGGAAACCGTGGCCTCGTGTTATCCTGCGCCCAGGGCGGATGCGCTTGCAGTAGGGGGTTACAAGCGTTCACAAGGGAGAGAGAGAGAGGGGGCGTGAGACTACGCGTCCGTCCGTTCTCCCGCGCGACCACCTTTGTATAAGGGCCTTGGACCTTCCTTTTATAGACGTAAGGAGAGGGTCCAGGTGTACAACGGGAGGTGTAGCAGCGTGCTAACGTGTCTAGCAGAGAGGAGCCAGAGCCCTATGTACATGCCAACGTGGCTGTCGGAGAGGTGTTGGAGCCCTGTTCATGTGGCGTCGTGGCTGTCTGAGGAGCGCTTGAGCCCTGTAGAAGCACAACTGTCGGGGCTGTCGGATCATTGCTGATGTATCCTTGCTTCCATAAGGGGCTGAGAACCACCGTTGTCATGGAGCACGCGGGGTGCCATCATTACTTGTTTTACCGGGGCGAGCCAGATGGGACGCCGGTCTTGTCCCCCGTAGCCTGGGCTAGATAGGGGTAGGGTAATGATGGCCCCCCCTTGTGGCGTGGTCGGCCCGAGCGAGGTGGTGACTCCTCCGAGGTTGAGGTTGAGTCCGAGCCCTGGGGTCGGGCACGGCGGAGACCGTCGTCCGAGGTCAAGGGTGAGTCCGAGCCCGAGGGTCGGGCGAGGCGGAGACCGTCGTCCGAGGTCGAGGTTGAGTCCGAGCCCTGGGGTCGGGCGAGGTGGAGGCTGCCGTCCGAGGTCGAGGTTGAGTCCGAGCCCTGGGGTCGGGCGAGGCAGAGACCATCGTCTGAGGTCGAGGTTGAGTCCGAGCCCTGGGGTCGGGCGAGGTGGAGACCATCGTCCAAGGTCGAGGTTGAGTCCGAGCCCTGGGGTCGGGCGAGGCGGAGACCGTCTTCTGAGTCGAGGTGGAGTCTAGGCCCTGGGGTCGGGCAAGGCGGAGATTCCTATGGCGCCCGAGGCTAGACTTGGCTGCTGTCAACCTCACCCTGGCGGGTGGCACAGCAGTCGGAGCAGTGCAGGCGGCACTATTTTCCTGTCAGGTCAGTCAGTGGAGGGGCGAAGTGACTGCGGTCACTTCGGCCTTGTCGACTGGAGAGCACGCGTCAGGATAAGGTGTCAGGCGATCCTTGCATTAAATGCTCCTGCGATCCGGTCGGCTGGCGAGGCGATCTGGCCAAGGTTGCTTTTCCGTGAAGCCTGCCCGATCTAGGCCTTGGGCGATTCAAAGGTGCGTTCGTTACTTGAGGAGACCCTCGGGCGAGGTGCGAATCTGCCTTGGTCTACCATTCCTGCCCGAGGCTGGGCTCGGGCGAGGCGAGATCGTGTCCCTTGAGTGGACGGAGCATTGACCAGAATTGCGCTCATCAGGCCTTTGCAGCTTTGTGCTGATGGGGGTTACCAGCTGAGATTAGGAGCCTTGGGGGTACCCCTAATTACGGTCCCTGACAAAATCGATCCAACTCCTTCATGAACACCTTATTCATGAGAGTCTTGAAAAAGGCGGGGGCATTTGTTAGACCAAATGGCATCACTGTGAACTCATATTGACCATAGTGGGTTCTGAATGCTGTCTTGGAGATATCTTCTTTTCGAACTCTGAGCTGGTGGTAACCTAACCTTAGATCAATCTTGAAGAAGTACTTAGCTCCTCTGAGCTAATCAAATAGGTCATCAATCCAGGGCAGGGGATACTTGTTCTTGATTGTGACGGCATTCAAATCACGGTAGTCCACACATAGCCTCATGTTGCCATCTTTCTTCTTCACGAAGAGCACTGGGGCTCCCCAAGGTGATACAGCTGGTCTAATGAAACCCTTCTATTGAAGCTCTTCAAGTTGCTTCTTTAGCTCTGCAAGTTCTAGGGCTGCTAGTCGATAAGCATTCTTGGCTATCGGCTTGGTTCTAGGGACAAGATCAATAGTGAACTCCACATCACACTCAGGAGGCATGCCAGGAAGTTCATTCAGAAACACCTCAGCAAACTCTTGAACTATCGGCACATCTTCTAGTGATTCTGCCTGGATGTGGTTCACCATTACCTCTAACAAGCTAGGGCGAATCAGACAGGTGACCGTTACCCCTTGATGGTTGGTGATTGCCACTGCCCTCTCAGCACATGCTATGTTACCTCGGTGTTTGGTGAGCCAATCCATACCGAGTATGACATCTATGCCCATGGAAGCAAGAACCACAAGGTTGGCAAGGAAGGCTACCCCACTTAGGTTTATAGGGAGGTCTATGACACCCAAGTGGCAGGGAATATGACCTCCAGGGGAACGGGTCATTAGTGGCCCCTTAAGGGCTATAGTAGGTATATCATTCTTTTCCACAAAATGCGACGATATAAAGGAGTGGGATGCTCCAGAATCAAAAAGCACTGAAGCTAAAACTGAGTTAACTAGGAACTCACCAAATATCACCCTGGGTGCTTCTTTAGCTTCTTCTGCATATACATGGTTCACTTTGGCTTTTCCAAATGATTGTTGACGTTTAGCTGGTGTGGTACGGTTAGCTCCAGTTGGTTGTCTTGGTCCATTCACAGAGTTGGAGAAAACTGACGGTGCTGGTTGATTCTTGTATGGGTAGTTGGCAATGAGATGGCCTATCTCACAGCAATGGAAGCATGCTCTCATATTGGTCACTTGGCTTCCTCCACCAGTCTGTTGAGTATGAAAAGTACTTTGAGTCTTCTGGAGTGGAGCTGATTGAGCTGGCTTCTAGAAAGAACTAGGGTGCGCCTTGGGCGGCATTGCACCCTAGCTCCGGTGGCCTGAGTGAGCAGGAAACTGAGTTCTTTGAAACTTCTCAGGCTGTTGGGGCTTCTTGCTCTCAAACCGACGCTTGCGCTCATTGAACTCCACCTTTTTGTTTCTTTCGATGGAGATTGCTCTATTAACCATGGCATTAAAGTCATTATGGACAGTGACTTCTACAAGGGTCCTGATCTCAGAGTTAAGGCCACTAAGGAAGGCTTCCTGCTTCTTCTCATCATCATTGACATCTTCAGGAGCATAACAAGACAATTCTGTAAACTTGTGAAGATATTCTGACACGGACATGGCGCCTTGACGAAGCTTTCTGAACTCATCTTTCTTAAGCTTCATCATACTGCTAGGAATATGCTGCTCTCGAAAGATCTTGACAAAATCAGTCCACCCCATCACAACTGCATCTTCATTAACCTCTCGATAACTTTGCCACCAAGCAAGAGCCTATCCCCTTAATTGCTACACCGCAAGTAAGACCTTGTCCCTATCATCAGCATGGATGACCTCAAGCTTCATCTCAATCTCATGCAACCAATCATCTGCCTCGATCGGGTTGTCAGATCCCCCAAACTTTGTTGGTTGCAAGCGGTGGAAATCTGCAATGATGCTGCCATTGCCATTACGATGAGCTACAGGTCTAGGATTGCCTTGATTTCCTTGAGCTTGAGCAGTGATAGTGGTCACTAGAGCCTCCAGAAGTCTATTCTGCTGATACATCATGGTTGCTAGGTCGACAGGAGGAGCAGGAAGGGCTTAGGGTAGAGGGCGACTCTCTATCGAGTCAGCAGGGTTCTCAGATAGTCTAGGAAGAGCGTGACTAGACTCATCTCCACGACCCGCACCACGAGCACCCATAACTCGGTTAGAGCGGCGTGACATCTGTGTAGAATATTAGGTATGTTAGTAACTTCTTAGGGAAAATGTTGCTAAAAGCAATTTTGAGTTTTTTTGAAAGTTGACATTTAGCAGTTTATTTAGTCCCATTTTGGTTGGCAAAATTTTAAGTGTTGTTTTATTTTTTTTGGATTTAGTGGCGTCACACACAAGCACGCAAACATCAATCATTCAAGCACCAAGCAAGCACACCAATCATAGTTTTAATACAGCAGGGGTACACATTTTTTAGCGGTCCAGCCCTAAGGGGTGATCGATACAACTTAAACATCGGTCCCTATGACGGTCTCTCTAGGGCCTTCTTCATCATCTGGCCGGGGCGATGCAGGAGGTGTGGGTGATGCCGTTCCATAAATCCTTCTGCGGGGTTGGAACAGGTACAACAGGGTTTCTTCAAGCACGTTGGTTCCATCAGAGTTCTGGGGGTGAGGGTCTTTGCGCTTGACACGGTCCACCAGGGATATGTCCCTTAGGAGCTTGCTATGGTGGTCAGCTTGCTCCCAAAGTTTCTCTTCTGCAAGGATGACACGGCTTTCAGCGTTAGCCGCACAGGCTTCTGCCTGGGCCAAGTCCAACCTTGACTTCCTCCAACGGACTTCTGCTTCCTCAGCACGCTGAGTCAAGGCTTTCACACGCCGGCACAATTGGTCACACAGGTCATCGAGGCTGAGCAAATAGCCCGACATAGTGATAATCGTGGTGTCTTTCTCAGCTGCTTCGAGGCTTCCCAGACTCCCGAAGTTGTGAATCCGGGCCGCCCAAGCAGGACGATTGCGATCCAGCGGTGGGAAGTACTTCATGGGTGTGGAACCCAAGTGCCATTCAAACAACTGGCACAAGTATCGAAGAGCCTTGCGTGCGGTTAGCTGGTAGGTGTCCTTCAGGCGGTGACCGGTCGTAGTGACGCTCCAAGGCCTCACTTCTGGGAACTTGTCGCTGGTGCCGATGTGGATGGAGACCTAGAAAGCTTCAGTTCCACGCTCCATGTACTCTCTGTCCACATACTCCGGACGATCCATGGTGCCGAGGCGGACAGTTGTGGCATAGAGCACCTTCGGGAAACCATCTTCTTCGACGCAATAGGTGGTTACCCAGTCACCAGCCATCTAGTTGTTCAAGGAGATGAGGTTAGCATAACAATGTAAGTTCGTCAAGGATTTGCTGGGGTAAGGGAAGACCGTCTAGAGCTCCTACAGGCTTGTTTAACTAACGTGGCATGCCCTACAGCCAAGTATCCTCTGATACCACTTGAAGCGTCTCGGTCTAATGCCCGAAACTAAACGTGCATAGATATACTAGAATACAGAATTCCAGTACCATGCTCAAGTGGTGCCATAACATACAAGGCTTTTATTTAGTGCATTCTAATAAAACCTCAATAGAAACTAGAAATAAAATAGTGGTGGCGAAGAACGCGGCTGCGAGCTCCTCGTTGGACATGCCGTCTGCTACAATACAATGGCACCACAGGGGACTTGGGTGTAGGAACACGCTACTCGTGGGGCACAAAGTCAGGATCCTCTGCAACAAATCATCAACGGGTGAGCATAAAGTTACTCAGCAAGTCCCACCTCGCCCTTACGGTGAGGGAGTTACATCATGCATGAATCATTGACAAATGTTAAATATAGAAGTGATTAACGAGTGTAAACTAAAGGTAAAACCCATAACCACCCACCATATCCAGCAGGTAGCTCAACTAGTTGAAGTGTCCACACCATAACCTATCCTATACCGAGGACACAGACCATTTGAATGGATTATACACTCTGCAGAGGTTGTATGTTGTACCCACACGCACATCACCGTCCCAAGACGGCTCTGTCATAGCCAACACCTAGCCATGGCTCAACCTCGCCTAGCCACCCACAAACCCTGGGTTCTGACCGCTCAGGTCCCCAACCCAAAACATATCCACCTCGGACGACTACCAGGCCAGCCAGTGGGATTAGGCTAAGGCTTGCCCATACAAGCTCATGTGGTCGCACTGGAAAGAAGTTAGGTGAGATGGCACCCCAACACACAGTCCTTATGGTTCACTAGAGCAGCCACCAACCAAAACTAGCAAACTCGAGATGTCACCACGACAACTCAGTCGCAAGTCTACCACCATGGTAGCGCATGCACCAACACTTACCCTACTGCTCTGGTTTCATTCTCATCTAGTTTCATCAAGTGTCAAGGTATCAAATATTTATGCATATAGCGTGCATCAAGGCATCAGCTAAAGGTTTCTCTCATTCCCTCAGTATTAGGTGTATCATTTCATGTCACTCTAAGTCTAGCAAATTTTATATTTTTCCTCACTTAGGAACAAACACCTTCAGCGTAAGAGGTCGATGAGACTTGCCTTCACTCGCGTACTCCTCCTCGATGTTGGGCTCCTAATCGATAGGCTCTGGCTGGTCTTCTTCTGGGATCGGCTCTGCTCCAACAGTCGCCAACGAGCACGCGTACAATAGGCAATCACACAACAAGTATAAATATGAGTACATTATGTTTTATTTTTTTAATCAATATGCATAGTTTAATTTTTAGAAAATAATAATAATAATAATAATAATAATAATAATAATAATAATAATTTGATTTTAGAAAAACTTTGGTGAAAGAATCAGATTAATCGGAGTTCATATGTGAAAGTTATTAGTGGTACAAAATAAATGGATAATAAAATGAAAAATATGCCTACACCAGGAATTGAACTATGGCAGTGGCATTTTACTAAGTAGTAGCTTGCCACCACGCTACTTCTACATTCTATTTACTTTAGATGCGCGAAATTATAAAACTAGTATTGGTCAGAGAATACAAGGCTACGGAAGTCATCCTTCCTCTCTCTGTTCCCTCATGGTGACCATCGGGAGTTCAATTCTAGCCACAAGGGAGGCGAGGGGGGCTGCTGGGGAGAGGGGGAGAAGTGCCTCCAACCTGCAGCAGGTCTGGTTGGGGCGCAATTTTAGGAAATGGGTCGACGGGCGAGCTGCCGTGTGGGAGGTGCGGCCATGGCGGACTGGGCTCGACGATGGCTCAAATAGCAAGGTAAACGACGATGGGCTGGTGGAGGATACTCCGGAGGTGGAGGAGGTGCTTACCTATGGCTCGGCTGGCCTCTCGGGGTGCTGCAACGGCAGGACGACGGATGGCCGCGGCGAACCAGCTCGGGAACGGAGGTCTGGTGGTGGCTCAGCTCAGGAAGATGCGCTACGTCGAGGGGCAGCTCGAGCCCCTTTTTATAGGCGGTCGCGGCTCGACGGTGCACATGGCGTGCGACGACTGTGCAAGCACGTGCGGCGCGGTGGAGTTGGCTTTGCATTCCTGGCACTTCGGGCTGGTGGTCGGATTTGACTGTTGCGACGCGAGCGGGGTGATGCGGGAGAGAATCGCGGCAACGTATCACATTGGCATTTGTCCGTGGCTAATTATGGCTCGCGGTGTAGCAGCGGCGAGGATGGCGGCGTTGGCTGCGGCACAACGTGCAGCCATGGTGCTCTGTTGCTTGCTCCAAGGCAAGAGGAGAACAAAGGGTTTGTGCGTGCTCTGCTCCTTGCTTGCTCGGGTGTAGTGGCAGTGGCCAAGGAGACATCACTCGCTAGCTGCTAACTAGACAAACAGACAAAGATGAGTAGACGAAAGGTTCCGCAGTTGGCAGCTATGGCGTGCTGCTCAGTGTTGGTTTGTAGGAGTGAGCGTGAAGATGGAACATCATGCCCCGCTAGTGCTAGCTAAAGTTAATTAATTTGGGTTGACCTTATCTTTAATCAGCTAATGAGATTTAGTTTTGAGTTCGAGGTAACTTGGTTGGAATAAAGTGTGTGCAATCAAATAGACAGACGAAATAAATAATCTTATAGTTCGTCGTGACTTTGTAAAATAGTTTTGAACTTAGTTTTAAAATATTATCGTTTGGTTCTAGCTAGAATTTTTATCTTTTTTTGGAAAATACTCCGTCAAATTAAATCGATTTTTTTAAAAGTGTGTGGCTTTTAGTTTAAAAAAATGGGATGTCACACTGGAGATCACGCCAAGAGGGAGATCATGACCGACGAAAAGGCCGCAAGCTCGGGGAGAACTCTCTCAAGGGAGTCTGTTAACAAACACAAGGAGGAATCCTCTTCCTCCATCAAGTCGCATTGGAGAGGTGACAAGAAGAAGAAGATGAAAAAGGTGGTCTACTACGATACCGACTCTATGTCACCCTCCACATCAACCTCCGAGTCGTCCACTACTTCTAAGCGCCATGAGCGAAAGAAGTATAGTAAGATGCCCCTACGCTATCCTCGTATTCAAAGCACGCTCCATTACTTTCCGTTCCCTTAGGAAAACCACCATATTTTGATGGTGAGGATTTGTATGTGGAGTGATAAAATGAGGCATCATCTAACCTCACTCTACGAAAGCATATGGGACATCGTTGAATTTGGAGTGCAGGTACCAAAGGTGGGGGACAAAGACTACGACTCGGATGAGGTCGCCTAAATTAGGCACTTTAACTCCCAAGCCACGTCTATACTCCTCGCCTCCTTGTGTCAAGAGGAGTATAAGAAGGTGCAAGGGTCAAAGAACGCCAAAGAAATTTAGGACGTCCTCAAAACCGCGCACGAAGGGGACGAGGTGACCAAGATCACCAAGCACGAAACAATCGAGGGGGGACTCGGTCGATTCGTCCTCAACAAAGGAGAAGAGCCGCAAGACATGTACAACCGGCTCAAAACCATGGTGAACCAAGTGCGCAACCTCGGGAACACCAAATGGGATGACCATGAGATGGTCAAGGTTATTCTTAGATCCCTCGTATTTCACAATCCTACTCAAGTTCAATTAATACATGGGGATCCTAGATATAAATTAATGTCTCCCGAAGAGGTTATTGGCAAGTTTGTGAGCTTTGAACTAATGATCAAAGACTCCAAACACATTGTCGACTTGGAGCAAGGCGTCACCTCCACACCCGAGGTGCAACCCATTGCATTCAAAGCAACAGAAGAAGAGAAGGAGTCTACATCAAGTAGGTTTCCAATCGACGCCTCCAAGCTCGACAACGAGGAAATGGCGCTCATCATCAAGAGCATCCGCCAAATCCTCAAGCAAAGGAGGGGGAGGACTACAAGCCCCGCTCCAAAAGGGAGTGTTACCGATGTGGTAAGTCTGGTCACTTTATTGCTAAATGCCCAATTTCTAGTGAAAGTGACAGGGACAAAGATAAGAAAGGGAAGAAGAAATAAAAGAAGAGATACTACAAGAAGAAAGGCGGTGATGCGCATGTGTGCCAGGATTGGGACTCCGACGAGAGCTCCAACGACTCCTCCTCCGATGAGGACGCTGCCAACATCGCCATCAACAAAGGCCTCCTCTTCCCCAACATCGGCCACAAATGTTTCATGGCTAAGGATAGCAAGAAGAAGAAGGTACACTCTAGAGCCACCCCCAAATATACAGCATCTAGTGATCAGGGTAGCTCTAGCGATAATCAAGATGATTTACTTCCTCTTTTTGCCAACCTTAACATGGAACAAAAGAAAAAAATTAAATGAATTAATTGAAACCATTAACGAGAAGGATGACATCTTGGAATGCCAAGAAGACTTGCTCGTTAAAGAAAACAAGAAATTTGTTAAGTTGAAAAATGCTTATGCTTAGGAAGTAGAAAAATGTGAAAACTTATCTAAGGAGCTTAGCATTTGTCATGATTCAATTTCAAGTCTTAGAACTGAGAATGCTAGTTTAGTTTCTAAGATTGAAAAATTGAATGTTTGCAATGATTCATTTTCCTGTCTTAGAGATGAGAACACTAGATTAAATGCTAAGATAGAAGAAATGAATGCCTGCAAACAATCTACATCTACTATTGATCATGTTACTATTTGCAATAGATGTAGAGATGTTAACATTGAAGCTATTGATGATCACCTTACTATGATTAAAAAACAAAATGATCACATAGCTAAATTAACTGCTAAAGTTGTCGATCATGAACTGGAAAATGAAAATTTTAAGTTTGCTCGTAATATGCTTTATAATGGGAGATGCCCTGCATTAAGGATGGCATTGGATTCCAACAAGGGAACTAATCCAATGTCAAGCTTAATGCCCCTAAAAAATTATCTAATTTTGTTAAGGGTAAGGCTCCCTTGGTTCAGCAAAGTGAGGGTTACATTTTATATCCTGCAAACTATCCCGAACACAAAATTAGGAAGATTTATGCTAGGAAACCTCATTCTGTTTCTCACCATGCATTTATGTAAAAAATGCGGCTTCTAGCTCTAGGCATACCACTCACATTAAAATGCCTAAAAAGAAAATTCCTAGTACATCAAATGAGCATAATATTTCATTTAAGACTTTTGATGCATCATATGTGCTAACTAACAAATCAGGCAAAATAGTTGCCAAATATGTTGGGGGCAAACACAAAAGTCCAAGGACTTGTGTTTGGGTACCCAAGGTACTTGTTTCTATTGTGAAAGGACCCAAGACCGTTTGGGTACCTAAGAACAAGGCCTAAAATTGTTTTGTAGGTTTATGCATCCGGTGGTTCAAGTTGTATAATCGATAGCGGGTGCACAAACCACATGACAGGGGAGAAAAGTATGTTCTCCTCATATGAGAAAAATGAAGATCCCCAAAGAGCTATTACATTCGGGGATAGAAATCAAGGTTTGGTCAAAGGTTTGGGTAAAATAGCTATATCCCCTGACCATTCTATTTCCAATGTTTTCTCGTAGACTCTTTAGATTACAATTTGCTTTCTGTTTCTCAATTATGCAAAATGGGTTACAACTGTCTTTTTACTGATATAGGTGTTACTGTCTTTAGAAGAAGTGATGATTCAATATCATTTAAGGGAGTGTTAGAGGGTCAGCTATATTTAGTTGATTTTAATGATAACAAAACTGAACTTGACACTTGCTTAATTGCTAAGACTAATATGGGTTGGCTAAGGCATCGCCGACTTGCCCATGTTGGGATGAAGAACCTCCACAAACTTTTAAAGGGAGAACACATTTTAGGACTAACCAATGTTCATTTTGAGAAAGACAGGATTTGTAGAGCATGTCAAGCAGGGAAGCAAGTTGGAGTCCACCATCCACACAAAAACATAATGACGACTTACAGGCCGCTCGAGCTACTCCACATGGATCTATTCGACCCGATCGCTTACATAAGCATCGGCGGGAGTAAGTACTGTCTAGTTATTGTGGATGACTATTCTCGCTTCACTTGGGTATTCTTTTTATAGGAAAAATCTCAAACCCAAGAGACCCTAAAGAAATTATTAAGACGGGCTCAAAATGAGTTTGGATTAAGGATAAAAAAGATAAGAAGCGATAATGGGACGGAGTTCAAGAACTCACAAATTGAAGGATTTCTTGAGGAAGAGGGCATCAAGCATGAGTTCTCTTCTCCCTACACACCTCAATAAAATAGTGTAGTGGAGAGGAAGAATAGAACTCTACTGGACATGGCAAGGACCATTCTTGATGAATACAAGACTCTGGACCGATTTTGGGCGGAAGCAATCAACACCGCTTGCTACTCCATCAACCGGCTCTACCTTCACCGAACCTCAAGAAACATCATATGAACTCCTCACTGGTAAAAAGCCCAATGTTTCATATTTTAGAGTCTTTGGGAGTAAATGCTTTATTCTTATTAAAAGAGGAAGAAGTTCTAAATTTGCCCCTAAGGCTGTAGAAGGCTTTTTACTAGGGTATGACTCAAACACAAGGACATATAGAGTCTTCAACAAATTCACTGAACTAGTTGAAGTTTCATGTGACATTGTGTTTGATGAGACTAATGGCTCCCAAGTGGAGCAAGTTGATCTTGATGAACTAGATGATGAAGAGGCTCCGTGCGTTGCACTAAGGAACATGTCCATTGGAGATGTGTGTCCTAAGGAAATCGAAGAGCCTCCACAAGTACAAGATCAACCATCATCTTCCATGCAAGCATCTCCACCAACTCAAGACGAGGATCAGGCTCAAGATGATGAAGATAAAGATCAAGAGGATGAGCCACCTCAAGAGGAGGACATAGATCAAGGGGGAGATGAAGATGATCAAGACAAGGAAGATGATCAAAAAATAAGGGATCAAAGACTGCCACACCCAAGAGTCCAGCAATCAATTCAAAGAGATCACCCCGTCAACTCTATTCTTGGTGACATTGATAAGGGGGTAACCACTAGATCCCGAGTTGCACATTTTGTGAGCATTACTCTTTTGTGTCTTCTATTGAGCCATATAGGATAGAGGATGCACTAAGAAATCCAGATTGGGTGGTGGCAATGCAAGAGAAGCTCAACAACTTCATGAGGAATGAGGTATGACATTTAGTTCCACGTTCTAATCAAAATGTTGTAAATACCAAGTGGGTATTCCGCAACAAGCAAGATGAACATGGTGTGGTGACAAGGAACAAAGCTTGACTTGTGGCTAAAGGTTATTCACAAGTCAAAGGTTTGGATTTTGATGAAACTTATGCACCCGTAGCTAGGCTTGAGTCAATTTGTATATTACTTGCCTATGCTACTTACCATGGCTTTAAGCTTTATCAAATGGACGTGAAAAGTGCCTTCCTCAATGGACCTATCAAGGAAGATGTCTATGTTGAGCAACCTCCTGGCTTTGAAGACAGTGAGTATCCTAACCATGTGTATAAACTCTCAAAGGCGCTTTATGGGCTCAAGCAAGCCCCAAGAGCATGGTATGAATGCCTAAGACATTTTCTTATTACTAATGGCTTCAAAGTCGAAAAAGCAAATTCTACTCTCTTTACTAAAACTATTGCAAAAGACTTGTTTATATGCCAAATTTATGTTGATGATATTATATTTGGGCCTACTAACAAGTCAACTTGTGAAGGGATTAGTAGGATCATGATACAGAAATTTGAGATGTCTATGATGGGGGAGTTGTAGTATTTCCTTGGCTTTCAAATCAAGCAACTCCAAGAGGGCACCTTCATCAGCCAAACCAAGTACATTCAAGATATACTTAAGAAGTTTGGAATGAAGAATGGTAAACCCATCAAGACACCCATGGGAACTAATGGGCATCTTGACCTCGACACAGGAGGTAAATCCGTAGATCAAAAGGTATATCGATCGATGATAGGATCTTTACTCTACCTATGTGCATCTCGACCGGATATTATGTTTTCTGTATGGATGTGTGCAAGATTCCAGGCAAATCCTAAGGAAGTTCACCTTAGGACCGTGAAAAGAATCATGCGATATTTAGTTTACACTCCTAAGTTTGGGCTTTGGTACCCTAAGGGATCTACCTTTGATCTAATTGGGTATTCTGATGCCGACTATGCCGGATGTAAAATAGATAGGAAGAGCACATCAGAAACTTGTCAGTTTCTAGGAAGATCACTAGTGTCATGGGCTTCAAAAAAACAAAACTCTGTAGCTCTTTCCACCGCTAAAGCCGAATATATTGCCGCAGGACATTGTTGTGCGCAATTACTTTGGATGAGGCAAACCCTTAGGGACTATGGCTACAAGTTGATCAAAGTCCCTCTCCTATGTGATAATGAGAGTGCAATCTGCATGGCGAATAATCCCGTTGAACACAGCTGCACTAAGCTCATAGACATCCGGTATCACTTTTTGAGAGATCACCAACAAAAGGGGGATATCGAAATTGCTTATGTTAACACCCACAACCAATTAGCTGATATCTTTACCCAGCCACTAGATGAGAAAACCTTTAGCAAGCTTAGGAATGAACTAAACATACTTGATTCTCGGAACTTTGATTGAAACATTGCACACATAGCTAATTTATGTACCTTTGATCATATCTCTTTCATTTGGCACAAATGCATATTTCTTAATAATCTTGTGCCAAGGCTAAGACTAATGTGCTTTCAAGTATGTCTCTATGATTAAGTCTTAGATTGAAAGGGAAATGGAGTATTCGGCAAAGACAAGGCTTCCACTCCAACTCTGACGGTATCACTTACCCCTTGCCGTTACTCCTGTCACTCTCAATGGTATGACCCTTCACTCGTATTTATATTACCATTTGAGAGAAGGTATTTGGCCCCAAAAGGGGAGAAAAATAATAAGGGCTCTCAAGTTCTCTGTTTTTGGTGATTCATGCCAAAGGGGAGAAAGTATTAAGCCCAAAGCAAAAGAACCACACCCACCATCATTTCAAAAAAATTTGAAATGAATATTTAATTGGTAAATTTTCAATTGTTCTATTTTTAAATTGGTATCTAATATTCAATTGATATGTGAAGGTAAAACTTCAAATTGGCATCTTCAAAACTTCACATTTAGTATGAAAGAATTTCAATTGGTATAATTTCATATCTATCTCAAAAACCCTCTTGAAAGCTAAGAGGAGAATTCATTTAGGGGGGAGCTTTTATATAGTCAAAGGAAAAGCATTTGAAACAGGGGGAGAAATTTCAAATTCAAAAAATGCTTCTTGCAATCATATTCCTATACCTTTGACTATTTGCAAAAGTTTTTGAATAGATTTCCAAAAGATTTGCAAAAACAAAACTAGTGGTGCAAATGTGGTCTAAAATTTCAAATAAAATAAAGGCAAACCATTCACTCTTATTCATATGTTTAAAATCTTTCATTGGTTTAATTCTAAGTAACCTATGCACAATCTTCTCAATTGCAAACTATTTACATCTCTGCACTTCATATTTGCTTTGGTTTGTGTTGGCATCAATCACCAAAAAAGGCGAGATTGAAAGGGAAATAGGTTTAACCATTTCCTATAATTAATTTTTGGTGGTTGATCAACACAAACACATGGACTAACTAGTTTGTCTAGATATTATCTATTACAGGTGCATAAGGTTCAACACAAACAAATAGAGAAATCTGGTTAGGGATACAATAAAAAATGGAGCAAAGAACTTGAGTATGCTGAAAATGGAACACCGGACTGTCCGGTGTGCCACCGGACAGTGTCCGGTGCACCAGGCCGTACAACAGATGAACCAACCACTCTCAGAAATTTTAGGGGCGCGCTTCGCTATAATTCACCGGACTATCCGGTGTGGCATCGGACTGTCCAGTGCGCCAGCGGAGCAACGGCTAGCTTGCGCCAACGGTCGATTGTGCAGAGTGAACATTAATGAATAGTGCCACGCAGAAGTCAGAGAGCACCGGATCGTTCGGTGTAGCAAGACGACAAAGGCTCCAACGGTCGACCAGCTCCGAACCCTAACGGTTGCGCTGATGTGGCGCGCACCGGACAGTGCATAGTGCTGTTCGGTGGCGCACCGGACTGTCCGGTGCGCCCATCACCAACAGAATTCAGCCAACGGCTAGAAGTGGTTGGGAGGCTATAAATACCCCCAACCACCTCATTCACTCACATCCAAGCATTTTTGAGTTCTCATTCATTGCAAGAGCAAAAGCCCAACACTCCAAGACACAATCAAAGCAATCAATCCACTCAAAGCTCCAAAACAACTCTAGTGCATTAGGGCTTGTGAGAGGATCACTTGTGTTCTTTGTTGCTCTTGTCACTTGGTTTGGCATTTTTCTTTTCCCTTCTATTTCTCAAGTTACTTGTAATCGAAGCAAGAGACACCTAAGTGTGTGGTGGTCCTTGCGGGGTCTAAGTGACCCGAGAGATTAAGGAAAAGGCTCACTCGGTCTAAGTGACCGTTTGAGAGAGGGAAAGGGTTGAAATAGACCCGGTCTTTGTGACCTCCACAACTGGGACTAGGTTCTTTGGAACTGAACCTCAGTAAAACAAATCATCATGTTCACTCGCCTTGATTCTTGTTTGATTTGTTTTCCCCTCTCTAACGTTTCCTTGCTAGTGTGAATTTGAGTTGGCTCCTATACGTCATCCACAATCCTTGAGCAACTCCTAGCAAGAGAGATATTCTTTTGGACTTGAATTTAATTCTAACGCTAACCACCGACCTTAGTGTGTGTTTAAGTTTATAAATTTCAGGTTTCGCCTATTCACCCCCCTAGGCAACTTTTAAATAGCTATATCTTCTGACCATTCTATTTCCAATATTTTTCTTGCAGATTCTTTAGATTACAATTTGCTTTCTGTTTCTCAATTATGCAAAATGGGCTACAACTGTCTATTTACTGATGTAGGTGTAACTGTCTTTAGAAGAAGTGATGATTCAATAGCTTTTAAGGGAGTACTAGATGGTCAGCTATACTTAGTTGGTTTTAATGATAATCAAGCTGAACTAGACACTTGCCTAATTGCTAAGACTAATATGGGCTGGCTATGGCATCGCCGACTTTCCCATGTTGGGATGAAGAATCTTCACAAGCTTCTAAAGGGAGAACACATTTTAGGACTAACAAATGTTCATTTTGAGAAAGATAGGATTTGTAGCGCATGCCAAGCAGGAAAGCAAGTTGGAGTCCATCATCCACACAAGAACGTCATGACGACTGACATGCCGCTTGAGCTACTCCACATGGACCTATTCGGCTCGATCGCTTATATAAGCATCAGCGGGAGTAAGTACTGTCTAGTTATTATGGATGATTATAATCGCTTCACTTGGGTATTCTTTTTGCAGGAAAAATCTCAAACCCAAGAGACCTTAAAGAGATTCTTGAGACGGGCTCAAAATGAGTTTGGATTGAGAATAAAAAAAATAGAAGCGATAATGGGACGGAGTTCAAGAACTCTCAAATTGAAGGATTTCTTGAGGAGGAGGGCATCAAGCATGAGTTCTCTTCTCCCTACACACCTCAACAGAATGGTGTAGTGGAGAGGAAGAATAGAACTCTACTGGACATGACAAGGACCATGCTTGATGAGTACAAGACACCGGATCGGTTTTGGGCGGAGGCGATTAACACCGTCTGCTACTCCATCAACCGGTTATATCTTCACTGAATCCTCAAGAAAACATCGTATGAACTCCTCACTGGTAAAAAGCTCAATGTTTCTTATTTTAGAGTCTTTGGGAGCAAATGCTTTATTCTTATTAACAGAGGTAGAAGTTCTAAATTTGCTCCTAAAGCAGTAGAAGGCTTTTTACTAGGTTATGACTCAAACACAAGGGCATATATAGTCTTCAACAAATCCATTGGATTAGTTGAAGTTTCTTGTGATGTTGTGTTTGATGAGACTAATGGCTCCCAAGTGGAGCAAGTTGATCTTGATGAATTAGATGATGAAGAGGCTCTGTGCGTCGCACTAAGGAACATGTCTATTGGTGACGTGTGTCCAAAAGAATTCGAAGAGCCTCCGTAAGCACAAGATCAACCATCATCTTCCATGCAAGCATCTCCACCAACTTAAGATGAGGATCAGGCTCACGAGAATGAAGATGAAGATCAAGACAATGAGCCACCTCGAGAGGAGGACAATGATCAAGGGGGAGATGAAGATAATGATGATAAGGAAGATGATCAAGAAATTAGGGATCAAAGACCACCACACCCAAGAGTCCACCAAGCAATTCAAAGAGGTCACCCCGTCAACTCCATTCTTGGTGACATTCACAAGGGGGTAACCACTAAATCTCGAGTTGCACATTTTTGTGAACATTACTCTTTTGTCCTCTATTGAGCCATACAGGGTGGAGGATGCACTAAGAGATCAGGATTGTGTGGTGGTTATGCAAGAGGAGCTCAACAACTTCACGAGGAATGAGGTATGACATTTAGTTCCACATCCAAACCAAAATGTTGTAGGTACCAAGTGGGTATTTCGCAACAAGCAAGACGAGCATGGAGTGATGACAAGGAACAAAGCCCAACTTGTTGCCAAGGGTTATTCACAAGTCGAAGGTTTCGATTTTGATGAAACCTATGCACCCGTTGCTAGGCTTGAGTCAATTCGTATATTACTTGCTTATGCTACTTACCATGGTTTTAAGCTTTATCAAATGTACGTGAAAAGTGTCTTCCTCAATAACCCTATCAAGGAAGAGGTCTATGTTGAGCAACCTCCCGGCTTTGAAGATAGTAAGTACCCTAACCATGTCTATAAGCTCTCAAAGGCGCTTTATGGGCTTAAGCAAGCCCCAAGAGCATGGTATGAATGCCTAAGAGACTTTCTTATCCCTAATGGCTTCAAAGTCGGAAAGGTCGATCCAACTTTCTTCACTAAAACAATTGCTAAAGACTTGTTCATATGCCAAATTTATTTTGATGATATTATATTTGGTTCTACTAACAAGTCATCTTGTCAAGAGTTTAATAGGATTATGATACAGAAATTTGAGATGTCTATGATGGGGGAGTTGAAGTATTTCCATGGATTTCAAATCAAGCAACTCCAAGAGGGCACCTTCATCAGCCAAACTAAGTATATTCAAGACATACTTAAAAAGTTTGGAATGAAGAATGGCAAACCCATCAAGACACCCATGGGAACAAATGGGCATCTCGACCTCAACACGGGAGATAAATTGGGAGCACCTAGAGGGGGGTGAATAGGTGATCCTGTAAAAATCAAAAACTAATAGCCACAAAACTTGGTTATAAGTGTTAGTGTGGCTAAGTGGCTTGAAGCGGTCTCTTGCGAACACAGACAAACAAAGAGAGAGCAATCACAAGAGACACGCGCTTTTTATCCCGTGGTTCGGCCAAGTGAAACTTGCCTACTTCCACGTTGTGGCGTCCCAATGGACGAGGGTTGCACTCAACCCCTTTCAAGTGATCCAATGATCAACTTGAATACCACGACTTTCTTCCTTAGTCTTTTCCCCCGTTTGCGAGGAATCTCCACAACTTGGAGCCTCTCGCCCTTACAATGATGATCACAAAAGAAGCACAAAAGTAAGGGAGGGGAGAGAAACGCACACAAGACTCAATTCACAGCACAATCACGCACACAAGTCACAACTCGAGCTCAAAACACAACGCACGGAGTTCTCAACTCAAATGGAGCTCAAGTCACTATCTCAAAGAATCAAATGCGCGAAGTTGGAGTCTTGGAGTCTTAGAATGTTTCTTGTAAGCTTGGGTGACTCCTCCATACGCCTAGGGGTCCCTTTTATAGCCCCAAGGCAGCTAGGAGCCGTTGGAGGCCAATAAGGATGGATATCCTTGCCTTCTGTCAGGTGGCGCACCGGACAGTCCGGTGCGCCACCGGACAGTCACTGTAGACGGTCCGGTGCCGATCTCTTTCCTATTCTGGCGCAGACGACCGTTGCAGATTCGTGGCAGTTGGCGCACCGGACGTGCCCCCTGCTGACCGTTAGCGCGGGCCATGCGTCGCCCGCGGATTGCGCGGCCGACCGTTGCGCAGACAACCGTTGGCTCACCGGACAGTCCGGTGTACCACCAGACAGTCCGGTGAATTATAGCCGTACACCGCCAAACTTTTCCCGAGAGTGGCATGTTCACCGGAGTTTAGCCTGGCGCAACGGACACTGTCCGGTGCACCACCGGACAGTCCGGTGTGCCAGACCGAGCTAGACTTTAGCTGTACACAGCCAAGTCTTGCAATCCTTTCTTTTCCTGTTTCTAGCACTTAGACAATATATGTTAGTACTCAAAACAATGTACTAAGTCTAGAAATGTACCTTGCTACATGATTTTCACTTCTTGCTTGTTTGGCACATAAATAACTCACTTAACATGTGTTGGACACTTAATCACCAAAACATTATAGAAATGGCCCAAAGACACATTTCCCTTTCATAAATCCGTAGATCAAAAGGTATACCGATCGATGATAGGTTCTCTACTCTATTTATGTGCATCTCGACCGGACATTATGCTTTCTATATGCATGTGTGCAAGGTTCCAAGCAAATCCTAAGGAAGTTCACCTTAGGGCCATGAAAAGAATCATGAGATATTTAGTTTACACTCCTAAGTTTGGACTTTGGTACCCCAAGGGATCTACATTTGATTTAATTGGATATTCCGATGCCGATTATGCAGGGTGCAAAATCGATAGAAAGAGCACATCACGGACTTGTCAGTTTCTAGGAAGATCCCTGGTGTCTTGGGCTTCAAAGATACAATACTCAGTAGCTCTTTCCACCGCCGAAGCCGAGTACATTGCTGCATGTCATTGTTGTGCGCAATTACTTTGGATGAGGCAAACCCTTAGGGACTATGGCTACAAATTGAGCAAAATCCCTCTCCTATGTGATAATGAGAGTGCAATCCGCATGGCAGATAATCCCGTTGAGCACGGCCGCACTAAGCACATAGACATTCGGTATCACTTTCTGAGAGATCATCAACAAAAGGGGGATATCGAGATTGCTTATGTTAATACCCACAACCAATTAGCTGATATCTTTACCAAGCCGCTAGATGAGAAAACCTTTAGCAAACTTAGGAATGAGCTAAATATACTTGATTCTTGGAATTTTGATTGAAAAATTGCACACATAGCTAATTCATATACCTTTGATCATATCACTTTCATTTGGTACAAATGCATATTTCTTATTCTTCTTGTGCCAAGGCTAAGACTAATGTGTTTTTGAGTATATCTCTATGATTAGTCTTAGATTGAAAGGGAAATGGAGTTTTCGGCAAAGACAAGGCTTCCACTCCAACTCTGACGGTATCATTCACCCTTTGCCGATACTCATGTAACTCTCCATTTAGTATGATCCTTCACTCATACTTATTGTACCATTTGGGAGAAAATACAAAGGGCTCTCAAATTCTCCGTTTTTGGCGATTAATGCCAAAGGGGGAGAGAGTATTAAGCCCAAAGCAAAAGGACCGCACCACCCATTTCAAAATTTTCACTAATGTTTATTTCAATTAGTATTTGAGTTAGCCTCAGAATGAATTTAAATGAATTTTCAAATTGGTATCTTTAAAGTCAATTTTCAACTGGTATCTTGTTCAGTTTCAAAATATCAAGTTAGTATATAAATTTTCAATTGATATAATATCACTTGGTATCTATTTCAAAAACCTCTTGAAAGCTAAGGGGAGAATTCATTCAGGGGGAGCTTTTATTAAGTCAAAGGAAAAGCATTTGAAACAGGGGGAGAAATTTTAAATCTTAAAGTGCTTCTTGCAATCTTATTCATATACCTTTGACGATTTGCAAAAGATTTTGAAAAGAGTTTTCCAAAAGATTTGCAAAAATAAACTAGTGGTGCAAATGTGGTCCAAAATGTTAAATAAAAGAAAAGCAATACATTCATATGCATAAAGTCTTTCATTGGATTAATTCTAGCAACCTATGCACATCTATATCAATTGCAAACTAGTTACATTCCTACTCTTCATATTTTCTTTGGTTAGTGTTGGCATCAATCACCAAAAAGGGGGAGATTGAAAGGGAAATGGACCTAATCATTTCCTATAATCGATTTTGGTGGTTTACGTCCAACACAAACCATATGGAGTAACTAGTTTGTCTAGATATCATTTATCTCAGGTGCACAAGGTTCAACACAAACCAAGAAAGAAATTCAGTTAGGGACACAATCAAATTTGGAGCAAAGGACTTAGAGTGTGCTGAAATTTGGCGCACTAGACAGTGTCCGGTGAACCAGGCCCGAGCATAGTCAAACCAGCCACTCTCGGGAATTCCAGGGGCACCCTCCGCTATAATTCACCGGACTGTCCGGTGAGCCAGCGGAGCAACGACTCTCTGTGCGCCAATGGTCAACTGCTCAGATGAACAGTGATGAACAGTGTTGTGACAGGAGTCAGAACGCAGAAGTCAGAGGTCACCGGACTGTCCGGTGTGCCATCGGACTGTCCGGCGCAGCAAAAAAGACAAAGAGCTCCAACGGTCAACAGCTCCAAACCCTAACGGGCGCGCTGACGTGGCTCGCACCGGACAGTGAACAGTGACTGTCCGGTGCGCCACCGGACTGTCCGGTGTGCCCATCGCCAGCAGACTTTGCCAACGGCTAGGAAGTGGTTGGGGGCTATAAATACCTGAAAGTTCCCTTTGGCCCGGGAACAGGATCTGGATGTCGCTTAGAGAGGGGTGAATAGGCGAATAAAAATTATCACATTAAAACTTAAATTCTTACTCTACTCGAAGACTAGAACGCAGTGGAATGAGAAGACCCTTCGAGTAGGTTGTAGCGGAATAGAAGATTCTGTCTCAAAATGTCCTGCACTTCAAATAAAGCTTATACCACAGATAAGTGTTGAAGTGCAGATATAAAAGCGAGTAAGACAGAGAGTCAGAATACAATACAGAACAGAGCACACAGACGCAAGGATTTATCCCGAGGTTTGGCCAAGCCTGAAACGCTTGCCTAGTCCTCGTTGGAGTTAGCCACACCTGGGCTTGGAGTCTATTTCAACTCCTTCCTCCGTTTGCTCAGATCTGTCAGTATGACAGATCAAGCCTTCCACTATGTTGAGTTGGGTTACAACAAAGCCGCGGCTGCTTACAATCTTCTTTGACAGCACTCCGGCAGAGTAACAATGTGCTCAAGACCTTGCTCTAGCTCTTAGCAGCACTTCTCCACTCTCTAAAGGCTTATAGCTTTGCCTTCTACACAAACTAGAGAGATACACACAAGAGGGAGAGTGAGAATTGATCAGAGTGATGTCTACACTTGTTGGCTGCACTTGTACCACTAATGGAGGCGCCTAGGAGTCCCTTTTATAGACCCAAGGGGCCTAGGAGCCGTTGAGAGCAATCCAGGAAGGCAAATCTTGCCTTCAGTCGGGTGGCGCACCGGACAGTCCGGTGCACCACCGGACACTGTCCGGTGCCCGATTTCCTTCCAAAACAGGCACAAATGATCGTTGCAGTCTTGGAGCCGTTGGCGCACCGGACACTGTCCGGTGCACACCGGACAGTCCGGTGCCTCCATCTGACCGTTGGCTCGGCCACGTGTCACGCGCGGATTGCGCGGCCGACTGTTGGCCCAGCCGACCGTTGGCTCACCGGACAGTCCGGTGCTCCACCGGACATTCCGGTGAATTATAGCCATACGTCGCCAGACTTCTCCCGAGAGCGGCGACTTCGCCACAGCCGACTCACCGGACACTGTCCGGTACACCACCGGACAGTCCGGTGATTTATAGTCGTACGCCGCCGGCTTCTCCCGAGAGCGGCCTGTTCACCAGAGTTCAGCCTGGCGCACCGGACACTATCCGGTGCACCACCGGACAGTCCGGTGTGCCAGACTGAGCTGAGTCTTGGCTGTACATAGCCAAGCCTTTTGTATCTCTTTTCTTCTTTTCTCTGTTTCTAACACTTAGACAAATATGTTAGTACACAAAAACCAATGTACTAAGTCTAGAAACATACCTTCTCTTTGATTTTTACATCTATAGCATTTGACATGCTTGAGCTTTGATGTTGGACTCGTAAATCATCAAGTCAGCTTGACTTGATCTAGATTGACATTTC
Organism: Zea luxurians; assembly: GCA_029449295.1. NCBI lineage: Eukaryota > Viridiplantae > Streptophyta > Magnoliopsida > Poales > Poaceae > Zea > Zea luxurians. Next base: position 9,442,495 of record JAOPSE010000034.1, read on the forward strand.
TTAGATCCAACATCCTGCAAAGGTCACATAGAACATCTCCAAACATAGGAACAACCCAAACTAAAAGTCACGGTGCACTTAGCTCTTTTGGGCTGCTTCCAGTTCTGATTTTGACCTTTGTTCTCCTTCTAGTGACCTTGTTCACTTCTACGAGCTTGATCTTGAGCCTTATGACTTACACCACATAACCATAGATGTTTCCTTATTGGTTGTAAGTCACGTCCCTATGTAGTGATCCTTGATGTGCCATAGCTCTTCTCAACTCGATCACCCTTGACTTTGCAAGTCTTCTTCTTCACCCTTGGCTTTGGGTTCCTCAGCCTCTTTGACCTTCTCCCGTGCACTTGGTACCTCGAAGCTCTTCTTGCCTCCATCCATGGCTTGATCAGTTGTCTCCGAGCTATGCACCCGAGTCTCACTTTATGCAATGTCCATCTTGCTTGTGATGTCCATTATCTATCCATAATCCAGTTCTTGGACCATCACATTTGTTCACTTGTGTTGAACCCTGTTAGCTTTACATTAAGCACCTGTTCAACACTTAGTACACTTGTTAGTCCTTTAATTGAGTTGTCATCCAAACACCAAAACCCACAAGAGAGCTTTCAATCTCCCCCTTTTTGGTGATTGATGGCAACACAATTAAAGCTTACATAAGAGTGAAATTTAAAGCACAAATTTTGAATTCTAAGTTCATAGAATGCTCCCCCTAAATATGTGCTTACATCAAAATCATAATTTTGGCCTTATATGCCAAATTTGCACATACTTAGGCTATTCGAAGCATTCCTACACCTTAGCACTTTTGGGATGCATTGTGCCAAGGATCAAACCATGATGCGTATAACACACAAATGCACAGAATCAGAGTTAAACACCATTCAATTGAGTGGATATATCATAGGAATATCAGCCTACCACTATTCACCATTAAGATACCAATTTAAACTAAGATACCAATTTAAAACAATCTTAAAGAACCATTAACCATTAACCACATGCACCATTATCCATATGAATATCTATTATAGAATGAACCAATTTAAAACAATCTTAAAGCACCATTAACCATTAACCACATGCACCATTATCCATATGAATATCTGTTATAGAATGAACACAATAGATGCCAATTAATTCATAGCAACGGAAGCACTAGTCCATATGATGCAACACATATAATACCGCAATGGCATATGATAAGAATTATCATATCAATAACACAATAACACACTGGCAGAGCTCAAACTAACACATCACCCCTTAGGATAAGCTTTCCTCTCAGGTTGAGATAAGCTTTAATGCACAAATTCTCTCCCTTTGACATCAAACACCAAAAACCATACTCAAGCAAGAACATAGGATGATGTCAAGGGACAGCAGGGTGTTAAGGAGGAAAAACACATTATCAAAACTCCCCCTTTCTTATTGAACATATGCTCTGATACCAGCCTTTACCATGTTGTGGTGTACTTCCCATCTTGAAAGTATTAATCTCTTGGGAGCTTCTCCACACTTGTGCCTGATCCTTTATCCTAACCTTCTCTTGTTGCTAAGACACCAAGCTTAGAACAAGTTATAGTATTGGCACAAGATGAAGCTACTATTCTAGTGATTATCAAAAGATGTCAATTGAAGCAAACTATCACAGCTACCAATTGAAAGGTCATTTATTATCATGGCTCCATGATATTTAAGGATAAGCATCGAGTATCATCAAATATTATAGAGCATGAGCAATCTAAAAATATGCAATTACTCACGACTTAAGATACCAATTTCTTGACTTACAGAGGTACTCAAGTCCTGATTGCTCCATTTCTTGCTCATCTTCTCTTTTCCACCTTGAGACTATACAAGATCGCTCAAGAACCAATTAGTCTCAAAAGACACAAGTTATGTGTGCTCCCCCTAAACTTGTGCATCAAGTATTTGAATAACTTGCACTTTGCACATTCTAGCTTTCTCAGAACTAGAGGGGATCACAGCATCTCTTGGTCAAGGCATACTCTATCAATTTCACCACAAAGATATAAGAATTGAATACCAAATGAAAGGTTGACTTAATACAATTATGCATGCCTCAAGAAGTATAACATTTTACAAGCAACCTAGGCATGCCTCATATCTGATAATCATTGCTCCACAGATACCAATTGAAAAACAACACGATCATGCATATAAAGCGCAATGTCTAAGCACATCATAATTAAGAAGGTTCCTTAGGTACACCAAAAGAAACAACATTTTAAAGTGAGGAGCACCTAAGCCAAGATACTACCGATTCAGAGGCAAGACCATAGCTGTGATCACAATCAATGGAACTTCAAGATATTCAATGAAATTGCATAGTTCCATTCTCCATACCTTTGCCTTTTCCTGAATTGCCATGAGAGCACCAGTTGTCACTAATTAAGGGCTCCTTTTGTTTATGCACCTTATAGCTCAAAAGGGTGCATTAGAGGCACAACATGGATTTTGGTATTCACACAATACCAGACTAGAGTAATCATGTGAACATGAACTAAACAAAATGTCATATTTGCACAAAGGTTAATCATTAAAACCATATAGCATAACTCACAAGGGGATACATGTTTATTCACGAACACAAAAAGAGTTAATCATGAAAAACTACTCATTAAATGATTCAAGAGACATAACCTCTAAAGTACACAATCATGATTACGCACGCATGGTTACGATCTTGGAAATCATTAATCATTTATTGAAAGGTACTCAACACAGGCAATCAAAAAGGCATAACTGCTCCAGGAAGCACAACAATCAGACTTAAGAGCAATACTGATTATTAACAAAGTACTTAAGATACAAGGGTACCATCTCATGGAGAGCAAGTTGCAGAATCTCATCAAGGTCCTTTTCTTGATTCACCAATAATTATTAAGGACCTATTCAACTTATTTCACTTGAGATGAACATGGGATTAGTGTCTCGCAATAATTCAACCTTGGGTCAATGAATAAACACCAAAACAATTAACAACTTAAGCATAGAGTTTGAGATAACTGTCTTAAGCTCTCCCATGGTCTCCAGTCCATCTCAAGGCACCTGCATGGTCTAGTTAGCACAGTTTGGTACCCATCTCGGGATGGGTCCATAACGATCAACTAAAAGTGCCTTTGGCACCCAAATAGTCTTTGTGCTAGTTCTAGGTGATCTCGTTATAGATCTAGCACAAGTATATGATTTGGGTCTCCTAAGTGAATGAGATTGAGACAACTTTACTTGTTTAGGAACCTCACCTTTATTACATACCTTGGATAGATGACCCTGCTCGCCACACTTGTAGCAGAAACGTCGCTCAACCTGACATGACGCTTGTTGTTTGTCATTTTCCTTAGTGGGGGTCATCCCGGAGAGTGTACGTGCTTGGTTCATCAGTAGCGGACAAGAAGTGATCGTATGGTTCTTGTCATTGCATCCGAAGCATCTCCTTATCCCTTCACCCTTGTCGGTGTATGGACATGACGCAATGAGGTGTCCTGACTTGTTGCACTTAAAGCACCTCCTTTTCCCTTTTCTCTTTTTGTTCTTGGATGACATAAAGAAATGGTCAGTGCAAACAACATGATTAATTGAATCTTTACCTTTTTCCAAGCTTATGCTGATTTCTTCTTCTTTAGGAACATCCTTCTTATGGAGCTTAACACTTGCTGTAGTTTTTCCCTTCTCAAGCTTCTTCACCACGCGCCCGTGGATATCTTGAGAAGGTTGAGCAATGTGTTTTCTCCTTAGTTGTCTTTACTTCTTGTTCCTAAGCAATTTCCTTTTTGACCCTACAACTTTTTGCTCATTCAAACATTCGCTTCCTTTTGAGCGACAGGGGTTAGCACATGACGATATATTATCCAGATGTGCACTTGTGCAAGAATGAGGTTCACATGACTTTAAGTTTGTAATTACAACCTCATGAGCAACTTCAAGCATGATATGTCTATCCAAGAGATTATCATGATAACAAGACAATAAATCATATTTTTCAGTTAGAGCAAGTTTATCATGACTTAACAATTCTACTTGTCTCTCAAGCATGGCATTTTCCATTTTAAGTTGAGCAACACGAGATGAAGCATCATCATTATTTCTTTGCTCAAATAAAATTGAATCATACCGCTAGACCAAATCATCATGAGAGCACTTTAGCTCCTCATGTTCTTTGGTCATCTTCTCCAGGCTGTTGTTTGTTTTGATGAGTGTCTCCTCTAGCTTGAGAAGTGTCTCGCCTTGTTCCTTGTTCCTTCTCAACAGCTTAACCAAGAGCGTTTTGTCCTCTTTGTTGAGATGGATGTAGAAACGGCGAATCTCTTCTTCTTCCACATTATCGGTCTCATTTTCCCTATCATTAATGTCAGTGGAAGCAATATAGGAAAATGTACCTTGTGGTGATGAAGATCCATCCTCGCTATCATCCTCATATTCATCCTCATCATGGCTTTTGTCTCCACCGTCATTGTTAGCAATAAAACACTTATTATTAGTGGAGAACACACCTGTCGACGAGGTGGATTCATCGTTTGGTGCCCAACACTTTTCTTCTCCCTTTGAATGGTTAGTATCACAAGTAATATAGGGAGTAGGAGCATCACAATTTGCCACAGAATATTTTCCTTTAATTCTATTCCATAAATCATGAGCATCAACAAATAAATCACTATCACTACTCATGATGGCAAAATAAGCACTTCTAGAAAGAGAGTCAACTAAGATGTTGCAAGCACGGTGATTGAGAGATAAACATCTTAGTTCAGCATTACAAGGATTTTTATTAATATCAGAGGGAAAAATACTTCTGCTAAAGATCTGTCTCAAATCAGGATCAACATGCATGAAAGCATTATAAATAGAGACAGACCAAGATTTGTAATTAGAACCATCGCCTAAAAGAAGTTCTACAGTTACCTCTTGTGACGACATCGTCATCTCCGGACGGCTAAGCCCACACTGGAGAGGCCTAGCTCTGATACCAATTGAAAGTTCCCTTTGGCCCGGGAACAGGATCTGGATGTCGCCTAGAGGGGGGTGAATAGGCGAATAAAAATTATCACTTTAAAACTTAAATTCTTACTCTACTCGAAGACTAGAACGCAGTGGAATGAGAAGACCCTTCGAGTAGGTTGCAGCGGAATAGAAGATCCTGTCTCAAAATGTCCGGCACTTCAAATAAAGCTTATACCACAGATAAGTGTTGAAGTGCAGATATAAAAGTGAGTAAGACAGAGAGTCAGAATACAATACAGAACAGAGCACACAGACGCAAGGATTTATCCCGAGGTTCGGCCAAGCCTGAAATGCTTGCCTAGTCCTCGTTGGAGTTAGCCACACCTGGGCTTGGAGTCTATTTCAACTCCTTCCTCCGTTTGCTCAGATCTGTCAGTATGACAGATCGAGCCTTCCACTATGTTGAGTTGGGTTACAACAAAGTCGCGGCTGCTTACAATCTTCTTTGACAGCACTCCGGAAGAGTAACAATGTGCTCAAGACCTTGCTCTAGCTCTTAGCAGCACTTCTCCACTCTCTAAAGGCTTATAGCTTTGCCTTCTACACAAACTAGAGAGATACACACAAGAGGGAGAGTGAGAATTGATCAGAGTGATGTCTACACTTGTTGGCTGCACTTGTACCATTAATGGAGGCGCCTAGGAGTCCCTTTTATAGACCCAAGGGGCCTAGGAGCCGTTGAGAGCAATCCAGGAAGGCAAATCTTTCCTTCAGTCGGGTGGCGCACCGGACAGTCCGGTGCACCACCGGACACTGTCCGGTGCCCGATTTCCTTCCAAAACAGGCGCAGATGACCGTTGCAGTCTTGGAGCCGTTGGCGCACCGGACACTGTCCGGTGCACACCGGACAGTCCGGTGCCTCCATCTGACCGTTGGCTCGGCCACGCGTCACACACGGATTGCGCAGCCAACCGTTGGCCCAGCCGACCGTTGGCTCACCGGACAGTCCGGTGCTCCACCGGACAGTCCGGTGAATTATAGCCGTACTTCGCCAGACTTCTCCCGAGAGCGGCGACTTCGCCGCAGCCGACTCACCGGACACTGTCCGGTGCACCACCGGACAGTCCAGTGATTTATAGCCATACGCCATCGGCTTCTCCTGAGAGCGGCCTGTTCACCAGAGTTCAGCCTGGCGCACCGGACACTGTCCGGTGCACCACCGGACAGTCCGGTGTGCCAGACTGAGCTGAGTCTTGGCTATACACAGCTAAGCCTTTTGCATCTCTTTTCTTCTTTTCTCTGTTTCTAACACTTAGACAAATATGTTAGTACACAAAAACCAATGTACTAAGTCTAGAAACATACCTTCTCTTTGATTTTTACATCTATAGCATTTGACATGCTTGAGCTTTGATGTTCGACTCATAAATCATCAAGTCAGCTTGACTTGATCTAGATTGACATTTCTTAGCTCCAACATCCTGCAAAGGTCACATAGAACATCTCCAAAACCTTTGTTCTCCTTCTAGTGACCTTGTTCACTTCTACGAGCTTGATCTTGAGCCTTATGACTTACACCACATAACCATAGATGTTTCCTTATTGGTTGTAAGTCACGTCCCTATGTAGTGATCCTTGATGTGCCATAGCTCTTCTCAACTCGATCACCCTTGACTTTGCAAGTCTTCTTCTTCACCCTTGGCTTTGGGTTCCTCAGCCTCTTTGACCTTCTCCCGTGCACTTGGTACCTCGAAGCTCTTCTTGCCTCCATCCATGGCTTGATCAGTTGTCTCCGAGCTATGCACCCGAGTCTCACTTTATGCAATGTCCATCTTGCTTGTGATGTCCATTATCTATCCATAATCCAGTTCTTGGACCATCACATTTGTTCACTTGTGTTGAACCCTGTTAGCTTTACATTAAGCACCTGTTCAACACTTAGTACACTTGTTAGTCCTTTAATTGAGTTGTCATCCAAACACCAAAACCCACAAGAGAGCTTTCAATACCCCCAACCACCTCATTCATTGGCATCCAAGTGTTCTGAATTCAACATTCAATACAAGAGCAAAAGACTTCACTCCAAGACAAATTCAATAGATCAAAATCAACTCCACCACTTAGTGACTTGAGAGAGAGAGTTTTTGTGTTCATTTGCGCTTTTGTTCCTTGGATTGCCTTCTTCCTTCCCATTCTGATTCTTAAGTGCTTTGTAAAGGTAAGCAAGAGACACCTAAGTGTGTGGTGGTCCTTGCAGGGTCTTACTGCCCTGTTTGATTAAGGAGAAGGCTCACTCGGTCTAAGTGACCGCTTTGAGAGAGGGAAAGGGTTGAAATAGACCCGGCCTTTGTGGCCTCCTCAACGGAGACTAGGTTCTTTGGAACCGAACCTCGGTAAAACAAATCACCGTGTTCACTCGCTTTGATTCTCGCTTGATTTGTGTGCTCCCTTTCCTCTCTCTAAAGTTTCTTTGCCAATATTGATTTGAGTTTGCTCCCAAACATCATCCGCATCAATTGAGCAACTCGTGGCAAGAGAAACAATCTTCCGCCTCGGATTTAATTCTAACGCTAACCCCGGCCTTTAGTGTGTGTTTAAGTTTATAAATTTCAGGTTTCGCCTATTCACCCCCCTCTAGGCAACTTTCAGGCAACACTGGAGCCGATGTTGATAATGGCACCACACTTCCTCTTGAGTCTCAACTCTCAACCATGCCTGACAGCACATCGTCCGTGATCCACGTGATGCCCTCGACGTTGACCTAGATGTGGCTGCGCATCAACTCCTCGCCCACCTCGTTGAAGTAGCGCGTGTACGAAGAAGACAACATGTCGTGGTCCTAGATGGAGTCTTAAGCGCCTCGACGCCAGCCATGAGCCCCTCAAGATCCTTGCCGGAAGCACGAGCGTCGAGGAGGGGACGAAGGTGAGGGAGGGGACCAAGGGGGTCTGTCGCGGCGGGGCAGGGGGCCGGGGAGGCAGAGACAAATATAAAACAATAGAAACAAACTGAAAGGGAATTAGGCTTACATCTAGTTCCTAAATAATTTTGGTGGTTGAATTGCCCAACACAAATAATCGGACTAACTAGTTTGCTCTAGTGTACAAGTTATACAGGTGTCAAAGGTTCACACTTAGCCAATAAAAAGACCAAGTATTGGGTTCAACAAAAGAGCAAAGGGGCAACCGAAGGCACCTCTGGTCTGGCGCACCGGACTGTCCGGTATGCCACCGGACAGTGTCCGGTGCACCACCGGACATGTCCGGTGCACCAGTGGACTCCAACTCAAACTCGTCACCTTCGGGAAATTCCAGAGGCAACTCCGCTATAATTCACCAGACTGTCCGGTGTACACTGGACAGTGTCCGGTGCTCCAAGGAAGAGCAGCCTCAGGAACTCGCCAGCTTCGGGAAACTGCGACAGCTGCTCCGCTATAATTCACCGGACATGTCCGGTGTACACCGGACTGTCCGGTGTAACTGCAGGGCAACGGCTATTTCGGCGCCAACGGCTACCTGCGGCGCATTAAATGCGCGCCAACGCACGGCCAGCGCGCGCAGAGGTCAGGCACGCCCATGCTGGCGCACCGGACACTCTACAGTACATGTCCGGTGCGCCACCGGACATCCAGGTGGGCCCAGAAGTCAGAGCTCCAACGGTCAGAACCCAACGGCTTTGGTGACGTGGCTGGCGCACCGGACATGTCCGGTGTGCACCGGACTGTCCGGTGCACCATTCGACAGACAGCCCCACCAAACGGCTAGTTTGGTGGTTGGGGCTATAAATACCCCCAACCACCCACCATTCATTGCATCCAAGTTTTCCACTTCTCAACCACTTACAAGAGCTAGGCATTCAATTCTAGACACACTCAAGTGATCAAATCCTCTCCAATTCCACACAAAGCATTAGTGACTAGCGAGAGAGATTTGCCGTGTTCTTTTGAGCTCTTGCGCTTGGATTGCTTCTTTTCTTTCTCACTTGTTCTTGTGATCAAAACACATTTGTAACCAAGGCAAGAGACACCAATTGTGTGGTGGTCCTTGCGGGGAAGTTTTGTTCCCGGTTGTGATTTGAGAAGAGAAGCTCACTCGGTCTGAGGGACCGTTTGAGAGAGGGAAAGGGTTGAAAAAGACCCGGCCTTTGTGGCCTCCTCAACGGGGAGTAGGTTTGCGAGAACCAAACCTCGGTAAAACAAATCCGCGTGTCACACTCTTCATTCGATTGCGATTTGTTTTGCGTCCTCTCTCTCGGACTTGTTATTATTCCTAACGCTAACCCGTCTCATAGTTGTGTTTATATTTGTAAATTTCAGTTTCGCCCTATTCACCCCCTCTAGGCGACTTTCAATTGGTATCGGAGCCCGGTGCTTCATTAGAGCCTAACCGCTCGAAGTGATGTCGGGAGATCACACCAAGAGGGAGATGGAGACCGGCGACAAGCCCACTACGAGTCACGGGAGCACTTCATCGGAAGAGTCCCACACCAAGAGGAAGGAGAAGAAGAAGAGCTCCTCCAACAAAGGGAAGGGGAAGGAAACGAAATCCTCTTCCCACAAATCGCATCGGAAAGGCGACAAGCACAAGAGGATGAGAAAAGTGGTCTACTACGAGACCGACTCTTCATCACCATCGACCTCCGACTCCGATGCGCCGTCCGTGACTTCTAAGCGCCAAGAGCGCAAGAAGTATAGTAAGATCCCCCTACGCTACCCCCACATTTCAAAGCGTACTCCTTTACTCTCCGTTCCTTTAGGCAAACCACCGGTTTTTGATGGTGAAGATTATAATATGTGGAGTGACAAAATGAGGCACCATCTAACCTCACTCCACACAAGCATATGGAATGTTGTTGAGTTTGGTGTACAGGTACCATCCGTAGGGGATGAAGACTACGACTCGGACGAGGTGGCCCAAATCCACCACTTTAACTCCCAAGCAACCACTATACTCCTCGCCTCTCTAAGTCGAGAGGAGTATAACAAGGTGCAAGGGTTAAAAAGTGCAAAGGAAATTTGGGACGTACTCAAGACCGCGCACGAAGGAGACGAGGTGACAAAAATCACCAAGCGGGAGACGATCGAGGGGGAGCTCGGTCGCTTCATGCTCTACCAAGGGGAGGATCCACAAGCAATGTACAACCGCTTAAAGACCTTGGTGAACCAAGTGCGCAACCTCGGGAGCGAAAAATGGGATGACCATGAGATGGTCAAGGTTATTCTTAGATCCCTCGTATTTCTTAACCCTACACAAGTTCAATTAATTCGAGGTGATCCTAGATATAAGCTAATGTCTCCCGAGGAGGTCATAGGAAAATTTGTGAGCTTTGAACTAATGATTAAGGGCTCAAAGAAAATCATCGAGCAAGTGTAATACCCAAAAATGTGTACAATGAGAATATAGTTGATCTTCTTATTTTGTGTGCCATCTAATCATTATAAAGAGAATAACTATAAATAAGAATGAGTAGTTAAAACAAATGACACTTAAATAAAATATGCACCATGCTAGGATTTATTGTGTGTGTGTGCATTTGGTGACATAAATAAATCAACATTCAAATGAGGATTTAATACCTACTTTGAATAAATATAATAGAAGGAGAGAAATACCATAAAACACAAAATAAAACTTATTAATAAAAAAATTCATATTGGCAAGTTCAAATTCAATATCTAACTCAATGACAAATTTGCCACAAAAAGAATTTATTTTAGAGTTGAAGTTTTGAATTTGGAAAGGAATAAAAAAATAATAAAAAAAAGAAAGCAGTTTTCGGCCAAGTGGGCCTCTATTCTCTCCATTCAGCCCATCTTCGGATCCTTCCGCGCAGCCCACTACTCTTTTCCCTTTCCCATTTTCATTTTTCGGGAGCCACTGCCATGTGGGCCCGTTTGGCAGGGGAGGCCGCGTGCGCATACAGCCAGGGCGCCGTGACCGCATACCCCCCCTTCCACCCACTGACGCCATGGACCCAGCATGTCAGCAGTGTCTTCATCCCAACAGAACGCGATTCCCTGACCGATTTTCGCGGCGTCCTCACCGGACCTCCGCTCGGCCGTCGTGCATGGCGCAACCAACCCTCTCAGCTCGGACTCGCCCCGCCCCTATATAACCCGGCCGCTCTAGCTTCCTTATCCATCTCGACGAGTACCCAGTCACCAAGTGAACCGTAGGCGGAAGGGAGAGAGAAGAAGACTGCCGCCGCTGCCAAATCGCGTGGACACCGTCGTTCGGGTCCTGGAACCGTACCAGGGAGCTTCGCGGAGCTGTATGGATGCGGGACGGTTGGGACTTCAGGCTCGGGATCATGTGGAACAACGACAATCCCTCGCCGGAGCACTTTTTCCAGCCCGGAACCGCCGTGTGCCGTGGCCATGGTATTCAACTGCGCGATTTCTGGTGAGATTTTCCCTATGATTGTCGTCATCGTACAGGCTACGCGTTGCACCAGTTTAATCTGGGATCAGTGCTCGGTGGGGGCGGATCTACCTCTCGCCGGCAAGCTTCACCGCGGGGAGGCCAGTCCCGCCGCCTGGGGTGCTCGGGTTGGGGAAGAAATGCGGTAGGCGTCGACCTCACATTGGATGGCTGAGATTAGAAACAACGCATACCGCTTCGATGGATTGATCCGGGCGGTTGGAATGGGATCGGGCGATCCTGGGTTGCCGCGGGTTATTAAAATCTGGACCGCAGGATCGCGATCCAAGCGCGGGCATAGCGTACCGGTTCAGAGAGCCAAGATCTAATCCTGGCCTTCGATATTTGATCGGACGGCTGAGAGTTAACCGTGCCCCTTCGCTACGACTGTTTTTCAAAAGAGCCCTCGTTGTTCTGCAGAATAAACCCGCAGTCCTTTCCCAGTGAAAAGTAATTACAATCGGGCCCTGATATTTACAGGATAAACCCTGGACTTCCACAATTTTGTGCTCGCGGTCCATAAATCCCAGAAATTCATAAAATAAATGCTAAAATACATATAAACTTGTTTATTCCATAACTCATTCATTTTAACTCCGTTTTAGTCCGTTCCGGTTGCATTAGCTTCGCAATAAAATTGCCTACACAGTGTTAGCCTTAATTATATCATATTATATACTTTTATATTAGTCATTTATTTATCATATGTTTAGTAAATTTACCTCACTAACCAAAGATTACTATGTCTATAATTATAATGGGAGATAGAATATGTTTTCTAATCAAGTATAATTTGATCAAGAGAAAGTTAGTTAATTATTTCAATTATCTTTCTCACATGATTTATAATCGACCTAGAATTGAGTTTTCCTGTTTAATCACACAAGACTTCAGAAAATCATAAGTAAATAACCGTAGCTCCGAAGTTGGTGGTTCTTGTTCCCACAATCTCGTTACGACGCATAGATTATTATTACGTAGTTTATTCTTATGTTTGGTGTGATGTTAATTTTGCCTATACATGTTTGTCTGTATTGCTACGTTTAGCGGTGAGGACACGAGTCATCTGAAAAGCAAGTTGGTACCTGGAATCTCAAGTGCCAGGCAAGTTGTGTCCTTGATCACTTCTTTTACCCACTCATGTTCTAATTAATCATAATGATCTGCATAGGTTAATTTTGATGGGACCCAATAGGTTACCCTAGTTTGTCTAACTTTATACCTTGTTCACCATTGAATTTCTGGGTAGTACTTGCTAGTGCTTTATATGGTTTTGGGTATGAAGATACAATATTCATGATCACACTTTTATTATCAGTTTATTATTACTGTTCATGATAAGATCATTATGTTAATTGGAACATGGAGCGACCACCCGGGAAAACAGTGCTACCACAAGGGTTTAATGGGACGCCCTTGGCTGATTAATTAGGAAAGCTAGTGGAAGACTACCTTACCCGAAAGGGGCAAGGGCAGTAGGGGAGTGGTCAGTGTAGGGAGGCCCTCGGGAGGATTTTGCTGCGATGGCGGTCCTGCAAGGGATTTCTGCATTGGAGCTTCCTATAAACTGTAGCGGGTTTTCTGAAGCTAGTGGAACTTTGTAAAGGCCTCGTAGTGTTACCCTGCCTCGCCTCCTCGGTAGAGGTGTATGGGAAGTCGCGATCCCTTGGCAGATGGGTAACATGACTTGTGGGTAAAGATGCGCAACCTCTGCAGAGTGTAAAACTGGTATACTAGCCGTGCTCACGGTCATGAGCAGCTCGGACCCTCACATGATTAATTTATGGAACTAAATTCAATTTGTCATATGCATTGCATCGCAGGTGATGTTGTTACTTTTGTTCTACTATTTAATTGGGTTGGTATTTACTTATATTTAGTAACTGCTAACAAAATTTTGACCAACTTTAAAAGCAATGCTCAGCTTCAACCATCCTCTTTGGTAAGCCTTACACTTCACATGAGCTCCCACCTTTAGCGAGTTCATGCACATTATTCCCCACAACTTGTTGAGCTATGAACGTATGTGAGCTCACTCTTGCTGTCTCACACCCCCCCACAGGTTAAGAACAGGTACCACAGGATGAGGCGCATGGAGGATGTCGTGATATGTTCGTGAGAGGTCTAGGCCGTCGTCTCCCAGTCAACTTTGGGTTGCTGGACCGTTGTCTCATTATTATGTAATTATTTATTTATTTTGTATAGAACTCCTGTTATATATAAAGATGTGACATTCGATCCTGTGCCACTATACATCATATGTGTGAGACTTGGTCCCAGCATACCTGGTGTTTATGTTCGCGCCCGGGTCTTGGTGCCCCGAAATCCGGGTGTGACAGAAGTGAGAGGATGTTGACTGTAGGACGAAACCTAGATAGAACTGGACAACTATTACTTACTTACCCTACTCTGATTCTTTATCTAAACTTTTCTTAATCTTTTCTCATCTATTTCCGCTTTACTCTGATTACTCTTACCTTTTCACTTCTAAAAGACAAAAGTGGATTTCACACTTTGAAATCCTGTGCCTAAAGTGACCTTTAGGACTTGGGACCTACTCTTAGGAACAAAAACAAAACTATTTTTTTGTATCTATATGCTTGAATGCTTGTCCTTATGATATTTGTTTGATTTGGATCTTTGATTGAGTGTGATGAGTTGTGGAGTAATGTCCACAATTACATCTGTATATACATATAGGCATAAATATGAATAAATAAAATTCATAAGATAACTAACAACCTAGATTATCCTCCACTAAAGTGTATCTATTTTAAATAGATTCCTTTTATCTTAAAAGACTCTCTATTATCTTAATGGATCCATCTTATCTTAAAAGATTCTCTCCTACCTTAATAGATTCATCTTATCTTAAAAAGATGTTATCTTATCCTAATAGATCTAACTGACCTCAAAAGATTCTACCTTATCCTTATGGGTTCACCTTGCCCTAATTAGCATATTTATCCCTCTTTAGAATAACAACCATGAGCTAATCTAGAATTTATTTAGATCTTATCGAGTCTAAAATAACCATATCAATTTATTCTAGATTTGATCCAATCTAAAGTGAGTTACTTAATGTTGGTACCAGGATTAAGCAATACTCTTAAGTCACTTAAGCCTAAGTTAGTGTCATAGATCAACTCAACCATACACTCCCAATAAGTTGCACAATCCATTTATGTGAACCTATTGATTAAAAAAAATGTCCTACTCATATACCCAACTATCTTAACTATATCTCCCTAGCTCAAATGAAGACACCAAGATTGGAGACCGAAGATGATCAACCTCATTAAGAAAGGAATAAACACCAACTCAAGTCTTCAAGGATCAAGCGGGATCACCAGATGAGTCAAAAGCCACAATCTAGGATGGAATCTTTTCTTACCCTACACTTTCTTAACCAAACCTATATATATGCTCTAAAGACATCTTCTATCCTACATAATAAAGTGGACATACATATATTACCCATGCTCTCCTAATCACTTACTAATAATAAAAAGAGAGACTCTTGATTTTGAACTAATTAGAAACTAAAAGCTAAATTTCAAATCACTCTTCCTATATCCTCTTTCTTACAAATCTCGAGGACAAGATTTCTGTTAAGGGGGGTAGGATTTGTAATACCCAAAAATGTGTACAATGAGAATATAGTTGATCTTCTTATTTTGTGTGCCATCTAATCATTATAAAGAGAATAACTATAAATAAGAATGAGTAGTTAAAACAAATGACACTTAAATAAAATATGCACCATGCTAGGATTTATTGTGTGTGTGTGCATTTGGTGACATAAATAAATCAACATTCAAATGAGGATTTAATACCTACTTTGAATAAATATAATAGAAGGAGAGAAATACCATAAAACACAAAATAAAACTTATTAATAAAAAAAATTCATATTGGCAAGTTCAAATTCAATATCTAACTCAATGACAAATTTGCCACAAAAAGAATTTATTTTAGAGTTGAAGTTTTGAATTTGGAAAGGAATAAAAAAATAATAAAAAAAAGAAAGCAGTTTTCGGCCAAGTGGGCCTCTATTCTCTCCATTCAGCCCATCTTCGGATCCTTCCGCGCAGCCCACTACTCTTTTCCCTTTCCCATTTTCATTTTTCGGGAGCCACTGCCATGTGGGCCCGTTTGGCAGGGGAGGCCGCGTGCGCATACAGCCAGGGCGCCGTGACCGCATACCCCCCCCTTCCACCCACTGACGCCATGGACCCAGCATGTCAGCAGTGTCTTCATCCCAACAGAACGCGATTCCCTGACCGATTTTCGCGGCGTCCTCACCGGACCTCCGCTCGGCCGTCGTGCATGGCGCAACCAACCCTCTCAGCTCAGACTCGCCCCGCCCCTATATAACCCGGCCGCTCTAGCTTCCTTATCCATCTCGACGAGTACCTAGTCACCAAGTGAACCGTAGGCGGAAGGGAGAGAGAAGAAGACTGCCGCCGCTGCCAAATCGCGTGGACACCGTCGTTCGGGTCCTGGAACCGTACCAGGGAGCTTCGCGGAGCTGTATGGATGCGGGACGGTTGGGACTTCAGGCTCGGGATCATGTGGAACAACGACAATCCCTCGCCGGAGCACTTTTTCCAGCCCGGAACCGCCGTGTGCCGTGGCCATGGTATTCAACTGCGCGATTTCTGGTGAGATTTTCCCTATGATTGTCGTCATCGTACAGGCTACGCGTTGCACCAGTTTAATCTGGGATCAGTGCTCGGTGGGGGCGGATCTACCTCTCGCCGGCAAGCTTCACCGCGGGGAGGCCAGTCCCGCCGCCTAGGGTGCTCGGGTTGGGGAAGAAATGCGGTAGGCGTCGATCTCACATTGGACGACTGAGATTAGAAACAACGCATACCGCTTCGATGGATTGATCCGGGCGGTTGGAATGGGATCGGGCGATCCTGGGTTGCCGCGGGTTATTAAAATCTGGACCGCAGGATCACGATCCAAGCGCGGGCATAGCGTACCGGTTCAGAGAGCCAAGATCTAATCCTGGCCTTCGATATTTGATCGGACGGCTGAGAGTTAACCGTGCCCCTTCGCTACGACTGTTTTTCAAAAGAGCCCTCGTTGTTCTGCAGAATAAACCCGCAGTCCTTTCCCAGTGAAAAGTAATTACAATCGGGCCCTGATATTTACAGGATAAACCCTAGACTTCCACAATTTTGTGCTCGCGATCCATAAATCCTAGAAATTCATAAAATAAATGTTAAAAATACATATAAACTTGTTTATTCCATAACTCATTCATTTTAACTCCGTTTTAGTCCGTTCCGGTTGCATTAGCTTCGCAATAAAATTGCCTACACAGTGTTAGCCTTAATTATATCATATTATATACTTTTATATTAGTCATTTATTTATCATATGTTTAGTAAATTTACCTCACTAACCAAAGATTACTATGTCTATAATTATAATGGGAGATAGAATATGTTTTCTAATCAAGTATAATTTGATCAAGAGAAAGTTAGTTAATTATTTCGATTATCTTTCTCACATGATTTATAATCGACCTAGAATTGAGTTTTCCTGTTTAATCACACAAGACTTTAGAAAATCATAAGTAAATAACCGTAGCTCCGAAGTTGGTGGTTCTTGTTCCCACAATCTCGTTACGACGCATAGATTATTATTACGTAGTTTATTCTTATGTTTGGTGTGATGTTAATTTTGCCTATACATGTTTGTCTGTATTGCTACGTTTAGCGGTGAGGACACGAGTCATCTGAAAAGCAAGTTGGTACCTGGAATCTCTAGTGCCAGGCAAGTTGTGTCCTTGATCACTTCTTTTACCCACTCATGTTCTAATTAATCATAATGATCTGCATAGGTTAATTTTGATGGGACCCAATAGGTTACCCTAGTTTGTCTAACTTTATACCTTGTTCACCATTGAATTTCTGGGTAGTACTTGCTAGTGCTTTATATGGTTTTGGGTATGAAGATACAATATTCATGATCACACTTTTATTATCAGTTTATTATTACTGTTCATGATAAGATCATTATGTTAATTGGAACATGGAGCGACCACCCGGGAAAACAGTGCTACCACAAGGGTTTAATGGGACGCCCTTGGCTGATTAATTAGGAAAGCTAGTGGAAGACTACCTTACCCGAAAGGGGCAAGGGCAGTAGGGGAGTGGTCAGTGTAGGGAGGCCCTTGGGAGGATTTTGCTGCGATGGCGGTCCTGCAAGGGATTTCTGCATTGGAGCTTCCTATAAACTGTAGCGGGTTTTCTGAAGCTAGTGGAACTTTGTAAAGGCCTCGTAGTGTTACCCTGCCTCGCCTCCTCGGTAGAGGTGTATGGGAAGTCGCGATCCCTTGGCAGATGGGTAACATGACTTGTGGGTAAAGATGCGCAACCTCTGCAGAGTGTAAAACTGGTATACTAGCCGTGCTCACGGTCATGAGCAGCTCGGACCCTCACATGATTAATTTATGGAACTAAATTCAATTTGTCATATGCATTGCATCGCAGGTGATGTTGTTACTTTTGTTCTACTATTTAATTGGGTTGGTATTTACTTATATTTAGTAACTGCTAACAAAATTTTGACCAACTTTAAAAGCAATGCTCAGCTTCAACCATCCTCTTTGGTAAGCCTTACACTTCACATGAGCTCCCACCTTTAGCGAGTTCATGCACATTATTCCCCACAACTTGTTGAGCTATGAACGTATGTGAGCTCACTCTTGCTGTCTCACACCCCCCCACAGGTTAAGAACAGGTACCACAGGATGAGGCGCATGGAGGATGTCGTGATATGTTCGTGAGAGGTCTAGGTCGTCGTCTCCCAGTCAACTTTGGGTTGCTGGACCGTTGTCTCATTATTATGTAATTATTTATTTATTTTGTATAGAACTCCTGTTATATATAAAGATGTGACATTCGATCCTGTGCCACTATACATCATATGTGTGAGACTTGGTCCCAGCATACCTGGTGTTTATGTTCGCGCCCGGGTCTTGGTGCCCCGAAATCCGGGTGTGACAGCAAGGCACCTCCTCCACGCCCGAGGCACAACCGGTCGCTTTCAAGGCGACGGAAGAAAAGAAGGAGGAGGCTACTCCAAGTCGAACACCCATCGACGCCTCCAAGCTCGACAACGAGGAAATGGCGCTCATCATCAAGAGCTTCCGCCAAATCCTCAAGCAAAGGAGGGGAAAAGACTACAAATCCCGCTCCAAGAAAGTATGCTACAAATGTGGTAAGCCCGGTCATTTTATTGCTAAATGTCCATTATCCAGTGATAGTGACAGGGGCGACGACAAGAAGGGAAGAAGAAAGGAGAAGAAGAGGCACTACAAGAAGAGGGGCGGCGATGCCCATGTTTGCCGGGAGTGGGACTCGGACGAGAGCTCCACCGACTCCTCCTCCGACGAGGACACTGCCAACATCGCCGTCACCAAGGGACTTCTCTTCCCCAACGTCGGCCACAAATGCCTCATGGCAAAGGACGGCAAAAGAAAGAAGGTTAAATCCAAATCCTCCACTAAATATGAAACCTCTAGTGATGAGGATGATGCTAGCAATGAGGAGGATAACTTGTGCATTCTTTTTGCCGATCTAAACATGCAACAAAAAGAAAAATTAAATGAATTAATTAGTGCTATTCATGAGAAGGATGATCTCTTGGACTCTCAAGAGGACTTTCTTATTAAGGAAAACAAAAAGCATGTTAAGGTCAAAAATGCTTATGCTCTACAAGTTGAAAAATGTGAAAAATTGTCTAGTGAGCTAAGCACTTGCCATGAGACTATTAACAACCTTAGAAATGAAAATGCTAGATTAATTGCTAAGGTTAATTCTCATGTTTGTGATGTTTCGATTCCCAATCTTAGAAATGATAATGATGATTTGCTTGCTAAGATTAAGGAATTGAATGATTCTCTTGCTAGTCTTAGGATTGAAAATGAAAAATTAATTGCTAAGGCTAAAGATTTTGATGTTTGCAATGCTACCATTTCTAACCTCAAAAGTGAAAATGATATATTACATGCTAAGGTTGTAGAATTAAAATCTTGCAAACCCTCTACATCTACTGTTGAGCATGTTTCTATTTGCACTAGATGTAGAAATGTTGATATTGATGCTATTCATGATCATATGGTCTTAGTTAAACAACAAAATGATCATATAGCAAAATTAGATGCTAAAATTGCTGAGCATAACCTAGAGAATGAAAAATTTAAATTTGCTAGAAGTATGCTCTATAGTGGGAGATGCCCTGGCATCAAGGATGGCATTGGCTACCAAAGGGGAGACAATGTCAAACTTAGTGCCCCTCCTAAAAGATTGTCTAATTTTGTTAAGGGCAAGGCTCCCATGCCTCAGGATAACGAGGGTTACATTTTGTACCCTGCCAATTATCCCGAGAGCAAAATTAGGAGAATTCATTCTAGGAAGTCTCACTCTGGCCCTAATCATGCTTTTATGTATAAGGGTGAGACATCTAGCTCTAGGCAACCAACCCGTGCTAAGTTGCCTAGAAAGAAAACTCCTAGTGCATCAAATGATCATAGCATTTCATTTAAAACTTTTGATGCATCTTATGTTTTGACTAACAAATCCGGCAAGGTAGTTGCCAAGTTTGTTGGGGGCAAACACAAGGGTTCTAAGACTTGTGTTTGGGTACCCAAAGTTCTTGTGTCTAATGCCAAAGGACCCAAAACCGTTTGGGTACCTAAAGTCAAGAACTAAACTTGTTTTGTAGGTTTATGCATCCGGGGGCTCAAGTTGGATCATCGATAGCGGGTGCACAAACCACATGACAGGGGAGAAGAAGATGTTCTCCTCCTACGAGAAAAACCAAGATCCCCAACGAGCTATCACATTCGGGGATGGAAACCAAGGTTTGGTCAAAGGTTTGGGTAAAATAGCTATATCTCCTGACCATTCCATTTCCAATGTTTTTCTTGTAGATTCTTTAGATTACAATTTGCTTTCCGTGTCTCAATTATGTCAAATGGGCTACAACTGTCTATTCACTGATGTAGGTGTCACTGTCTTTAGAAGAAGTGATGATTCAATAGCTTTTAAGGGAGTGTTGGAGGGTCAGCTATACTTGGTGGATTTTGATAGAGCTGAACTCGACACTTGCTTAATAGCTAAGACTAACATGGGTTGGCTCTGGCACCGCCGACTAGCCCATGTTGGAATGAAGAATCTTCATAAGCTTCTAAAGGGAGAGCACATTTTAGGACTAACAAATGTTCATTTTGAGAAAGACAGGATTTGTAGCGCATGCCAAGCCAGGAAGCAAGTTGGCACTCATCATCCAC
Source organism: Zea luxurians (assembly GCA_029449295.1). Taxonomy (NCBI): domain Eukaryota; kingdom Viridiplantae; phylum Streptophyta; class Magnoliopsida; order Poales; family Poaceae; genus Zea; species Zea luxurians. The sequence goes on from JAOPSE010000034.1 coordinate 9,463,186, forward strand.
ACAAGAACATCATGACAAGTGACAGGCCACTGGAGCTCCTACACATGGATTTATTCGGCCCGATCGCTTACATAAGCATCGGCGGGAGTAACTACTGTCTAGTTATTGTGGATGATTATTCTCGCTTCACTTGGGTGTTCTTTTCGCAGGAAAAATCCCATACCCAAGAGACCTTAAAGGGATTCTTGAGACGAGCTCAAAATGAGTTCGACTTAAGGATCAAGAAAATTAGAAGCGACAACGGGGGCCGAGTTCAAGAACTCTCAAATTGAAGGCTTCCTTGAGGAGGAGGGCATCAAGTATGAGTTCTCTTCTCCCTACACCCCACAACAAAATGGTGTAGTGGAGAGGAAGAATCGAACTCTATTGGACATGGCAAGAACCATGCTTGATGAGTACAAGACACCGGATCAGTTTTGGGCTGAGGCGGTTAACACCGCGTGCTACACCATCAACCGGTTATATCTACACCGAATCCTCAAGAAGACATCCTATGAACTCCTAACCGGTAAAAAGCCCAATATTTCATATTTTAGAGTTTTTGGTAGCAAATGCTTTATTCTTGTTAAAAGAGGTAGAAAATCTAAATTTGCTCCTAAAACTGTAGAAGGCTTTTTACTAGGATATGACTCAAACACAAGGGCATATAGAGTCTTTAACAAGTCCTCAGGACTAGTTGAAGTTTCTTGTGACGTTGTGTTTGATGAGACTAACGGCTCTCAAGTAGAGCAAGTTGATCTTGATGAGATAGGTGAAGAACAGGCTCCGTGCATCGCGCTAAGGAACATGTCCATTGGGGATGTGTGCCCTAAGGAATCCGAAGAGCCTCCACATGCACAAGATCAACCATCCTTCTCCACGCAAGCATCTCCACCAACTCAAAATGAGGATGAGGCACAAAATAATGAAGAAGAAGATCAAAGAGATGAGCCACCTCAAGATGACAGCAATGATCAAGGGGGAGATGCAAATGATCAAGACAAGGAGGATGAAGAACCAAGGCAGCCACACCCAAGAGTCCACCAAGCAATCCAACGAGATCACCCCGTCGACACCATCCTCGGGGACATTCATAAGGGGGTAACTACTCGATCTCGTGTTGCACATTTTTGTGAGCATTACTCCTTTGTTTCCTCTATTGAGCCACACAGGGTAGAGGAAGCACTTCAAGATTCGGATTGGGTGATGGCGATGCAAGAGGAGCTCAACAACTTCACCAGGAATGAGGTATGGCATTTAGTTCCACGTCCTAATCAAAATGTTGTAGGAACCAAGTGGGTCTTCCGCAACAAGCAAGACGAGCATGGTGTGGTGACAAGGAACAAAGCTCGACTCGTGGCCAAAGGGTATTCACAAGTCGAAGGTTTGGATTTTGGTGAAACCTATGCACCCGTAGCTAGGCTTGAATCAATTCGCATATTATTAGCCTATGCTACTTACCATGGCTTCAAGCTTTATCAAATGGACGTGAAGAGTGCCTTCCTCAATGGACCAATCAAGGAGGAGGTCTATGTTGAGCAACCCCCCGGCTTTGAAGATAGTGAGTACCCTAACCATGTCTATAAGCTCTCTAAGGCGCTTTATGGGCTCAAGCAAGCCCCAAGAGCATGGTATGAATGCCTTAGAGATTTCCTTATTGCAAATGGCTTCAAAGTCGGCAAGGCCGATCCTACTTTATTCACTAAAACTCTTGACAATGATTTGTTTGTATGCCAAATTTATGTTGATGGTAATATATTTGGGTCTACTAACGAATCTACATGTGAAGAATTTAGTAGGATCATGACACAAAAATTCGAGATGTCTATGATGGGGGAGTTGAAGTATTTTATAGGATTCCAAGTCAAGCAACTCCAAGAGGGCACCTTCATTAGCCAAATGAAGTACACTCAAGACATTCTAACCATGTTTGGAATGAAGGATGCCAAACCCATCAAGACACCCATGGGAACCAATGGGCATCTCGACCTCGACACGGGAGGTAAATCCATCGATCAAAAGGTATACCGGTCGATGATTGGTTCATTGCTTTATTTATGTGCATCTCGACCGGACATTATGCTTTCCGTTTGCATGTGTGCAAGATTCCAATCCGACCCTAAGGAATCCCACCTTACGGCCGTAAAACGAATCTTGAGATATTTGGCTTATACTCCTAAGTTTGGGCTTTGGTACCCTCGGGGATCCACATTTGATTTGATTGGTTATTCGGATGCCGATTGGGTGGGGTGTAAGATTAATAGGAAGAGCACATCGGGGACTTGCCAGTTCTTGGGAAGATCCTTGGTGTCTTGGGCTTCAAAGAAGCAAAATTCGGTCGCTCTTTCTACTGCCGAAGCCGAGTATATTGCCGCAGGTCATTGTTGCGCGCAATTGCTTTGGATGAGGCAAACCCTGCGGGACTATGGTTACAAATTAACCAAAGTTCCTCTTCTATGTGATAATGAGAGTGCAATCCGCATGACGGATAATCCCGTTGAGCATAGCCGCACTAAACACATAGCCATTCGGTATCATTTTCTTAGGGATCACCAACAAAAGGGGGATATCGAGATTACATACATTAACACTAAAGATCAATTAGCCGATATCTTTACCAAGCCTCTTGATGAACAAACTTTTACCAAACTTAGGCACGAGCTCAATATTCTTGATTCTAGGAACTTCTTTTGCTAAACTTGCACACATAGCTCATAAATATACCTTTGATCATGTCTCTTTTATATGCTATGACTAATGTGTTTTCAAGTGTATTTCAAACCAAGTCATAGGTATATTGAAAGGGAATTGGAGTCTTCGGCGAAGACAAAGGCTTCCACTCCACTCTACTACTCATCCTTCGCCGTCGCTCCGCATCATTCTCCGTCTTTGGTATAATCTTCACTCATATGTTTTATTTGCCAAAGGGGAGAAAATAGTTAGAGCAAAGGGCTTATATCTCACTCAAAGTATCCGTTTTTGGCGATTCATGCCAAAGGGGGAGAAAGTATGAGCCCAAAGCAAAAGGACCGCACCACCACCCTAATTTTAAAAATTGATGATTTTCAATTAGTAAATTTCAAATTTTACTCTCTTTGTGTTCTAAAGGGGGAGAAAGTAGTATTTTCAAAATTGATATCTTAAAACCCTCTTGAACACTAAGAGGAGAATTTATTGAGGGGGAGTTTTGTTTTAGTCAAAGGAAAAGCATTTGAAACAAAGGGAGAAAATTTCAAATCTTGAAAATGCTTCGTAAAATCTTATTCATTTACCTTTGACTATTTGCAAAAGAACTTTGAAAAGGATTTACAAAAGAATTTGCAAAAACAAAATCTGTGGTGCAAGCGTGGTCCAAAATGTTAAAAATGAAGAAACAATCCATGCCTATCTTGTAAGTATTGGCTCAACTCCAAGCAACCTTTGCACTTACATTATGCAAACTAGTTCAATTATGCACTTCTATATTTGCTTTGGTTTGTGTTGGCATCAATCACCAAAAAGGGGGAGATTGAAAGGGAATTAGGCTTACATCTAGTTCCTAAATAATTTTGGTGGTTGAATTGCCCAACACAAATAATCGGACTAACTAGTTTGCTCTAGTGTACAAGTTATACAGGTGCCAAAGGTTCACACTTAGCCAATAAAAAGACCAAGTATTGGGTTCAACAAAAGAGCAAAGGGGCAACCGAAGGCACCTCTGGTCTGGCGCACCGGACTGTCCGGTATGCCACCGGACAGTGTCCGGTGCACCAGAGGACTCCAACTCAAACTCGTCACCTTCGGGAAATTCCAGAGGCAACTCCGCTATAATTCACTGGACTGTCCGGTGTATACCGGACAGTGTCCGGTGCTCCAAGGAAGAGCGGCCTCAGGAACTCGCCAGCTTCAGGAAACTGCGACAGCTGCTCCGCTATAATTCACCGGACATGTCCGGTGTACACCGGACTGTCCGGTGTAACTGCGGGGCAACGACTATTTCGGCGCCAACGGCTACCTGTGGCGCATTAAATGCGCGCCAGCGCGTGGCCAGCGCGCGTAGAGGTCAGGCACGCCCATGCTGGCGCACCGGACATCCAGGCGGGCCCAGAAGTCAGAGCTCCAACGGTCAGAACCCAACGGCTTTGGTGACGTGGCTGGCGCACCGGACATGTCCGGTGTGCACCGGACTGTCCGGTGCACCATTCGACAGACAGCCCCACCAAACGGCTAGTTTGGTGGTTGGGGCTATAAATACCCCCAACCACCCACCATTCATTGCATCCAAGTTTTCCACTTCTCAACCACTTACAAGAGCTAGGCATTCAATTCTAGACACACTCAAGTGATCAAATCCTCTCCAATTCCACACAAAGCATTAGTGACTAGCGAGAGAGATTTGTCGTGTTCTTTTGAGCTCTTGCGCTTAGATTGCTTCTTTTCTTTCTCACTTGTTCTTGTGATCAAAACTCATTTGTAACCAAGGCAAGAGACACCAATTGTGTGGTGGTCCTTGCGGGGAAGTTTTGTTCCCGGTTGTGATTTGAGAAGAGAAGCTCACTCGGTCCGAGGGACCGTTTGAGAGAGGGAAAGGGTTGAAAAAGACCCGGCCTTTGTGGCCTCCTCAACGGGGAGTAGGTTTGCGAGAACCGAACCTCGGTAAAACAAATCCGCGTGTCACACTCTTCATTCGATTGCGATTTGTTTTGCGCCCTCTCTCTCGGACTTGTTATTATTTCTAACGCTAACCCGTCTCGTAGTTGTGTTTATATTTGTAAATTTCAGTTTCGCCCTATTCACCCCCCCTCTAGGCCACTTTCACAAACGCTTCGAATCCGTAAGAATTTTAAGGATCTAGATAGAAAAAAATCTTAAAATCCTGGAATTTCATCCTAACACTCTGATTCTAAAGGGTTGTATTTGGGGATGACAATGGAATCTAAATTTTACACTATAAAATTTATGGATCGAGTTAGAATCAGGTTCTATTTCTATTTATTTTTTTAACTAATATTAATTTAGGACTCTAAGGAATCGTGAAGAAAGATTTGGACCACGATCCATTACCACCCCTAATTCTATCACACAAGCACATAATCCAAGAAACAGTAAAGATTATTTTTGCTCGTAGCCCGAATTTTAGAATCTCATCCAAACATAAAAATTGCAACACGAGGTAGAAATTGCTTGATTAGATATCCTAGTTGTCTATATATACACTCCCTCTACAAAGTGTATAATTACCATTCTCTTGAGATGTTAGATATCCCAAGACTAGATATGATCAAATGACTCTATCAATTATGTTTTGTTTTTTTATTTTGTGATGTGAAAGTGTTGAACACTTGAACATGTTAATTATGTCAACTATCTACTATTTGTTATATACTTGTGGACTTTTGGATTATGTCTAAAAGAGAGGATATGTTGACGATTTGTTTTTTAAAAAACTGTGTTGTTGGTTCTATAATGTCTTTGTAAATAGTAACTTGAAACTACATGCATGATGTCAATTTTATCGATTTATTTTTCTATATTTAAGCTATCATGTGTATGATTATGTATTTTTTATAGGGATGAAAATGGTCGGAAACGGTATTTATTCGGTAATCAGTTTTTTAGTCGTTTTTCTTTGATTGCGAAAAAATAGATTATATAATATACAATACAAATTTGTATTCTTGTTTTTAACATCCAGCTTGTTAAGATTCATAAAAGGTAAACCTCAAATTCATCCTATATTTTCTCAAATAATAGATATAAACTTCGGTATGGATTCGGAAACAAATTCGGTAGTTTTTTCAACTTTTTGTGTTGTAGGAAGCAAATAATACATAAAACAATTTATGTAATATTTTATTCATATTTGTACTAACATAAGAAAAGATCAACATCAAATTTTATACATATCTATTTTAAAATATTAAATTTGTTCTAACAGTTTGGATTACCACTTTCATCCCTAATTTTTTATTTTATTTGTTTGTTGAACGATTAGTCAACTAATATTATTGAGATAAATTATCCGACAATTATCCGTTATCTATATAATTAATATCTGACATCTGTTTCTTATCCTCCTAATTTATTATCCGGTCCCGTCCTGTATCCGTCCTAAATTTTAACTATCTATACCCGATGTTGTATCCGAGAGAAATGTTGAGTTTTCAACCTCTCCCCTCAAAAAAAAAAACATCACCGACACCTCCATCAGCCCCACAGGCCGACACGTGGCAGTGGTCCCGGCGGTTGAGGAGCGCGCGGGCCCGGCGTGACGTCGTTGGGCGTGCGGCAATCCCGGGCGGATTCAAATTTCTTCCTCTTCCTCGATTCTCTCTCTCCTCTCCTTCCCCATTCCTCGCCTCCACCTCTCGTCTCGTCCACGCCTCCTTCCCTCCCATTCGGTCACTTGGTCGTCGTCTCATCCCACAGATCCGCAAGCACCGGGCCACTAGACAGAGAGAGCGAGACGGAGAGGAGGTAGGGTCGCGGGGGTGGAGGAGATGTCTGCGGCGAAGGAGGCGGGGCCGAGTAGCAGGGCGGTGTTGGTGACGGGCGGGGCAGGCTACATCGGTAGCCACGCCGTGCTACAGCTGCTCACCGCGGGCTTCCGCGTCGTCGTCGTCGATAGCCTCGCCAACTCCTCAGAGCTCGTGATCCGCCGCCTGCGCTCGCTTGCGGGGGAACACGCTAAAAACCTCGCGTTCCATAAGGTAATTACTCCAGTAAACACGTTCGCTGTCTGCCCCTCAATGTAGCCGAGACCGAGAACCCTTCGTGTCGATCACGCGCGCCGATTTGTATTTCTGTAATATATGCACGCGGAGTTTACTCCAACGTGCTGTTGGTGTGGTGATTATTTTGGCGTACTGTTAGTATGGTGATTATGTTGGCCGCTTTGGAGCCTTGGAGGTAATGTTTTGGGCCATCATTGGTGGGGCTTACGTAGGCCTCGTAGGAAAATTTAGATTTAAGCGTTTTAAGCGTGATGATTAGCCACCAAAGGTATTGATGCGTTGCTTTCTGGCTGGGCTGGGTAGGCTTCTTGGGCTTCCCTTTTCTGCGTGATTTGAGTTGTCGAGTTGAGTCGATGTCTCCAACTGATTTTATAGGGCCCTGCCGCCTGTATTTTTTGCACGGTTTATTTGACTGTTTGATATATACATAAAATGGTGGTGGTGGGAGTTTGGTTAACTTGCTCAGACTTTACTTGGGAATAGGAAAAAAATACTCAGATTGATATTTAGCTGATCTGTATTGGAATAAATTCATAAGTTGTAAACATATTGGAGGATGATATAATCAGTACTGCAGATTCTGTTGAAATTTTGGATTTGTCGCTTTTGTTTGGTTGTTGTGTTGTTTCGTGTTTTACTCACGGTTTACAAAACCGTTTAGTCTATAAAAACCGCTACCCACCGGTAACGCCGGTAAACCGGTGTAAACCAATAAAATCCGGCCGGTTTGACCAATTCGAATCAATTTAAATTCGAACCAGTTTACCGGTGAAAAACCAGCGAAAAAACCGCTCTAAATCGCCGGTTAACCACGAAATAAACCGGTATTTGCTATTTTTTACAGGAAAAATGAAAATTTTTGATAAGATTTATTTGTAGATTGCTAAGTTCACATTTAACAGTAAATATTAATTGATCCATACGACATGTGTTCACCAAAATAACATATAACATACATATGCTACCACAAGCTCCAGTTCTCATGCAACAAACAACCAGCGAACTTCGCAATACTCCAATACAAGTTCTTTTACAACTCTCCAATGAGGCAACGACACATAAGTCGACTTATTTCACAATACTCAGTACTCACATGTTCAGCTCGAGTCATAGTGATAGTATTTAGGCATGTTGGAAGTATCGTGATATTGTTTCAATCTGTCATAGTGATAGGTCTATACAAAAAATATGAGATACACTAGCGAGAAAACAAAAACGGCAAACAAATACTTATCCACAAAGCAAAAAAGCATACCGGTATGTGTGTTTGGTGTTTGTGTATTACATGTGCACCTCACCAAGTGTTGAACTTTTCTCCTGATCAACAAATCTTAAGAACACATACAGAAGAACTAGAGCTAAGGGTTCTAGATTGAGTCTTGTCCAGACGGATACTTATTAGAAGAACTGAAGCTACTTGATCCACGGATTCCATCTTGGACAGGAAATGAAATCGAAATTGACCACTAAATGCCTAAACTTGACTTGAGCTACGGGTTTCATCTTCACATATAGCATATAACATCTTCACATATAGCATATAACATTAAACAAGACTAATATACCTAAATTGACCACTAAATACTCAATCGCGGCTTTAGATCCGGTTTCTCGGCAAAAATTGGCGGTTTACCAGTCTAAAATAACGGGTTACCGGTCCAAAAAACGGTTTACCAGCGGTTTTCGGTTTTTATGAATTTTTTCATTTTTTTGAATTTGGAACAGATTTTGAAAAAAACGGGCGGTTTCGGTAAACCGACCGGTTTACTGCCGGTTTTTACCGGTTTTGTAAACCTTAGTTTTACTTGAATGTAGTAGATGGGCAACGATGAAAAAGCTTCAGTAATTTTAGCATGGTTATAATTCCTCAAATTCAGATTCTTGGTTTGTTGCCAAGTCCAAAGTTATGTTTGAGCTGCACCTGCTTAGGATTGCACTTGACATTTACAGGTAGAGCGGCCAAATTGGCAAAGTTTGGATGGTGTCAGTGCCTTCATTGGTCAATGCTTGAACATGTATCACTTCAGCATTGCAGAATTTATACAACTGGCTCCAATAATATTACCTACTCCGTATTTGTTATTGCCGTTGACAAAATCTTGGCTGCTCAATGAATTTGGTGGCTTGATTTATCTGTGACAGAACCAACGGGGTTGGTAGATATATAAATGGCATGTCCTTGCTGTTGAGGATTTGGTTCATGCATTCAGGGTGATAATATCTATAGTCTTTTCTTCAATCTATTTTTTCAAAGTAACCGTTCATAGACATACACAGTTTGGTTAAGTAGGATGGTTTACCGTATTCTTATTTGTCGACTTGTGCAAAAAAGTTTGACTCTTCTAGGAAAAATCATTCACTAAGCTTCTGAGGAGTATGTAAACTTGCACTCGAAGATGAAAAGAAGTAAATATTTGCTCGCCAATTTATTTAAATGGATCTACCTTTTTCTGTCAAATCCTGAGTAAATAAGGGCATAGGAAACTTACCAGATGAAAATACACATGCGCAACAAGTATACTTGGTACACAAATATATTCTTCTAGGGAAAATACACATGTGCAGCATTTATATTTCTGGTAATCTGGTTGCTGCTATAGTGAACAAGACGTGCATGGTGCTAGTTGGCTAGTCGATAGTTTTGAAACTGTGTTAGCCTGACTTTATCTCCCTCAGAAATGTTTGCATGAGCTTATCACATAACTCTCCTCAGTGTATGCTGGTATCCTTTTCATTGGTCATGTGTAAATCATTGGAATATATGTGGGGGGATATCATTGGAACATAGCTCTCCTCAGTGTATGCTGGTATCCTTTTCACCATTTTGTCAAGGGCGTTAGGTTTTAGGGTAGCTGGCCCTTGGCTATAGAGTTCTTAGCCACGGTTCGTCTTCGCCGGCGAGGGTTGCCCTCTGCCATCGGCTTGGTGAGTTAGAGAGAGAGATGGGAGATTAGAGATAATGATCTTGCTTAATCTTCTCACTAACCGGTTACAAGAATATATGGCCAAGGGCCTTCAACAAACTCTCCTAGACTTAGGGATAGAAACCAATCTCTCCTAGACTTTAGGAATAAAAACATGAACTAATCTCTATCGTGCCCCTGATCGCGCGCAACGCGATCTGCAACTCGGTGCATGTCACGGTGGCGCCTGTACGTGTGCTCCCACATGACATCTCTCCCTTGCTCGAGACCCAGCTCGTCCTCGAGCTAAAAGTGGGGGTACTTGATGCGAAACTCATCGAGGTCCTCCCAGGATGCAGACTCCGTAGGCTCGCCGCGCCAGCGGACAAGTACTTGACGAACCCCACGCGCCACACGGGCTTGCTCAACATGCTGCGGCTCTAGAATCACCGCCCCATTGTGGATGGCCGGCAGGGATAGGGGCGAAGCCGAAGGTGTGCCGATGAACTTCTTGAGCACGCCCACATGTAACAACATCATGAAGTCAGGCACCTAGGGGCAGTTCCAGTCGAACAGCGACATCGTTGATGACCTTGACGACGCGGTAGGGTCCCACAAATTGGGGCTTCAGCTTCCCCGTGGTCGTCCTAGGTTGGGAGGACGCAGTGCGCTGTCGGAGCCGAAGAAGTGCCCAATCGTCCACCTGATAAGAGACCTGTCGATGCTGCCTGTCATAGTGTAGCTTCTGGGACGCCTGTGCCTGCTCCAGGCGGTAGCGCACATCATCCAGGAAGGCATCGCGAGCTTCCATGTCCTGGGCAACGGCGGCCACCCGTGTCTCCCCTGGCTCATAAGAGCGGATGGAGGGAGGGTCACGACCATATACCACATGGAACAACGTGTCCCAAAGAGAGGTCTGGTACGCGGTGTTGAAGGTGTACTCCCACGACAATCAGCAGAGTCACTGGCGGGGACGATCACTAGTGAAGGAGCCGAGCAGCTCGTCAAGGAGGGAGTCGGTGGACATGGTGTCATGTACTCGTGGTGAAGAAGGTGGTGCCACACTGCGCCAGTGGATGTCGCAGTCCTCCTACTGGAACATCATGGTCCGGGCTGCGAGATCCTAGATGATGGGCCCTAGGGTGGCCATCCAGTGTGTGCCGAGAACCACGTCGTACCTTGCTAGGGGCATGATGTGAGATCGACGCATAACTCCATGTCGTCGATGATGACTGGGGCCTGGCGGAGGATGCCGGGGCAAGAGACGCGCTCGCCATTGGCCACTATCGCCGTGAGCCGAGGGTGCGGCGTGATGCGCAAGCCCGTGCGCCGTGCGGCCGCCTCCCCGATGAAGCTGTGGGTTGACCTTGTGTCAACGAGAGTGACGAAGGTCGCAGCGCCCAGGAGCACCTAGAGCTGGACTGTGTTGTTGACGGCCACCCTAGCGACCACGTTTAGGGAGAAGACGGGGGCTTCTATGTCCGACCTGTCGGTGGCTGCGACGTCATTGGCGATTTTGAAGCCGTCTATGTAGAAGATCCGCCTGCAGACGCGGTTGTGCCCACGCATATATTTCTCGTCACAGTTGAAGCACAAGCCCTGCTCGCGGCGTTCCTCCTGCTTCGGGCGCGATATGCGCTTCATCGGTTGGTCGTCCACTTTGACTGTGGGTGTAGCCACCTTGTCTGCTGGGGACGTAGTGTAACACCCCGTCCAATCCCTGGACCGGTGGTACTTACTCCTGGTAGGATCATATATTGTCCCCACAGACCAACACGAGTCTTTTGTGCGCACTTTGTCCTCACTCATGCACACCCGAGAAAACTTCCCGGTCGGTCACCCATCCCAAATTGCTCCAAGTCAAGCACACTTAATTTAGATGTTCTTTCGAGATAGGCTTCCAAAAAAGAAGATGCACCTTGTTGGTATGAATACTATATTAATTCTATTAAACCTTAGTCCAGGATATCACCATCCCAGGGGCCAGAATATCACAATCCACCCCCCTTATAAGACCTACGTCCTCGTCGGTCAACCCCAATCCAGGAACCTCCCCTCTTAGCCACGTTTATGTGTCTAGTGCCGTCATATGCCATGCCATGTGACCACTCTGGACCCACATGCGCTATGTGCCATATACCCGAACCCCCTAACCCACACACGCTCGTGAAACCGCGAGGGTCACCTCTGATATCACTTTTAACACCCCATCCAATCCCTGGACCGGTGGTACTTACTCCTGGCAGCTCTTTATGATCATATATTGTCCCCACAGACCAACACGAGTCTTTTGTGCGCACTTTGTCCTCACTCATGTGCACCCAAGAAAACTTTCCGGTCAGTCACCCATCCAAATTGCTCCAAGTCAAGCACACTTAATTTGGAGGTTCTTTCGAGATAGGCTTCCAAAAAAGAAGATGCACCTTGTTGGTATGAATACTCTATTAATTCTATTAAGCCTTGGGCCAGGATATCACTATCCCAGGGGCCAAGATATCACACACAGGGAGGGCGAGCCGCGGCGGGGGCTAGGCAGCAGGCCATGGAACGTAGCCTTTTGGGCACCAGCGCGTACTGCTCCCGGAGCTACAGTTGGCGCGCCAGGCTCATGGTCGCCGCCAGGTAGGCCTGCTAATGGCAAAAAATCCAATCCACTCCCACCCATACCCAAATCTAATTACTTTGATATCCATCCCACACCCAACCAAAAATACTAGAAGGAAGTTAAACCCAACCCATCCAATAACATTATTGATCCCAAACCAACCCGTAATTGGGTGGAAACCCATGGAAGAAAATTTAAAAATCACATTTTAAAGCAGTAAATTAATTCAAATGAAAAAGTTTTCAAGTACAAATTTGTATAACTCATCATGATGTACATTTTATATTTTGAATATTTCTTCATATGACAAACTAAAAATAAATTTGTTCATAAAACATATATCTCTCGTAGTTTATGGAACTACGAGAGATATGTATAGAATTTGTGCGTATTGTTAGAACTATCATGTGAGATGAACAAATGATCAAACAATCAAAATAAACTTTGTAGATCTTGAAAAGTTATAGATGTTTGTAGTTGACAACTTTTTCATTTGAAGTCATATTGTCAACGAAAACTATGTCTGAATTTAAAAAATTTAAAATTTGAATTTTGAAAACAACCTCGAAAGAAAAAACCACCAACATAAAAGTTGTAGGTATTGAAGAGTTATGAAACTTTGTAGTTGACAATGTTTTGGTTTGAAATCATCTTGTCATGCAAAACTATGTTTGAATTTTGAAATTTGAATTTTTCAAACTACATCGGATGGAAAAACCACCAAAATAAAAGTTGTAGGTCTTGAAATATAATGAAACTTTGTAATTGTCAACTTTTTTATTTGAAATCATCTTATCATTGAAAAATTCGTGTGAAGTTTTCAAATTTAAAATTCAAATTTTGTAAACGGCCTCGGATGTAGAAACTATTAAATTTGAATTTGTAGATCTCAAAAAGTTATGCAACTTTATAGTTGGTCACATTTTCAAATAAAATGGTAATAAAATGATATAATATAGTGTGCTGTGTGTGACTTCTCTAAACCTGAAATAAAATAGTACTGATTAGGGTGGTAGTCTAATTGGTGAATACCCATGGAAACTCATACCTATACAAATCCATCTATACCCATGGGTATCAACCATTTTGACCCGCAATATAAAATAAACCCACCCAACCCAACCCGTTAATAATTAAAACCCATCACAACCCACCAAAACAAAACCATTTCTTAAACCCACCTAAAATACCCATTTACACCCACCCCATTTGCAGGCCTACCGCCAGGTACTACGGATTGTGTACCTGCACGTCGAGTCCGAGCGGGGGAAGGAGCCCGCCGGTGAACAGTTGGACCTATTGCGCCTCGTCGAGGCGTCCAGCGCATGGGAGAAGCGTCTGAAAGCGGTCTTGATACTCCTCAACTGTGCCGGTGCAGCGACAATCGGCTAATTCGAAGAGGGGAGCCGATCGAAGAGGAGGATCGTAGCGCAGATTGATCAGCTCTTTGAATTGGCGCCACGACGGGGTACCTTCTGTTGAGCACCAAAAGTGGCAGACGGTTCGGCCCTTGGGCCCGGACAGTCCGTGTGCCCCGTGATTAGATTAACACGGGTGATTATCCTTATCTCGTGTGTGGTTATCCATCTAATCACGTGGGAGTTGTTGGCTATCTCCTAAGAATAGGTCCAGACCTCCTCCCCTATAAATATAAAGGGGTACGACCGATTGAGAATCCCTGAACACATTCCAATCGAACTAATTACTTTATTTACTTTTTCTGCCCTAGGAGTAGATGTAGCGTAGTTCTAGTTGTAGCCTTCCGCATATCCACCTCTACCCCTATTCGACTCTACGTCGTCTAGATCCGTCTTGGGTGGCCCGCCGACCCCAAGACGACCCTAGGATCTTATCCCTCTCAGGGGGCAAGATCTAGTTGTTCATTCAAAATACTATATCTCGACTGCCTCTTAATTCCTAGGCGACTCTACGTCGTCTGAAGACGCCCCGGGTGACCTGCTGACCCGGAGCACCCTAAGGTCTCTCCCCCAGGGGACGAGATCTAGGTCCTATGAGGAGAAGAAGACAACCCTACGCTATCGCGGACCGTCCGACCCAGAGCTTGAACCGTCCGGACTGCGTAGGGAAGGCGCTGCTTCTGCCGCCAGGTTGCGGACCGTCCGGCCCAGAGCCGCGGACCGTCTGTGCCCCCGCAGCGAGCACTGCCAGGCGACCCGGCGACCTGTCGCAGACCGCCGCCATTGTTCACCTCGTGGAGTCGAACCCAAGGTATTGCTCATCACGAGAAGGCCTTAGGGTTCGTTACTGTTTGGTTCCAATAGGTGGTGACCATCATAGAGGTGTTGCCCCACATTCAGGATAACCACTTTGTTTGACCCTACATCATCTAAAGGTGTCAAGTACCACCAGGCGGTTCATTATATTGTTTGGTGACCAAAAAGGCGCCAACATCTTCTTCTGTTTGGACTTGGATGTACCACAACTGCGCCCCGTTCTCTAGATTATAGGAGGCTATCTAGACCTTCTCTTCGTCCATGATCCGCTGCTGGTGAAAATATGATTCACAACGGTTGATGAAGATCAATGGATAAGACTTGCCATCGTAGTGAGGAAAATCCATCTTCTGGAACCGCGGGGGCTGATCATTGTGGTGCCGACCGTCGTTGACGCCGCCGTTGTACGACGCGGTCGTCTACAGGTTCGCCACGGACGTGGCCAGGGACTCAATCATCTTGGCCAAATTAGTAGTTGTCGGCTCTGACATGGCGGAAATAGCCGAGTCGGCACCTGATGCTGGTGATGGAGGTGGGCTGGGCAAGGACTTCGAGGTGGTGGTGGGTTGCGGAGGTGGCGCGGAAGACGACGAGGAACGCTTGGATCCCGATACCAGGTTGTCAAGGGCGTTAGGTCCTAGGGTAGCTAGTCCTTGGCTACGCAGTTCGTAGCCACGGTCCGTATTCGCTGGCGAGGGTTGCCCTCTGCCGTCGGCTTGGTGAGATAGAGAGAGAGATGGGAGATTAGAGATAATGATCTTGCTTAATCTTCTCACTAACCGGTTACAGGAATATATGGCCAAGGGCCTTCAACAAACTCTCCTAGACTTACGGGATAGAAACCAATCTCTACTAGACTTAAGGAATAAAAACATGAACTGATCTCTGGCGTGCTCCTGATCGCGTGCAGCACGGCGCATGTCACAGCGGTGCCTGTACGTGCGCCCCCACATGATAGTTCATACTTCATAGAAATACACAGTTTGGTTACACATATTTCAAAGTAACCGTTCATAGACATAAACAGTTTGGTAACACATGTTCCAATCAATAGTTCTCACTTCAGTTTTTTCTGGGCTGTATGCACCATTTAATGACATATCTTGGAGGAAGTTATCTCTTAATCTACTAGGGCATAGACCTGAAAATCAGTGTCATATTACGTACAGTCATAAAATTGTTAATGGCCTTCTGGGGCATACAAGGAATGTTCTTAAATTTTCTGTTTCTGCAGGTTGATATCCGTGACACAGATGGATTGAAAAAGGTTTTTGCTTCGACAAGGTAAAGCTCACTAGAAGATAGCCAGTATCTCTGTTCATCATTAATTACCTATTCAATGTTTGGCCTTGTCTTCTACGTAAATGCATCTGTGCCCGGTACTTATTTATATTCATGCTACGCCGTTCTCCAGATTTGATGCTGTTATTCATTTTGCTGGACTGAAAGCTGTTGGAGAAAGTGTACAAAAGCCATTGCTTTATTACGACCATAATGTTGTTGGCACAATAAATCTTCTGGAAGTTATGGCGGCTCATGGATGTAAGAAGGTATCGCCATAACTATATCTGTGGTGTATCTTGTGCTCCAAGAGTATATTTTTGTAATGTGATTACTTTTTTATGTACAGATGCATAACCATGCTAACTGATATTTACTCCATTTAAAAAAAAATCGTTGTGCTTTCAGTACTAGTATCCTCTAGCAAATCAATATTTGCCAAATATTTGCTAGATCATTCAGCATATCCGGTCTTTTTCTTTCACAAAAAGTACATGCACTAGCACTATTCTTTGTTTTTGAAAATACTGTAATTACAAAGGTGATTTTTTAATGCAGTTAAAGGCGTGTTCTTACCAATGTTTACTTATCTTTATGTAAAATGAGTGCCAAATTATTAAAAGGAGTGGTTTCTCTACTTCCTTATGCAATTGATGTACCAGATTGCTGCCAAATGAATACATTGTTACTCAACACTATTTTACGCGGTTTTACATCTCCAACCTTTAGATGGTACCATTTGATCCATGAACCTATTAAACAGTGGCCATCACATTCATATTTTTGGTTATACATCTAGATCTAGGTGGCACTCATTGCTTAATAAGTCTATCACACCGTAATATTTTGAGGTTAGGCCAGGTGGTCGTTTGTTGTTCAGATCATGCTTATACTTATTTCGTTCTTCTTATGTGTCCTAACCTTGCAGTTAGTGTTCTCATCATCAGCTGCAGTTTATGGGTCACCTAACAACCCACCCTGCACTGAAGATTTTCCTCTCACTCCACATAACCCATATGGAAGAACCAAAGTATGCTTCATTTCCCATGAATTAATCTAGCATCAAGTCTTTAAACTGATTGCAACCATACATATTAATTGCAGCTTATGGTTGAGGAGATATGCCGTGATATCTACCATTCAGATCCTGAATGGAATATCATTTTGCTTAGGTACTTTAATCCGGTTGGGGCTCACCCCAGTGGATACCTTGGTGAAGACCCATGTGGAACACCTAACAACCTTATGCCCTTCGTTCAGCAAATTGCTGTTGGCAGGAGGCCATCACTAACAATTTTTGGAAATAACTACGCAACAAAGGATGGGACAGGGGTACTGTTTCTTCATTATACTACTCTCTGTTGCTTGTTACTTGTTACTTGCATCAGCATTTGAATTTTCCTTATCCATTTGGTGTCCATTTGATGTTATAGTCATTATATGTTTCTGTAAATGGCATTTTATGTAAATTTAAATATATCAGCACTAGAATCAATTATTTGGTGGCTGCTTAAGGCTCTTCAACTTAAAAGCTGGAGTAAAAATTGAAGCTATGTAGTCCGCTAGCATTTATCAGAATATAAGTTGTTGGAACCCATACTGAAGTGAGAATCACTTTGACACTAGAAACGTTGTACAGCTCGAAAAAGCCTACCTTAGTCTGTTCAATCATGCAATTGTCTAGTCAGTTTTTATGTCTACCTGTAAGGAAACATGTTACGGCAATCCTGATGTTATTATTGGTAGTTTACAGTAGAAGAATTTGCCCAAGCCTCCTCTTAACATCACCATCAGGCCTCTATTAGTTTGCAGAAAGCGATCAAATGAAGAGTGGATGCAAATTAACAATGCTCTCACAGTCTACATTAAAGATAAGCATTCATGATGAGAATGGTTTCTATCTCATTTGTTGCGGACAATTAGCTTCACCTTTCCAATCTTAGTCTGATTTGTTCATTTGCTTTTCAAGTGCTGTTGGAAGTGGACAACATCATGGCCAAATGTCAACAAAGCTATTCTAGGAATATTATTGTGATAGCCGCAGTATGATGTTATTGAATATTCCCATCTATTAACAACACTTCTGGATGATTGCAGGTTCGTGATTATATTCATGTGGTTGACCTTGCTGAAGGACATCTTTTTGCATTAAAGAAGCTTTTTGAAAGCTCATCTAACATAGGTCTGGACAAATGGCTGCCTTCTCATATACTATAGCTGAAATGTTTATTACCGCTTTCTAGATGTAGACTAAGATTGTGTTTGGTTGAGCTTCTGCTGACAAAAAGTAGAAATTCAACTAAACAGGTGAAACCTAAAGCTCAGTAGCAACTGCTTTTGTGTATTATAATTTTAGAAGGACCTTGGGCCCTGCTTTTGGATTTCTGCTTGTCGAAATAGGTGGACATAGAGAGTTGTTTCACAAACGTTTAAAGTGATAGAGCGAAGGGGTATGTTTTATACTTGACTGACTTAAATAGATTATAATTTTTTTCACAGCACATAGCTCACAACAAGTTTTTTATAGATTACAGTAGTTTTCCCACAACTCACAGCTAAACCAAATAGACCAAAAAGATGTAAATACTACCTTCTTTTGTTATTGATTTTCATTATCTTTGTTCTAGTTAACAATATATTACAAATACATTTTATTAATATAATAAGTGTGCAGAAAAATATATCCAATACATATGATGCTTTAACTTATTTCTTGAATAACAATTTCTGTTGGAATATAATATAAGTGAATTGTATAACTCTTTATATCAACTTAAGCTTTTGGTTCGAATTGTTAGTACATGCAATTTAATATGGTATCAAAGACAGAGGTTATGAGTTCGAATCGTAGCGAACGTAATTAAATAAAATAATTTTTGCTCACTTGTATTACACATCTGAGACCCAAGAGAAGCTCAACGTGAGAGAAGTGTTGGAATATAATATAAGTGAATTGCACACCTTCTTCTATCAGTTTAATCTTTTGGGTTAAATTGTTAGTGCATGCAACTTAATAGTTTATTCTACGTATGAGTTAATTGGATGCTCATAAGTCAAAACCTACAGTAAGTTTTGTAGTTGGATCTTGTTCCAAATTTAACTGTTGTTGCAGGATGTGAGGCGTACAACCTTGGAACCGGAAAAGGAACATCAGTGTTGGAGATAGTCAATGCATTTGAGAAGGCTTCTGGAAAGGTACATCTCGTGCTCTCTGGCTCCTGTTTCTTTGCCATGATATCTTTTTTTGCTAGCATATCTACTTTGTTCGATAAAAAACGCCAATTAAACCTCAACTCCTGAATTTTAAAGATATACAAGCAATCGTTGAATTCATCCAGGGGATTATGTAGGCTTAGAGTCTAGTGTTGGGAGTTAGACTCCTTGCCAATTCACAACAAAAACATAGGAATTCGTATGGGTTGATCGTTGTAATGTGCAACTTCAACAAATTCTTTCTAATTTGAAGAGTTAACCGCTGCCAAGTTTCATCAGTAGCCATACATGTATAGGCTCTCTTCTTGCAACTTGATTTCTTATATGCACTTCTTACCTTATTAGAAAATCCCTTTGGTCATGGGTCAACGGCGTCCTGGTGATGCTGAGGTTCTTTTTTCATCGCCGGCAAAAGCGGAGAGAGAGCTGCACTGGAAGTAAGATATATATAAAAAAAGTATCATTCATAAGTTTTATTTGAAATACAACCATTTTTTGGTCATTTAATAAATGTTCCTTGTTCAGAGCAAAATATGGCATCACAGAAATGTGCAGAGACCTGTGGAACTGGGCTAGCAAGAGCCCTTATGGATACGCGGCATCTGAGTCTCCCAAGCTGAATGGCAGTTCACGCTGAGCAACACGATTGGTCCTTGTGGACTCACTTGTACATGAGACAGTAGTGCCTACCAGGATAAATGTAGATCTAGTAGGGCAGTCATACAGAGAAAAGTTCTACAGGCCTAGGAAAGAAATGTTATCTTGTTGTCCTTAGCATAAGCTCCTATAGTGGATCTTCCATATGCTTATAGTTTATGAAAATTGTTCTAGGAGCATTGCTGTAGTCAAGCAGCTAATTCGATTCTTCTATTTCTTGAGTTGTGTTGCCTAAAATAGAGCATGATATAGATATAATTATCACAAGAAGTTGCACATCATACAATTTTTTTTGTAACTTTATTGTTTCTTTGTGACAATTTTGTGAAACCGTGTGTAATGAAACATTGTGTTAAATTGATTTTAGTGCAAATCCTGAACCTGCGTCCACAGCAGCACCACAGCCGTCCCAAGGCCACAACAGACTCCATTTAACGCGGCAAAACCACAGCCTGTTCCTGAAGAAAGGAAAAGTGTTCCTTCTGTCAGTGGTAATGACCGGGCCTTTGCTTCTTTCGGCCAATAACAAACACCACAAAAAAGGCAGCAGTAGTGTAAATTGCTTTGAGTCTGCACTGTCATTCTCCGAGTCACCATCTACACCAAATGTGTCTGCTTAAATGTAGCAGCTATCATCTATGTTGAGAAGGCTGGATATGTGTTTACATGGTCCGGGGCATTTTTGTCCACGGTCGAGCTGCTTCGGATGGTGAGGGAGGCGACGGCCGCGGCCACGTCGTCGTCCAACATCAGCAAGCGGTCACCAACTTGGTGATGATCCGGTGCCATGCTGCGGCGAGCTTAACGGACAAGGGGACAGACTGGCGAGCTCCATCATGCTTTTCCCTGTTAGTATATTGTTATATATAATGTTATATTATTAGGCTAGATTAGAACTAGAAGAAGGCATATGGCATAGGATTGAGAGTGTGGTTCCTTGATTCCTTGCTGTCATGAGATGGATTAGATTGGATTGGGTTTGCTGTAAAATATTGTTTCTGACCTGTGCATTTTCTTTTCGTCAGAGACCGATGAGATAAGTAAGCAAGAAATCTATGGTGCTTTCTGTTTTGACTGCTGTTACATTATGCACTCATGACGAAAGCTAAGGGCTGTTCGGTTCTATCCCAATCCATATTTATTAAGGGGGATTGAGGGGGTTTTAATCCCTAGTAAGGCCTTGTTCGTTTGTACCGGATTGGTGGGTCGGAACGATTCCTAGCCAGATTGCTT
This sequence comes from Zea luxurians, assembly GCA_029449295.1. NCBI lineage: Eukaryota > Viridiplantae > Streptophyta > Magnoliopsida > Poales > Poaceae > Zea > Zea luxurians. Next base: position 9,484,004 of record JAOPSE010000034.1, read on the forward strand.
TTCTAATTTATATAAACTTTGATTAGCTGGACCGATTCCGGGTGCAATCCGACGTAAACGAACAAGGCCTAAGTCAAAATCCCTTTCAATCCGTATCAATCCCCTTCAATCTATATGGATTGAAAATAACCGAACAAGCCCTAAGAGAGATAAGGCCATATACTGGGATTGTAGAACTTCTTTCCTGTCTTGTGCCACTAGGTTGTAGGGCACCTAGATCCCCATCCGTTTAGGGTTTATAAGAGCTTTTTCGATTTTACCATAATCCATATGGATTGAGGGGGATTGAGAGGGTTTTAATCCCTAGTAAGTCAAAATCTCCTCCAATTCGTATCAATCCCCTCCAATGTATATGGATTGAAAATAACCGAACAAGCGCTAATGTGGCAACTTGCAACGACTGTTAATCCATGTGCACCGCTGGACTGATTAATAAAAGATTGCAGTTATCGACAAACCAATTGATGTGGACTCTTGAGTTATCGACAAACGCGAGATCTGACTCTGAAAGGTCTCGACTACTTCCTTGCTAACAGAAAGAACGGCGTGAATTAGGGGTGCCATTGTTTCGGAATTCTGTCACCACAAGCAATGATGACGAAAAAGTCTGGATTCAGATATAACAGGACTGATTGACTGAATGTTGAATGAGACATCCATGTGATCAGAGCATTTGACGTAAAATGGTCCGAGTCTGAGATTTTGAATACGGTTATGTTTGACCAATAAAAGCGACTGTAAGTTTACTCGATGGTGTCATCATGAACAGATATATTATTTTCTACTAATATATTATTATCTCAAAATAAATCAACTTCTGACTACATACCTAGCCGATGACTGCTAGGTATTTCATTCGTTTTGGGACTAAGGGACTAACCTGTAGGACAAAATTTCACTGATCATGTTTAGTTTTTTTTCCCGAAAACATGAATTAGTCCATGAATAAATTATGGAACAAGCGATTTTCTTAATATTCATCCAGAACTTCCGTTAAATTGTTTCAACAAACTTGGATGGTCATAAAACAGGAGAATACTAGGGATGAGAACAAGTCAAGTTCCAATCAGGTATAGTAAATACCCTTAGCGGTTACTCATGACCGTCCCTAACTATACCCATGGGTAAAATTTTATATCTGTACTCGTACCTATCGGATATCGGACAGGTTTTGGATACATGTCGGGTATTACACCAGTGGCCTAATAGATTAAGTTCATGGGTGTTGGAGACCAAATAGAGTCACGCGGACGGTCCGGCTCTAAGGCCGGACGGTCCGCGGTCCGGACAGTCCGCGATGGTGGCGCGGACGGTCCGCGCGTGCGCAGAATCAGTTAGGGTTCCTAGTTTCTCACGAAATTTATTACCTAAAACCGCGGGATTAACTCGGGAAACAGTTTGAAACGGATTCAGACCTCCCCTTTATATAGATGAAGGGTTACGACCGATTGAACCCTCGAACAATCGATCAAATCAAGTCTATTTCTCATTTTTTACCTTATGTATTAGGAGTAGTTCTAGTTTAGCCCTAGTTTAGTATATTCCAATCCCAAATTCTCCGCTTCTCTTCGACTCTACGTCGATTAGAGGAGTCTAGGTCGGCCTACCGAGCCTAGACACCACCTAGGATCTCTACTCCCCAACGGGGTCCCCTACGCGCGCGCGGACCGTCCGACCCCAGGGCGCGGACCGTCAGGCCGTCAGGCAGGGAACGTGTAACACCCCTGGTGTTACTGAAACTAAAACTTGAGCATGACATCATAAGCATTGACATTGCATATGTTTGATACACCTAGAGTGCATTCACTAGGTAAAAATTTCAAACAAGTGTATTGTTTTTGGTGTTTCGCAAATAGGACCCTAGATAGGGAACCTAACCCTAAATAAGGCTCAAAGGGGGTAAAAACTTAACCCAAGATGAGAAAACCTAAAGGCTTTAGGGGAAGAGTCATAAAATGTCCTCAAAAACAAAGTTGAATTACATTTATACCCTTGGAATACCAGAAACCCTAATTGGAACCCTGGAAAACCCTAAAACCAAACCCTAGGGACCTATGTGCAAAATTAGTCCACTTTTGGACTAAAGTGCAAAAACCAAGTCAAAAAGGTATCTTAAGTCATTTGGTTCACAAATGTGTGGACTTGTAGGCCAAAAATTGGATTTTGGACTTAAATGCAAAATGGACCTCACTTAAGCTCTATTCTAAGTCTGAAATTCAGTTTAGTGGGCTCAACTTTGGAGCCCTGTATCTTTTAAAATATAAGGTTTTTGCCCTAAGTGATCACATCAAGATTGTAGCCCAATTATAGGAGAACAACTTTGCTTAAGAGTGTAAGCATTGTTGTTAAGAAAATATTGGAGATAAGCAGGCCTGAAGTCAAGCTGTCAGGCTGGTACAGTCTGAATTTCAGATAGGCAATGACTTGGACCCAAGTTTGAGAGCCAGTTTGACCTTGATCCAGTGCTCAAATAAGTGTAATCCCTATAGTCGATTTGTAGCTGGTAAGTAGCACTACAACTTTGATGCAGAGGCTTGGGTGAGTTGTCAAGTAAAATTTGGAGAAAATCGACCCTCAACTCTAGCTGTCAGGTGCTCTGTTGGGAGTTCACCATGGTACAGTAGCAAGGGGATCAGATCGCCAGCGCAACGGTTCTCACCGTCGGTGACCCCCCACTCGCCATGATTCGCGTCGTCGGCGTCATGATTCACGCTCGGGTAAGTTGATAACGTCGCGGGGTCAAAAGATCGTCGCTGCCAGTGACCTGGAAGCCACTCCGGCTAGCCGTAGTTCATCTCCCCTGGCTCACCGCCCGCGGGTAAAGTGCTCACCGTCGTCGTGCCATCGCCGGCTGCCACCGCGTGTCCTAACCGCGCCATCGCATCACCGTGACACCCTCTAAACTCCCCGTCGACCATCGGAGTTACTGCCACGGCGGTGAACACGTGTTCACTGCACCACCGTTCTTCCTCACTTCCGACCGCAGTGTGTCTCGTCCAAAATTCGCGGCCACCGCTCGCTCCGCCTATAAATTGAGCCCCCGGCCAGCTGCGCTAGGTCATACCGAAGCCATAGCCACCACTCCCGCCTCCGATTAGCCCCCATAGCCGGAGAATTGCTCATTTCCCCCAATTTCGTTCTCCGCCCGAAACTCGACCTCACCGCGGCTAGCCCTTTCCAGGTTAGCTCATCGCTCTCTCTCTCTCGTTTAAGCTTTCTCGCATGCCTACGATGCTTGCTGAACCACCAATTTGAACTACGGGCTCCCCAAACACCGGGAACGCGATCAACTGTCCGCCACCCATTCGGTTCACGCGGACAGAGCTTGATAGCTCACCATTTGTGCAATTAGGTTAGGGGAAACACTCGAGGTAGGTCCGATGTGATATCCGCCGCTCGGGGGCACCGGTCTTGGAGCAATTCGGCCGGTCTGCGTGCTCGCCGGAGTTCATCCTCCGCGCGACGCCGTTGAGGGCTTTCCTCTGCGAAGACTTAGAAGTACGAGGGGTTTTCTGGAATGCGTCAGCGACTCAGTGAATAGTGCTTCGGACCTGCTTCGGGTTGTTCTGAAACGCAAGGGCCTTTCTGCAAAGTCACCAGCGCGGCCGCGCGAGGGCGCGCTTCTGCCTGGGACTGGGCCGACTGGGCTAGATTCAGCCCAACACTATTTATTCTTTCCCCTTTTCTTTTTCAGAATAACTCTAGAAATATGTAGAAAAATGTAGAAAAATGGTAAAATTGTGAAACCAATTTTCCTGGGCTTTTTATTTTCCCTAGAATTTAATAAAAATAGTTTCATGATTTTTAGTTTAAACAGGGAATTTTAAGGTATTTAAAATAGTTTAAGATAGTAGTTCTGGATTTTTAAAAGATAAATGGTAATCCCAAAAATGCTCAAAATTTTTATATGAGCTCCTTATATTATTTAGAAGCCTTGGGTAGAATTTGGGTTGATTTGGACCTTGTTTGATCACCAAACCCCAAAACACCCTCCCCTGCCCTGTGAACTCCTTTACTGACTCCGGAAACCCTAATTTCTCGGAGTACCGTGAAGGAAAGTTGTATTCAAGACTTAGATAATAAGTTTATATTATCTTTGCATCCTCATAAGCATCCCATGGCATCCATTCTTATACATATGTATGGTTATGATTAGAACACGAAGAAGAAGTGGAAGCCACTGAAGAACAAGTGCCACCACCTTTGGAAACTCAGGCTGAGAATTGTTACTACTTCGATATTTGTGGATCTGAGCCTGACTCACCCATAAACAAAGGCAAGCCCCGGTGCATTTTCCACCTCCCTTGTGTTTTAAAATCTTTCTCACTTGCTTGTTGCACTAGGTAATAGGTGTTGATTGCTTAAAACAATTCCTGCATTACCTTCCTTGGAATTGATTACCTTCCTTGATACCCTGTTTTACAAAAGGGTTTTACTATGCTTAGTATTGCTCTAGCAAAACAAAAGGATTTGTTTTACAAAAGATGTTTGGCAAAGTGGGAGGGTTGTTTTTAAAATAAAACTTGATGGTGAATCTGTCAAAGGCCTTGATGGATTCAACATCGGAGAAGATGTACCTCTGTCAGGTACCAACCTTTGGGATTAAATGATTAAGCTGAGACCGGGCGGGTGACTTGAACGAGAAGAGAGCCTCGGTGTAGTGTCTCCGTCTGAGTCGATTAAGGACCTTGTCGATGTAGGCCTGCTGACCGAGGACCCTTTAACTGGTCACATGCCTCGTCATGGGTAAGCTTTGCCTCGAGTGGACTAAGGCCAGAATAAGATAACACGAAATGGGCGTGGAGCGGTGGCGATAGTAGCGTGTACCCTCCATGGCAAGAGGCTGGACGGTGGTGTATCTGTGCTCTCGGTTTGCGTGAACCTGATCTGGTCTTAAGAAACTCGGTGGCGGGTTGACATATGCAAGGGTTAAGTGCTACATATGTCGTGTGATCGGAGATCCTCAGCTGAGTATAATCGATTCGGATCGCCGTACCTCCGCGGTTATGGAGACTTGGCCACTGACTTACACGTAGCACTCTAGTGAAGATGAAGGGTTGATAAGAAATTGGCTAGTGCAGGTCAAGTGATTGAACTAGGGTAGAAAGAACTCTAGCTGCAGGTAATTTTACTTAACCTGACAATATAATTGGATTTTAAGGATCCACTTTAGTAAGCAATTCTGCAAACAGAATCTTTGATTATTGAAAGGCCTTACCTTGACTCCCTTAACCAGCATACCCTTGAGAGTCTTTTCCTTAGTCGGGTAAGACTTGCTGAGTAATTCCATACTCAGGGTTTATTCCCCCGTTGTTTTTAGGTGAGGAGACAACAAACTTTTGTTGTTTTTGTACCAAGGTGGTGAAAGGTGAAGATAATCAAGACTGAAGCTGCCGGAGGACGGGGTCCTCCTTAAAAACTTTTGTGTAAAGAACTTATGGGATGAGTTTTTACCTCCCAGGTATTGTAATAATACTTTTCATCACTCTCTGGTCTGTATTATATAACTTACTCCTACTTTATAAATAAAGGTAAGTTTATGTAATCGCTTCCGTATTTCCGCATCTCCGATGAGCATATTGTCTGTCAGACGGGTGAAACGTTCCTAGAAAGGTAAGGATAAAGATACCGAACTGTCAAGTGATTCAGGAACATCTACAGGGTTGTCTGATGTCTGTTGGACAAGGACAACTGTAGGTGGGCCTAATTACTTGGGAGGTTCCGTCACAGCTGGTATCGGAGCGTAGCCCTTCTTGACAGATATTATGTAGCATCTTCAAAAGGATTTTCTAAGACTTATCTAGAAAAATTCTTCTCTTCTTACCTAATTATCTCTGAAGAGTTTATTTCAAAGACCAGATAGGAAGAGTGCAATGTATAGAAGGTTGAATCAACTAAGGTTGATTCTGTAATTATTCATGCATCATGCTAAGAATCGTACTAATAAATTTTCCCCCTTAGCAAATGCCGCCGCGTACAAGGAAAACGACGCAAAAACATACTGGACCTATTGGAGTACCTCGACACCAACTTGCCCCACGGGAACAAGATAGCAGTAGCGGGAGCAACGATCCTATTGGTGATCTCGAGGCTCGCGTGAATCAACTTCAAGCAGAGTTACAGCGCAGGACCAATTTATGGGTTGCGGATGGTGACCGAATAAATGAGTTAAGAAGTTACATCCGTACCCTGCAAGATCAACTAGCTGATCGAGATTTGGCGCTTGATTGGGCAGTACAGTCTCGTTCAGTAGCTTGGGCTAAGGAAGCGGAGGCTCGAGCACGAGTCAACGAACTTAGCACTGCTATTGATAACTTGCAGATATATTGCAATACTTTACATGAGGAAGTTCATGTACTGTATTCGCAATTACACCCAAATGTCCCTGCGAATCCTGTCAGGTCAGAAGCCGGACCCTCGCATACTGCAGGAGAAGCGCTTGGTGGGGAGTTAGACCTTTTTAGGCCCCCTCCTTCTTTGAGGCTGGTCGACGTATGGTCTCCCACACCTGACGATGAAGCTACCAAGAGCAATCAGAAGCAGGAGTAGTAGTGTAGCTTGTAGAAGTAGAAGTAGTATGTTGTATAATAGGTTAAACTCTTGTATAATGGGTAATGTATCCTGTTGTATAACATCGAGTCTGTATCATTACTTTTTATAGTAATGTAAAATGGAAGGTTTCTCTGGCATATTATGTTTACTTCAAATGTTCTTTGCCTCAGATGCCTACCAGGACTCGAGGACAGGATGCAGCAGGAACTTCTGGGGGAAGGGATGTTACCCCAAATCCACCTCCGGTTCCTCCCACATTGGCCGAGGCGATTGCCGCCTTGGTGAACGCAACTGCAGACAATACCCGCTTTCTTAGAGAAATGGCGGGTCAACAATTCCAGCAGCAGGGTGGAAGGGGTTATCAGCAAGGCCCCCGTGAAACCACATATCTGGATTTCTCTGAAACCCGTCCACCACTATTTGTTAAGGCTGAGGACCCGTTGGAAGCTGATGAGTGGATACGGGTTATTGAACAAAAATTTGGTCTTCTCCGCTGTTCAGAGACACAGAAGCCGTTGTTCGCAGCGCAACAACTGCGCGACCCTGCCAGTACCTGGTGGGGGAATTTTGTGGCTATTCAACCTGCCAACCATCAAGTCACATGGGAAGAATTTAAAGCAGCCTTTCGTGAGCACTACATACCCAAAGGTGTTCTGCATATGAAACAAGAAGAGTTCATGAAGCTGAAACAAGGAGGAGATACCGTCAATCAGTATCTCAACAAGTTTAATCACCTGTCGCAGTATGCCATTGATCAGGTGAATACTGATTTAAAAAAGAAGAACTGCTTTATGAGGGGTCTGAATGATCGATTGCAGAGAAAAATGGCCACCTGCATAGATCTCACGTATGGGAAGGCTGTCAGCATAGCCCTATCTGTTGAAGCAAAATATGCAGGATCGGGGAAGAACAAGGGATTTGGTGGTGAGAAGCCTAATCAGGGCCAGGCAAAGAGGCAACGATTTGTGATCCGGCCTTCTAGCCAAAATCGTTCTTTTTCTCGACCGCCCTCATTTCCCTTCAAGCAGCCAATCATTATTCGCCCCAACAATGCCCCCACTACCCCAAATCAGCCGGGTGCCCCGGGCACTCGATTCCCTGCTTTGCCCAGCTCCTCAACCAGGTGTTTTAATTGTGGCAAGTCAGGACATTTCATCAAAGACTGCCCATATCCCAAGCAGAATCAATCAAATGCTCAGCAAGGATCTGGGAAATCAGCTCAGCCCAAGGGAAATAATGTGGGGAAGAATACAAAGAAGACGGGGCGGGTATACTATACTCAAATGGCCACTACACCGGAAGGAGAACCAGTGATGATGGGTACGTTTCCCGTGGCCAGTCACCCTGCAATTATTCTTTTTGATTCTGGTGCTTCGCATACATTTATTAGCAAGACATTTGTGGAGCAACATCACATTTCATGCCATGAATCAAAAGAAGGATTTAAAATTCATTCACCTGGGGGACACATTTTTACTAGAGAAGTGGCCTATGAAGTGCCAGTAATAATGGCCGGACGGAACTTTCCTGCTAACATGATTGTTCTGAAAGGCCAGGATATAGATGTGATTTTGGGTATGAATTGGTTAACCCAACACAAGGCAATTCTCAACACTGAACTCAGAACCGTCAGGTTGAGCTATAATCAAGAAGAGATTCTTTTATCCCTCCCCGTAACCAATCCAGCCAAAGCTTCTGGTAGAATATATGAAGCCATCGTACCGGAGATCAAGGATATTCCGGTAGTATGTGAGTTTCCAGATGTATTTCCGGAAGATTTGCCTGGACTGCCCCCCTGAAAGAGATGTAGAGTTTGTAATTGAGCTTAAGCCCGATACGGCTCCCATCTCCCGAAGATCGTACCGTATGCCCCCTAATGAGTTGGCGGAACTAAGATTCAATTACAAGATCTACTGAATAAAGGATTTATCCGGCCAAGCTCGTCTCCATGGGGTTGCCCCGCCATTTTTGTTAAGAAGAAGGATCAAACCTTGCGAATGTGCGTGGATTATCGACCCCTGAATGAGGTCACCATCAAGAACAAGTACCCTCTTCCAAGGATTGACATCTTATTTGATCAACTGACTGGAACGAGGGTATTTTCCAAAATTGATCTCAAGTCGGGCTATCACCAAATCCATATTCGGCCCGAGGATATACCGAAGACCGCGTTTACTACGCGGTATGGTTTATTTGAATATTTGGTAATGTCCTTTGGGCTAACAAATGCTCCTGCCCATTTATCTTATTTGATGAACTCGGTGTTCATGCCCGAGTTGGACAAGTTCGTGGTGGTCTTCATCGACGATATCTTGATATATTCCAAAAATGAAGAGGAGCATGCTCAACATCTACGGATTGTATTGACACGCCTGAGGGAACATCAATTGTATGCCAAGTTCAGCAAGTGCGCGTTTTGGCTGTAGGAAATTCAATTTTTGGGGCACGTGTTATCTGCCAAGGGAATTGCGGTAGATCCTAGCAAAGTCAAGGATATTCTGGAGTGGAAACCCCCAACCACTGTTCACCAAGTCCGGAGTTTTCTTGGACTAGCTGGATATTATCGCAGATTCATACCAGATTTTTCTAAGCTTGTGAAGCCAATCACAAGTTTATTGAAGAATGACATTAAATTCAATTGGTCTTCTAAGTGTAATGAAGCCTTTGAGCAATTGAAGACATTATTAACCACTGCTCCGGTATTAGCTCAACCGGACATCACTAAGCCTTTTGATGTATATTGTGATGCATCAGGCAGTGGACTCGGCTGTGTGTTAATGCAAGAGGGCCGAGTAATTGCATATGCTTCAAGGCAGTTGCTCCGACATGAGGAGCATTACCCAACTCATGATCTGGAGCTAGCTGCTGTGGTTCATGTCCTGAAAATTTGGCGTCACTATCTGCTGGGAAATATCTGTCACATTTATACAGATCACAAAAGCTTGAAGTATATCTTCACCCAGTCAGAATTAAATATGAGACAAAGACGATGGCTTGAGCTTATTAAGGACTATGAACTGGAAATTCATTATCACCCAGGCAAAGCCAATGTTGTGGCAGATGCATTGAGCCGTAAGGCTTCCTGCCACTGTCTTATGGTAAAGACCTCTGACAACACTTTATGTCAAGAGATGGAAAAGCTAAACCTGGGGATGGTCCAACAAGGAACTCTGAATCAACTAAAGCTTGAGTCTATCATCTTGCAAAGAATAGTTGATGCTCAAAAGGATAATTTGGGTATGAAGCACATACGGGAGAAAATAAGGGCTGGAACAGCCAAATGTTTCAAGGAAGACGATCAAGGTGTGATATGGTTCAATAACCGCATAGTAGTGCCGAAGAACGAAGAACTCCGCCAGCAAATCTTAGATGAAGCGCATCTTAGTCGCTATTCTATTCATCCGGGAAGCACTAAGATGTATCATGATCTAAAGCAGCACTACTGGTGGACGAAGATGAAAATTGAAATTGCACGCTATGTGACTAGGTGTGACACTTGCAGACGTGTCAAAGCCATACACATGAAAACTGCTGGTCCATTACAATCTTTGCCGATCCCAACATGGAAATGGGAAGATATAAGCATGGACTTTATCGTGGGATTGCCCAGGACTGCAAAAGGGTATGATTCTATCTAGGTTATCATTGATCGGTTTACGAAGATTGCTCACTTTTTACCGGTCAAGACGAATTACCCGGTTACTGTCTATGCCCAATTGTACATTGCCCGTATTCTTAGTCTGCATGGTGTTCCAAAGACCATTGTGTCGGATCGTGGATCCCAATTTGTAGCCAAGTTTTGGGAAGCACTTCACAAATCCTTGGGTACTAAGTTGCTCCATAGTTCGGCATATCATCCACAAACTAGTGGACAGACTGAGAGGATTAATCAAGTACTCGAAGATATGTTGCGAGCATGTGTCCTGGATTTCTCACCAAAATGGGATGAATGTTTGCCTTTGGCGGAGTTTTCATACAATAATAGTTATCAAGAGAGTATCAAGATGGCACCTTTTGAAGCTTTATATGGGCGACGGTGTCGAACTCCGCTAAATTGGTCTGAACCTGGAGAAAGGTATTTCTTTAGGCCTGATATTGTGAAGGAGGCCGAGGAAAAGGTTCAGAAAATTATTCATAATATGAAGAAAGCATAAGCCCGTCAGAAGGGTTATGCAGACAAACGGCGAATGCCCTTGTACTTTCATGAAGGGGACTATGTCTACCTGAAAGTTTCACCCATGAAGGGAGTATCGCGTTTCGGAGTTAAAGGGAAACTTGCACCCAGGTACATTGGTCCATTCCCGGTACTTGAGCAATGTGGACCAGTGGCGTATCGACTGCAGCTCCCCGAAATTCTGTCTGCTATCCATAATGTGTTCCATGTGTCGCAATTAAAGAAGTGTCTCTGGTTTCCCGATCGAACCATTGAAGTGACAGATGTTGTCCTGGAACCAGATTTAACATACTCGGAACATCCTATTCGAGTTCTGGATCAAAAGGATAGGGTTACCCGAAGAAAAACTCTCAAGTTTTATAAGATACAATGGAACCAACATTCTGAGGAAGAGGTTACGTGGGAAACTCGAGACTTTTTAGATAAGAATTTCCCAGGCTTTCTAGCCTCATGTAATTTGTAAAGCGTATTTATTTACTGAATAAAGGAGTGAACCCCCACACCACCCCTGCCTTGTACCAAAAAAATAAGGAAATACAAATGTGAAGCATTTCCTTTTCCATTACTCACCCTAGGACTTTAAATCTCGGGACGAGATTCTTTTATGGGGGGAAGGATGTAACACCCCTGGTGTTACTGGAACTAAAACTTGAGCATGGCATCATAAGCATTGACATTGCATATGTTTGATACACCTAGAGTGCATTCACTAGGTAAAAATTTCAAACAAGTGTATTGTTTTTGGTGTTTTGCAAATAGGACCCTGGATAGGGAACCTAACCCTAAATAAGGCTCAAAGGGGGTAAAAACTTAACCCAAGATGAGAAAACCTAAAGGCTTTAGGGGAAGAGTCATAAAATGTCCTCAAAAACAAAGTTGAATTACATTTATACCCTTGGAATACAAGAAACCCTAATTGGAACCCTGGAAAACCCTAAAACCAAACCCTAGGGACCTATGTGCAAAATTAGTCCACTTTTGGACTAAAGTGCAAAAACCAAGTCAAAAAGGTATCTTAAGTCATTTGGTTCACAAATGTGTGGACTTGTAGGCCAAAAATTGGATTTTGGACTTAAATGCAAAATGGACCTCACTTAAGCTCTATTCTAAGTCTAAAATTCAGTTTAGTGGGCTCAACTTTGGAGCCCTGTATCTTTTAAAATATAAGGTTTTTGCCCTAAGTGATCACATCAAGATTGTAGCCCAATTATAGGAGAACAACTTTGCTTAAGAGTGTAAGCATTGTTGTTAAGAAAATATTGGAGATAAGCAGGCCTGAAGTCAAGCTGTCAGGCTGGTTCAGTCTGAATTTCAGATAGGCAGTGACTTGGACCCAAGTTTGAGAGCCAGTTTGACCTTGATCCAGTGCTCAAATAAGTGTAATCTCTATAGTCGATTTGTAGCTGGTAAGTAGCACTACAACTTTGATGCAGAGGCTTGGGTGAGTCGTCAAGTAAAATTTGGAGAAAATCGACCCTCAACTCTAGCTGTCAGGTGCTCTGTTGGGAGTTCACCATGGTACAGTAGCAAGGGGATCAGATCGCCAGCGCAATGTTTCTCACCGCCGGTGACCCCCCACTCGTCGTGATTCGTGTCGTCGGCGTCATGATTCACGCTCGGGTAAGTTGATAACGTCGCGGGGTCAAAAGATCGTCGCCGCCAGTGACCTGGAAGCCACTCCGGCTAGCCGTAGTTCATCTCCCCTGGCTCACCGCCCGCGGGTAAAGTGCTCACCGTCGTCGTGCCATCGCCGTTGGCCACCGCGTGTCCTAACCGCGCCATCACATCGCCGTGACACCCTCTAAACTCCCCGTCGACCATCGGAGTTACTGCCACGGCGGTGAACACGTGTTCACTGCACCACCGTTCTTCCTCACTTCCGACCGCCGTGTGTCTCGTCCAAAATTCGCGGCCACCGCTCGCTCCGCCTATAAATTGAGCCCTCGGCCAGCTGCGCTAGGTCATACCGAAGCCATAGCCACCACTCCCGCCTCCAATTAGCCCCCATAGCCGGAGAATTGCTCATTTCCCCCAATTTCGTTCTCCGCCACCCGAAACTCGACCTCACCGCGGCCAGCCCTTTCCAGGTTAGCTCATCGCTCTCTCTCTCTCGTTTAAGCTTTCTCGCATGCCTACGATGCTTGCTGAACCACCAATTTGAACTACGGGCTCCCCAAACACCGGGAACACGATCAACTATCCGCCACCCATTCGGTTCACGCGGACAGAGCTTGATAGCTCACCATTTGTGCAATTAGGTTAGGGGAAACACTCGAGGTAGGTCCGATGTGATATCCGCCGCTCGGGGGCGCCGGTCTTGGAGCAATTCGGCCGGTCTGCGTGCTCATCGGAGTTCATCCTCCGCATGACGCCGTTGAGGGCTTTCCTCTGCGAAGACTTAGAAGTACGAGGGGTTTTCTGGAATGCGTCAGCGACTCAGTGAATAGTGCTTCGGACCTGCTTCGGGTTGTTCTGAAATGCAAGGGCCTTTCTGCAAAGTCACCAGCGCGGTCGCGCGTGGGCACGCTTCTGCCTGGGACTGGGCCGACTGGGCTAGATTCAGCCCAACACTATTTATTCTTTCCCCTTTTCTTTTTCAGAATAACTCTAGAAATATGTAGAAAAATGTAGAAAAATGGTAAAATTGTGAAACCAATTTTCCTGGGCTTCTTATTTTCCCTAGAATTTAATAAAAATAGTTTCATGATTTTTAGTTTAAACAGGGAATTTTAAGGTATTTAAAATAGTTTAAGATAGTAGTTCTGGATTTTTAAAAGATAAATGGTAATCCCAAAAATGCTCAAAATTTTTATATGAGCTCCTTATATTATTTAGAAGCCTTGGGTAGAATTTGGGTTGATTTGGACCTTGTTTGATCACCAAACCCCAAAACACCCTCCCCTGCCCTGTGAACTCCTTTACTGACTCCGGAAACACTAAGTTCTCGGAGTACCGTGAAGGAAAGTTATATTCAAGACTTAGATAATAAGTTTATATTATCTTTGCATCCTCATAAGCATCCCATGGCATCCATTCTTATACATATGTATGGTTATGATTAGAACACGAAGAAGAAGTGGAAGCCATTGAAGAACAAGTGCCACCACCTTTGGAAACTCAGGCTGAGAATTGTTACTACTTCGATATTTGTGGATCTGAGCCTGACTCACCCATAAACAAAGGCAAGCCCCAGTGCATTTGCCACCCCCCTTGTGTTTTAAAATCTTTCTCACTTGCTTGTTGCACTAGGTAATAAGTGTTGATTGCTTAAAACAATTCCTGCATTACCTTCCTTGGAATTGATTACCTTCCTTGATACCCTGTTTTACAAAAGGGTTTTACTATGCTTAGTATTGCTCTAGCAAAACAAAAGGATTTGTTTTACAAAAGATGTTTGGCAAAGTGGGAGGGTTGTTTTTAAAATAAAACTTGATGGTGAATCTGTCAAAGGCCTTGATGGATTCAACATCGGAGAAGATGTACCTCTGTCAGGTACCAACCTTTGGGATTAAATGATTAAGCTGAGACCGGGCGGGTGACTTGCACGAGAAGAGAGTCTCGGTGTAGTGTCTCCGTCTGAGTCGATTAAGGACCTTGTCGATGTAGGCCTGCTAACCGAGGACCCTTTAACTGGTCACATGCCTCGTCATGGGTAAGCTTTGCCTCGAGTGGACTAAAGCTAGAATAAGATAACATGAAATGGGCGTGGAGCGGTGGCGAGAGTAGAGTGTACCCTCTGTGGCAAGAGGCTGGACAGTGGTGTATCTGTGCTCTTGGTTTGCGTGAACCTGATCTGGTCTTAAGAAACTCGGTGGCGGGTTGACATATGCAAGGGTTAAGTGCTACATATGTCGTGTGATCGGAGATCCTCAGCTGAGTATAATCGATTCGGATCGCCGTACCTCCGCGGTTATGGAGACTTGGCCACTGACTTACACGTAGCACTCCAGTGAAGATGAAGGGTTGATAAGAAATTGGCTAGTGCAGGTCAAGTGATTGAACTAGGGTAGAAAGAACTCTAGCTGCAGGTAATTTTACTTAACCTGACAATAAAATTGGATTTTAAGGATCCACATTAGTAAGCAATTCTGCAAACAGAATCTTTGATTATTGAAAGGCCTTACCTTGACTCCCTTAACCAGCATACCCTTGAGAGTCTTTTCCTTAGTCGGGTAAGACTTGCTGAGTAATTCCATACTCAGGGTTTATTCCCCCGTTGTTTTTAGGTGAGGAGACAACAAACTTTTGTTGTTTTTGTACCAAGGTGGTGAAAGGTGAAGATAATCAAGACTGAAGCTGCCGGAGGATGGGGTCCTCCTTAAAAACTTTTGTGTAAAGAACTTATGGGAGGAGTTTTTACCTCCCAGGTATTGTAATAATACTTTTCATCACTCTCTGGTCTGTATTATATAACTTACTCCTACTTTATAAATAAAGGTAAGTTTATGTAATCGCTTCCGCATTTCCGCATCTCTGATGAGCATATTGTCTGTCAGACAGGTGAAACGTTCCTGGAAAGGTAAGGATAAAGATACCGAACTGTCAAGTGATTCAGGAACATCTACAGGGTTGTCTGATGTCTGTTGGACAAGGACAACTGTAGGTGGGCCTAATTACTTGGGAGGTTCCGTCACAGAACGCCAGCCCCTGAGCCAGGTCGTGGACCGTCTGGCCCCTAGCCGCGGACCGTCTGCTTCTGTGTAGAGAGCACCGCCATCGGTTCTCATGCAGTGATTAGCGCCCCAAAAAGACACCAACATACTTTTTGGTGACTCCGCTAGGGAATCTGGTGTATAGATCTACTAAAAATCAGGCCCTCAAATGGCCGGTTCTAAAGATCACATCGATATCTCCCCAGATTATATCCTAAAGACGGCTGTTGAAAGTCTGACGGCCGATGAGCAACAACAATTCGAGGACTACATGTGTCAAGCGAAGGAGAAATTCTTATCACAATACACGGTGGATCGCCACCAAAAGGTTATCAAACATGGAGAGACTGACGTCGCATCTCTTCTATCTTCGCTTCAAGTCCCTAACGTAAGTAAACCCGACGATATTCAATCTATTAAATATTATGTGGATCAGCGGTAGGATCAAATGAAACAACAGATTGTAGGGTTAGAAGAGTCAATTAAAAAATTAACACGTACATTGGAAAAGTCTGTTGCTCCTAGTTTTCCATCATATGAAACTAGTAATAGGGTATTTATGTCTGATGCATCGGCAACAAATGGGGATTTGCAGCCCCAACCTTTATATGGTATGCCGATGAAGTCATATTCAGGGCAAATACAACCACCGCCATCCCTGCTTGACAGATCGGTGCCCCTAAACGCGGTCGGACCGTCCGAGCCTCTGCCCAGACCGTTCGGCCCATACGCGGACCGTCCGGCTTGCTCTGCCGGACAGTCTAGGGCTGCCCTAGGGCCGCCGCCATACTTGATTGGCAGATCGGTGACCCTGGACGTAGTTGGACCGTCTGAGCTTCTGCCCGGACCGTCCGACCCTTACACGTACCGTCCGGCTTTCCCTGCCAGACAGTCTGGGGCCACACTAGGACTATCGCGTGGCGTCCCGATAATGGCAAACGCAACCGGTCAGTTCGGATTTACCACCAGACAAACCGGATACGCATACGCAGAACCTGCTGTTGCACACAATGCACCAAATTATTACACACCACAGCAGCAGTATGTTTCGCCCTCTACATATTTAAACCATAACGCACCATATAATCATAGACCAATCAACACTATTGATCGATCACGGCAAGAAGGTTGATATACTAATGCCCGACCAAACGAGCCCCATAGCCCAGGATTCGGTGGTCTGCCACCGGGTGCAATGGAAAAAATTAGGGAAGAGATGACTGAACTATTTCGAGATAAGTTCGGAGTTAGTGTAGCCAGAGTGGGGCAATCATACCAAAAGCCATATAATCACTGGTTTGACACTGTCCCATATCCATTAGGGGCAAGGATACCAGAATTTTCTAAGTTTTCTGGTGAGAATGGGAGAAGCACACACGAACACATAGGCTAGTTCCTAGCACACCTAGGCGAATAGGCTGATGGAGAAGCATTTCGTGTTCGGTTATTTTCTTTATCCCTTACTGGTACCACTTTTGCATGGTACGCCGCCCTGCCTCCTAATTCCATTAATTCCTGGAATGAGTTAGAAAATAAATTTCACGAACATTTCTTTGTTGGAGAATATGAATTAGGATTAGCTGACTTAGCTTCAGTCCGATAAGGATGCGAAGAATCAGTTAATGATTATATCCGGAGGTTCCGGGACATTAGAAACCGATGCTTTTGGATCCATGTTGCAGACAAAGAGCTAGCAGGGCTAGCTTTTAATGGGTTGCTATCCTACTTAAGAAACAAATTAGATGGGACCCAGTTCTTTTCGATAGCCCAGCTACATCAGCGGGCTTTAGCCTGTGAAATCCGATTTAAAGAGACATCAAAATTGGCCGCCCGTACTATACATCTAATAGAGCATGATAGTTCAGATGATGAATCCGCAGATGTATATACCGCTGAGTTTATTTGGCCAACAAAGGCCAAATCTTCAGCATGTTCTTCCTTATAGTCGGTTCAAAAGAATTGGCAAGAAGAGATTAAATTTACCTTTAATGTTGCCAAATGCGATAAGATATTTGATGAGCTACTTAAAAATGGCAACATTAAATTAACTCATAATATCCCTCCTATAGATGAATTAAAGAGACGTGCTTATTTAAGTGGCATAATTCTTTTTCTCATGCCACCAATGACTGTAATGTTTTTCGTCGACAGGTACAATCGGCCATAAATGAGGGCCGGTTGGCTTTTCAGGAAATGCAAGTGGATACACAGCCATTTCCTGTTAATACAATAGATGTCGCATGCGAAAATGTCTTAGTTCGGCCCAAAATGGCCGATAAAAGCAAAAGCAAAGACATAATCATTGACGATCCTCACACGTCAAATATATCGCAGAAGTAGGATGCTCGAAAAGCTCTCGACAATAAGACTAACAAATCTAGAAGCGCTGGGGGGCAGACACAATTAAGGAGCCGAGCACGACAACTTGACCTGAGCATTGCGGACGGTCCGACACCTACGTGCGGGCAGGCAGTCCGGTGCTCATAAAGACGGTCCGGCTGGCTCAGCCCGACAGTCCGCCCGTGGCCAGAGGCGTCAGCCTCCATACAAAGCTTTAAAAGGAAAAAAGATGCAAGGGCAAAGCACATATGGTCGGCTGATCCAAGCTGACCCTACTTTTGATCAGTTGCTCTCCAAGAATACTAGCAAGAAGACCGTTCTACGTGATCGGTCAACGAAGAAACCTTGGTCACCTGCTAAGACAAAATGGGTAAACAAAATGGCCCAAAAGGCGACACAACAAGCATCGCCTGTTCATTCTATGAGACCAGGGTACTTTCCACCCATTTACTCATCGTCGGTATATTATCTTGTTCAAACATGGAATGGTATGATGATGAATCCATGGTACATGTATAGTCCCTTTGTCTATCCGGACTAGAGGCACCTCCATTCTATTCCTTTTGATCCATTGATCAAATGGTCATGGCCAAGAAAGGTACAATCCAAAACGGCCTTTATACATTGGTGCTGTTGGGGGCATGCTTCGTTGCCGAAGGTCCCGCAGGAAGAAACACCTTCGGCAAACCCGTTTGAGCGTAGTACTGAAGCTACCATTCATGAAACTTCGGTACAATAACATATCTGAAGACGAAGGTTTGAACCGACTTAAAGATGAAATGACTTCATAGTCCACAAGGGTCTGAGTTATAATTGTAATCTTTTGTAAGGGGCATGACTGTAATTTCTCACAGGCTGCGCCCTGTGCCTATAAATAGATGAACAGTACTCCTTTACTGTTCACACGCTCTTATAATCACGAACACATCACGCTTGAATTATCACTTCCCGTCAAGGCGAAGGTATAAATGTGTTTAAACATCATGTTTTGGTACTTAAATATTCATATAATAAAATATGTGAATTCATTTCATATTTTATATTTCATTTCTCATTATTTATTATTTTGTAAATATAATTACAAAGATAACATCTTCGTAAATGTTTTATTCTCAACCTTCGTCCGAAGTTCATTAAATCCTTAGGGAGATAATGCTTCAGCGGACGAAGGGCATTTATATTTAATGTTTTTGTGTTGCCTTGTTCTTAATTCGAAGCATTTGAGAACAAGTCCCCAACATGTGCTTTATTGAATGATCTCCATTTTGAAAAGCTGGTGAATTACATCAGGTTTAGTTCATATTATTTTGGTTCATCAACCTTTATCAAAAGGCAGGGGGCATATGTTGGAGACCAAATAGAGTCACGCGGACGGTCTGGCCCTGAGGCCGGACGGTCCGCGGTCCAGACAGTCCGTGGTGGTGGCGCGGACGGTCCGCGCGTGTGCAGAATCAGTTAGGGTTCCTAGTTTCTCGCGGGATTTGTTACCTAAAACCACGGGATTAACTCGGGAAACAGTTTGAAACGGATCCAGACCTCCCCCTTTATATAGATGAAGGGTTACGGTCGATTGAACCCCCGAACAATCGATCAAATCAAGTCTATTTCTCGTTTTTACCTTATGCATTAGGAGTAGTTCTAGTTTAGCCCTAGTTTAGTATTCCAATCCCCAAATTCTCTGCTTCACTTCGACTCTATGTTGGCCTACCGAGCCTAGACACCACCTAGGATCTCTACTCCCTGATGGGGTCTCTCCCGGAAGCGAGATCCAGGCACCGCCGACGACCTTCCGTCGCCCCTGCGCACGCGTGGACCATCTGGCCCTAGGGCGCGGACCATTTGGCCGTCAGGCAGGGAACGCCAGCCCCTACGCCAGGTCGTGGACCGTCTGGCCCCTGGCCACGGACCGTCCGCGCCTGTGCAGAGAGCACCGCCCCAATTCTCATGCAGTGATTGGCGCCCCAAAAAGGCACCAACAATAGGGCCGACAAACTTAAAGTTAAGAATGTGGGGTCGATAAACTTAATAGGTTAAGTCCGTGGGGGCCAACGAACTTAATAGGTTAAGTTTGTGGGGGCCCATGTTCTTAACTTTATATTCGTCGACATTATCTAAGAATGTGGGTGAAACTAAGAATGTGGATGTCATCGACCTTAATGTGACTTAAGAACGTGGGCCCCACAAACTTAACATATTAAGTTTGTTAGCCCCCACAAACTTAATCTATTAAGTTCATTGGCCCCACGTTCTTAACTTTAAGTTCATCAGCCCCTACAAACTTAACCTATTAATTCATCAGAAATATGTTGTCACATATGTTCGTCGGTAAACCGATCAACTTAGTTAAATTTCACCGGCTTATTAGATTAAGTTTGATGATTTTTTAACCCATGTTCTTTAACTAGTTTCCTGTAGTGCCTGCCCCTGAAGCCATTGCGTTTATTGGCTAGGAACTAGGTTTGGCAGCTAAATGTCACACCCGAATTTAAGGACAAACCTAGATGCATCTCATATGTGCGTCAAACTCAAGTTCCACACATACAATGACTTAGTGTATAGAGATGAATGCCATAATCTTTATTACAAACAAGAATGTCTTACAAAATAACTAATGATGAAATAAATTGAACTAATATAACTATCTCTTCGGCGCGGTTGACTGAGAGACGATGCCTAGATCTCATCGAACTCAACGTAGCAGTCCCCCTCTAGTGGTACCTGCTCTTGACCTTATAGCAAGGGTGAGCTCCCATATGGTCATCGCTCAGCAAGTGTGGGAAAAGTGTAGTGTAAGGCTTATTAAGGAAAATGGTTAAAGCTGAGCATTGCTTTTAACTTTGTCGGTCAAAATTTTATTAGCAGTTACTAAGTCTAAGTAAATACCATCCCACATAAATGAGAGATCATAAATAATAATTTCCACAGTGTAAATACACGTCAAGTTTAATTCCAAAAATTACTCATGTGAGGGTCCGAGCCGCTCATGACCGTGATCATGGCTGATATACCAGTTTTACACTCTGTAGAGGTTGCGTATCTTTACCCATAAGTCGTGTTCCCTTTTTCGCCTTGTATTGTATGAACCTTTAAACACTTTCAAAGTGAGTTGGCGAGGGCATACTATGAGGCCTTTCTAAAGTTCCACTAGCATTAGAGAACCCGCTACGGTTTCAAACAGGAGGGGATGATATTAGGAGTCCCTCGTTCAAAAAGCTATCACTGACAGATCGACACCAGAACTTCCCTATACTGGCAGCTCCTCACCCCCACTTTCCCTTTTCGGGAAAGGATTAACTCAAACTATATTTCCTAATTAATTAGCCATTGGCGTCCCATTCCACCCTTGTGGTAGCACTGTTGTCTCAGGTGGTCGCTCCATGTTCCAATTAACAGAATGATCTTATCATGTATAACAATAAATCCAACAATAGTAATAAGGCATGATCATTATTTAGATATAGCATTAATCCCAAAATCAGGTATAGCAATAGCAAGAGTACCCAATAGTTCATTTGTATGTAAGGTGTAGGGTGAACAAACTAGGTAACCTATTAGGTCCCACCAATTAAGCCTAACTATGCAGTGGTGATTAACATAATCATAAATATTATTAGGTCAAAGAATGTGATCAAGGACACACTAGCCTTCAACTGCAAGCTCCTGCTCAGAATCATCAACCTGTTGAGCTTAGGGTTCCTTGATCACTTGCTCGTCTACTCGCAGCAATACAAACAAACAATATCTCTACTACTTATTAAGGCTACAAGGGTAGCCTGCCATTCCGTATTCTGCCACCATTCCCTATTCTTCCATTCACATTCCTTGTTCTACCTTTCCAATTCCCCCTCCCCGCACACCCCATTCCCATGTTCTGCCACCATTCTCTGTTCTGCCATTCTAATTCCTTGTTCTGCCTTTCCCATTCCCCCTCCCCGCAAAGCCCATTCCCATTCTCATTCCCCCGTACAGCCCCTTAAAAAACACAAATGGCCCCAAGGGGATTCGAACCCGCAACCCCTTGGGAAAATGCGAGCAGTAGCTACCACTACAGCACATGTGTGTTTATGTCTACATATATGACAGAAAAACATCTACTACATCTCTCACCAAGCCCACATGCTACCCTTGCACAATGCGTAGTAGTAGATAAGTATCACCAAGATTCTTGAAATATATTTTTGGATGGAGGGTGTAGTATTTAAAGAAGAGCCTTACATGCAATTTCTTTTGTTTGAATAATGTTTTCAACTTAAATTCCTTTTTTGCATGCGTGGCATTTATTCTTCGTAATATTTTTTATGGATCTGACTTGTGAGTCATTTTCATAAACCAATGCCAAGCATGAATCCATGTTTCTTACTTGGAAACCCCGAACAAACAGCACTAGTAGGAGACGCTCGCGTTGGCTTCGCTCATCGACGATGAGAAGAAGCTTGACGGCTGCCAATTTGACCTCTAGAAGCAGTCCTACGTGGCCGCATGCGCCGCTGTGTATGACAAGCTCCGACGTAGCCACCGCTTGGACGTGGTCTAGAGCGGTTGCACCACGCTGTCCATCGTCAAGCAGGGGGACCTCATGGTCATCGCCAACGTTGGTGACTCTCCGGTTGTTCTGGGCACTGCATCTGATGACGACGCCATCACGCTGTCCAGCTCATCGTCCACCTGTAGCCCAACCTGCCACGTAAGTCACTACTGACTGGCCATGAATTTTTGTGCGCTGGGACGACGACCGTTGCTAACATTGTGTGAGTATCCTCGAACATGATGTATGTAGAGGAGTAGCGGATTCGGTGGTGCAACGACCAAGTGTACTATGACGGAACCTCTCAAGTCATTAGGCCCACCTACAGTTGTCCTTGTCCAACGGACCTCATACAACCCTGCAGGTGCCCCTGAATCACTTGACAAGTTCGGTATCTGCCTTCTTTACCTTTCCAAAGAACGTTTCACCCGTCACGCAGACATTATAACACATCGGAGATACAAAAATGCGGAAGCAATTACAATAACTTACCTTATATTAAAAGTAAGAAGGAGTTGGATTATTACAGACCAGAAACAAATATAGGAGTGCTGAGTATTACTATTATTACAAAACCAGGGAGGCAAAAACTCCTCCCGAATAAGTAGTAACAAGTTTTTAACGGAGGACCTTTTCTCCCGCAGCTTTAGTCTTGATTCTCTTCTTTTGGTACCACCTTTGAACAGAAGCAACAAAAGTTTGCCGCTTCTTCACCTAAAACAACATGGGACAAAGCCTTGAGTATGAAGTGTACTTTCGCAAGACTTACCCGACAAAATAAAAAGACTCTCCAGGATATGCTGGCTTTAAGGGAGTCAAGGTAAGGCTTATCAATAATCAATGACTCTGTTTGCTGAAATGCTTACTAATAGTGAATCCTTAAAAATCCAGTTTTATTTGTCAGGTTAAGTAAAATTACCTGCAACTAGGGTTCTTTCTATCCTAATTCATTCACTTGACCTATACTAGCCAATTTCTTAACAACCCTTCATCTTTACTGGATTGCTACGTGTAAGTCAGTGACCAAGTCTTAATAACCGCGAAGTTATGGCGATCCGAATAGATTATACTCAGCTGAGGATCTCCAATCACACGACATATGTAGCACTTAACCCTTGCATATGTCAACTCGCTACCGGGGTTCTTAAGACTAGATCAGGTTCACGCCAACCGAGAGCACAGATACACCACCGTCCAGCCTCTTGCCACGGAGGGTACACGCTACTCTCGCCATCTCTCCACTCCCATTGTGTGTTATCTTATTCTAGTATTAGTTTGCCCGAGGCAAAGCTTACCCATGACGAGGCATGTGACCAATTAAAGGGTCCTCGGTCAGCAGGCCTACATCGAGACAGTCCTTAATCGACTCAGACAGAGACACTACATTGAGACTCTCTTTCTCGTGCAAGTCACCTGCCCGGTCTCAGCTTTATTATTTCAAACCAAAAGTTTGGTACCTGGTAGAGGTACATCATTTCTGATGTTGAACCCATCATGGCCATGATGGATCCACCATCAAGTTTTATTTTCAAAAACATCCCACCCACTTTGAAGCATCATCTTTTATGAAAACAAAACACTTTGTTTTTCTAAAGCAATACTAAGCATAAGAAAAACCTTTTGTAAAGCAGGGATTTAAGAGGTAATTAAATCCAAGGAAGGAAATGCAGGAATTGGTTTAGCACACAACTCCTATTACCTAATGCATCAAGTAAGTGAGAAAGATTTTAAAAGCAACAAGGAGGTGGCAAATGCATCGGGGCTTGCCTTGTGTTACTGGTGATTCAGGCTCTGTTCTGTAGATATCACAATAAAAACAGTTGCCTGCCTGATGTTCCTCAGGTGGTGGTGGTGAAGTCTTCACTTCTTCGACTTCTACTTCTTCTTCGTTTTCTAAATATAACCATACATAATAACGAATGCCCATGTAATGCTCATGAGAGTGCAAAGATAATAAAAGTTCATTATCTAAAGTCTTGAATACAACTTTCCTTCACGGTTTTCCGAGAACTTAGGGTTTTCGGAGTCAATAGTGGAGTTCATAGGGCAGGGGGGCTAGGGTTTTGGGTTCTAAGTATCAAACATGGTCCAAATCATACCAAACTTTACCCAAGGCTTCTAAATATTATTTAGAGTTTACCCTAAAAATTTAGTGAATTTTAGATTTATTATTTATTCCCTAAAAATCCAGAAGCATGGTTTTTGGCTATTTTAAATGCTCTATAATTTCCTATTTGGATTAACAATCCTGAAACTATTTTTAGTAAATACTATAGGAAATTAGAAGCCTAACAAAATTGGTCTTGCATTTTTAGGATTTTTCTACAATTTTCTAGAATTCCTTTAGCTCTGGTAGAAAAGGAAAAAGAAAAGGTATAAATAGTATTGGACCAAAACCGGCCTAGGTCGGCCCAACTAGGGCAGAAGTGCGCCCATGCGCGCGCCTCTGCTGTCAGCTTTGCGCAGAGACCCCTAATGATTTGGAAATCTTTAAAGAGCCCCTCCCACTATTCCTCTATTTCGCTGACAACTTCAGAAACACCCCTGCGCTTTCTTCCCTTCACAACTCTCAGTCCACGATGGTGACCGGCGGGGAGCCGAGCTCCGGCGAGCGTGTTTCGGCCGATTCTCTCAATGACTGGTGTTCTACTTTGGCAGAGACCGAATTCAGGACCTACCGATGGTTTCCCCTCACGTAATTTCACGAACGGCTACCTAATTTGCTTTGTCCACAGTAACAGCGGGCATCACGGATGGTCAACCGCGTCCCCGGTGATCTGAGGGATCCTAGCTCAATTAAGTTGGTCGGGGAGTATCAGGGACACACACGAACGCTAAAATGGGAAGGCAAAAGGTATGAGCGGACCTGAGATGCTTTAGCCACGGCGAGGTCAACTGCTCGGTGTTCTTGATGGATTTGGGGGAAATCCCGAATTGGGGAGTTCTAGGGGAGGATTTGACGCACAGGTTGCTTCACTGGTTGCGCAACTACCTAGCGGAGTGGACGGGGGGCGGCAATTTATAGCCTCCAACGGCGGTGGCGTTCAATTTCACAAGGATGTGCTGGCGGCCGGAGGGGAAAAGAGATACTGGCGCTCGGGATGAGTGGCTTTCACCGTGGCAGCCCTCCGGCGATCACCGGACATGCATACCATGATTCACCTCGACGTGGGCTAGCGCTTAAGCACGTGGCGCACAATGGTGAGCGATCAATGGCGGTGAAATCTATCCCGGCTGCACGACGAGCAAGTGGGTATGGTGAATCTCATCCGCGCCCGCGCCCGAGCTGATCCAGTGCCAAGATTTTTACTCCGTCGTGGTTATCCCCTCAATCGCGAACACTAATCACAGCGACGGCGTGAATCACGGCGTAAAGATCACCGGCGGCGAGGGGGATGCATCCGAGATCTGATTCAGTTTCTGTACCATGGGATGTTTCAGTAGACAACCTGACAGTCAATGTTTAGGGCATGTTTTCTCCAAATTTGCATGGCGACATAACCAATACTCTGCAGCAAAGTTGTAGCACTACAAACCATCTTCACCTTTGCTATAGCATCCCTAGCCAAATTCCCACTGGATCATGATTGAATTCGAGCCCTAAGTTCATGTAGTTCCACTGTCAGTCTGGAGTTCAGACTCCAAATAGCCTGATAGCCCAACTTCAGACTCATTTATCTTCAGTTTTCATTCAGCACTAGTGGTTAGTTACTTAAGCAAACTTGTTCTCCTATGATAGCTCTACAAACTTGATGTGGTGACCTAGGACAAAACCCTTATGGTTTGGAAGTTACAAGGCCCCAAAGTTGAGCCAATTACACTGAAATTCAGACTTAGTCAAAAGAGTTCAAATAAGACTTTTTGCAAATAAGTCCAAATCTCAAGGTTTAGCTTGCAAATCCACATACTTGTGAACTATATGACTTAAGGTGCCTTACTTTCATGGTTTTTGCACTTTAGTCCAAAAGTGCACTAATTTTGCACTTAGCCCCCTAGGGTTTTAAGTCTAGGGCTTTCCAGGGTTCTCTTTAGGGTTTTTGGTGCTCTTAGGGTTTGGATATCACTTGACTTCATTAATGGTGGTGTTTTATGATCATTATTATCAAGTTTTGAAGTTTTCCCTTATTTAGGCTTTGGTTACTCTATTAAGCCTAATCTAGGGTTAAACACTGTACCCTAGGGTTTCACTAGTAACATGTCACATCAATACAACTTGTTTAAAAATTTTGCCTAGTGAATGCACTCTAGGTGTAACAAACACATGATATGCCCATGCTTATGATGTTATGCTCAAGTTTTAGTGGCAGTAACACCAGGGGTGTTACATCCTTCCCCCCATAAAAGAATCTCGTCCCGAGATTAAAAGTCCTGAGGCAAGTAATGGAAAAGGAAATGCTTCACTCTTTTATTTCCTTATTCTTGGTACAAGGCAGGGGTGGTTTGGGGCTCACTCCTTTATTACAACAATTGTATACACTTTACAAATTACATGAGGCTAAAAAGCCTAGGAAATTCTTTTCTAAAAAGTCCCGAGTTTCCCATGTAGCCTCATCTTCTGAATGCTGGTTCCTCTGTATCTTGTAAAACTTGAGAGTTTTCCTTCGGGTAATTCTATCCTTTTGATCCAAGACTCGAATAGGGTGCTCTGAATATGTCAAGTCTGGTTCTAAGGCAACATCCTTTACTTCAATGGTTCGATCGGGAACCCGAAGACACTTCTTCAATTGAGACATGTGGAACACATTATGTACTGCAGACAAGGTTTTGGGTAACTGGAGTCAGTATGCCACTGGTCCATATCTTTCAAGGATAGGAAAAGGACCAATATACCTGGGTGCAAGCTTCCCTTTTACCCCGAAACGTGATACACCCTTCATTGGTGAGACCTTTAGGTAGACATAATCTCCAACTAGAAAGTACAAGGGCATCCGTTGTTTGTCTGCATAACTCTTCTATCGAGCTTGGGCTTTCTTCAAATTATGAATTATTCGTTGAACTTTCTCCTCTGTCTCCTTTACCATATCTGGCCTAAAGAAACTTCTCTCACCTGGTTTAGACCAGTTTAACGAAGTACGACACCGTCATCCATACAAGGCTTCGAAGGGTGCCATCTTAATGCTTTCTTGATAGCTATTATTGTATGAGAACTCCGCTAATGGTAAACAATCATCCCATTTTGTGGGAATTCTAGAGCACAAGCTCACAACATGTCTTCAAGTATTTGATTTACCCTTTCAGTTTGACCACTTGTCTGAGGATGATAGGCCGAACTATGGAGCAACTTGGTACCCAAGGATATGTGAAGTTCTTCCCAAAATTTGGATACAAATTGAGGTCCACGATCTGACACTATAGTCTTCGGAATACCGTGCAAACTGAGAATGTGAGCAATATACAATTGGGCATAAACAGCAATCGGGTGATCTGCCTTGACTGGTAGAAAATGGGCTATCTTGGTAAGTCGATCAATTATAACCCAAATAAAATCATACCCTTTTGCTGTTCTGGGCAATCCCACAATGAAGTCCATATTTATATCTTCCCATTTCTATGTAGGGATAGGTAAAGATTGTAACGGACCAGCATTCTTCATATGTATGGCTTTGACACGTCTACAGGTGTCACATCGTGCCACATAGCGTGCAATCTCGATTTTCATCTTTGTCCACCAATAATGCAGTTTTAGTTCATGATACATCTTAGTGCTTCCAGGATGAATAGAATAGCGACTAAGATATGATTCATCCAAAATTTACTGGTGGATTTCTTCATTCTTTGGCACAACTATGCGGTTGTTGAACCATACAATTCCTTGATCGTCTTTTCTGAAACATTTGGCTCTTCCGGCCTTTATCTTCTCATGGATGTGTTTCATACCCTCGTCATCCTTTTGAGCATCAATTATTCTTTGTAGAAGAACTGACTCAAGCTTTAGTTGAATTAAGGTTCCATGTTGAATCATTCCCAGGTTTAATTTCTCCATCTCTTGGCATAGTGTATGTCAGAGATTTTCATGGTAAGACAGTGACAGGAAGCCTTGCGGCTGAGTGCGTCTGCCACTACATTGGCCTTGCCTGGGTGATAATGAATTTCCAATTCATAGTCCTTAATAAGCTCGAGCCATTGCCTCTGTCTCATGTTCAATTCTGACTGGGTGAATATGTACTTCAAAGTTTTATGATCTGTATAGATGTGACAGATATTCCCCAGCAGATAATGATGCCAGATTTTTAGGGCATGAACCACTATAGCTAACTCCAGATCATGAGTTGGATAATGTTCCTCATGCGGGCGCAACTGCCTTGAAGCATAAGCTATTACTCGGCCTTCTTGCATTAGAACACAACAGAGACCACTGCCTGATGCATCACAATACACATCAAAGGGCTTTTCAATATCCGGTTGAGCCAATACCAGAGTAGTGGTTAATAATACCTTCAACTGTTCAAAGGCTTCATTACACTTTGAAGACCAAAGAAATTTAGTATCATTCTTCAATAAACTTGTGATTGGTTTCACAAGCTTAGAAAAATCTGGTATGAATCGGTGGTAATATCCAGCCAGTCCAAGGAAACTTCGGACTTGATGTACAGTGGTTGGGGGTTTCCACTCTAAAATATCCTTGACTTTGCTGGGATCCACTGCAATCCCCTTGGCAGATAATACATGTCCCAGAAATTGGATTTCTTCCAGCCAGAACGCACACTTACTGAACTTAGCATATAATTGGTACTCTCTTAAGCGCGTCAACACGATCCGTAAATGCCGAGCATGCTCCTCCACGCGGGCTCGAGCTTTAGCTTCCTTAGCCCAAGCAAGCGAACGAGAGTTAACCGCCCAATCGAGCGCTAGATCTCGTTCCGCGAGCTAATCTTGCAGGTGGCAGATGTCTGTTCTTAATTCGTTTATTCTTTCATCATCTGCGACCCATATGTCGTTCATGCGACAGAGTTCTGATCGAAGCTGATCAACTTGGGCTTCCAGATCCCGGATTGGATCGTTGCTACCACTGCTACTGTCTTCATGCCTTGGGGCAAGTTGATGGCGAGGTACGCCAATCGGCCCGGTAGACTTGCGCGCGGTCTTTCTTGTGCGCGGCGGCATATCTCCATGAGGGGAAAATCTTATTAACATAGTTTTTAGCATGATGCATGTATAATTACAGAATCAACCTTAGTTGATTCACACCTTCTTTACATTGCACTCTATTATCTGGTCTTTCAAATAAGTACTCAGAAGGTGAATAGATAAGGAAGAAAGAAATTTTCTAGATAAGTCTTGCAAAATTCTTTTTGAAAATGACTCATAACCTCTGCAGAGATGGGCTTCACTCCGATACCAGCTGTGACAGAACCTTTCAAGTCATTAGGCCCACCTATAGTTGTCCTTGTCCAACGGACCTCAGACAACCCTGCAGGTGCCCCTGAATCACTTGACAAGTTCGGTATCTGCTTCCTTTACCTTTCTCAAGAGTGTTTCACCCGTCATGCAGACATTATAACACATCGGAGATACGAAAATGCGGAAGCAATTACAATAACTTACCTTATATTAAAAGTAAGAAGGAGTTGGATTATTACAGACCAGAAACAAATATAGGAGTGCTGAGTATTACTATTATTATAAAACCAGGAAGGCAAAAACTCCTCCCGAATAAGTAGTAACAAGTTTTTAGCGGAGGACCTTTCCTCCCGCAGCTTTAGTCTTGATTCTCTTCTTTTGGTACCACCTTTGAACAGAAGCAACAAAAGTTTGCCGCTTCTTCACCTAAAACATGGGACAAAGCCCTGAGTACGAAGTGTACTTTCGCAAGACTTACCCGACAAAATAAAAAGACTCTCAAGGATATGCTGGCTTTAAGGGAGTCAAGGTAAGGCTTATCAATAATCAATGACTCTGTTTGCTGAAATGCTTACTAATAGTGAATCCTTAAAAATCCAGTTTTATTTGTTAGGTTAAGTAAAATTACCTGCAACTAGGGTTCTTTCTATCCTAATTCATTCACTTGACCTATACTAGCCTATTTCTTAACAACCCTTCATCTTTACTGGATTGCTACGTGTAAGTCAGTGACCAAGTCTTCATAACCGCAAAGTTACGGTGATCCGAATAAATTATACTCAACTGAGGATCTCCAATCATACGACATATGTAGCACTTAACCCTTGCATATGTCAACTCTCCACCAGGGTTCTTAAGACCAGATCAGGTTCACGCCAACCGAGAGCACAGATACACCACCGTCCAGCCTCTTGCCACGGAGGGTACATGCTACTCTCACCATCTCTCCACTCCCATTGCGTGTTATATTATTCTAGTATTAGTTTGCCCGAGGCAAAGCTTACCCATGACGAGGCATGTGACCAATTAAAGGGTCCTCAGTCAGCAGGCCTACATCGAGACGGTCCTTAATCGACTCAGACGGAGACACTACACTGAGACTCTCTTTCTCGTGCAAGTCACTCGCCTGGTCTCAGCTTCATTATTTCAAACCCAAAGTTTGGTACCTGGCAGAGGTACATCTTTTCCGATGTTGAACCCGTCATGGCCATGATGGATCCACCATCAAGTTTTATTTTTGAAAACATCCCACCCACTTTGAAGCATCATCTTTTATGAAAACAAAACATTTTGTTTTTCTAAAGCAATACTAAGCATAAGAAAAACCTTTTGTAAAGCAGGGATTTAAGAGGTAATTAAATCCAAGAAAGGAAATGCAGGAATTGGTTTAGCACACAACTCCTATTACCTAATGCATCAAGTAAGTGAGAAAGAAGGTGGCAAATGCACTGGGGCTTGCCTTGTGTTACTGGTGATTCAGACTCTGTTCCGCAGATATCAAAATAAAAACAGTTGCTTGCCTGATGTTCCTCAGGTGGTGGTGGTGAAGTCTTCGCTTCTTCGACTTCTACTTCTTCTTCGTTTTCTAAATATAACCATACATAATAATGAATGCC
Source organism: Zea luxurians (assembly GCA_029449295.1). NCBI lineage: Eukaryota > Viridiplantae > Streptophyta > Magnoliopsida > Poales > Poaceae > Zea > Zea luxurians. The sequence continues at coordinate 9,515,204 of JAOPSE010000034.1, forward strand.
CATGTAATGCTCATGAGAGTGTAAAGATAATAAAAGTTCATTATCTGAAGTCTTGAATACAACTTTCCTTCATGGTTCTCCGAGAACTTAGGGTTTCCGGAGTTAATAGTGGAGTTCATAGGGCAGGGGGACTAGGGTTTTGGGTTCTAAGTATTAAAAATGGTCCAAATCATACCAAACTTTACCCAAGGCTTCTAAATATTATTTAGAGTTTACCCTAAAAATTTAGTGAATTTTGGATTTATTATTTATTGCCTAAAAATCCAGAAGCATGGTTTTTGGCTATTTTAAATGCTCTATAATTTCCTATTTGGATGAAAAATCATGAAACTATTTTTAGTAAATACTATAGGAAATTAGAAGCCTAACAAAATTGGTCTTGCATTTTTAGGATTTTTCTACAATTTTCTAGAATTCCTTTAGCTCTGGTAGAAAAGGAAAAAGAAAAGGTATGAATAGTATTGGACCGAAACCGGCCCAGGTCGGCCCAACTAGGGCAGAAGTGCGTCCACGCACGCGCCTGCGCTGTCAGCTTTGCACAGAGACCCCTAATGATTTGGAAATCTTTAAAGAGCCCCTCCCACTATTCCTCTGTTTCGCTGACAACTTCAGAAACACCCCTGCACTTTCTTCCCTTCACAACTCTCAGTCCACGACGATGACCGGCGGGGAGCTGAGCTCCAGCGAGCGTGTTCCGATCGATTCTCTCAATGACCGGTGTTTTACTTTGGCAGAGACCGAATTCAGGACCTACCGATGGTTTCCCCTCACTCAATTTCACGAATGGCTACCTAATTTGCTCTGTCCACGGTAACAGCGGGCATCGCGGACAGTCAACCGCGTTCCCAGTGATCTAAGGGATCCTAGCTCAATTAAGTTGGTCGAGGAGTATCAGGGACACACACGAATGCTAAAATGGGAAGGCAGAAGGTATGAGCGGACCTGAGATGCGCTGGCCACGGCGAGGTGAACTGCTCGGTGTTCTTGAGGGATTTGGGGGAAATCCCGAATTGGGGAGTTCTAGGGGAGGATTTGAGGCACGGGTTGCTTCATTGGTTGAGCAATTACCTAGCGGAGCGGATGGGGGTGGCAATTTATAGCCTCCAACGATGGTGGCATTCAATTTCACCAGGATGTGCTGGCAGCCGGAGGGGAAAAGAGATACTGGCGCTCGGGATGAGTGGCTTTACCGTGGCAGCCCTCCGGCGATCACCGGACATGCATACCATGATTCAACGCGACGTGGGCTAGCGCTTAAGCACGTGGCGCACAACGGTGAGCGATCAACGGCGGCGAAATCTATCCCGGCCGCACGACGAGCAAGTGGGTACGGTGAATCTCATCCGCGCCCGCGCCCGAGCTGATCCAGTGCCAAGTTTTTTACTCCGTCGTGGTTATCCCCTCAACCGCGAACACTAATCGCAGCGACGGCGTGAATCACGACGTAAAGATCACCGGCGACGAGGGGGATGCATCCGGGATCTGATTCAGTTACTGTACCATGGGATGTTTCAGTAGACAACCTGACAGTCAATGTTTATGGCAGGTTTTCTCCAAATTTGCCATGGCGACATAACCAATACTCTGCAGCAAAGTTGTAGCCCTACAAACCATCTTCACCTTTGCTATAGCATCCCTAGCCAAATTCCCACTGGATCATGATTGAATTCGAGCCCTAAGTTCATGTAGTTCCACTGTCAGTCTGGAGTTTAGACTCCAAACAGCCTGACAGCCCAACTTCAGACTCATTTATCTTCAGTTTTCATTCAGCACTAGTGGTTAGTTACTTAAGCAAACTTGTTCTCCTATGATAGCTCTACAAACTTGATGTGGTGACCTAGGACAAAACCCTTATGGTTTGGAAGTTACAAGGCCCCAAAGTTGAGCCAATTACACTGAAATTCAGACTTAGTCAAAAGAGTTCAAATAAGACTTTTTGCAAATAAGTCCAAATCTCAAGGTTTAGCTTGCAAATCCACATACTTGTGAACTATATGACTTAAGGTGCCTTACTTTCATGGTTTTTGCACTTTAGTCCAAAAGTACACTAATTTTGCACTTAGCCCCCTAGGGTTTTAAGTCTAGGGCTTTCCAGGGTTCTCTTTAGGGTTTTTGGTGCTCTTAGGGTTTGGATATCCCTTGACTTCATTAATGGTGGTGTTTTATGATCATTATTATCAAGTTTTGAAGTTTTCCCTTGTTTAGGCTTTGGTTACTTTATTAAGCCTAATCTAGGGTTAAACACTGTACCCTATGGTTTCACTAGTAACATGTCACATCAATACAACTTGTTTGAAATTTTTGCCTAGTGAATGCACTCTAGGTGTAACAAACACATGACATGCCCATGCTTATGATGTTATGCTCAAGTTTTAGTGGCAGTAACACCAGGGGTGTTACATGTACTACCTTGTTGATGAGCCTGGGGTGCACTTCATCTGGCAGCCTAGCCAAGAGTCATCGATACTCGCCATGTCGCGCGCGTTCGACGACTACTATATCAAGGAATGTGACGTCATTTTGGCGCCGGCGACACTGAGGAGGACCGACAGCAATGACCAGTTCATCATCCTCGCCACCGTCAGAGTAGCTTTTGTGTTAGCCTGCCTTTAATTCTCTTCGCAAACATACACTTGCCTTTTTATTTAAGCAAGCGTGTATAATGGTGTGTGCCTGATGACTGACAATGTATGTGGGAACTTCTTCTGGCAGGTGAGAGACATGCTCTCCAATGATGAGGCCATGCAAATCGTGTCATATATCAAAGTCTGCATAATACTGATGGTTGCAATGTAGTGGTGAAATAGCTAGATTAAAATAACAAAATTTATGTATGACTAGGATCACAAATGGATTATGAAACATTTTCTCATAATAGTATAACACACATTTTGTGTATAAGTTATCATGGTATTATATATTCCCGTTGCAACGCATGGGCACTCACCTGATATAAATAAAAATTAACATCACACCAAGCATGGGAACAAACTACATAATATTATTCTATGAGCCGAGACAAAACCGTACCTTCAAGAACCACTGAAATCAGAGTTAAAAAAGAAGATACGATTTATCTAAGATTTTGGATTTATCTTTATACTAAATTCAATTTCTAGATTTTAATTTATTAAATCCCATGACTATGGATTACAGATCCTAATTATAGAATGCTTGGGGTCTAACTTGAAATAAAAGGACCACGTTGTAATGATTCTACCATGGCTGTGGATGGTGGGTTAAATCCCTAGAAACTCAGGGGCTCTTTAGCAAAAATCCCATGGTGAAGAGGTATCTTTGGATCTCAACCGTCCGATCTGCACCCCATGGCTCAGGTTAGAGCCTAAACCGATATATTATACGACTCGTCAGATCGGAGATCGATGACCATTGTTTAATGAAAGACGCGATGAATCCTTACCCACCCGATCTCAGATCAGCAACCCTGGTTCAATGGCCCAAACCGTTATAGTGGCTCTAATCGTGGTCGTTCCTCATCTAATCGATGGCCCCAGGCCATCCCCTAACTCACCGGAGCTACGTGGTTTCGGGATTCCAGTGCCCATCCTTCAATTAAACGTGTGATGCACGCAGTAGATACCAACCCAATTAAATAATAGATCATAAATGAATAATAGAATCTCACAATGCAAAGCATGACAGGTTAAGTTCTAATTCCATCAATTAATCATGCAAGAGTCTTGAGCCGCTCATGACCGTGAGCACAGCTGATATACCAGTTTAACACTCTGCAGAGGTTGCACATCTTTACCCACAAGACTTGTCTCCCTTTTAGCCTATGTTAGCTAGACCTTTAAACACTCCCAAGGTGAATGGCTAGGGATCCACTGCGAGGCCTTTACAAAGTTCCACTAGCTCGAGAAAACCTACTACGGTGCTAGGACGAAGGAAGCATAGTGAAGCGCCCCAATCCTCTAGGACTCAAATGTGATACAATTACTAGTCCCAGGAGGCTAGTAAACACATTTATACATCAGATGATTCTAGATCTGCTTAAATGAGACAAACCTATAAAGGTGGCGATCAACTTTAAGAGTTGGTCCACAACTCAGGACATATCATCGGAGTGGGGCTAAAGCAGCCCGATATATGCAACAAAGCAAATTAGCAGCCCAACAACCACAGGCATGGTTGGGAACAAGCGTAACTCTTACCCGATCAGCGATCTCCTTCTCTGAAAAACAATAAATAAGCAAGGGTGAATACTTACGTACTCAGCAGCCCACCTTCACCCACGGAATGGGAGAAATCAGATATAATGCATGGAATATGTGGAGCTTAGGATATTTTGCAGAAAGAGCAATATTTGATGCAGGGTAATTTTGTAAAACATTTTATTTTTTTCAAATCACATCCTCTCCCAAAGGAGCAGGAAGTTTTTCAATATAGAACAAAATCCCCTGGACTAAACCGTCTAGGTATCTCAGCAGTTTCCCACTGGTTTTCATTTTCAAAAACAGCTACTTGACTTCCCGTCCACCAAAGCTCACGACTCAATCGTCGCACCTTTTAAAACCACTTTTCAAAATCATTTTTGGAAAACAAAACATTAATTGTTAAATCCATGCCATGACTCATCCATATCCGTGGATGTGGACTATTCGAATAGGTTTTCAAACTCTGTGCAGAGCTGTACACTTTACCCACTAGTCCGGTTTATGCAATCCCATTGTTGTGAGATCCGAATGCCGAAACTCTCTCCTTCCTTGCATGTCCTTACCTTAGCGATTATACCGGAAGGAACAAGGCCACCACCAAGCCCAAACCAGACAAAACATTCCCCTTCCTTATCCCTCCGGTGCTCCCCAACCGTCATAATCCTAGGGTTCAGACCATGCAAGTTCAGATCAAGCGACTACCCATACAGTCTCGAGTGATTGTACTTGATAAGAGTGTAGGTAAGGAGTGATGATAAACCGGTCCTTAGGCAAGAGGGACAATCCTTCAAGCTCACACCTAACCCGGCTGAGCCATCACCTTAGGCCCTCCCCTAAACCAGGGAGTCCCTGATCATCCCTCTCAAAGGTGATAAGGGTGATAACCCTTCATCATACCCATTTTGGAAACATTTTATTTTGAAAACTCACACCTTTTCTCAAATCATTTGTAACAAAGATGTCAAGGAGTATAAAGATTGATTGTGGCAAAGTTCTAAGGCTAGGTGGCCATAATAACTTGTCTCTTAGCAGCAAAATCATATCATGCATAAAATAACGGGCTAAGGGATGTGGTTGAAAAGCATAGGTAATTTATGCATCAAAGGGATCCAGTGAGCTTGCCATGCTTAACCGGCAAAAAGGGTGAGAGCTCATGGAACTGGATTCTAGCTCCAACGTCTGGCGTAGACTTGCAGATCCGGCCTTCACGAGACGGCATGAACGCTCCGATAACTATGCAACATGAATAAGCAAACATACAAACTAGCAAGTATATCAACAAATATTTAGTATAGTGGTCAGAATGGTGATATATGGATGGGTAGAGTCTTGAGCAGAATCTGTGTCATGTGGTGTTGTGATATTATTGGTGGTGGAGTAGAGGTGCTTACCAGGAGGGCGGATTGGAGGCGAAGCGACACAATGCGTGTAGTCGGCAGAGCGGAGTAACTAAGTGGGTGGGGGTTTGCCTTGGCTGAGGGTGTTGAGTGTGTGGAGAGGGAGAGGGTAGTTGGGTGTATTTATAGCTGGGTGTATGTGGTATAGTACAGTGGAGTTCACTGTTGGTGAGAATAGTGGCGAATGAATCATCTGACTTAGTCTGAACAGGGAAATTATAGGCAGAATATGGGACAAGAGCATTTTGGGAGTTTTCTGGAATAAGAACCATGCTTAAGGGATGATATGGTTGGATAGGGAATAATTTGATAAGAATTTAGAAACAAGAATTATTGGAATCTGAGTTTGGAAGCCTAGTTCGAAAGAATCTCAAAGTTAAGCGTGCTCAACTTGGAGAAATCTGGGATGGGTGACCAGATGGAAAGTTCTTACTGGAAGGAAAATCACAGTCACTGGAGTTCGTATGACTGGAATATTGGTCTGGCAGATCTTAGGTGGCTGGACAGCATGATGGATGAGCAGTTGAAATTTGGGTGATCTGATGAACAATGAATAGGGACTATGAACAATGAATAGTGACTATGAACGAACGATGAACGATGAATAGAGATGATGAACGAACGATGAATGATGAATAGGGATTATGAACGATGAATAGTGACTATGAACGAATGATGAACGATGAATAGGGACTATGAACGAATGATGAATGATGAATAGAAACGATGAACGAACGATGAACGATGAATAGGGACTATGAATGACGAATAGGGACTATGAACGATGAATAAGAACTATGAATGAACAGACCAACGATCAGAATTTTGGCGGCATAATGGCTGAACAAAGATTATTTGGACGAACGAACGAACCATGAACGATCGGACGAATGATCGAACGATCAGACGAATGAACAAACAAACTAAGAACAGGTGGACGAACAATCGAATGAAGATAGAACGATCCTTGTGCTTGTGTTGTGCTTGCGTGGGAGTGGGAGTGGGAGTGGGGGGAGAGAGTTGCCATGAAATGGCTTGGGGTGGCTTGAGGGGAGGCCCTTGCCCCTCTATTTATAGGCAAGGTGGGGGATTAAGGGGAGGAGGCGAGGATTAGTGGGAGGATACGGGGATTAGTGAGAGATAAGCATGTATAGGGACTATGAATGACGAACGATGAATGATGAATAGGGATAAGCATGTATAAGTAAAATTAGCTTGCAGAGCTCACCGTATGACATCGGAGGCATACGCATACGTATGAGCATCAGGAAAATTATTAAGAAAATTTTTGTAGGGACTTTAAAAATGATTCTGAAGGTATTTCTAAGGAGGAAAATATTTGGAGAAATATCGGTGGAATATTTGGGCAGTATTTCTAGAAAGAATTTGAGGGGATCAATGGAGAAATATTTGTAGGATATTTTGAGGAGGAATTTGGAGAGAATATAGACCACTATATTTTATTTGTTGAGATCAACTCGCAAACAAACATTTTGAAACGAAATTTAAAATTCAATTTGAATTTAGAGCGAGTTTGGGAAAAATTCAAGATTTGAATTTTTGGGGTGCTACAGATCTACCCCACTTAAAATGAATCTCGTCCTCGAGATTCGGCTTAGAAGGGTTATGGGTATAGCTTTACTTCAGCTACAAATCTTCCTTATGCAGACTCTTCAGGGAGATGGAACTTCAACAAAATCTGGCCTTTGAGGAGCATCTGGTTGCCGATTGCAAACACTAATTCTGGCTACTCAAAGATCATCTTCAGGCTTCTAGCTTTCGCTTGGCAGCTAGCTTTATTGAAGAAGCATCGATGCCAACACACAAACCTTCCTCTTGCGAACTCCCACATGGATTCCTTCCTTGATTGGTCTTCTGGGCTTCATCAACAAAACTTGGGTGACCACTTCTCATCCAGAAACTTATATGCTTGGATGATCTGGTCCTCCACAAGCTTGCTACATTCACAGGCCTTCTTCTTTTTCTCCATAGCATCAACCTTACTCGAACACTACCCCACTTAAAAGAATGAGGGTACAACTCTTGAATCTTGGGGATTTGAACTCCTTGACGTACCTCATAACATGGGTGTTATGGGGCCTTCTTCTGCTATTGTTGCTTGAGCAGGCTGCGGAGAGATGACTGACACCGGGTTGATCTTGGGACAACCTTCTTCTCATCTTCTCTTTATTTTTCTTTTCTCTTCTTACTGCCTCTTTCTTTCTCTTTGCTCTTCCCATTGGAGGATTCTATCAAAGAGTATTATCATCACACAGAGGAGGAAACCAAAGGCTATGAACCATGTACAATAGTCTTCAACCCAAGAATCACCAAGCATTGTGATCTTAGGGGCGAGGGAGTGGAAAAATGGAGTTGCTTGCTATTGGGCAGAGGGGATTTTATTGGGTGTGTGCTTTTCTTTGAGCGAGTTGAGGGAGCTGGTGGGGGAGGATTATATGCGAGTGGGGGTGCTCGGGTGTGGAGTGGTGGTGATGGAGCAGTTGCCACGCGACCGCAGGCGCAACAAGGGGAGGGGATGTTGCCAGCGACGATGGCGGTGGTGGGTGCGCTGCAAAGGGGGCGTGGGGCGGTGGTAGTGTGCATGGAGGTAGGGCACCCATGCGGGGGGGGGGGCACGGGTGAGTGGTGGGGTCTACGACCCTGATGTTTGTGGTCTCTGGTTCCAAGAATCTTTGCCTCTATGTATGGTAATAATTTCTTCTGTCCTCTTTTTCTATTTTACTTTGACTCAGGGGCAGTGCTTTGATTCTCACGGTCGGTCCTTTTGACTGAGCAGCTAGATAGGTTCCTTCTGTATCTTATTCCAGGCTTCAAGGTAAGCTTCCCGATATGTTCTTGGGTAAGGCGCTTTTCTCTTAAGATGGGTTAAGGGGAGAATGGAAGGATAAGGTGAGGATTAGCTCTAATTTTTTATCTATGTTTTTAGAGAAAACCTTTCTCAAAAAGAAAGAAAACACACAAGCTCAGCAATGATAAGCACAAACAAATCGAATGTTTTGAATAAGGGAAGAATAGAGATTTTCCAAAGCACGGACAAGTCAGATTCGGGGGCTAAGCATAACTACTATTGCTCACCTCCTGAACTAAGAACTATGCTAAATGCGACTTATGAGCACTAACGTTAAAGCATCACATATGCACTCAAAAGGGAAGAAAACATCAAGCGAAATTCATTTTGAAATGCTCTAGGGGCCACAAAATTGGAGTTTTTCAAAGCACGGGGCTACACGATTACCTCTCATACATGCAGGGCTCTGACCAAAGTTAAGAAAAACTTCACTACCTAATGCATGCAGAGGACTGGGCATAACTAACTTAGATCTCGCAGCTTCTCTTCTGGCGAGGCTAGCACACAACTTCAATCTGAGACATCTCCTGGATGGGTTAAGGGGGAGCTAATGTTGATGACTTCTTCTGGCGGTGACTGAAATGGCAGGACAGGGTCGAACTCTTCTTCAAGCGGGACTGGCTCTTGTAGTTCCTCAGAGGGCAGCGGTGCTGGTGAGGTGCTTGCAGCTTCTTCCTTGACCTCAAGGGAGGGTGCTGGAATTTTCTTCATAATGAGGGGCTCAAACAACTCTGGCGGGGGATCTTGGGAGGATTCGAGGTGCTCTTGCTTATCCATAGCCTGAGGGGAGACTAGCATTCCTTCCAAGACTATGGCTCCTTCCGGGAGTTCCCAAGTCTTCTTCTCTCCTCTGATAGAGACCGAGTGACCTTCAAGAATCTAGGGATCTTTAGCTCTCATGGGTTCAACTGGATCCGCAGGGCTCTACGTTGGTTGTGGGTTACCAAGTAGGCCTCCATCAACTTCTAGACATGCTCATCCTTGGCTTGCTTTTGGGCTTCAACAGCATTGACTTCACGACTTTCTAAGGCAGCTACATGGGCTTGAGCTGAGGTGAGATCTATATGGAGCTGACTGTTGCGCTTCTCTGCATCTTCTGCTCGGGCAATCATCTGACAGTGGTGTCGAGCTAAGAAATCATATTGTGCATCGAGGGTGAGCAGGTATGTATTGAGGTACACGACTGTGGGGTCATCCTCAAGCAGCTGCTGCCCTTCCAATGCACGCATTGTAGCCATCCAACCGGGTCGGTCTCTCTGAAAGGGCAGAAAGAATCTGAGCGGGGTGTTGGCCACTTCTTCTTCATAGATTTGACACAGGGCCCTCAATGCCTTGCAAGCGATAACTTGGCAGGTGTCTTTTGAATCTGTGCCCTACAACAGTGACACTCTATTCCACATGGTGCAGACTGGATCCAATGTATACAGTCATAACACACTTCTCGGTGCCATGCTCGATGAATTCACGACCATCACACTCTGGCTGGCTCCTAATTCCGAGGCAAACTGTGCATGCTCTCAACAACTTGGGGAAACCATCTTCATTCTGGCAAAAGCTGGTTTGGCAGCGGATCTCTATGAATTCTAAGAGAAGGAAAGGGGAAACATTTTCGAAATGGAGCGATGAGAGCAAGATTTTTTTAAGAAAATAGTTTTGACTTAAAAACTATTGGATCAAGCTTAAGGGTTACGTCCTGCGGCCAACCTAACAGCTCTGATACCACCTGAAGCGCCCCAATCCTTTGGGACTCAAATGTGATACAATTACTAGTCCTAGGAGGCTAGTAAACACATTTATACATCATATGATTCTAGATCTGCTTAAACGAGACAAACCTATAAAGGTGGCGATCAACTTTAAGAGTTGGTCCACAACTTGGGACATATCATTAGAGTGGGGCTGAAGCAGCTCGATATACGCAGCGAAGCAAATCAGCGGTCCAACAGCCACAAGCAAGGTTGGGAACAGGCGTAACTCTTAACCGATCAGCGAACTCCTTCTCTGAAAAACAACAAATAAGCAAGGGTGAGTACTTACATACTCAGCAACCCACCTTCACCCACAGAATGGGGGAAATCAAATATAATGCATGGAATATGTGGAGCTCAGGATATTTTGCAGAAAGAGCAATATTTGATGCAGGGTTATTTTGTAAAAAAAATTATATTTTTCAAAGCACATCCTCTCCCAAAGGAGCAGGAAGTTTTTCAATATAGAACAAATCCCCTGGACTAAACCGTCCAGGTATCTCAGCAGTTTCCCACTGGTTTTCATTTTCAAAAACAGCTACTGGACTTCCCGTCCACCATAGCTCACGGCTCAACCACCGGACCTTTTAAAACCACTTTTCAAAATCATTTTTGGAAAACAAAACACTAATTATTAAATCCATGCCATTACTCATCCATATCCGTGGATGTGGACTATTCGAATAGGTTTTCAAACTCTGTGCAGAGTACACTTTACCCACTAGTCCGGTTTCTGCAATCTCACCGTTGCGACATCCAAATGCCGAAACTCTCTCCTTCCTTGCACGTCCTTACCTTAGCGATTATACCGGAAGGAACAAGGCCACCACCATGCCCAAATCGGACAAAACATTCCCCTTCCTTATCCTCCCGGTGCTCCTCAGCCGTCATAATCCTGGGGTTCGGACCGTGCAAGTTCAGATCAAGCGACTGCCCATACAGCCTCGAGTGGTTGTACTTGATAAGAGTATAGGTAAGGAGTGATGACAAACCGGTCCTTAGGCGAGAGGGACAATCCTTCATGCTCACACCTAACCCGGCTGAGCCATCACCTTAGGTTCTCCCCTAAACCAGGGAGTCCCTGATCATCCTGCTCAAAGGTGATAGGGTGACAACCCATCATCATATAAATTTTGAAAACATTTTCTTTTGAAAACTCATGCCTTTCCTCAAATCATTTGTAACAAAGATGTCAAGGAGTATAAAGATTGGTTGTGGCAAAGTTCTAAGGCTAGGTGGCCATAATAACTTGTCTCTTAGTAGCAAATCATATCATGCATAAAATAACAGGCTGAGGGTTGTGGTTGAAAAGCATAGGTAATTTATGCATCAAAAGGATCCAATGAGCTTGCTATGCTTAACTGGCAAAAAGGGTGAGAGCTCGCGGAACTGGCTTCTAGCTCCACCGTCTGGCGTAGACTTGCAGATCTGGCCTTCACGAGACAGCGCGAACGCTCCGATAACTATGCAACATGAACAAGCAAACATACAAACCAGCAAGTATATCAACAAATATTTAGTATAGTGGTCAGAATGACAATATATGGATGGGTAGAGTCTTGAGCAGAATCTGTGTCATGTGGTGTTGTGATATTACTGGTGGTAGAGTAGAGGTGCTTACCAGGAGGGTGGATTGGAGGCGAAGCAACACTATGCGTGTAGCCGGCTGAGCAGAGTAATTGAGTGGGTGGGGGTTTGCCTTGGCTGAGGGTGTTGAGTATGTGGAGAGGGAGAGGGTAGGTGGGTGTATTTATAGCTGGGTGTATGTGGTGTAGTACAGTGGAGTTCACTGTTGGTAAAAATAGTGGTGAATGAACCATCTGACTTAGTCTGAACAGGGAAATTATAGGCAGAATATGGGAAAAGAGAATTTTGGGAGTTTTCTGGAATATGAACCATGCTTAAGGGATGACATGGTTGGATAGGGAATAATTTGATAAGAATTTAGAAACAAGAACTATTGAAATCTGAGTTTGTTGGAAGCCTGGTTCGAAAGAATCTCAAAGTTAAGCGTGCTCAACTTGAAGAAATCTGGGATGGGTGACCAGATGGAAAGTTCTTACTGGAAGGAAAATCACAGTCACCGGAGTTCGTACGACTGGAATATTGGTCTGGCAGGTCTTAGGTGAGCTGGACAACATGATGGATGAGCAGTTGAAATTTGGGTGATCGGATAATCGATGAATAATAACGATGAATAGTAACGATGAACAGTGACAGTGAAATAGTAACGATAATTATTAACGATGAATAAAAACGATAATGAATAGTAATGATGAATAGAATCTTTATTACTCTTGTAGGTTAATTTAAAATTATGTTCCTATTTATTTAAGAGAGAGGACTTTCTGGTGTGTAATGTTCATTAAATTATATTTTTTTTAACTTAGTTCTTTTGGAGGACATTTCTAATCATATTATTCAACAAAGGTTGGTCTAAGTTACATGAGGGTATTTTAATCTTTGATTATAAAAGACTTTTGTTTAAATCTTGGGATACTATCATAATTTTTTTTCTTTATTTTTTTATTATACCAATTTTGGGCTTTACATATTATGATATCATACAATTATTCATGTTATTTCTCATGTCTCATATGCTTCATCTTTTATATGAATATGTTATGATGATGAAGGTATGTCCTTCATAACCTTCGTCTTAAGATCATTATATCCTAAGGGAAATAATGTTTCGAAGGACGAAGGGCTTTAACATTTAATACTTTGTGTTGCCTTGTTCTTAATTCATAGCATTTGAGAACAAGTCCCCAACATTGGCGCCCACCTCCGGTGAACTCACTTCCACTATTGAGCTGATGGCTTCGTCCAACATCCAAGCTGAAGCTGCTTCGGCTACGAAGCTGGTGCTCCCAATAACAGGCGGTTCATGCTTAGAACCAGCCAACAAGAAGCAGAAGAAGGAGGCTCAGAGAAGGGTGCAGCATGTTGGGGTGCAGGGACCCTTCATCAAGTCAAAATGGTCCCAGATCCCAATTACCTTCTCTCAGGAGGACCTTCAGCTCAAGGATTATCCTCATAATGATGCTATGGTCATATCTTGCGTCATCAAAGGATTTCTCGTCCACAATGTTTTGGTTGATACAGGCAGCGCAACCGACATCATATTTGCTAAGGCCTTCAGATAGATGCAAGAGCCAGAGGACAAGATTCATGATGCTACACACCCTCTTTGTGGCTTCGGAGGAAGGCAGATTGTAGCACTTGGCAAAATCACAATGCCAGTGACCTTTGGATTTGTCCACAATACAAGGACTGAACAGGTTGTGTTTGATATTGTTGACATGGAATACCCCTACAATGCAATCATTGGTCGTGGGACACTCAACGCTTTCGAAGCAATACTTCATCCAGCATATCTATGCATGAAGATACCTTCGGAACAAGGACCTATTGTTGTTCATGGCAGTCAGGAAGCTGCTAGAAAAGCTGAAGGAAACTGGACAGATTCAAAAGCAATCCACAACATAGATGGAAATGAGGCTTGTGAACAGTACAAGTACAGAAGAGAGAAGGCTGCCTCGGCTGATCAGCCGAAGCCTATGCTTCTGTGTGAAGATATAGCAGAGCAGAAGGTATTGCTGGGTTCTCAGTTATCCGAAGAGCAGGAGAAAACCTTGATAAGGTTTTTATTCAACAACAAGGATGTGTTTGCTTGGTCAGCTAATGATCTTTGCGGTGTCAATAGAGATGTCATTGAGCATTCACTCAATGTGGATCCATCTTTCAGGCCAAGAAAACAAAGGCTTCGGAAAATGTCCGATGACAAAGCTGAAGGTGCTCGAAACAAAGTGAAGAGACTTCTTAGTGCTGGTGTTATCAGAGAGGTCAAATACCCAGAGTGGCTAGCTAACACTGTTATGGTGAAGAAGGCAAATGGTAAATGGAGAATGTACATCGATTTTACTGATCTTAACAAGGCTTGTCCAAAGGATGAGTTCCCATTGCCAAGAATAGATTCTCTAGTAGATGCAGCAGCTTCATCAGAGCTTATGAGTTTACAAGACTGTTACTCAGGCTACCACCAAATCTGGATGAAGAAGGAAGATGAGCCAAAGACCAGCTTCATAACCCCCAGTGGTACATATTGTTATCTTCGGATGCCTGAGGGGCTCAAGAATGCTAGAGGAAGCTTCAGTAGAATGACAGCCAAAGTCCTTCACTCTCAGATAGGCAGAAATGTGCTAACATATGTTGATGATATCATAGTAAAGAGCACGAAGCAGGAAAATCACATTGCTGATCTGCAGGAAACATTTGCTAACTTTAGGCAAGCTGGCCTGAAATTAAATCCAGAAAAATGTGTCTTCAGAGTAAAGAAGGGCAAGTTCCTTGGTTGTCTGGTTTCAACGAAGGGGATCGAAGCTAACCCAAACAAGATCGAAGCTATCCTTCGGATGGAACCGCCAAGCACAAAGAAGGGGGCTGTCACACCCGGCTTTAAGGAACAAAGCCAGGTGCATCTCATACATGCGCCAAGAAGACAACATATATAATAACAGAGTGTATAGGGATAAATGTCATAGAACATCAGAGTATTTATTACATAGCGGAAGACTTATTACAACATAAAATAATGAATATAAAACGAACTAAGGATCGTCGGCGCCAATGTCGACTGGGAAACGCCACCTAGATCAGATCGAACTCCTCAGTGTTAGGCGGCTCCTCCTGAACCACCTGATCTTCTCCTGTGGGGGGGTGTGAGACAGCAAGGGTGAGCTCACACATGATCATAGCTCAACAAGTTGTGGGGAACCAGTGGACATAAACTCACAAAGGTGTGAGTTCATGTGATGTGTAAGGCTAATCAAAGATAGGGGTTAAAGCTGAGCATTGCTTTTAAGTAGTTGGTCCAAATTTTATTAGCAATTACTAAGTGTAAGTAAATACCAAACCATAGATAAAGTAATAGAACAAATTTAATAATAAACCCATGCAATGCAAATAACAAAATTAAATTTAAGTTCCATAATTTAAACATCAGAGAGTCCTGAGCTGCTCATGACCGTGAGCTCGGCTAGTATACCAGTTTTACACTCTGCAGAGGTTGTACCCTTTACCCACAAGTCATGCTACCCTTCTGCCAAGGGGTCGCGAATCCCATACACCTCTACCTAGGAAGCGCGGCAAGGCAACACTACGAGGCCTTTACAAAGTTCCACTAGCTTCCGAAAACCCGCTACAGTTTATAGGAAGTTCCAATGCAGGGTTCTTGGCTGACCGCCATCGCAGCAAAATCAACCAAGGACCTCCCTACACTGACCACTCCCCTACTGCCCTTGCCCCTTTCGGGTAAGGTAGTCTTCCACTAGCTTTCCTAATTAGTCAGCCAAGGGCGTCCCATTAAACCCTTGTGGTGGCACGTGGTTCTCAGGTTAAGCTCTATGTTCCAATTAACATTAATGAACTTGACATGAACATAAATAGAATAACAAGAATAATTGGAACATAGATATAATAAATGATTATCCCAAAACCATGTAAAGCAATAGCAAACTACCCAAGTGAATCAGGGGTAAACAAGGTAATGAGATAAACAATCTAGGGTGACCTATGGGGTCCCATCAAAATTAACCTATGCATGGATAAGTGGTATTAAAGAACATTATTAGGTAAAAAGTGGTCAAGGGCACAACTTGCCTTCAATGAGCTCCTGCTCAGCTACTTCAACCTGCTGCTCACCAGGATCCTCAGCAACGGGCTCTTCTACTCGCCACAATACAAACAAGCACAGGATACAGGGAAAATTAACATTACACCAAGCATGTAAACAAAATACACAGGGATATTCTACATAATAAAATAAAATTCTAGGAACAGGAATCATAATTTTTGGAGTTATAGAATTTAAGTTATGCATTTTCAAAGGTTTCATGTGTTTAAATTGGATTAGGTGAGGAATTAAATTTATTATTGTTTTCATGACAAAACAGAGGTTCTAAGTGATAGAGAATAAAATTATAAAATTTTAGGAACTGGAATGGAGTGATTTGGAGTTAGTATGAATTTTCTATGAATTATTGAAGTCCTAGCAATTATTTTTCTATTAAATATTCAATTTCTAATTCATTTATTCGATTTAAACTATCTCTGGACTGGGCCTCATTTACCAGAAAGTATAGGGGGCTCGGGGTAAGTATTTCTAGACACAGAGAACAGCGCCCAAGGACGGCGGGTTCTATTTCAAGTAAACCTAGGGTCTCTTAAGCAAAACGCGCGCCGCGAAGAGATATCAGCCATATCTGGCCATCGGATCTGTTTTCAAGGGACAGGATTAGATCGGCGCATTATGCGAACCGGTATTCAATCTGGGCCGTCAAACCAGTGATCGGCCGCCAGGATTAGACCTACGTTTTATACGAATCGGTAAACAATCCCGATCGGTGGATCTGGATCCTACGGTTCAGATTTAATGAACACTGGATCCAGTTCCAACCGCACGACGTGAGATCAACGGCGCGGATCTATCCGAGCGGAGGGGGACGCTGGACCTAATTACAGCCGTTCGATAAGAATCCAACGGCGCACGACCCCTTCTCCTCCCCAGGTTCCCAAGCACGACGGCGCGCCCGCGCCTGGCATCACGGCGGCTCGCCATGGTTGAGACGCCCGATGCCCCAATCGGTACACGATCCCCATGAAACTCGGGTGCAAAATGAAATTCAGGGGATGGCGAGATTGGAGGAGGTGTTCTTACCGGCAATCGACGCACCGAGGTAGTTGGCCCACGGCGCACGGCGGACCCGAGCTCGATGCGGACGTCGGTGAGAAATTGGTCGCGCAACGAGCACTGATTCCGCACGTGGAGGCCCTGGTTATACTCGTCGCACCCAGACGAGTTGCCAAGACCCCACTGCGACCCCAAAACGACGGTGGTCAAGAGATCCAACGGCGGCGGCACTCTCTCTCTCGAACCCCCCCTTTCTCTGTGTGGATCACGGCGGCGCAAGGGCTGTCGGCGCAAGCGGATAAGGAGGGAAGGAGGGAGCAGGGGAGTCGCCAATTTATCCCCCATGGACTCGGCTCAGCTGGAAGGAGGTCGTCCACGATTCACGGCAAACGCGGCGCGATCCTGGTGGTCTTTCTGTTGCGCGGAGTCCGCGGGGAGAAGATTGAGCTGACGAGCTAGGCCCACTTGCAAGCGACACCAGAGACCGCGAGCAGAGAAGTCGAGTCGCTGCCCTCAGGGACCCACTCGTCGGCGCGCGAAGAAACTGAGGCGCGAATGGGAGACTGACGACCGGGACCTAGGTGTCGGCGCGGAAGTGTGACGCGGTGAGGCTGCACGCGGGACCCAGGGGTCAGTCGGTCGTCCGCGAATCCGGTGGAGCGGGCTCGCGCGCGGGTTGCACCCCAGGTGGGCCGAATGCGCCATCCGAGGCCCAAGTAAGGCACGTTCTCTTTGTTTTTTTTGTTCTGTTTTATTCATATTTATTTTGAATCCATTTTGAATTTGAATATGAGTTTCACCTTGTGACCAATTATACAAGTTATAACCCCAATGCAGGAATATATTATTTTTTTTCATTTTTATTTAAATACTATTTGTTTTGCTTCTCTTTTCTAAATTCTAGGATTCCTTTTGAATTCTAAATTTCCCTTTTGAAATTTTAATATATTTCTTGTCATATTATTTTCATATTGTCACAAAATGCACACCACAAAAATTAATATCCAGCGTGATGCATAATATTAATGGCATATATTCTTTTTATTAATTATTTACCTTTGAATATGGTGTTCACATGGGATGATGCATAAAGGGCAAACCCACATAAGGGGAAATTATCTCTCTGTTGATATTGTTTCTAACCAATTACAAAGTGGGTATTACAAATCCTACCCCCCTTAAATATAATCTCGTCCTTGAGATTTAAGAAGGACTAGGGAAAAGATGAGGAAAATCTATGCGAAGCTCTTCTTCTCTTTCCCAAGTTGCTTCATCTTCACCGTGGTGACTCCATTGCACTTTGCACATCTTTATCACCTTATTTCTTGTAACTCGAGTCAATGTATCCAAAATCTTGATCGGGTACTCCATGTAAGTTAAATCACCTTGAACACTGAGCTCTTCCATTGGTAACTGTTCCTCAGGGACACAGAGACACTTCTTCAGTTGAGATACATGGAACACATTATGCACATCCGATAGACTAGCAGGTAACTCGAGTTGGTATGCCATCTCCCCAACTCTTCTAAAGATCAAGAATGGTCCAATATAGCGAGGGGACAATTTTCCCTTGACTTTAAATCTCCTCATTCCACGAAGTGGTGACACTTTGAGGTACACATAATCTCCTTCTTCAAATTCCAGTGGTCTCCTTCTATTATCAGCATAGCTCTTTTGCCTGGTTTGAGCAACTCTCAAATTCTCTCGAATTATACGGACTTGTTCTTCTGCTTCTTGAATCAGTTCAGGCCCAAAGAACTGTCTCTCTCCAGTCTGATCCCAATACAAAGGAGTCCTGCACTTCCTCCCATATAAAGCTTCAAAAGGTGACATCTTCAGACTGGCCTGATAACTATTGTTATATGAGAACTCAGCATATGGTAGACTTTTATCCCAACTTCCTCCATGTTGAAGAGCGCATGCTCTCAACATATCTTCCAATACTTGATTAGTCCTTTCAGTCTGTCCATCAGTCTGAGGGTGATAAGCTGTACTAAAATTCAACTTTGTACTCATGTTCTCATGAAAGCTTCTCCAAAATCTTGAGGTAAACTGCGAACCTCGATCAGATACGATCTTCTTTGGCACTCCATGCAAACACACAATCCGAGCCATATATAACTCTGCTAGCTGAGAACCTTTATATGTAGTCTTTACAGGAATAAAATGAGCTACTTTAGTCAATCTATCCACAATCACCCATATAGCATCATATCCTTTCTGGGTGCGAGGCAATCCTGTAATGAAATCCATACCAATCTCTTCCCACTTCCACTCGGGTATCTTCAATGGATGCAGTAGTCCAGCTGGTCTTTGATGTTCGGCCTTGACTCTTTGGCATACATCACACTTAGCCACATGAGCAGCCACATCTCTTTTCAGTCCATACCACCAATACTTTTGCTTCAAATCTTGATACATCTTAGTGCTACCAGGATGAATAGAATAATCCGAATCATGGGCCTCCTTTAAAATAGTCTCTCGAAGGCTTTTAATATCAGGAACACACATCCTGTCCTTGAATCATATAGTGCCTTGCTCATCTTCCGTAAATTCCGGAACTCGACCTTCAGTAATCAGATCCTTAATCTCTTTTATTTTAGCATCCTCAAGTTGACCTTTGCGGATTTCTTGCTCCAAGGTAGGTTCCACATCAATAGTGACTCCTTCAGTATGAGCAACTATCCCCAGGTTAAGTCTCCTGAAATCCTCAACAATCTCATTGGGTAGCTGGGCAACAATAGCTGAATGAACATGCTCCTTGCGACTCAAGGCATCTGCAACCAAATTTGCCTTGCCCGGGTGATAGTGAATCTCCAAATTATAATCCTTAATAAGCTCCAACCAACGGCGTTGCCTAAGGTTGAGATCCTTTTGAGTGAATATGTACTTCAAACTCTTATGATCCGTATATACTTGGCATTTAGTTCCCATGATGTAGTGTCTCCAAATATTAAGTGCATGCACAACGGCTGCCAATTCCAAGTCATGAGTAGGGTAGTTCAATTCATGTTTCCGCAACTGACGAGAAGCATATGCAATCACATGACCTTCCTGCATGAGCACACATCCTAAGCCTTGGCCACATGCATCACAATAGATATCAAATCCTTTCTGTAGGTCTGGCATAACCAATACTGGTGGCGACATCAATCTTTTCTTCAATTGATCAAAGCTATCTTGGCACTTCTCGTCCCACTTAAATTCTTTTCCTTTCTCCAAAAGCGATGTCATAGGCTTGGCAATCTTAGAGAATCCTTCAATAAATCTCCGATAGTATCCTGCTAATCCCAAGAAACTACGAATCTCAGTAACTGTAATGGGTACTCTCCACTCCATTATCTCCTTAACTTTAGCAGGATCCACTGTGTAACACCCCCAAATTTTATTTTGGGATTTAGAAGAATTCTTCAAAAAAAATGTGAATTAAAATGTCAAGCTAAGAAGGATTTTCCTAATTTTTAATTCATTCGTTTCAGATAAATGGATGGTAATATTAAAATTTTGATAGTTCAAGTTTAGATTTGAATATTGGCTTTAGAGTTTGAATTTAAGTAAATAGAAAGATTTTTCATTTATTGAAGTGGATTATTTATATATATATAATTAGAAGTATTTATATACATGAATGAAACAATAAATAAAATAAAATGAAAACCTTAAATTTTATGTTGGGAATTTTGGTTGTGCGTTTGAATTGAAGTGGAAATACCAACTTAGATTAAAAAGGGATTTGAATTTTGAAGTAAAATCTGGAAACTAAAATTAGAAATGAAAATAGAAATAAGAAAAAGAATAAAAAAATGGGTAGAAGTTTACCTGGTCGGCACGTGATGCTACAACCAATGCTTCCCACGTCCTCCTACAATTTTTTTTCCTTATCTTATTCTTCTCGCCGGTGATGATATCATCGTTTTTTTTTTCTCCTGTGATGCGGCCGTCTGGGTTCCTTGCTCAGGAACGGTAGCCATGCGGGCCTGCAGGAAACAACCCGGTGTTTTCTAAGACCGACGCACGAGCTCCATAACTGAATCAACAAATTCGCCGCGAGGACTGCGGATCCAATCCCTTGATCCGCGCTCGGACTCTATCCATTCCTGGGTATAAAAAAATCGAATCCCAGCCGTACTCCGTTGTGAGCAATACATCAAACCAGCGGGCGCCATACAGAGAAATCGGTAGATCCCTGGGGAGAGAGTACCGAGGGCCATGGAATCGCTGGGGCCTGGGTGCCGACTGCAGGTCCGAGGATGGGCCTGGGGGGCATCGGTGGGGACATCCGCCACCGCCGAGCTCTAGAACTTGCGGGGAAGATCGCCGCTGAAGCTTGCTGGGGAGCACCCTCGCTGCTCGACGTTAGCGCCATATCTCCTAGTCCGTGGGCTAGTCAGCATGAGTTGACCCAAGGTATCGAATCCAGTGCATTTATCTCGTTCAATTTAGTGCCTCTGCGCCTAGCGAAAGAAATCCGTCGGGGTAGCTACAGCGTTGCGTAGTTTGAGTCTCTTCGATGGGATAACGTGACCCCGCTGGTGTCCATCAACCCTTGCATTGGTCTCCTGTGCTCGCCATCTTGGTCCTAGGGTCATGGTAGTTTCTCTTTTGCTCGCTGGAGGCAGGGGCGGTCGGCATTGGGCGCAGCCATGGCACTGCTATGGAGCTTGGTGCTGCCGCCAGCATCTGATCGGACTTGGAGGGGAAGAACCAAGGAGCTATCCGCCTGACCGTTGATCTCGTGATTAAAGGCCGCGAATAGAAGTGAGAATATGATGTTTGGCGCCGTCGATCTCTGGATTGAGGGTTCGGATTAGAAACATTATACTCCTTCGGTAGGACCGTCCCAAGCCGTTCGATCTGAATCCCGTGACCCAGATTCGATCTCGGATGTTTTAAATCAATGGCGTGGATCGGCGATCTAGCGGCTGACATTAGAACCCACTTACCTGCTCGGTTTATAAAATATGAGCCATCAACTTTTAATCCAACGGCTACGGGATCACGATACCCCTTCGGCCATGCACTTTTATAGTTAGAACCTCCAGTTTATAGAAAATCAACCCGCCATCCTGCACGGTGAATACTGAGTCTGGGGAATTTTTTGAGTTAGCCCCTACGTTTCCATTTAATTGAAGCACAGTCCAGTGAATAGGAAAATCATAGAAATTGATTGAGAAAATGATTTTTAATAAAAATAATAATTATAGAAACTTGTTTAATTCCTAGAAAATACATTTTAGCCCTTTTTAGTCCCTTCCAGTTCCTATAATTTTGTATTAATATTGTCTACTACTTGGTAACACTGTTTTAACATGAATCCCATACTAGAATTTATTACTCAATTAATCTTGTGCCAGGCACATAAAACCTTCGGAAATTCATATCTCACAATCCGTAACCCCGATTTGATCCATTCAAGTGCGATAGTTAATATTTACTATGCAATAACAATATTTATTATACTATGTCTTGTTCTTTTATAATTAGATATTCATTTAACTTATGTTGATTAGTCTCGTTAAACTATTTATCATTATAATCTACTAGAATACGATCAATGGTTAATTTATAACTGAGACTAAAATTGAGATAATTATTTATAGAATAACCTCTCAAATTATTTATATTAACCAATTTATAATATAGTTTAATATTTAAATCACATTATTCTTCCATAAATCATAACTCCTTAACTGTAACTCCGATCTTAGTAATTCTTGTTCCCACGATCTCGTAGTAACGCATAAATTATTATTACACAGTTTATTCTTATGTTTGGTGTGATGTTAATTTTGCCTATACATGTATGTCTGTATTACTACGAATAGTGGTGAGGTCACGTGTCACCTGAAGATCATCCTGGTACCTGGAATCTCAAGTCTCAGGCAAGTTGTGCCCTTGATCACTTCTTTTTACCCACTCATGTTCTAATTAATCATAATGATCTGCATAGGTTAATTTTGATGGGACCCAATAGGTTACCCTAGTTTGACTATCTTTATACCTTGTTCACCACTGAATCTTTGGGTAGTACTTGCTATCGCTTTATGTGGTTTTGGGTATAGAGATACACATTACTATTCATGATTATACTTTTATTGTCAGTTGTTATTTACTGTTCATGTTAAGATCATTATGTTAATTGGAACATGGAGAACCACCCGGGAAAACAGTGCTACCACAAGGGAGGAATGGGACCCCTTGGCTGATTAATTAGGAAAGCTAGTGGAAGACTACCTTACCCGAAAGGGGCAAGGGCAGTAGGGGAGTGGTCAGTGTAGGGAGGCCCTCGGGAGGATTTTGCTGCGATGGCGGTCCTGCAAGGGATTCCTGCATTGGAACTTCCTATAAACTGTAGCGGGTTTTCTGAAGCTAGTGGAACTTTGTAAAGGCCTCGTAGTGTTACCCTGCCTCGCCTCCTCGGTAGAGGTGTATGGGAAGTCGCGATCCCTTGGCAGATGGGTAACATGACTTGTGGGTAAAGATGCGCAACCTCTGCAGAGTGTAAAACTGGTATACTAGCCGTGCTCACGGTCAAGAGCAGCTCGGACACTCACATGATTAAATTATGGAACTAAATTCAATTTGTCATATGCATTGCATCGCAGGTGAAGTTGTTACTCTTGTTCTACTACTTAACTGGGTTTGGTATTTACTTATACTTAGTAACTGCTAATAAAATTTTGACCAACTTTAAAAGCAATGCTCAGCTCTAACCATCTTCTTTGGTAAGCCTTACACTTCACGTGAGCTCCCACCTTTGGCGAGTTCATGCACATTATTCCCCACAACTTGTTGAGCGATGAACGTATGTGAGCTCACTCTTGCTGTCTCACACCCCCCCCACACAGGTCAAGAACAGGTACCACAGGATGAGGCGCTTGGAGGATGCTGTGATGTGTTCGTGAGAGGTCTAGGCCGTCGTCTCCCAGTCAACTTTGGGTTGCTGGACCGTTGTCTCCTTATAATGTAATTATTTATTTTGTATAGAACTTCTGTTATGTAGTAAAGATGTGACATTCGATCCTGTGCCATGATTCATCATATGTGTGAGACTTGGTCCCAGCACACCTGGTGATTATGTTCGCGCCCGGGTTTTGGACCCCTAAAACCCGGGTGTGACAGAAGTGGTATCAGAGGAATGTTGACTGTAGGACGAAACCTAGATAGAACTGGACAACCATTATCTACTTACCTTTGCTACTCTGATTCTTTTCTAAACTTATCTTAATCTTTTCTCATCTATTTCCGCTTTACTCTGAATATTCTTACCTTTATCTTTCTAGAGACAATTGTGGATTTCACACCTTGAAATCCTGTGCCTAAAGTGACCTTTAGGAATAGGAGACCTAATCTTAGGAACAAAAACAAAACTATTTTTATAAGTATCTATGTGCTTGAATGTTTGTTCTTATGATACTTGTTTGATTTGGATCTTTGATTGAGTGTGATGAGTTGTGGAGTAGTGTCCACAATTACATCTGCATATACATCTAGGCATAAAGGATAGTATTCATAAAATGACTAGACAATCTAGAATATCCCACTAAAAAAAGGGGTAACTGGTATTCCGTATCTATCTCATCTGAAAACATTCTATCCTACACACATAGATCTATCTTATCTTAAATAATACTCTATTACCTTAGTAAGTTCGTCTTATCTTGAAAAGGTTTTATGTTATCCTAATAGATCTAACTAACCCCAAAAGATTCTACCTCATCCTTATGGATTTATCTCATTCTAATTGGCATACCTATCCCACTCTACAGTAACAACCATGATCTAGCCTAAAATAAATAGATCTTATCTAGTTATACCAATCTGATCTAGATCCCACCTAATCTAACATGATCTAATCCAAATTGAATTACTTAAACAAGTTAGTTAATATTGGTAACATAGATGGGTACTAAACCTAAATTGGTGTCTTAGGCCAACTGACTGTGGAACCACCACAACCTAGCCTATGTTATAGGTTGCCCAACCCATTTATCCTAAAAGCAAAGTAAAACTCTGTTAAACCTACCCGACCCCACCCAACAACTTGATCTACCAAACAGGTTACATAACTACTCCCATCTAGTATATAGCTACCTACTAAACCCACTACCCATCTAATACCTACCGATCTATCCTAACCTCTTGGAGACACCAAAGCTCATGGGGGAAAGCTCAACCTCATCAAGAAAGGAGAGAAGTCAAACTCAATCTTCAGATGCTTTACCATCCAACACGGAGTTCTTCCTTACCATAAACTTTCTCACCCCTAGCTATTCTTGCCCTAACCTATCCATCTCTTATATCTTACATAATAAGTAGCTGGATACCCATGCTCTCCTAATCACTCACTAATAAAATAAGAGGCTCTGGATTTTTGAACCAATTATAGATTAAAAGCTTAATTACAAACCAATCCTTTTCTTATAAATCTCGAGGACGAGATTTCTGTTAAGGGGGGTAGAATTTGTAACACCCCCAAATTTTATTTTGGGATTTAGAAGAATTCTTCAAAAAAATGTGAATTAAAATGTCAAGCTAAGAAGGATTTTCCTAATTTTTAATTCATTCGTTTCAGATAAATGGATGGTAATATTAAAATTTTGATAGTTCAAGTTTAGATTTGAATATTGGCTTTAGAGTTTGAATTTAAGTAAATAGAAAGATTTTTCATTTATTGAAGTGGATTATTTATATATATATAATTAGAAGTATTTATATACATGAATGAAACAATAAATAAAATAAAATGAAAACCTTAAATTTTATGTTGGGAATTTTAGTTGTGCGTTTGAATTGAAGTGGAAATACCAACTTAGATTAAAAAGGGATTTGAATTTTGAAGTAAAATCTGGAAACTAAAATTAGAAATGAAAATAGAAATAAGAAAAAGAATAAAAAAATGGGTAGAAGTTTACCTGGTCGGCACGTGATGCTACAACCAATGCTTCCCACGTCCTCCTACAATTTTTTTTCCTTATCTTATTCTTCTCGCCGGTGATGATATCATCGTTTTTTTTTCTCCTGTGATGCGGCCGTCTGGGTTCCTTGCTCAGGAACGGTAGCCATGCGGGCCTGCAGGAAACAACCCGGTGTTTTCTAAGACCGACGCACGAGCTCCATAACTGAATCAACAAATTCGCCGCGAGGACTGCGGATCCAATCCCTTGATCCGCGCTCGGACTCTATCCATTCCTGGGTATAAAAAAATCGAATCCTAGCCGTACTCCGTTGTGAGCAATACATCAAACCAGCGGGCGCCATACAGAGAAATCGGTAGATCCCTGGGGAGAGAGTACCGAGGGCCATGGAATCGCTGGGGCCTGGGTGCCGACTGCAGGTCCGAGGATGGGCCTGGGGGGCATCGGTGGGGACATCCGCCACCGCCGAGCTCTAGAACTTGCGGGGAAGATCGCCGCTGAAGCTTGCTGGGGAGCACCCTCGCTGCTCGACGTTAGCGCCATATCTCCTAGTCCGTGGGCTAGTCAGCATGAGTTGACCCAAGGTATCGAATCCAGTGCATTTATCTCGTTCAATTTAGTGCCTCTGCGCCTAGCGAAAGAAATCTGTCGGGGTAGCTACAGCGTTGCGTAGTTTGAGTCTCTTCGATGGGATAACGTGACCCCGCTGGTGTCCATCAACCCTTGCATTGGTCTCCTGTGCTCGCCATCTTGGTCCTAGGGTCATGGTAGTTTCTCTTTTGCTCGCTGGAGGCAGGGGCGGTCGGCATTGGGCGCAGCCATGGCACTGCTATGGAGCTTGGTGCTGCCGCCAGCATCTGATCGGACTTGGAGGGGAAGAACCAAGGAGCTATCCGCCTGACCGTTGATCTCGTGATTAAAGGCGCGAATAGAAGTGAGAATATGATGTTTGGCGCCGTCGATCTCTGGATTGAGGGTTCGGATTAGAAACATTATACTCCTTCGGTAGGACCGTCCCAAGCCGTTCGATCTGAATCCCGTGACCCAGATTCGATCTCGGATGTTTTAAATCAATGGCGTGGATCGGCGATCTAGCGGCTGACATTAGAACCCACTTACCTGCTCGGTTTATAAAATATGAGCCATCAACTTTTAATCCAACGGCTACGGGATCACGATACCCCTTCGGCCATGCACTTTTATAGTTAGAACCTCCAGTTTATAGAAAATCAACCCGCCATCCTGCACGGTGAATACTGAGTCTGGGGAATTTTTTGAGTTAGCCCCTACGTTTCCATTTAATTGAGGCACAGTCCAGTGAATAGGAAAATCATAGAAATTGATTGAGAAAATGATTTTTAATAAAAATAATAATTATAGAAACTTGTTTAATTCCTAGAAAATACATTTTAGCCCTTTTTAGTCCCTTCCAGTTCCTATAATTTTGTATTAATATTGTCTACTACTTGGTAACACTGTTTTAACATGAATCCCATACTAGAATTTATTACTCAATTAATCTTGTGCCAGGCACATAAAACCTTCGGAAATTCATATCTCACAATCCGTAACCCCGATTTGATCCATTCAAGTGCGATAGTTAATATTTACTATGCAATAACAATATTTATTATACTATGTCTTGTTCTTTTATAATTAGATATTCATTTAACTTATGTTGATTAGTCTCGTTAAACTATTTATCATTATAATCTACTAGAATACGATCAATGGTTAATTTATAACTGAGACTAAAATTGAGATAATTATTTATAGAATAACCTCTCAAATTATTTATATTAACCAATTTATAATATAGTTTAATATTTAAATCACATTATTCTTCCATAAATCATAACTCCTTAACTGTAACTCCGATCTTAGTAATTCTTGTTCCCACGATCTCGTAGTAACGCATAAATTATTATTACACAGTTTATTCTTATGTTTGGTGTGATGTTAATTTTGCCTATACATGTATGTCTGTATTACTACGAATAGTGGTGAGGTCACGTGTCACCTGAAGATCATCCTGGTACCTGGAATCTCAAGTCTCAGGCAAGTTGTGCCCTTGATCACTTCTTTTTACCCACTCATGTTCTAATTAATCATAATGATCTGCATAGGTTAATTTTGATGGGACCCAATAGGTTACCCTAGTTTGACTATCTTTATACCTTGTTCACCACTGAATCTTTGGGTAGTACTTGCTATCGCTTTATGTGGTTTTGGGTATAGAGATACACATTACTATTCATGATTATACTTTTATTGTCAGTTGTTATTTACTGTTCATGTTAAGATCATTATGTTAATTGGAACATGGAGAACCACCCGGGAAAACAGTGCTACCACAAGGGAGGAATGGGACCCCTTGGCTGATTAATTAGGAAAGCTAGTGGAAGACTACCTTACCCGAAAGGGGCAAGGGCAGTAGGGGAGTGGTCAGTGTAGGGAGGCCCTCGGGAGGATTTTGCTGCGATGGCGGTCCTGCAAGGGATTCCTGCATTGGAACTTCCTATAAACTGTAGCGGGTTTTCTGAAGCTAGTGGAACTTTGTAAAGGCCTCGTAGTGTTACCCTGCCTCGCCTCCTCGGTAGAGGTGTATGGGAAGTCGCGATCCCTTGGCAGATGGGTAACATGACTTGTGGGTAAAGATGCGCAACCTCTGCAGAGTGTAAAACTGGTATACTAGCCGTGCTCACGGTCAAGAGCAGCTCGGACACTCACATGATTAAATTATGGAACTAAATTCAATTTGTCATATGCATTGCATCGCAGGTGAAGTTGTTACTCTTGTTCTACTACTTAACTGGGTTTGGTATTTACTTATACTTAGTAACTGCTAATAAAATTTTGACCAACTTTAAAAGCAATGCTCAGCTCTAACCATCTTCTTTGGTAAGCCTTACACTTCACGTGAGCTCCCACCTTTGGCGAGTTCATGCACATTATTCCCCACAACTTGTTGAGCGATGAACGTATGTGAGCTCACTCTTGCTGTCTCACACCCCCCCCACACAGGTCAAGAACAGGTACCACAGGATGAGGCGCTTGGAGGATGCTGTGATGTGTTCGTGAGAGGTCTAGGCCGTCGTCTCCCAGTCAACTTTGGGTTGCTGGACCGTTGTCTCCTTATAATGTAATTATTTATTTTGTATAGAACTTCTGTTATGTAGTAAAGATGTGACATTCGATCCTGTGCCATGATTCATCATATGTGTGAGACTTGGTCCCAGCACACCTGGTGATTATGTTCGCGCCCGGGTTTTGGACCCCTAAAACCCGGGTGTGACACACTGCTATTCCTCCATTAGAAATAATATGTCCAAGGAATGGTACCTTATCAATCCAAAACTCGCACTTGCTGAACTTGGCATATAGCTGGTTATCTCGAAGCTTCTGTAGCACCAACCTCAGATGTTCCTCATGATCGTTATCACTCTGAGAATAAATGAGAATATCGTCGATGAACACCACGACGAATCTGTCCAAATACTCCATAAACACCTTATTCATCAAGTTCATAAAATAAGCTGGTGCGTTGGTTAATCCAAATGACATAACAGTAAACTCATATAATCCATATCTAGTCGAGAAAGCCGTCTTGGGAATATCCGATGGTCTAATCCTCATCTGATGGTAACCTGATCGGAGATCAATCTTCGAAAATACTCTTGCACCTCTCATCTGATCAAATAAGTCCTCGATACGGGGCAACGGATACTTGTTCTTCACTGTAACATCATTAAGATATCTATAATCCACACACATCCGTTGCGACCCATCCTTCTTCTATACAAACAAGACCGGTGCTCCCCAAGGTGAGGAACTCGGACGAATGTACCCAGCCTCTTGTAACTCAGTTAACTGCTTCTTAAGTTCCTTCAACTCCTCTACGGACATCCTATATGGCCGTTTAGAAATAGGGGCGGTTCCAGGTAAGAGATCAATAACAAACTCAACTTCTCTATCAGGTGGCATCCCTGGTAACTCCTCTGGAAAGACATCCGGAAAATCCCTAACCACCCGGATATTGTCACCAACAAACTCCTCAGGTATAAAGAACATTGCACGCATGGGTGAGGAGGTTACTGCAATATTAACTTGAAATCTTTCTCCTTTAGTGGTAGTGAGTTCTACGGTACCTCTACCACATGCTATAACGGCCTTTGCCTTTCTTAGCCATGACATACCAAGGATCAGATCTATACTGCTTGACTCTAATATTATAGCAGTAGCTCCAAATTCTCTACCCATAATGGTCAATGTCAATCTACGTGTCATTTGATTCGCCTCAATAGGCCCTTTAGGTGTAATTACTATCATGGGTTTTCTCATATTTAGCAGTGGTATTTCATTTGTGTTGGCATATCTAGCAGACATGAATGAATGTGTAGCACCAGAATCAAATAATATGGTTGCAGGAATTGCATTAACATAAAACATACCAATTACGAGGTCCCCTCCATCCGGAGTAGCATCAACGCTGACTTGATTAACCTTGGCAATAGAATATCCCTTGCCAGAACTTGGAGTTTGCTGCCTGTTCTGAACTGGAGTAGTAGCCATCCTCTGTGGGCAGACATTTGCATAATGACCAGTCTTCCCACACTTGAAACAGGTGGTGCCTGGACTCTGTCCTGAAAACTTCGTCGGAGTGCCAGTGGGGGTAGCCTGTCGAGGAGGTGGAGTGCTCAGTGGTGATTGCTGAACTGGGCGCGGTCCTCCTGGTCGAGTCGGAGTACCCTGTGGTGAACTGTAGCGAGGACGAACACTGCTGCTTCCTTGTCCTTGAGATATTGCCTTTCTCTTCAAATCACCCAGCTGAACACGCTTGTGCTCAATAGCCAGGGCCTTATCAAGCAGCCTCTGAAATGATGGAAATGTGTGTGCCACTAGAGCATACTGCAGTGGTCCATTAAGTCCTTCAATGAAATGCTCTTGCTTCCTCTCGTCTTCAGCAACTTCTTCAGGGGCATATCTGGATAACTGAATAAACTTGTCGCGGTACTCGCTGACTGACATACTTCCTTGCTTCAGCGACAGAAACTCCTTCTTCTTGATCTTTATCATACCAGCTGGTATATGATAATTCCGGAACTGTGTACTGAACTCTGCCCAAGTAATAGTATCAGCAGCATCGTGGGCAGCAGTATAAGAATCCCACCAGTCAGCAGTAGGACCTGTCAGACGTCCAGAAGCATATAAAACCTTCTCCTGATCAGTGCATTGTGCAATATTCAACATCTTCTCAACGGACTTCAGCCAATCATCCGCGTCCAGTGGATCCGGTGAGCTAGCGAATGTAGGTGGCTTATGACTCATAAACTCCCGTGCTTATCACGAGGTGGAACTGGTGGTGGTGGTGGAGGCAGTGGCACTTGTTGCTGCTGTTGCTGCTGTTGTTGCTGTTGCATTTGTTGTTGCAGCTGCTGTTGTTGTGCCCTCCTTTCCTGGCGTATCTCATCTCGCTCCTGGCGCAATTCCTGGCGTATATCTTCTCTTTCCTGACGCATCTCCTGGCGTTCTTGCTGCATCTGGGCACGCATATCAGCCATAGTGTCTGCCATTTGCTGCATCACCGCCATCTGAGCAGCAACCAGTGGGTCAACTCCGCCTGGTGGAGGATTAGGAGGATTCATCTCTGCAGGTTGTGGCTGGGGTTGTCTATGTATCCACCGAGTGTGTCGATTAGGAGGCAAATCAATTCCACCACCCCGCCTGGTATTGACCATCTGAGTTAGATACATATGGTAAGAGAATAGCAGACCAGGCAGGTATTTACAAATCAGGTTACTTTGGGGAATTTTATTAGCTAAGCAGATTAATATTTTACCTACCATAGCTAATTTATTACCTTATGGTGGTACATATTAAGATGTCCATCTATAATAATTCAATCAATCAAAGAAGCAAATCAGGCATTTAGCATCAGCACAATCAAACAACATTTTTAAAGAAAATAGTTTTAAATTTTGTCTTAGGTTCCCTATATCTTAAAAAGATCATAGTGGTAGGATTCCAAGGTGTGAAATCCATCTTGTCTTAGAGTAGAAAAGGTAAGAATGATCAGAGTAGAACAGTAGAAGGTGAGACAAGATCAAGATAAGTGTAGAAAGAATCAGAGTAAGGTAAGTAGGTAAGGGTTTATCCATTTCTATCTAGGTTTCGTCCTACAGTCAACATTTCCTCTGATACCACTTCTGTCACACCCGGCTTTAAGGAACAAAGCCGGGTGCATCTCATACATGCGCCAAGAAGACAACATATATAATAACAGAGTGTATAGGGATAAATGTCATAGAACATCAGAGTATTTATTACATAGCGGAAGACTTATTACAAAATAAAATAATGAATATAAAACGAACTAAGGATCGTCGGCGCCAATGTCGACTGGGAAACGCCACCTAGATCAGATCGAACTCCTCAGTGTTAGGCGGCTCCTCCTGAACCACCTGATCTTCTCCTGTGGGGGGGGGTGTGAGACAGCAAGGGTGAGCTCACACATGATCATAGCTCAACAAGTTGTGGGGAACCAGTGGACATAAACTCACAAAGGTGTGAGTTCATGTGATGTGTAAGGCTAATCAAAGATAGGGGTTAAAGCTGAGCATTGCTTTTAAGTAGTTGGTCCAAATTTTATTAGCAATTACTAAGTGTAAGTAAATACCAAACCATAGATAAAGTAATAGAACAAATTTAATAATAAACCCATGCAATGCAAATGACAAAATTAAATTTAAGTTCCATAATTTAAACATCAGAGAGTCCTGAGCTGCTCATGACCGTGAGCTCGGCTAGTATACCAGTTTTACACTCTGCAGAGGTTGTACCCTTTACCCACAAGTCATGCTACCCATCTGCCAAGGGGTCGCGAATCCCATACACCTCTACCTAGGAAGCGCGGCAGGGCAACACTACGAGGCCTTTACAAAGTTCCACTAGCTTCCGAAAACCCGCTACAGTTTATAGGAAGTTCCAATGCAGGGTTCTTGGCTGACCGCCATCGCAGCAAAATCAACCAAGGACCTCCCTACACTGACCACTCCCCTACTGCCCTTGCCCCTTTCGGGTAAGGTAGTCTTCCACTAGCTTTCCTAATTAGTCAGCCAAGGGCGTCCCATTAAACCCTTGTGGTGGCACGTGGTTCTCAGGTTAAGCTCTATGTTCCAATTAACATTAATGAACTTGACATGAACATAAATAGAATAACAAGAATAATTGGAACATAGATATAATAAATGATTATCCCAAAACCATGTAAAGCAATAGCAAACTACCCAAGTGAATCAGGGGTAAACAAGGTAATGAGATAAACAATCTAGGGTGACCTATGGGGTCCCGTCAAAATTAACCTATGCATGGATAAGTGGTATTAAAGAACATTATTAGGTAAAAAGTGGTCAAGGGCACAACTTGCCTTCAATGAGCTCCTGCTCAGCTACTTCAACCTGCTCACCAGGATCCTCAGCAACGGGCTCTTCTACTCGCCACAATACAAACAAGCACAGGATACAGGGAAAATTAACATTACACCAAGCGTGTAAACAAAATACACAGGGATATTCTACATAATAAAATAAAATTCTAGGAACAGGAATCATAATTTTTGGAGTTATAGAATTTAAGTTATGCATTTTCAAAGGTTTCATGTGTTTAAATTGGATTAGGTGAGGAATTAAATTTATTATTGTTTTCATGACAAAACAGAGGTTCTAAGTGATAGAGAATAAAATTATAAAATTTTAGGAACTGGAATGGAGTGATTTGGAGTTAGTATGAATTTTCTATGAATTATTGAAGTCCTAGCAATTATTTTTCTATTAAATATTCAATTTCTAATTCATTTATTCGATTTAAACTATCTCTGGACTGGGCCTCATTTACCAGAAAGTATAGGGGGCTCGGGGTAAGTATTTCTAGACACAGAGAACAGCGCCCAAGGACGGCGGGTTCTATTTCAAGTAAACCTAGGGTCTCTTAAGCAAAACGCGCGCCGCGAAGAGATATCAGCCATATCTGGCCATCGGATCTGTTTTCAAGGGACAGGATTAGATCGGCGCATTATGCGAACCGGTATTCAATCTGGGCCGTCAAACCAGTGATCGGCCGCCAGGATTAGACCTACGTTTTATACGAATCGGTAAACAATCCCGATCGGTGGATCAGGATCCTACGGTTCAGATT
This sequence comes from Zea luxurians, assembly GCA_029449295.1. NCBI lineage: Eukaryota > Viridiplantae > Streptophyta > Magnoliopsida > Poales > Poaceae > Zea > Zea luxurians. The sequence continues at coordinate 9,549,198 of JAOPSE010000034.1, forward strand.
TAATGAACACTGGATCCAGTTCCAACCGCACGACGTGAGATCAACGGCGCGGATCTATCCGAGCGGAGGGGGACGCTGGACCTAATTACAGCCGTTCGATAAGAATCCAACGGCGCACGACCCCTTCTCCTCCCCAGGTTCCCAAGCACGACGGCGCGCCCGCGCCTGGCATCACGGCGGCTCGCCATGGTTGAGACGCCCGATGCCCCAATCGGTACACGATCCCCATGAAACTCGGGTGCAAAATGAAATTCAGGGGATGGCGAGATTGGAGGAGGTGTTCTTACCGGCAATCGACGCACCGAGGTAGTTGGCCCACGGCGCACGGCGGACCCGAGCTCGATGCGGACGTCGGTGAGAAATTGGTCGCGCAGCGAGCACTGATTCCGCACGTGGAGGCCCTGGTTATACTCGTCGCACCCAGACGAGTTGCCAAGACCCCACTGCGACCCCGAAACGACGGTGGTCAAGAGATCCAACGGCGGCGGCACTCTCTCTCTCGAACCCCCCCTTTCTCTGTGTGGATCACGGCGGCGCAAGGGCTGTCGGCGCAAGCGGATAAGGAGGGAAGGAGGGAGCAGGGGAGTCGCCAATTTATCCCCCATGGACTCGGCTCAGCTGGAAGGAGGTCGTCCACGATTCACGGCAAACGCGGCGCGATCCTGGTGGTCTTTCTGTTGCGCGGAGTCCGCGGGGAGAAGATTGAGCTGACGAGCTAGGCCCACTTGCAAGCGACACCAGAGACCGCGCGCAGAGAAGTCGAGTCGCTGCCCTCAGGGACCCACTCGTCGGCGCGCGAAGAAACTGAGGCGCGAATGGGAGACTGACGACCGGGACCTAGGTGTCGGCGCGGAAGTGTGACGCGGTGAGGCTGCACGCGGGACCCAGGGGTCAGTCGGTCGTCCGCGAATCCGGTGGAGCGGGCTCGCGCGCGGGTTGCACCCCAGGTGGGCCGAATGCGCCATCCGAGGCCCAAGTAAGGCACGTTCTCTTTGTTTTTTTTGTTCTGTTTTATTCATATTTATTTTGAATCCATTTTGAATTTGAATATGAGTTTCACCTTGTGACCAATTATACAAGTTATAACCCCAATGCAGGAATATATTATTTTTTTTCATTTTTATTTAAATACTATTTGTTTTGCTTCTCTTTTCTAAATTCTAGGATTCCTTTTGAATTCTAAATTTCCCTTTTGAAATTTTAATATATTTCTTGTCATATTATTTTCATATTGTCACAAAATGCACACCACAAAAATTAATATCCAACGTGATGCATAATATTAATGGCATATATTCTTTTTATTAATTATTTACCTTTGAATATGGTGTTCACATGGGATGATGCATAAAGGGCAAACCCACATAAGGGGAAATTATCTCTCTATTGATATTGTTTCTAACCAATTACAAAGTGGGTATTACAGGGGCTCAACGGCTGATAGGAAGATTGGCATCTTTGAATCGATTCATATCTAGATCCTCAAAAAGAAATTTACCATTCTTTGAAGTGTTAAAGTCGGCCGAAGTCTTTCAGTGGGGTTCAGCTCAGCAGAAAGTCTTCGAAGAGCTGAAGCAATATCTAATTGATCTAACAACACTAACCCCACCTACGCCAGGGGCTCCTTTGCTATTGTATGTGGCAGCTTCGCACTCTGCAGTGAGTGCGGCACTAGTACAGGAGAAGCTTGAAGGACAAATTAAGAAGCAAGTCCCAGTATACTTTGTTTTCGAAGTATTAACTTTATTAAAGAAAAACTACACAGAATTCGAGAAGGTGTTGTATGCTATATTAATGGCCTCCAGGAAGCTTCGGCATTATTTTCAAGCTTACCATATAATTGTTCCCTCATCACAGCCTCTGAAGGATATTATAAGGAACAGAGAAGCCACTGGAAGGGTTGGAAAGTGGGCTGCGGAGCTCAATGAATTCACCATTGACTATGTACACAGATCTTCAATTCAATCCCAGGCGCTAGCAGACTTTATCGCTGACTGGACGCCAGGGGCTCACGAAGAAGGGACAAGCAAGGATACCGAAGCTTGGACGATGTTCTGCGATGGTTCTTGGGGAACCTTTGGTGCAGGAGCAGCTGCGGTGTTAGTGGCACCGTCAAAAGTTAAAACATGTTATGCGGTCAAATTGAATTTCAGTTGTACAAATAATATTGCTGAGTACGAAGCACTTTTGTTGGGGCTTCGGAAACTAAGGGCAATGGGAATAAGAAGGGCTATTCTAAAGACCGATTCTCAAGTTATTGCTGGCCATGTGGACAAAAGCAGCAAGGCACGAGATCCAAAGCTTGAAAAATATCTGGATGCAGTTCGAAGGTTGGAAGCCTCCTTCGAAGGTTTTTCTGTCAAGAGTATTCCAAGAGGTGAAAATGAGCATGCAGATTTGTTAGCCAAATCAGCGGCCCAGGGGCTCCCTATACCTTTGGAGGTATTTTTCGAAACAATAAAGGCACCTTCGGTTGAACTTATGGAAAGAGCTATACTAAACATTTCTCCAGTACACAGTGAGGACTGGAGAACTGAAATCATGTCCTTCCTCCAAGGCAACTGTCTCTCCGATGACGAAGTTTATAACAAGAGAATGGAGGCAAGGACAAGACCATATGTGATAATAGAAGGGGAATTGTATAAATATGGGGTTTGTTTCCCACTTCTCAAGTGTTTATCAAGAGTCGAAGGTATTGAATTAATGAAGGAGATACATGCAGGTCTATGTGGATCTCACATTGGGTCTAGACCTCTGTTGGGAAAAGTTTTTCGACAAGGATTCTACTGGCCGAAAGCAGCTTCGGATGCAGCAGAATTAGTTCAAAAATGCAAAGGCTGCCAAAAATGTGCGAGAGACCAGAAACAACCTTCATCTCTCACTCAATTAATACAGCCCATTTGGCCGCTGCAAAGGTGGGGCCTTGATTTGCTAGGTCCACTTCCACCAGCATAAGGAAATCTAAAATATGTTGTGGTGGCGGTAGAGTATTTTTCTAAGTGGATTGAGGCGAAGCCTTTGGCCACAACTTCGGTTACCGTCCAGAAATTCTTCTGGCAAAACATTGTTTGTCGCTTCGGAGTGCCGAAGGCTATTACTATAGACAACGAAACACAGTTCGATGACGAAGCTTTCAAGGAATTCTGTGAACAGATTGGCACGAAGATTCATTTTGCATCGGTTAGGCATCCGGTGTCAAATGGACTTGTTGAAAGAGCTAATGGCATTATAATGACGGGAATAATGAAGTTAATCTTCAATCAGCCCAGAGGAAAATGGCCAGATGAATTGATCAAAGTGGTGTGGAGCCACAACACAACAATATCAAGGTCAACAGGTTTTACACCATTCAAACTATTATTTGGCGACGAAGCAATAACCCCAGAAGAAGCTAGGGCAGGGTCAATAAGAACAGTGGCTTCGGCAGAGCACGAAGCTGATTTTTCCGTGGCAAAAGATACTATAGAAGAGATCAGGCTTCAGGCTGTGGAGAATATCAATAAATACCAAGCCAAAACAATAAAAAGGCGGGATAGAAAAGTTCGGCTAAAGAACATCAAGCCAGGGCATTTGGTACTTCGGAGAGTGGCCAACCCAGACACAGTAGGCAAGCTACAGCTGAAGTGGGAAGGACCTTTTCTGGTAGTATCTTCGTCAAGACCCGGTTCTTACAGATTGAAGGACATGAACGGCAACGACATTCCTAGATCTTGGAATGCGGATGAGCTTCAGCGATATTATGTCTAACTTGATGTAATCTTTTTTATTTTTCCTATGGCACCCTTTTCCTTTCTAAGGGGAGAAAGGTTTTTAATGGGGCCATAGCATGTAATTTTCCTTTTCTTATTCAGATCTACGAGAGCAAAATCCCCTAAAAATGTAAATGTAAAAACTGAGCATGCACCATCGAGTGCAGGGAAAAAGGAAAAAATAGGGAGAAGCTCAAAAGTCGTCCCTAAGCGGATGCAGAGCACGACGAAGCTACAGAAAGCTGTTCCTAAGGGAGCGCAACGTAAGTTTTCTGCTCAAAAGTCGTTCCTAAGGGAATGCAGAGCTTATAACGAAAAGTCAACGTTGATACCACCGAAATATAAGGCGAAGCGCGAAAAGTCAACGCGATACCACCGAAATAGAAGGCAAAGAAGTTCAAAAGACGTTCCTAAGGGGATGTAGAACTTACAACGAAAAGTCAACGCTGATACACCGAAAAATAAGCGGTGAAGCCAAAAAATAAACCGCAAAGAGACTTCGGTCATTCCAAAGGGAATGAAGGCTATGGTTGTGGCTTCGGACGTGTGTGTTTGGGCATTCATTTGCATGACACATTACATCATACATTTGCATTCATAAACATTCACTTAGACATACATAGGATCATCATTATCATAACATACACAGGCAGATGCTTCGGCTATAAAGATAAGGCTTCGGCAAAAATAAAAAGAAGCAGTTTCATGCTTCGTTGTGTACGAAAAGAAGGGAAGGTGTTTTTCGCCTTCGGCTCAAAAAATATGTCTCGTCCATATCAAAGCAGTTCATACATGAACGAAGAGGTAAAATTATATTACAAGGTATGCTCAAATTCACAGAGTATCTGATTCCTAAAATTACAATACTTTTTTACAACGATATTACTAGATTTTCCATAGAATTTTTTCAGCAAATTCTTCAATTTTGATATCATTAAACTTCGGATCATCTAAGCTTCAGATCAACGGTCAAGCTTCGGCTCTTTGTTCCTCAGCCTCGTCATCTTGTACATATTAAGGTGATATGAGGCAAGTGCAAGGTTCAAGGCGAGGGTAAGGTAACAGACTAGTTTTTTACCGGTTTAAGATGGCTTCGAGCTTCGTCGCCAGCCATTTTTCGCCTGCCCTCTATCCAAATTTGAGTTATGAACCTGTTTCCTATACTTCGAGCTAGGCTAGGGATATCAATTAAATCCGCCGATGACAAGCTAAAATTGGGTCTGTTGACAATTTTTCCGTGTGTACAGCCAGATTTCATGAAGGCGACAGTTGTGCCTCGAGAAGCTAGCAGAGCGCAGAAATCAGTGTGTCCACCTATAACTTCGTCGAGAGCATCAACTTCACCCTCAATGTGTTCCAAAGTTTCTGGCAGGTTTTCAACCGAAGGACTGAATTTCTCAGTGCTTGCTCCAACCAAGTTGAACACCTGCTTCAGCCGCTGTAGGCATCGGTTGCCGAAGTTTAAGCATTTTTCCTGAAGGTCCTTCGGTGATTTTTGCAAATTTGAACTCTTCTTAACTTCAGCTTCGAGCCTAGCTTCAAAATTTTTTTCTGAGGAAAGTTCATTCTTCAATTTAGCAATTTTAGCCTGGGCTTCTGCCAGTGAACCTTCCATAGCTTGGAGTACGAAGTCTTTTTTCTCTAAAACAGCTTTGTAATCTTTAATTTTCTTTTCTAGATCTGCAATTATACCTTCGTTCTTCTTGTCCTTGAGGCCTTGTTGCATCCTCAGGACTTTGCTTAGTAGTAAACTCTGCCAAAAACAACCTTCATCAGAAAACATCTTTATATATAAAGAAAAAAATAATAAATAAAAAAATTTATAATTAAGAATTTTACCTTAAAGTTAGCATAAAACAGACTACCGGCGATATGCTGTCGCCGGTACCTACAAAGGTTCGCCTCGATCTTCAGAAGGCCAACACTCTTTGATAGAGTGCTGACGACCTTCGCCTCGGTCCGGTCCCGAAGGCATTCTAACCTCCCTTCGTTAACTCCGCCAAAAAGCAGAGCCCCGGTTTATATCCACAAGATATAGCATATTCCTTCAGTTCTCCTTTTTTAGCTTCTGATAATTCTTGCCCAAGTATATCTTGAAAATTGAATTCTTCTTCTTCCGAAGTATCTTCAGCTTTACCCTTTCCTTTTTCAGCGACTACGGTAGCTTCTTCCGCGGCCGCTTCCAGAAGCATGGTATCAATTTCACCAAGTGTGGCTTCTAGATTCACATTTTCAACGGTTTTAGCTTTAGCACCATCAGCTTCGGTGGCGGCAGCTTCGGCAGCACCAATGCTCTCAATAGGTGGTAGCGGCACCTTCGGTGGTGGTGGTGTCTACTGGATGACTTCGGCCACTTGAATAATCCTACGTTTCTTCGGCTCAGCAGGCTTCTCCGCTGTCGAAGGCTCTTTTTCTTTCTGAAAAAGCTTTGTCAGATGCGGCCCTAGTGGACTTAGCTTGATAGGCAAGGATTCAATCATTACCTTTAAAATTTCTTCCACAGCAGCAGCAGGAGGTGTCGCAGCAGCTTCTTCCTCTATATCAGCTGTTTTTTGTTTCGGAGCCGTAGCTTTCCTTTTCTTTGGAGCAGCTACCTTCGGCTTAGGGCTTAATTTGCTTTTCTTCAAAATCTCTTTGTCCATTTTCACCAACTTAGCAGTTTCCCTATCAAGGACGCTAGCAACTCTTTTTCTTTTTTGCCCTTCGGCACCTCTGTCCAGTCATTCATAGTCAGGATAATCAAAATTTAAGGCATCCATCATCCGGTTCAATCTTCGCTTCGGACGAGTGCCGAAGGCCGCAGTCATTAACTGATCTTCTTTTTTAGAGTAATTGCCAAGGATCTCGTTGCACATAACTTCGATCGTGTCCAACCATTCCTGGCAAGGTTCTTTGAAATGCTTCTTGAATTTATAATAATAAGGTAGCCGAACAAGCTCTTTCTTCTTCTTTTCCTCTTTTAGCTTCGGCATGTCCCATTCCTTCAAAGTTGGAAATACTCTGAAGACTAAGAATTCTTGCACCAGATCCCTGGTGCCAATATGCTCTGCAATAACCCGAAATTCACCCAGTGCAATTTGGCATGGACTATCTGGTTTCATGTCGCATTGGGGCCTAGTTTCTCCGGAGATTAAACTCAAAGGGCTTTGAACCAGCTTCTCCTTCTTCTCATCCACCTTAACATAAAACCATTCAGTCTTCCAGCCAGCTGGCCATTTGGTACGATAGCTAATAACTGGATATTTCGCATCTTTGCGATAAGCAAAATTATAGCAGCCGAAGTTATCATGCAGCCCGTCTTCTCTAAATTTGGTCTGATAATGAAGCTCGTGTGCCCGGCAAAAGCCTTCGGCAAGCGGTTCTGCCCCTTGGCTCCGGAGAGCCCAAATGTAGATACTAAGCCTAACGATGGCGTTAGGAGTTAGCTGGTGAAGATAAATCCCAAATCTCTCCAAAACATCTGCGATCATATCATGTAAAGGAAATCTCAATCCTGCTTTAAAAAAGCTTCTAAATACCACCACCTCATCTTTTTTCGGCTTCGGGGTAATTTCCTCTCCGACAAAACGAATCAGCTTCTTTTTGGCTTCACTAAAATAGCCAAGCTTCAACATCTTAGGCACATCACCTTCAGTAATAGTAGACTTCCCAAACTCTAGGTGGCTTGGTTTAGATGGTGTGGCACCGTACTCATCTTCATATTCATCCTCTCCAGCATCAACCTGCTCAGCTTCGGCAGCAGGTACACCTTCGTTGGAAATTTCCTCCGGTACCACCAGCCCTGACCGCTTCATCACTTCAGAAATGGGAGCGGTCTCAGCAGCTTCGGCTTCATCTCCCTCATGACCAACCCTGGCAGTGGAGCGTACTCTCACCATTTGATGATGAATTCCTTACAATTTTTTGAAGTTGGTGACTTTTTTTTTGTTTCCCCGAAGCTCTTCCTCTTGTGACGAAGCAGGAGCAAAAGCGATGCTTCGTTTGCGTGCGATAAACAAGCTTCGGCTATGTTTAATTTTTGGCAGCAAAACAGTGCAATAACAATGAATGCTGTGGTAACTTCACATCTACCTGTCTGTTTATATAATGCCGCAGGTGGGAAGGTGAATCGACAAGTCTTCTGCACCGAACGAACAGTCGCCCGCACCCACTGAATGGTGGGCCACAGAACCTGAGAAGGTGAATTGCCAGGACGCGTGAACCCGCTGCATGGTGGGATTGTTTCGCGCTTGGAGAATTTTTATCGTTTCTCAGCAACGAGCTCAGGGAAGGTGTTTTTCGGACCTTCGGCTTCCCGAAGCCTAAGAGACTTTTTCACGGATCAAGCTCGTTACGAAAAACGATCTAGCACCGTGAAGGGGCTACTATTAGGGGCATGCTTTGTCGCCGAAGATCCTGTAAGAAGAAACACCTTCGGCAGATTCCCCTAGAAGCAAAGCCGAAGCTACCACTCATGAAGCTTCGGCATTATGAAATGTCTCAAGACGAAGGGTGAAACCGACTTAAAGATGAAATGACTATTTTGTCCATGAGGGTCTATGTCATAATTGTAATCTTTTGTGAAGGGCATGATTGTAATATCTCACAGGTTGCGCCCTGTGCCTATAAATAGATGAACAGTACCCCTGTACCGTTCACGCTGACTTGGCATTTGCTTTTGTGTCACGTTTGTATCATCACTTCCTATCAAGCCGAAGGTATAAATGTAATTCAATATTATTCATTCGTGATTATAAAATAAAAATATATATATACACATATTATGTAACACCTCGGGCTTTAAGGGGACAAAGCCGGGTGCATCTCATACATGCGCCAAAGAAGACAACATATATAATAACAGAGTGTACAGAGATAAATGTCACAATATAATCAGAGTATTTATTACATAGCGGAAGACTTACAAAATAAAAGCTAAATATAACAGGATCTAAAATCCATCCTTGGTGCCAGAAAGTCAACTGGGAGACGCCACCTAGATTGAATCGAATTCCTCGATATGCTGCTCCACTTGATCCACCTGTTTGTCTCCTATGGGGGTGTGAGACAGCAAGGGTGAGCTCACACATGTTCATCGCTCAACAAGTTGTGGGGAATAATGTAGCATGAACTCACCAAAGGTGGGAGTTCATGTGATGTGTAAGGCTGATCAACAATAGGGGTTAAAGCTGAGCATTGCTTTTAATAAGTTGGTCAAATTTTATTAGCAGTTACTAAATGTAAGTAAATACCAAACCATAATAAATAACAGAACAAAATTAATAAATAATCCCATGCAAATGCATATGACAAATTGAATTTAGGTTCCATAAATTAATCATGTGAGGGTCCGAGCCGCTCATGACCGTGAGCACGGCTAGTATACCAGTTTTACACTCTGCAGAGGTTGCGCATCTTTACCGACAAGCCGTGTTACCCATCTGCCAAGGGGTCATGAATCCCATACACCTCTACCAATGAAGCGAGGCAGGGTAACACTACGAGGCCTTTACAAAGTTCCACTAGCTTCAGAAAACCCGCTATAGTTTATAGGAAGCTCCAGTGCAGGAATCCCTCGCCTGACCGCCATCGCAGCAAAATCAACCCAAGGACCTCCCTACACTGACCACTCCCCTACTGCCCTTGCCCATTTCGGGTAAGGTAGTCATCCACTAGCTTTCCTAGTTAATCAGCCAAGGGCGTCCCATTAAACCCTTGTGGTAGCACTGTTTTCCCGGGTGGTCGCTCCATGTTCCAATAAACATAATGATCTTATCATGAACATAAATAACATAACCGAATAATTGGAACATGGATATAATAAAATATTATCCTAAAACCACATAATGCAATAGCATAACTACCCAAGTGAATCAGGGGTAAACAAGGTAACCAGGATAAACAGACTAGGGTGACCTATTGGGTCCCATCAACATTAAACCTATGCATTGATAAATGATAATAAAGAATATTATTGGGTAACAAATGTGATCAAGGGCACAACTTGCCTAGCACTTGAGATTCCAGTTACCAGGGTGATTCTTCATATCCTCGTGACCTCACTGCTAGTCATAGCAATACAAACAAACATGGTATAGACAAAATTAACATCACACTAAACATAAGTACAAACTGAATAATAATGATCTACGCGGATCTACGAGATCGTGGGATCGAGAACTACTGAGATTAGAGTCGTGGTTAAGGAGTTATGATTTTATAAAGGATTTATGTGATTAAAATATTAAACTATATTATAAATTGGTTAGTATAAATCATAAGAGAGAATATCTTATAAATAATTAACTCACTTTGATCTAAGTTATAAATGAACCATAGATCATATTTTAATAGATTATAATAATAAGTAGATTAACAAGACTAACCCACATAAATTAAATAAAGATCTAATTAGAAAAGAATGAGACATGGTATAATAAATGTTGTTACTGTGTAGCAAATACTTGTACGAGACTAAGGCAACTTGAATGGATCAAATCAGAGTTAAAACGGAGGAGTTATGAATTTTCTAAGGTTTTATGTATTTAATACAAGATTAACCAAGAGATTAATTTTAATACAATTTTCATGTCAAAACAGTGGCACTGTATGATGGACAATAATATTACAAAAGTATAGGAACTGGAATGGATCAATTTGGAGTTCATATAAATTTTCTATGAATTATACAAGTTCCTACAATTTTTTTTGTACTATAAATCAATTTCCATAATGTTTTTCTCAATTTCCTTGGTCACTGGACTGCGCATTGATTACCGAATAGTGCAGGGGCTGATCTACAAACATTCCCTAGACTCAGATTCCTACCAGAGAGGACTACGGGTTGATATCTAATTCCTACGGGGTCTCTTTAATAAATTTCCTGACCGAAAGGGTATCACGCGATCTGAGCCGCCCGATCTAACACGAGCGCCCCAGATTAGAACTGGGTATCCCTGAACCGGTACCTAAACGCAGCCGTTGGATCGAACCTCAACGCACCGGATTTAAAACAACCCGATCAAATCACGTTCGCATAACCCAAAATCTACGGCTTAGATGCTCCACGCGCGAAAGGGTATGCCCGATCAGATCGAGGCTGTCCGCGAGTCAATCAACGGTCCAGGCACCTTCTCCTACCTAACGCTACCGACTGTGGCAGAACAAACGTGGAACGCGGCGACGCATAGCTCACGGTGGCAGAAAGCAATGGCGAGATCCACGCCCGGCGCTACGGTGCTCCGAAACGAAATGGGTATGTGGCTCGTGATTCTCGGATAGGGATGGCAATTTTACCCGCGGGTTCAGATATCCGTCGGATATCCGACCCGTCGGGTACGGGTTCGGGCACGAAATTTGACCCGCGGGTCTTACCCGTACCCGACCCGATTTTATTATGGGTGAGGTATGGATTTGATTTCTTACCCGCGGGTACCCGATGGATATCCGAAAATAGTGATTTTAGATTTTCAACCTACCAGTACGCTAGCTAACCGTCCATACTCGACAGCTCATTCTACTACCATCCCTCCCTGTCTATTGATGCTTCTGATCTGGTTCTAGTACTAGTGCCAATACGTTTGATCTGGTTCTAACAACATTATGTGCCTCCGGTGATCATGGTGATGTGCGACGCTCAGAACTGCACTAGACTTCATTTAGGAAGAATGCACCAAGTTGCTATACCCGACGGGTACCCGATATCCGCCCGATACCCGTTGGGTACGGGCATGGGTACAAAATTTTACCCATGGGTATAGTCATGGGCGGATATGGATAATCCCCACGGGTATGGTCGCGGGCGGGTATTTACTCTACCCGATCTGAACCCGACCCGTTGCCATCCCTATTCTCGGATGATGATGAAGCAGGCAGTGGATTTCTTACCGGGAATGAAGAGGCCGACAGGGCTGTCCACACGAGCAGTACGATTCACGGTGGCGCAAAGCGACGAGTTGGCTCTGGTGAGCGATTCCGGCCTTACCAGCAGACCACCACTCCAGACTCCCCGCGCCCGGGTTCCCGTCGGTCTGCGTCGCGTGGTTTTCCCCTGTGGGCAGCACAGGGTGGCCGGTGAGTCTGTTCCGGACAGCCGACTTGCCAGTACCGACGTTGCCGAGCGCGACGGCATTGAGAAGGGTGGAGGGGCGCCGCGAGGCGGTCACATCGGACGGGTTCTCGGGATGGTGAGCTAGGGGATTGGGGAGGTAAGGGGAAAGGTGGTTCCGCCGACTTCGGTGTTCTCTTCGTTTTTCTCCTGGCAAGGCGCGGCGGAGCACCTGGTCTTTCTCCTGCACGGTCCTCATGGTAATGGTGGTCGGTACAGCGTGGCACAAGGGCGTTCACATAGGATGGGGTATGGAGAAGGGGGTCACGGGGCTATCGTTTATACTCCCATGGAGGGATATCCGGGCGGGAGCAACGGATTCCGCAGATCCCATATGAAGTTTGTTACGCCAGTAGCAAGGATCCCAACGGAGTCGCTGAGATCGCACCCAGGTTTGTTGCGTTCACGCGGAGGGGATGGAGCTGCGAAGGTGACCCCACCAGCAGTGGAACAGCGACGTGGGGAAGGAGAGCGCTGTCTGAGGGCCTGCGGCATGGGACCCGCGCGTCAGTGACGTGGATAGGCGCCCGCGGCTTAGGCTGCAGAATGGGCCGAACAGAGGGGAAAACGGCCTATGTAGGTAAGTCAGTCTTTTTCTTTTCTTTTTGTTTCATTTAAACCTCTAATTTTAAATGGTCTTCTGTTGGAACCATGCTTCGTCGCCGAAGGTCCTGCAGGAAGAAACACGTTCGGCAAATCTGTTTATACGCGATACCGAAGCTACTACTCATAAAGCTTTGACACTATAGCGTATCCAAAGACGAAGGATCGGACCGACTTAAAGGTGGAATGACTTTTTAGTCCATAAGAGTCTGAGTTATAATTGTGATCTTCTGTAAGGGGAATGATTGTAATTTCTTACAGGCTGCGTCCTGTGCCTATAAATAGGTGAACAATACACCTTCACTGTTCACGCAATCTGGTAATTGCCAACGTAGTACTCTGGAATTATTGTTTTCTGCCAAGGCGAAGGTACAAATGTACCTAAATATTATGATTTGATATTTAAGTTCACATTATAAAATAACTGAATAATGTTATTTATTCTTGGTATTCTGTAACGTTTTGTATTTCATTTCACATTGTTTTATCTTTGTTCAGGAAGATGCAACCTTCGTGATATATTATTCATAACCTTCGTCCGAAGTTCATTAAATCCTTGGGGAAATAATGCTTCAGCGGACGAAGGGCTTTAACATCTGACATTCTATGTTGCCTTGTTCCTAATTCATAGCATTTGAGAACAAGTCCCCAATATTGGCGCCCACCTCCGGTGAACTCACTTCCACTTTTTGAGCTGATGGCTTCGTTCAAAAAAATAAGCTGGAACTGCTTCGGCTCCAAAGCTGATTCTCCCGATAACAGGTGGTTCATGCTCAGAGCCGGCTAACAAGAAACAGAAGAAGGAGGCGCAAAGAAGAGTACAACATGTAGGGGTACAAGGACCCTTCATCAAGTCAAGATGGTCTCACATCCCAATTACCTTCTCTCAAGAGGTTCTTCAGCTCAAGGATTACCCACATAATGATGCTATGGTTATCTCTTGTGTGATCAAAGGATTTCTGGTTCACAATGTTTTGGTTGATACAGGCAGTGCGGAGGATATTATATTTGCTAAGGCCTTCAGACAAATGCAAGAGCCCGAAGACAAGATTCATGATGCTACGCACCCTCTTTGTGGCTTCGGAGGAAGACATATTGTAGCGTTTGGTAAGATTACCATGCCAGTGACCTTCGGATTCGTCAACAATACAAGGACTGAGCAAGTTGTGTTTGACATTGTTGACATGGAGTATCCTTATAATGCTATCATTGGTCGCGGAACACTCAATGCTTTCGAAGCAATTCTTCATCCATCATATCTTTGCATGAAGATACCTTCGGATCAGGGACCTATTGCTATTCATGGGAGTCAGGAAGCTGCCAGAAAGGCCGAGGGGAATTGGACTGATTCAAAGGCAATCCATAATATAGATGAAGCCGAAGCTTGTGAGCAGTACAAGTACAGAAGGGAGAAGGCTGCTTCGGCCGATCAGCCGAAACCCATGCTTTTATGCGAAGATATTGCAGAGCAGAAGGTGCTGCTGGGATCTCAATTGTCTGAGGAACAAAAGAAAATCCTGATAAGGTTCTTGTTCAACAACAAAGATGTCTTTGCATGGTCGGCTAACGATCTCTGTGGCGTCAACAGGGATGTTATTGAACACTCGCTCAATGTTGATCCATCCTTCAGGCCCAGAAAGCAGAGGCTTCAGAAGATGTCTGATGACAAGGCCGAAGGTGCTCGAAATGAAGTAAAAAGACTCCTCAGTGTCGGAGTCATCAGAGAAGTGAAGTATCCAGAATGGCTGGCTAACACTGTTATGGTAAAAAAGGCCAATGGCAAATGGAGGATGTGTATTGATTTCACTGATCTCAACAAGGCTTGTCCGAAGGATGAGTTTCCATTGCCAAGGATAGACTCCCTAGTTGATGCAGCAGCTTCATCAGAACTTATGAGTCTCTTGGACTGTTATTCAGGCTATCATCAGATTTGGATGAAGAAGGAGGATGAGCCAAAAACCAGCTTCATAACCCCTAGCGGAACATATTGTTACCTTCGGATGCTTGAGGGGCTCAAAAATGCTAGAGGAAGCTTCAGCAGAATGACAGCAAAGGTCCTTCACTCTCAGATAGGCAGAAATGTGCTAACTTATGTCGATGATATCATTGTAAAAAGCACGAAGCAAGAAAATCACATTGCTGATCTGCAGGAGACTTTCGCTAATTTTAGACAGGCCGGTCTAAAACTGAATCCAGAAAAGTGTGTTTTCGGAGTAAAAAAGGGGAAATTCCTTGGTTGCCTAGTTTCAACAAAAGGGATTGAGGCTAATCCAAATAAAATCGAAGCTATTCTTTGAATGGAACCACCAAGCACAAAGAAGGGGGCTCAACGATTGACAGGAAGATTGGCATCTCTCAACAGATTCATATCTAGATCAGCAGAGAGAAATTTACCATTCTTCGAAGTGCTGAAATCAGCCAAAGTTTTTCAATGGGGACCAGTTCAGCAGAGAGCCTTCGAAGAGCTGAAGCAATATTTGATAGACTTAACGACGTTAATTCCACCAACGCCAGGGGCTCCTCTGTTGTTATATGTGGCAGCCTCGCACTCTGCGGTAAGTGCGACACTTGTCCAAGAGAAGCTTGAAGGGCAACTCAAAAAGCAAGCTCCAATATACTTTGTATTTGAAGTTCTTAGTTTATCAAAGAAAAATTATACAGAATTGGAGAAGGTGTTGTATGCTATTTTGATGGCTTCCAGGAAGCTTCGGCACTATTTTCAAGCATACAATATAATTGTTCCTTCTTCATAACCATTAAAGGACATTATGAGAAATAGAGAAGCTACTGGAAGGGTTGGAAAGTGGGCTGCGGAACTCAATGAATTCTGCATTGATTATGTGCACAGATCTTCGATTCAGTCCCAGGCGTTAGCAGACTTCATTGCTGACTGGACGCCAGGGGCTCAGGAAGAAGAAGCGAGTAAAGATGCCGAAGCATGGACAGTATTCTGCGATGGTTCTTGGGGAGCCTTCGGGGCAGGAGCAGCCACTATGTTGGTCGCACCCTCCAAAGTTAAAACTTGCTACGCAGCAAGACTCGATTTCAGCTGCACAAATAACATTGCTGAGTATGAAGCTTTACTTTTGGGTCTTCGGAAGTTAAAGGCAATGGGAATCAGAAGGGCGGTTCTTAAAACTGATTCCCAGGTTATTTCTGGTCATATTGATAAGAGTTGTAAGGCAAGAGACCCGAAGCTTGAGAAATATTTAGATACGGTCCGAAGGATTGAAGCTTCCTTTGAAGGGTTTTCTGTCAAAAATATTCCTCGAGGAGAAAATGAACATGCTAATTTGCTAGCCAAGTCAGCAGCACAGGGGCTGCCCTTACCTTCGGAAGTATTTTTCGAAACAATAAAAGCACCTTCGGTTGAACTCCTTGAAAGAGCAGTCCTCAATATATCTCCTGTTTATAGTGAAGACTGGAGAACTGAGATCATCTCTTTCCTTCAGGGTAACTTTCTTTCAGATGACGAAGCTTATAACAAGAGAATAGAGGCAAGAGCTTGACCATATGTTATAATAGGAGGGGAGCTGTACAAGCATGGGGTCTGTTCTCCACTACTCAAATGTTTATCCAGAGCCGAAGGTATAGAATTGATGAAGGAAATACATGCAGGCCTGTGTGGATCTCACATTGGATCTAGGCCTTTGCTGGGAAAAGTTTTTCGTCAAGGATTTTATTGGCCAAAGGCAACTTCGGATGCAGCGGGATTAGTCCAAAAGTGCGAAGGCTGTCAGAAATGTGCAAGAGATCAAAAACAACATTCGTCTTTAACCCAGTTAATACAACCCACTTGGCCATTGCAAAAGTGGGGCCTTGATTTGTTAGGTCCGCTACCACCAGCACAAAAGAACTTAAGATATGTTGTAGTGGCAGTAGAATATTTTTCTAAATGGATTGAGGCAAAGCCTTTAGCCACAATAACTTCGGTTACTATTCAAAAGTTTTTTTGGCAAAATATTGTCTGTCGCTTCGGAGTGCCGAAGGCCATCACTGTGGACAATGGAACGCAGTTTGATTCCAAAGCTTTCAGAGAATTTTGTGAACAAATTGGCACAAAGATCCATTTTGCATCAGTTCGACATCCGGAATCAAATGGATTAGTTGAAAGGGCTAATGGCATCATAATGACAGGAATAATGAAGTTAATCTTCAATCAGCCAAGGGGAAAGTGGCCAGATGAATTAATCAAAGTGGTGTGGAGCCACAACACAACAATATCAAGGTCAACAGGTTTTACACCATTCAAATTGCTGTTTGGTGATGAAGCAATAACCCCAGAAGAAGCTAAGGCAGGATCAATAAGAACAGTGGCTTCAGCAAAAGACAAAGCTGATTGCTCTGTGGACAAAGATGCTATAGAAGGGATCAGGCTTCAGGCTGTGGAAAACATCAATAAATACCAAGCCAAAACAATAAAATGGCGTGATAGAAAGGTTCGGTTGAAGAACATTAAGCCAGGACATTTGGTGCTTCGAAGAGTGGCCAACCCAGACACAGTGGGCAAACTACAGCTGAAGTGGGAAGGCCCCTTTCTGGTAGTATCTTCGTCAAGACCCGGTTCCTACAGGTTAAAGGATATGAACGGCAACGACATTCCTAGATCTTGGAATGCGGATGAGCTTCGGCGGTATTATGTGTAACCTGATGTAATCTTTTTTATTTTTTATTTTTTATTTTTTCTTATGGCACCCTTTTCCTTTCCAAAGGGGGAGAAAGGTTTTTAATGGGGCCATAGCATGTAATTTCTCTTTTTCCTTATTTCAGCTCTATAAGAGCAATATCCCCCAAAGATGTAAATGTAAAAGCTGAGAATGCACCATCGAGTGCAAACAAAAAAGAAAAGAAAACAGGGAGAAGCTCAAAAGTCGTTCCTAAGGGAATGCAGAGCTTACAGCGAAAAATAAACGCTGATTCCGCTGAAGTAAAAGGCGAAGAAGCTCCTAAGGGAGGCTTACAGCGAAAAGTCAACGCTGATACACCGAAAAATAAACGGTGAAGCCGAAAAATAAGCGGCAAAAAGATTTGAGTCATTCCTAAGGGAATGAAGGCTATGATTATGGCTTCGAATATATATTCGGACATTCATTTGCACGATACATCACATCATGACATTTGCATTCATAAATATTCATTTAGACATACATAGGATCATTATCATCATATCATACAGAAAAGATAGATGCTTCGGCTATGAGGATAAAGCTTCAGAGAAAAACAGAAAGAAGAAATTTTTATGCTTCGTTGTGTACAAAAAGAAGGGAAGGTGTTTTTCGCCTTCGGCTCAAAAAGAAAATTTCGTCCACAGCAAAGCAGATTGTACATGGACAAAGGGGAAAAGATATATTACAAGGTACGCACAAATTTACATAAGTTTCTTTACAATCATATTACAAAATTTTCTCTAAAATCTTATGCAGCAAAGTCTTTCGGAACATCTGTTAAGGCTTCAGCTCCTCATTCTTTAGCTTCATCATCTTGTACATATTAAAACGGAATGAGAAAAGCGCAGAGTTCAAGGAGAAGGTAAAAGTAACAAGTATAAGTTTCTCACTGGCTTAAGGTGGCTCCGAGCTTCGTCACCAGCCATTTTTTGCCCGCCGTTTATCCAAATCTGGGTCATAAACCTGTTTCCTATGCTTCGAGCTAGGCTAGGGATGTCAATTAAATCTGCTGGTGACAAACTGAAGTTTGGCCTATTGACAATTTTCCCGTGCGTGCAGCCAGCCTTCAGGAAAGCAGTAGCCGTGCCTCGAGAAGCTAACAGGGCGCAGAAATCGGCATGCCCAGCGATAACTTCATCAAGTGCATCAACTTCGCCCTCAATGTATTCGAAGGTGCTTGACAGGTTTTCAGCTGAAGGTGTAAACTTATCAGAGCTGGCTCCAATTGAGTAAAACACATCCTTCAGCCGCTGCACACATCGGTTGCCGAAATCTAAACATTTTTCCTAAAGCTCTTTCAGTAATTTCTACAAATTTGAATTCTTCTCAATTTCGGTCTTGAGACTTGTTTCAAGATTCTTCTTTTCCTGCTCAGATTTTTCTGATTTTAGGAGTAATTCGCTGTTTAATTTGTCAATTTCAGCTTGAGCTTTAGCCAGCGAGCCTTCCATAGAGTGAATGACGAAGTCCTTCTTCTCCAAGGCAGCTTCATGATCTTTAACTTTTTGTTCAAGTTCTTGAATGTCGAAGTCCTTTTTCTTCAAAGCAGCTTCATAACTTTCGACTTTATTTTCTAAATCTTTGATGGTAGCTTCGTTTTTCTCGTCTTCAAGATCTTGTTGCATCCTCAGCACTTTACTTAGTAATATACTCTGGCAAAACAATCTTCGTCAGAAAACATCTTAATTTAAAAAAAAAGTTGAGAGTTTTTACCTTGAAATTAGCGTAGAACAAGCTACCGGCGATATGTTGTCGCTGGTACCTGCACAAGTCCGCTTCAATCTTCGGCAGCCCAACATTCTTTGAGAAAGTCCTAAAACTTTAGCCTCGGTTCGATTACGAAGGCATCTTAGTTTCCCTTCATTGACTCCGCCAAATAGCAGAGCCCCTGGTTTGTACCCACAGGATACAACATATTTCTTTAGATCTTCTTTTTCAGTTTCTGATAACTCTTGTCCCAGTATATCTTGAAAATTGAAATTTTCCTCTTCCAAAGTATCTTCAGTATGCTCTTTTCCCTTCTCAATTGTCGTGTCCACTGCGGCCGCGGCAGCTTCTTCCTCAGCCATTTTTAGAAGTATATTATCAATATCACCAAGTGTGGTTTCTAGATTGGGATCTTCGGCGGTCTCGGCTTCGGCTCCGGTGGCTGCTCTGGTGGCTTCGGCTCCGGTGGCTGCGGTTTCAGCAGTGCCAGCACTTTCAATTATTTTTGACGCCGATGTCGGTGGCGGTGTCTGATGAATGACATCGGCCACTTGCATAATTCTTCTTTTCTTCGGCTTCGCAGGCCTTTCTGTTGCCGAAAGTTCTTTTTCCTTCTGAAAAAACTTCGTCAGTTCTGGCGCCAGCGGACTTAGCTTGATAGGCAAAGGTTCAGTCATTACCTTTACAATCTCTTCCACTTCGGCAGCAGAAGGTGTCGCAGGAGCTTCCTCCTCTTGGCCCGATGTCTTTGGTTTCGGGGATGCAGCTTTTCTTTTCTTTGGAGAAGCTACTTTCGGCTCAGGACTCAGTTTTCTTTTCTCAGAAATTTCTTTGTCCTTTTTAGCCAATTTGCTATCTTCTTTGTCAAGAGTGCTGGCAACTCTTTTTCTTTTCTGCCCTTCAGCAACTTTGCCCAACTGCTCATAATCAGGATAATCAAAATTCAAAGTATCCATCACCCGATTCATTCTTCGCTTCGGACGAGTGCCGAAAGCCGCAGTCATTAATTGATCTTCTTTTTTAGAATAGTTGCCGAGGATCTCGTTGCACATAACCTCAATTGTATCCAGCCATTCTTGGCAAGGTGTTTTAAAATGTTTTTTAAACTTGAAATGATAAGGCAGCCGAACAAGCTCTTTTTTCTTCTTCTCTCCTCTCAGCTTTGGCATGTCCCATTCCCTCAAAGTTGGGAATACTCTGAATGCTAAGAATTCTTGGACCAGATCCCTGGTGCCAATGTGCTCTGCAACAACCCGAAATTCAATCAGTGCAGACTGGCATGGGCTATTTGGATCCATAGCGCATTGAGGCCTAGTTTCTCCGAAGGTTAACCTTAAAGGGCTCTGAACCAACTTTTCCTTCTTTTCATCCACTTTAACATAAAACCATTCACTCTTCCAGCCAGCTGGCCATTTCGTACGATAGCTAATAACTGGGTACTTGGCATCTTTCCGATATGCAAAATTGTAGCAGCCAAAATTATCATGCAGCCCGTCTTCTCTAGCTTTTGTCTGGTAATGAAGCTCGTGCGACCGACAAAAACCTTAGGCAAGTGGTTCTGCCTCCTGGCTTCGGAGTGCCCAGATGTAAACACTAAGCCTAACAATGGCGTTGGGAGTTAATTAATGAAGATAAATTCCAAATCTCCCTAACACATCTGCAATCATCCCATGTAGGGGAAATCTTAGACCTGCTTTGAAGAAGCTTTTAAAAACCACCACTTCATCTTTTTCGGGCTTCGGGGTAACTTCCTCTCCCCCGAAGCGAATCAGCTCCTTCTTGTCTTCGCTGAAATAGCCTAACTTCAATAACTTAGCCATATCACCTTTGGTAATAGTAGATTTCCTAAACTCCAAGTGGCTGGGTTTAGATGGCGTTGCACCATAAACATCTTCAATCTCATCTTCTTCAACGTCAGCTTGTGTTGCTTCGGCACCAGGTGTGTCCTTTGATGAAACCAGCCCAGAATGCCTCATTGCTTCGAAAATCGGAACAGTTTCAGTGGCTTCGGCCTCGTCTCCCTCACGCTCAATCCTGACAGTGGACCACAATCTAGCCATTTGATTATAAATTCCTAAAGTTTTTTGAAATTAATAACCTTTTTTCCGAAGCTCTTCTTGTGACGAAGCAGAATCTGGAGTGGTGCCTCGTTTGAGTGCAAGGGTTAAGCTTCGGCTATGGTGAAATTTTTGGCAGCAAAACAGCGCAATTGCAATGAATGTTGTGGTAACTTTACACCTACTTGTCTGTTTATATAGTGCTGCAGGTAAAAAGGTGAATCGTCAAGTCTCCTACACCGGACGAACAGTCGCCCGCATCCACTGAACAGTGGGCCGCAAAACCCGAGAAGGTAAATATGCATGGTGGGACTACTCCGCGCTCGGAAGTTTTATCGTTTCTCGGCAACGAGCTCAGGGAAGGTGTTTTTTGGACCTTCAGCTACCCGAAGCTTAAGAGACTTTTTCACGGGTCAAGCTCGTTACGAAAAACGATCTAACGCCGCGAAGGGGCTACTGTTGGAAGCATGCTTCATCGCCGAAGGTCCTGCAGGAAGAAACACCTTCGGCAAATCTGTTTATACGCGATACCGAAGCTATTGCTCATAAAGCTTTGACACTATAGCGTATCCAAAGACGAAGGATTGAACCGACTTAAAGGTGGAATGACTTTTTAGTCCATAAGAGTCTGAGTTATAATTGTGATCTTCTGTAAGGGGCATGATTGTAATTTCTTACAGGCTGCGTCCTGTGCCTATAAATAGGTGAACAGTACTCCTTTACTGTTCACGCAATCTGGTAATTGCCAAAGTAGTACTCTGGAATTATTGTTTTTTGCCAAGGCGAAGGTACAAATGTACCTAAATATTATGATTTGATATTTAAGTTCACATTATAAAATAACTAAATAATGTTATTTTTTCTTGGTATTCTGTAACGTTTTATATTTCATTTCACATTGTTTTATCTCTGTTCACGAAGATGCAACCTTCGTGATATATTATTCATAACCTTCGTCCGAAGTTCATTAAATCCTTGGGGAAATAATGCTTCAGCGGACGAAGGGCTTTAACATCTGACATTCTATGTTGCCTTGTTCCTAATTCATAGCATTTGAGAACAAGTCCCCAACATCTTCAAATAAAGTTTAAATTCTTAACTTAATTATAATGAACAATCAAAAGGATACCAGTATGAGATGCAACTTTATTTATATTATTTATTTTATTCAATTATTGGGGCAAATGATTCAAGTGTGTAAGGCTCAATTACACAATACATATAATAGAATCTTTATTACTCTTGTAGGTTAATTTAAAATTATGTTCCTATTTATTTAAGAGAGAGGACTTTCTGGTGTGTAATGTTCATTAAATTATATATTGTTTTAACTTAGTTCTTTTGGAGGACATTTCTAATCATATTATTCAACAAAGGTTGGTCTAAGTTACATGAGGGTATTTTAATCTTTTGATTATAAAAGACTTTTGTTTAAATCTTGGGATACTATCACAAATTTTTTTCTTTATTTTTTTTATTATACCAATTTTGGGCTTTACAAATCCTACCCCCTTAACAGAAATCTCGTCCTCGAGATTTGTAAGAAAAGAGGTATATAACTATGTCATCTCAGAACATATGCACACACAAAAATCTCGGCATTATGCATACTTTATTAGCAACACATGGGGTCAATTAAACCTTATCATTCCTCCTAAGCAGTATCATTCCAATCACTAACTAAAGTAACATTTAGATCTTACAAATAGTAGTAACGTATATATATGTTTATGTAGCTTGGTGGAGCCGATGATGGTGGAGGTAGTGGTTGTTGCTGTCGTTGTCTTTCCAACCGTGATTGCCTTATTTCTTGACGTATCTCCAAACGGACCTGACGTTTTTCCTCGCATTCTTGTCTTATCTGATTTTGCATTTCGGTCACCATGTCTGTCAATTGTTGTATTACCAGCCTTTGGGCGGCAACCACTTGATCAATTTCAACCGGTGGAGGATTTCGAGGATTCATTTTTATTTGTTGTTGCTTGATAGTCTTCTCTTCCTGGCATTGACCATGAAAGTTAGAAGCATATGGCAAAATAGTTTTGCTAGGGAAGTTATTTGGCAGGCAGACAAATAGGCCAATAACTGTTTATGATCTGAATATTCTTTAGCAGGGCTTAATCTTTATTTTATATCCAAATTGGGGTAACTAGTCGTATAAGGTGAATATCCAAAGGTAGGATAGAATCTGTCAGGATGAGATAGATTACATGATGTAGGTCAAAATTTTGTTTGATGTTAGGTGGGGATAGATAACAAGGGTACATTCGGTTTTAGCTTGTAGGTGAGTGTTGACATAGAATGAGTGTTCTATGGCATAATCGAGCTTCCTTTGGGGTCTAAATTAGGGACCATCGGTCGTGGTGTTAGATGTCATTACCTGAGTTGAGATAACAATGCGGGTACATGGGGTAGATAGATTAAATAGAGTTTTATTTTGCTTTTGGGATAGATGGGTTGGGCAACCTTTAACATAAGCTAGGTCATGATTTCATGGACGAGTTGGTCTAAGATACTCGTTTAAGTTTAAACCCATTTATAGAAATATGGTTTAGTTAATACTTGAGGTAGATCAGAATTTTCCGTTTAAATTAAAACAGAGGAGTTATGCAACCATCGAATGGTTAAGGTAGTTGCATAAGGCTGAGTTGGTCGGTTACTCAATTTAATGTCGAGTGAATCACGTTAGAATAGGTGGATAGGGTCTAATCCATGTTACAAGTATTAACTAACCTGTTTGAGTGGGTCACATTGGGTTAGTTCAGATTAGATGGAAACTAGATTAGTTTAGCATAACTAGATTTGACTAAATAAGACCTAATTAATTTTGGATCAGTTTAGGTTGAATGGGGTCTAGGCATGACCAAATCAATCTAGATAAGATCTACTTAGTTTATTTTAGAATAGATTATGTCGGTCACACCATTATGAGATAAGCAAAGTGGTGGAGATAAGTATGTTTATTAGAACAAGATGAATCTCTAAGATCATGGTAGAATCTTTTGAGATTAGTTAGATCTATTAGGATAAGATGAGAATCCTTTCGAGATAAGATGGATCTATTAAGATAAGAGAGAGTCTTTTAGGATAAGATGGATCATTTAAGATAAGAGAGTCTTTTAAGATAAGGGGGATCTCTATGAAATAGATACATTTTAATGGAGGATAATCTAAGTTGTTTAGTTATCTTATGAATTTTATTTATTTATATTTATGCTTATACGTAAATGTAGATGTAATTGTGGACATTACTCCACGACTAATCACACTCAATCAAAGATCCAAATCAAACAAGTATCATAAGAACAAGCACTCAAGCGTATAGATACCTATAAAAATAGTTTTGTTTTTGTTCCTAAGAGTAGGTCTCCTATTCCTAAAGTCACTTTAGGCACAGGATTTCAAAGTGTGAAATCCACTTTTGTTTTTAGAAGGAAAAGGTAAGAATAATCAGAATAAAGTGGAAGTAGACGAGAAAAGATTAAGATGAGTTTAGAAAAGAATCAGAGTAGCAAAGGTAAGGTTAATCAGAGTAGAACAGTAGAAGGTGAAAAGGATCAAGATAAGTATAGAACGAATCAGAGTAAGGTAAGTAGGTAATGGTCTTGTCCATTTCTATCTAGGTTTCGTCCTACAGTCAACATTCCTCTAATACCACTTCTGTAACACCCCGGGCTTTAAGGGGACAAAGCCGGGTGCATCTCATACATGCGCCAAAGAAGACAACATATATAATAACAGAGTGTATAGAGATAAATGTCACAATATAATCAGAGTATTTATTACATAGCAGAAGACTTACAAAATAAAAGATAAATATAACAGGATCTAAAATCCATCCTTGGCGCCAGAAAGTCAACTGGGAGACGCCACCTAGATCGAATCGACCTCCTCGATATGCTGCTCCACTTGATCCACCTATTCTTCTCCTGTGGGGGGTGTGAGACAGCAAGGGTGAGCTCACACATGTTCATCGCTCAACAAGTTGTGGGGAATAATGTAGCATGAACTCACCATAGGTGGGAGTTCATGTGATGTGTAAGGCTGATCAACAATAGGGGTTAAAGCTGAGCATTGCTTTTAATAAGTTGGTCAAATTTTATTAGCAGTTACTAAATGTAAGTAAATACCAAACCATAATAAATAACAGAACAAAATTAATAAATAATCTCATGCAAATGCATATGACAAATTGAATTTAGGTTCCATAAATTAATCATGTGAGGGTCCGAGCCGCTCATGACCGTGAGCACGGCTAGTATACCAGTTTTACACTCTGCAGAGGTTGCGCATCTTTACCCACAAGCCGTGTTACCCATCTGCCAAGGGGTCATGGATCCCATACACCTCTACCAATGAAGCGAGGCAGGGTAACACTACGAGGCCTTTACAAAGTTCCACTAGCTTCAGAAAACCCGCTACAGTTTATAGGAAGCTCTAGTGCAGGAATCCCTCGCCTGACCGCCATCGCAGCAAAATGAACCCAAGGACCTCCCTACACTGACCACTCCCCTACTGCCCTTGCCCATTTCGGGTAAGGTAGTCATCCACTAGCTTTCCTAGTTAATCAGCCAAGGGCGTCCCATTAAACCCTTGTGGTAGCATTGTTTTCCCGGGTGGTCGCTCCATGTTCCAATTAACATAATGATCTTATCATGAACATAAATAACATAACCGAATAATTGGAACATGGATATAATAAAATATTATCCCAAAACCACATAATGCAATAGCATAACTACCCAAGTGAATCAGGGGTAAACAAGGTAACCAGGATAAACAGACTAGGGTGACCTATTGGGTCCCATCAAAATTAAACCTATGCATTGATAAATGATAATAAAGAATATTATTGGGTAACAAATGTGATCAAGGGCACAACTTGCCTAGCACTTGAGATTCCAGTTACTAGGGTGATTCTTCATATCCTCGTGACCTCACTGCTAGTCATAGCAATACAAACAAACATGGTATAGACAAAATTAACATCACACCGAACATAAGTACAAACTGAATAATAATGATCTACGCGGATCTACGAGATCGTGGGATCGAGAACTACTGAGATCAGAGTCGTGGTTAAGGAGTTATGATTTTATAGAGGATTTATGTGATTAAAATATTAAACTATATTATAAATTGGTTAGTATAAATCATAAGAGAGAATATCTTATAAATAATTAACTCACTTTGATCTAATTTATAAATGAACCATAGATCATATTTTAATAGATTATAATAATAAGTAGATTAACAAGACTAACCCACATAAATTAAATAAAGATCTAATTAGAAAAGAAAGAGACATGGTATAAAAAATGTTGTTACTGTGTAGTAAATACTTGTACGAGACTAACGCAACTTGAATGGATCAAATCAGAGTTAAAACGGAGGAGTTCTAAGGTTTTATGTATTTAATACAAGATTAACCAAGAGATTAATTTTAATACAATTTTCATGTCAAAACAGTGGCACTGTATGATGGACAATAATATTACAAAAGTATAGGAACTGGAATGGATCAATTTGGAGTTCATATAAATTTTCTATGAATTATACAAGTTCCTACAATTATTTTTGTACTATAAATCAATTTCCATAATGTTTTTCTCAATTTCCTTGGTCACTGGACTGTGCATTGATTACCGAATAGTGCAGGGGCTGATCTACAAAAATTCCCTAGACATAGATTCCTACCAGAGAGGACTACAGGTTGATATCTAATTCCTACGGGGTCTCTTTAATAAATTTCCTGACCAAAAGGGTATCACGCGATCTGAGCCGCCCGATCTAACACGAGCGCCCCAGATTAGAACTGGGTATCCCTGAACCAGTACCTAAACGCAGCCGTTGGATCGAACCTCAACGCACCGGATTTAAAACAACCCGATCGAATCACGTTCGCATAACCCAAAATCTATGGCTTATATGCTCCACACGCGAAAGGGTATGCACGATCAGATCGAGGCCATTCGCGAGTCAATCAACGGCCCAGGCACCTTCTCCTACCTAACGCTGCCGACTGTGGCAGAACAAACGTGAAACGCGGCGGCGCATAGCTCACAGTGGCGGAAAGCACCGGCGAGATCCACGCCTGGCGCTACGGTGCTCTGAAACGAAATGGGCATGTGGCTCGCGATTCTCGGATGATGACGAAGCAGGCAGTGGATTTCTTACCGGGAATGAAGAGGCCGATAGGGCTGTCCACACGAGCAGTACGATTCACGGCGGCGCAAAGCGACGAGTTGGCTCTAGTGAGCGATTCCGGCTATACCAGCAGACCACCACGCCAGACTCCCCGCGCCTGGGTTCCCGTCGGTCCGCGTCGCGTGGTTTTCCCCGTTGGGCAGCAAAGGGTGGCCAGTTAGTCTATTCCGCACAGCCGACTTGCTAGTACCGACGTTGCCGAGCGTGACGGCATTGAGAAGGGTGGAGGGGTAGCGCGAGGCGGTCACATCGGATGGGTCATCGTCCGCAGGTAGCGAGGCGTCCAGCCGCATGGACTCAGAGAGCTGGACGAGTTCATCAATTGCCCATGGCTGCCGACGATGACATGGCCGCAGGGATCACGAGGTCGATCACGGGAAGATCTCAGGATGGTGAGCTAGGGGATTGGGGAGGTAAGGGGAAAGGTGGTTCCACCGGCTTCGGTGTTCTCTCCGTTTTTCTCCCGGCAAGGCGCGGCGGAGCACCCGGTCTTTCTCCTGCACGGTCCTCACGGTAAAGGTGGTCGGTACAGCGTGGCACAAGGGCGTCCGCATAGGATGGGGTATGGAGAAGGGGGTCGCGGGGCTATCGTTTATACTCCCATGGAGGGATATCCGGGCGGGAGCAACGAATTCCGCGGATCTCATATGGAGTTTGTTGCACCAGTAGCGAGGATCGCAACGGAGTCGCTGAGATCGCGCCCAGGTTTGTTGCGTTCACACGGAGGGGATGGAGCTGCCAAGGTGACCCCACCAGCAGTGGAACAGCGGCGTGGGGAAGGAGAGCGCTGTCTGAGGGCCTGCGGCGTGGGACCCGTGCGTCAGTGACGTGGATAGGCGCCCGTGGCTTAGGCTGCAGAATGGGCTGAACAGAGGGGAAAACGGCCCATGTAGGTAAGTCAGTCTTTTTCTTTTCTTTTTGTTTCATTTAAACCTCTATTTTCAAATGGTCTTCAAATAAAGTTTAAATTCTTAACTTAATTATAATGAACAATCAAAAGAATACCAGTATGAGATGCAACTTTATTTATATTATTTATTTTATTCAATTATTGGGGCAAATGATTCAAGTGTGTAAGGCTCAATTACACAATACATATAATAGAATCTTTATTACTCTTGTAGGTTAATTTAAAATTATGTTCCTATTTATTTAAGAGAGAGGACTTTCTGGTGTGTAATGTTCATTAAATTATATATTTTTTAACTTAGTTCTTTTGGAGGACATTTCTAATCATATTATTCAACAAAGGTTGGTCTAAGTTACATGAGGGCATTTTAATCTTTGATTATAAAAGACTTTTGTTTAAATCTTAGGATACTATCATAATTTTTTTTCTTTATTTTTTTATTATACCAATTTTGGGCTTTACATATTATGATATCATACAATTATTCATGTTATTTTTCATGTCTCATATGCTTCGTCTTTTATACGAATATGTTATGATGATGAAGGTATGTCCTTCATAACCTTCGTCTGAAGATCATTATATCCTAAGGAAAATAATGTTTCGAAGGACGGAGGGCTTTAACATTTAATACTTTGTGTTGCCTTGTTCTTAATTCATAGCATTTGAGAACAAGTCCCCAACAGTAACGGTGAATAGTAACACTGATGAATAGTAATGATGAATAGTAGTGGTGAATAGTAGCGGCTAATGGTAACGATGGATAGTAATGGTGAATAGTTTGTATGAACGAACGATGAATAGTGACTTTGAACGCACGATGAATAGGGACTATGAACGAACGATGAACGATGAATAGGGATAATGAACGAACGATGAACGCTGAATAGGGACTATGAACGAACGATGAACGATGAATAGGAACTATGAACGAACGGACGAACGATCGAACGATCGGACGAACGAACGATCGGAATTTTGGCAGCATAACGGCTGAACAAAGATTATTTGGACGAACGAACGGACGAACGATTGGACGAACGAACGAATGAACCATGAACGATCGGACGAACAATCAAACGATCGGACGAATGAACGAACAAACTAAGAACAGGTGGACAAACAATCGAATGAACAACCAAACGATCCTTGTGCTTGTGTTGTGCTTATGTGGGAGTGGGAGTGGGGGGAGAGAGTTGCCATGAAATGGCTTAGGGTGGCTTGAGGGGAGGCCCTTGCCCCTCTATTTATAGGCAAGGTGGGGGATTAGG
Source organism: Zea luxurians (assembly GCA_029449295.1). Lineage (NCBI taxonomy): Eukaryota > Viridiplantae > Streptophyta > Magnoliopsida > Poales > Poaceae > Zea > Zea luxurians. Next base: position 9,578,455 of record JAOPSE010000034.1, read on the forward strand.
GGGAGGAGGCGAGGATTAGTGGGAGGATGCGAGGATTACTGGGAGATAAGCATGTATTTGTCATGTATAAGTGAAATTAGCTTGCAGAGCTCACCATCGTAGTAATTACAGCCAGCATTATACTCTGTAGCAATGCCTCCCTGCTTACCACTTTCAGGAAAGGTAATCCCTCACTAGTTTTTGTAATTAATTGGCCAAGGGCATCCCATTCCACCCTTGTAGCACTGCTTTTCGAGGTTAAATTCCATGTTCCAATTAAAAAATGATCTGATCATGTATAACAATAAATCCAACAATAGTAATAAAGCATGATCATGATTCAGATATAATATAACACTCAATACCGGATAGATCAATAGAAAAACTACCAATAATTCATTTGTATGTAAGGTGTAGGGTAAACAAAACTAGGTAACCTATTAGGTCCCATTAATTTAAACTAAGCATGCCATAGTGATTAATATGAACATTATTAGGTCAAAGAAAGTGATCAAGGACACAACTTTCCTTCAGTGAGCTCCTACTCATTAATAAGGTGTCGCGCTGAAGTCTCTAGCCACACGAGTAGCGTCCCTAGGGTTTGTCCTTCACGCCGACCAGCAATCGCTTGGTGCTAGATGGCGCATCGCAGGTCCTAGGGATGGCAATGGGTACAGGTATGGGTAAATAACCGCGAATAATTATCCATTGGATATGGGTATGATGGAATTTGGTATCTACGGATACGGTTATGGATATAATAAGGTATGTGTGGATATTTTTTCGCGGGTATGGATATCAAGTATCCATACCCATTACCCAATGGATATCTAACATGTTGGCTATCCGGATTTATATATTATCATAAATTTTTATTTTTAAATTTTTATCCATAACATGTTGTTTGGTGCTGAAATTATCATTTGATGCTATTGGAATGATAATTATTTCGAAATGTGATAAAATTGTTGTTTGGTGTTGAATGCTAAAATTGTAGTGGGCGGGGGCGGGTAACGGGTATCCACTGGATAGCGGATACCCAGCGGGTACGGGTATGGATACAAATCCATACCCACGAACGTTTATGGGTATGAGTATGAGTTGAGTTTTGTCTCGTGGGTATGGATTCGCGAACTATATATCCGTGTACTACCCGCTCGATTGCCATCTGAAAGGGAAATGTGCCCTTGGGCCATTTCTAAGTATTTTGGTGATCAAGTGCCAACACAAATGGTTTAAGTGTGAAACTATGCCAAATGGTGGATGAAGTGAAAATCAACACAAAGGTACGATTCTAGACTTAGTACATTGGTTTTTGTGTACTAACATATTTGTCTAAGTGCTAGAATCAGAGAAAATACAATTGGAAAAGACTTGGCTCGAGCAGCCAAGACTCTGCTCAGTCTGGGTACACCGGACTATCCGGTGGTGCACCGGACATTGTTCGGTGCGCCAGGCTGGCGTCTGGTCAACTGGCTGCTCTCGAGTCTCAACGGGGGCGTACGGCTATAAATCACCGGACTGTCCGGTGGTGCGCCGGACTGTCTGGTGAGTCTACTGCAGCGAAGTCGCCGCTCTCGGGAATCAAGTCAACAGTGTACGACTATAATTCACCGGACTGTCCGGTGGTGCACCGGACTGTCCAGTGAGCCAACGGTCGGCCGCGCAATCCACGCGTGATGCGTGGCCGAGCCAACGGTCAGATGGGGGCACCGGACTGTCCGATGTGCACCGGACGGTGTCCGGTGCGCCAATGGCTCCAAATCTTCAACGGTCGGCTGCGCTAAAATAGGAAAGAAATCAGCACTGGACAGTGTTCGGTGGTGCACCGGAGTGTCCGGTGCACCAACCGACAGAAGGAAAGAATTGCCTTCCTGGATTGCTCTCAACGGCTCCTAGCTGCCTTGGGGCTATAAAAGGGACCCCTAGGCGCATGGAGGAGCACACCAAGCATACTTTGAGCATTCTTGATCATTCACACTCCGTCTTTGCGCACTCATTTGACATTCTTAGTGATTTGAGCTCCGTTCTAGTGAGAACCTTGTGATATTCATTTGAGCTCGAGTCTCGGCCGTGTGTGTGCGTATTGTTGTGGATTTGTGAGTGTTGCTTCCCTCCCTTAGTCTAGTGCTTTCACTTTGATCCTTATTGTAAGGGCGAGAGACTCCAAGTTGTGGAGATTCCTCGCAAACGGGAAAGAGTAAAGAAAAGAAGAACACCGTGGTATTCAAGATGATCATTGGATCACTTGAGAGGAGTTGAGTGCAACTCTCGTCCATTGGGATGCCACAACGTGGAGTAGGCAAGTGTTGTACTTGGCCGAACCACGGGATAAATCCTTGTGTCTCTTGTGCTTGTTCTCACTGTGTCTATTGTGCTTCACAAGAGCTCTCCTTAGCCACTTGACTTCATTGTGCTAACTCCTAATCAAGTTTTGTGGCTTTAAGTTTCAAGTTTTTACAGGATCACCTATTCACCCCCCCCCCTCTAGGTGCTCTCAATTGGTATAGCTAATAAATCAACCTCTTGTGTAGAACATGTTGTAATTTGCAATAGGTGTAAAGATTTTAATGTTGATGCGTGTAGTGAACGCCTAGTTTCCATTTCTAAATTAAATGATGAAGTGGCTAGTCTTAATGCTCAACTTAAGACTAGCAAAAATGAATTTGATAAACTAAAATTTGCAAGGGATGCCTACACTATTGGTAGACACCCCTCAATTAAGGATGGGCTTGGCTTTAAGAGGGAAGCCAAGAACTTAACAAGTCATAAGGCTCCCATCCCCGCTAAGGAGAAAGGGAAGGCTCCTATGACTAGTAGCAATCAAAAGAATCATGCCTTCATTTATAGCGATAGGAAATTCTCTAGAAATGCTTGTAGGAATTATTCTTATGATTCACATGCTATGACTGCTTCTAGTTCTTCTATGCATGGTAGAAATATGGCTATGAAATATTCTAGAAATGTTCATTATGATAGGAGTTATAATGCTTTTGACTCACATGCCATGACAGTTTCAAGTTCTAATGGTAGGCCTAGGAGAAACTATGTGTCTCATGCACCTAAGAATGTGTGTAATGGATCTACCTGTCACACCCGGCTTTAAGGAACAAAGCCAGGTGCATCTCATACATGCGCCAAGAAGACAACATATATAATAACAGAGTGTATAGAGATAAATGTCATAAAACATCAGAGTATTTATTACATAGCAGAAGACTTATTACAAAATAAAAGATAAAAGTAAAACAAACTAAGGATCGTCGGCGCCAATGTCAACTGAGAAACGCCACCTAGATCAGATCATACTCCTCGCCTTGTGGCTCCTCCTGAACCACCTGCTCTTCTCCTGTGGGGGGGTGTGAGACAGCAAGGGTGAGCTCACACATGATCATAGCTCAACAAGTTGTGGGGAACCAGTGGACACAAACTCACAAAGGTGTGAGTTCATGTGATGTGTGAGGCTAATCAATGATAGGGGTTAAAGCTGAGCATTGCTTTTAAGTAGTTGGTCAAAATTTTATTAGCAATTACTAAGTGTAAGTAAATACCAAACCATAAGTAAAGTAATAGAACACAATTTATAATAAACCCATGCAATGCAAATGACAAAATTGAATTTAAGTTCCATAATTTAAACATCAGAGAGTCCTGAGCTGCTCATGACTGCGAGCACGGCTAGTATACCAGTTTTACACTCTGCAGAGGTTGTACCCTTTACCCACAAGTCATGTTACCCATCTGCCAAGGGGTCGCGAATCCCATACACCTCTACCTAGGAAGCGCGGCAGGGCAACACTATGAGGCCTTTACAAAGTTCCACTAGCTTCTGAAAACCCGCTACAGTTTATAGGAAGTTCCAATGCAGGGTTCTTGTCTGACCGCCATCGCGGCAAAATCAAACAAGGACCTCCCTACACTGACCACTCCCCTACTGCCCTTGCCCCTTTCGGGTAAGGTAGTCTTCCACTAGCTTTCCTAATTAGTCAGCCAAGGGCGTCCCATTAAACCCTTGTGGTGGCACGTGGTTCTCAAGTTAAGCTCTATGTTCCAATTAACATTAATGATCTCAACATGAACATAAATAGAATAACAAAAGAATAATTGGAACATAGATATAATAAATGATTATCCCAAAACTATGTAAAGCAATAGCAAACTACCCAAGTGATTTAGGGTTAAACAAGGTAATGAGATAAACAAATCTAGGGTGACCTATTGGGTCCCATCAAAATTAACCTATGCATGAATAAGTGACATTAAAGAACATTATTGGGTAAAAAGTGGTCAAGGGCACAACTTGCCTTCAGTGAGCTCCTGCTCAGCTACTTCAACCTGCTGCTCACCAGGATCCTCAGTCACGGGCTCTTCTACTCGCCACAATACAAACAAGCACAGTGTATATAGAGAAATTAACATTACACCCAACATATAAACAAAATACACAGTAATAATCTACGCATTAAAATAAAATCCTAGGAATAGGAATCATAATTTTTGGAGTTATAGAATTTAAGTTATGGATTTTCAAAGGTTTATGTGTTTAAAATGGGATTAAGTGTGAGATTAATTTTCTTACTGTTGTCATGGAAAAACAGAGACACCATGTGCTAGAGAATAAAATTACAAAATTTTAGGGACTGGAATGAAGTAATTTGGAGTTCATATGCATTTTCTATGAATTATTGAAGTTCTAGCAAATATTTTCCTATTAAAAATCTATTTTCTATTTTATTTATTCAATTTAAACAATTTCTGGACTGGGCCTCATTTTTTGTAAAGTACAAGGGTTCTGGCGTAAATATTCTACAGACACAGGGAGACACCCGAGCGGACTGCGGGTTTATTTCCTTTTTCTCCGAGGGCTCTTTAGCAAAGTGGTCAGTGAAGCGGTACCGGCTCTCGCGAGCCGTCCGATCCAAACGGACGCGCGAGATTAGATCTAGGTTTTATCGAAACGGTACGCAGCGCCCAACGTTGGATTGGAGATCTACGGTCCGCGCTCTTCATAACCGAGATTGTCACGCACCCCTCGGATCCTAGATCTACGGCCCGAATTCATCCGCGCGAAAGGGGGTGTTTCTGATCTAATCAGAGCCGTTGCTTAAAAGATCAACGGGCGAGACCGAAAATCGCGAAGGGTTATGCGATCACCTAATCCTAGCCGTCCAGCAAGATCTGATGGCGCACGGTTCATCCCCTAACTCCCGCTCGCAGGTAATGCCGCCGTGCCTCACCACGGCGGAGGCCATGGCCGGGGTGTTAAATCCGGCGAGCCACGGGCCTAATCCTCGAATCAAAGGGGTGGTCTGCGCACAGGACGACGAAACGAACTAATAGGATGTGAAACTCACCGAAGAAGATGACGCACTTGGGCTATCCACGGCGCACCAATTTTTCCATGGAGGAGCACTACGCCGGTGAGAAATTCACGACGGACCCGATCAAATCTTGGTTCGAGAAGGCCACGGACAGGTGCGGTTGACTCCGGCGACGCCACACAACCGCAATTCGGCGACAGAGCGCAAGCGCAGCAGAGATTCTACCGACGATGGCCGCTCGGTGGTAATCACTTTCGCTCAGCTTCGCTCCCGACCCCACGCTACGGTGGTAATCACGGCTGTAGGAGAAAGAGAGGAAGATAGACGAGCTCGGGGTCGTGGCACTCTATATGGGCGCGGCATGGTTAGCGCATCAACGGCCATACGCGAGATCTGCGCCTGCCGCCATGCGCGGCGAGGTCGTTGAGTGTGGAGCTGGCGCCCAGGGCCCATTTGTCAGCCGTGCAGAGGCTCACGGCGTCTGTTACTCGAAGTCCACGGAGAGGGGGATTCTGTCAGGGCGGTCCCACCGTGCAGTCTCATCCTAGCCAGGGGTTGCGGTGCGGAGGTGAAGAAGCCGTCGTTAGCCAAATGGGACCCGCGTGTCAGCGGCAGGGTGAGAGGCGCGGGATGCAGAGTTGGGCTGGGCACGCTGAGGAAAGTGAAAGTGGGCTAGATTGGGGATGGTTGGCCCAGTTAGGTTTTATTCTTTTCTCCTTTTATTTTTCTGTTTTCTTCTTTCTCTTTTTTTTCTTATTTTTGAATCTAAATTTGAATTTCAAATCTATGATGAACTTGTACTCAAATTTCTGAGTATATGATTTGGGTAAATCATTGTGAAATAAATTTATCTATTTATAAGTTTTATTTTTGCATTGCATAGTATTTTTTTTCTTTCTTTTCAATTTCTAGAATTTCTTTTAGATTTTAAATTTCCATTTGGGTCCTAAGTATATTTCTTTTCACACTATTCTACGTTGTCACAAAATGCACACAAAATAAAATGTTCAGCATGATGCATAATTTTAATGGCATATATTCTTTTATTAATTATTTGCTTTTGAATATGGTGTTCACATATGATGATGCATAGAGATCAAACTCACATAAAGAGAAATTGATTCTCTATTGGTATTATTTCTAGCAATTTACAAAGTGGGTGTTACAAATCCTACCCCCTTAAAAATAATCTCGTCCTCGAGATTTAAGAAGATCTAGGGAAAAGGTGGGGAAAATCTATGCGAAGCTCTTCTTCTCTTTCCCATGTTGCTTCATCTTCTCCATGGTGACTCCATTGCACTTTACACATCTTTATCACCCTATTCCTTGTAACTCGAGTCAAAGTATCCAAAATCTTGATCGGGTACTCCGTATAGGTCAGATCACCCTGAACACTAAGCTCTTCCATTGGTAACTGTTCCTCAGAGACACGGAGACATTTCTTAAGTTGAGATACGTGGAACACGTTATGCACATCCGATAGAGTCGCAGGTAACTCGAGTTGGTATGCCATCTCCCCAACTCTTCTAAAGATCAAGAATGGTCCAATATAGCGAGGGGACAACTTGCCCTTGACGTTAAATCTCCTCATTCCACGCAGTGGTGACACCTTGAGATACACATAATCTCCTTCTTCAAATTCCAATGGTCTCCTTCTATTATCAGCATAGCTCTTTTGCCTGGTTTGAGCCACTCTCAAATTCTCTCAAATTATACGAACTTGTTCTTCTGCTTCTTGAATCAGTTCAGGCCCAAAGAATTGTCTTTCCCCAGTCTGATCCCAATACAAAGGAGTCCTGCACTTTCTCCCATATAAAGCTTCAAAAGGTGACATCTTCAGACTGGCCTGATAACTATTATTATATGAGAACTCAGCATAAGGTAGACTTTTGTCCCAACTTCCTCCATGCTGAAGGGCACATGCTCTCAACATATCTTCCAAAACTTGATTAGTCCTTTCAGTCTGTCCATCAGTCTGAGGGTGATAAGCTGTACTAAAATTCAACTTTGTACTCATGCTCTCATGAAAGCTTCTCCAAAACCTTGAGGTAAACTGCGAACCTCGATCAGACACGATCTTCTTTGGTACTCCATGCAAACACACAATCCGAGCCATATATAACTCTGCTAGCTGAGAACCTTTATAAGTAGTCTTCACCGGAATAAAGTGAGCCACTTTAGTCAATCTATCCACAATCACCCATATAGCATCATATCTTTTCTGGGTGCGAGGAAATCCAGTAATAAAATCCATACCAATCTCTTCCCATTTCCACTCGGGTATCTTCAGTGGATGCAGTAGTCCAGCTGGCCTCTGATGTTCAGCCTTAACTCTTTGACATACATCGCACATAGCCACATGTGCAGCTACATCTCTTTTCAATCCATACCACCAATACTTCCGCTTCAAATCCTGATACATCTTAGTACTACCAGGATGAATAGAATAATCCGAGTCATGGGCCTCCTTTAAAATAGTCTCTCGAAGGCTTTTAATATCAGGAACACACATCCTGTCCTTGAACCATACGGTGCCTTGCTCATCTTCCGTAAATTCTGGAACTCGACCTTCAGTAATCAGATCCTTAATCTCTTTTATTTTAGCATCACCAATTTGTCCTTTGCGAATTTCTTGCTCCAAAGTAGGTTCCACATCAATAGTAACTCCTTCAGTGTGAGCAACTATTCCCAGGTTAAGTCTCCTGAAATCCTCAACAATCTCATCGGGTAGCTGGGCAACAATAGCTGAATGAACATGCTCCTTGCAACTCAAGGCATCTGCAACCAAATTTGCCTTGCCCGGGTGATAGTGAATTTCCAAATCATAATTCTTAATAAGCTCCAACCAACGGCGTTGCCTAAGGTTGAGATCCTTTTGTGTGAATATATACTTCAAATTCTTATGATCTGTGTATACTTGACACTTGGTTCCCATAATATAATGTCTGCAAATCTTAAGCGCATGCACAACGGCTGCTAGTTCTAAGTCATGAGTGGGGTAGTTCAACTCTTGTTTCCGCAACTGACGAGACGCATAGGCAATCACATGTCCTTCCTGCATGAGCACACATCCCAAGCCTTAGCCACATGCATCACAATAAATGTCAAATCCCTTCTGTAGATCTAGCATAACCAACACTAGGGTGACATCAATCTCTTCTTTAATTGATCAAAGCTTTCTTGGCACTTCTCGTCCCACTTGAATTCTCTTTCCTTCTCCAGAAGCGAGGTCATAGGCTTAGCAATCTTAGAGAATCCTTCAATAAATCTTCGATAATATCCTGCAAGTCCCAAGAGACTTTGAACCTCCGTAACTGTAGTGGGTATGCTCCACGCCACTATCTCCTTGACTTTGGCAAAATCCACTGATATTCCTCCATTAGAAATGATATGTCCAAGAAATGGCACCTCGTCAATCCAGAACTCGCACTTGCTGAACTTGGCATATAGCTGGTTATCTCGTAGCTTCTGTAGCACCAATCTCAGATGTTCCTCATGATCGCTATCACTCTGAGAATAAATAAGAATATCGTCGATGAATACCACGACGAATCTGTCCAAATACTCCATAAACACCTTATTCATCAAGTTCATAAAATAAGCTAGGGCATTGGTCAATCCAAACGACATAACTGTGAACTCATATAAACTATATCGGGTCGAGAAATTCGTCTTGGAATTATTCGATGGCCTAATCTTCATTTGATGGTAACCCGATCGGAGATCGATCTTCGAGAATACCCTAGCATCTCTCATCCGTTCAAATAAATCCTCAATGCGGGGTAACGGATACTTGTTCTTCATAGTGACACCATTAAGGGACCTATAATCCATGCTCATCCCTTGCGATCCATCTTTCTTCTGTAAAAATAGAACTGGCGCTCCACAAGGTGAAGAATCCAAACAAATGTACCTAGCCTCTTGTAACTCTGTTAATTTCTTCTTAAGTTCCTTCAACTCCTCTACGGACATCCTATATGGCCGTTTAGAAATAGGGGCGGTTCCAGGTAAGAGATCAATAACAAACTCAACTTCTCTATCAGGTGGCATCCCTGATAACTCCTCTGGAAAGACATCCGGAAAATCTCTAACCACCCGGATGTTGTCACCAACAAACTCCTCAGGTATAAAGAACATTGCACGCATGGGTGAGGAGGTTACTGCAATATTAACTTGAAACCTTTCTCCTTTAGTGGTAGTGAGTTCTACGGTACCTCTACCACATGCTATAACGGCCTTTGCCTTTCTTAGCCATGACATACCAAGGATCAAATCTATACTGCTTGACTCTAATATTATAGCAGTAGCTCCAAATTCTCTACCCATAATGGTCAATGTCAATCTACGTGTCATTTGATTTGCCTCAACAGGCCCTTTAGGTGTAATTACTATCATTGGTTTCCTCATATTTAGCAGTGGTATTTCATTTGTGTTGGCATATCTAGCAGACATGAATGAATGTGTAGCACCAGAATCAAATAATATGGTTGCAGGAATTGCATTAACATAAAACATACCAATTACGAGGTCCCCACCATCCGGAGTAGCATCAACGCTGACTTGATTAACTTTGGCAATAGAATATCCCTTGCCAGATCCTGGAGTTTGCTGCCTGTTCTGAACTGGAGTAGTAGCAATCCTCTGTGGGCAGACATTCGCATAGTGACCAGCCTTCCCACACTTGAAACAAGTAGTGCCTGGACTCTGTCCTGAAAACTTCGTCGGGGTGCCAATAGGGGTAGCCTGTCGAGGAGGTGGAGTCCTCAGTGGTGATTGCTGAACTGGGCGCGGTCCTCCTGGTCGAGTCGGTGTACCCTGTGGTGAACTGTAGCGAGGGCGAACACTGCTGCTTCCTTGTCCTTGAGATATTGCCTTTCTCTTCAAATCACCCAGCTGAACACGCTTGTGTTCAATAGCAAGAGCCTTATCCAGCAGCCTCTGAAATGATGGAAAAGTGTGTGCAACCAGTGCATACTGTAGGGGTCCATTAAGTCCTTCAATAAAGTGCTCCTGCTTTCTTTCATCCTCAGCAACTTCCTCCGGAGCATATCTCGACAGCTGAATGAATTTGTCTCCGTACTAGCTGACCGACATGTTGCCTTGCTTCAATGACAAAAACTCCTTCTTCTTGATCTTTATCATACCAGCTGGTATATGATAATTCCGGAACTGTGTACTGAACTCTGCCCAAGTAATAGTATCAGCAGCATCGTGGGCAGCAGTATAAGAATCCCACCAGTCAGCAGCAGGACCTGTCAGACGTCCAGAAGCATAAAGAACTTTCTCCCGGTCCGTGCACTGTGCAATATTCAGCATCTTCTCAACGGACTTCAGCCAATCATCCGCGTCCAGTGGATCAGGTGAGCTAGCGAATGTAGGTGGCTTATGACTCATGAACTCCCGGTGCTTATCGCGAGGTGGAACTGGTGGTGGTGGTGGAGGCAGTGGTACTTGTTGCTGTTGTTGCTGCTGTTGTTGCTGTTGCATTTGTTGTTGCAGCTGCTGTTGTTGTGCCCTCCTTTCCTGGCGTATCTCATCTCGCTCCTGGCGCAACTCCTGCCGTATATCTTCTCTTTCCTGACGCATCTCCTGGCGTTCTTGCTGCATCTGGGCACGCATATCAGCTATAGTGTCCGCCATTTGCTGCATCACCGCCATCTGAGCAGCAACCAGTGGGTCAACTCCGCCTGGTGGAGGATTAGGAGGATTCATCTCTGCAGGCTGTGGCTGGGGCTGTCTGTATATTCTCCGAGTGTGTTGATTAGGAGGCAAATCAATTCCACCACCCCGCCTGGTATTGACCATCTGAGTTAGATACATATGGTAAGAAAATAGTAGACAAGGCAGGTATTTACAAAGCAGGTTACTTTGGGGAATTTTATTAGCTAAGCAGATTAATATTTTACCTACCATAGCTAATTTATTACTTATGGTGGTACATACTAAGATGTCCATCTATAATAATTCAGTCAATCAAAGAAGCAAATCAGGCATTTAGCATCAGAACAATCAACCAACATTTTTAAAATAGAGAAAATAGTTTTACTTTCATCTTAGGTTCCCTATCTCTTAAAAATGTCATAAGGGTAGGGATTCCAAGGTGTGAAATCCATCTTGTCTTAGAGTAGAAAAGGTAAGAATGATCAGAGTAGAACAGTAGAAGGTGAGACAGGATCAAGATAAGTGTAGAAAGAATCAGAGTGAGGTAAGTGTAGAATGAATCAGAATAAGATAAGTAAGTAAGGGTTTTGTCCATTTCTATCTAGGTTTCGTCCTACAGTCAACATTCCTCTGATACCACTTCTGTCACACCCGGCTTTAAGGAACAAAGCCAGGTGCATCTCATACATGCGCCAAGAAGACAACATATATAATAACAGAGTGTATAGAGATAAATGTCATAAAACATCAGAGTATTTATTACATAGCGGAAGACTTATTACAAAATAAAAGATAAAAGTAAAACGAACTAAGGATCGTCGGCGCCAATGTCAACTGAGAAACGCCACCTAGATCAGATCATACTCCTCGCCTTGTGGCTCCTCCTGAACCACCTGCTCTTCTCCTGTGGGGGGTGTGAGACAGCAAGGGTGAGCTCACACATGATCATAGCTCAACAAGTTGTGGGGAACCAGTGGACACAAACTCACAAAGGTGTGAGTTCATGTGATGTGTAAGGCTAATCAATGATAGGGGTTAAAGCTGAGCATTGCTTTTAAGTAGTTGGTCAAAATTTTATTAGCAATTACTAAGTGTAAGTAAATACCAAACCATAAGTAAAGTAATAGAACACAATTTATAATAAACCCATGCAATGCAAATGACAAAATTGAATTTAAGTTCCATAATTTAAACATCAGAGAGTCCTGAGCTGCTCATGACCGCGAGCACGGCTAGTATACCAGTTTTACACTCTGCAGAGGTTGTACCCTTTACCCACAAGTCATGTTACCCATCTGCCAAGGGGTCGCGAATCCCATACACCTCTACCTAGGAAGCGCGGCAGGGCAACACTACGAGGCCTTTACAAAGTTCCACTAGCTTCCGAAAACCCGCTACAGTTTATAGGAAGTTCCAATGCAGGGTTCTTGTCTGACCGCCATCGCAGCAAAATCAAACAAGGACCTCCCTACACTGACCACTCCCCTACTGCCCTTGCCCCTTTCGGGTAAGGTAGTCTTCCACTAGCTTTCCTAATTAGTCAGCCAAGGGCGTCCCATTAAACCCTTGTGGTGGCACGTGGTTCTCAAGTTAAGCTCTATGTTCCAATTAACATTAATGATCTCAACATGAACATAAATAGAATAACAAAAGAATAATTGGAACATAGATATAATAAATGATTATCCCAAAACCATGTAAAGCAATAGCAAACTACCCAAGTGATTTAGGGTTAAACAAGGTAATGAGATAAACAAATCTAGGGTGACCTATTGGGTCCCATCAAAATTAACCTATGCATGAATAAGTGATATTAAAGAACATTATTGGGTAAAAAGTGGTCAAGGGCACAACTTGCCTTCAGTGAGCTCCTGCTCAGCTACTTCAACCTGCTGCTCACCAGGATCCTCAGTCACGGGCTCTTCTACTCGCCACAATACAAACAAGCACAGTGTATATAGAGAAATTAACATTACACCCAACATATAAACAAAATACACAGTAATAATCTACGCATTAAAATAAAATCCTAGGAATAGGAATCATAATTTTTGGAGTTATAGAATTTAAGTTATGGATTTTCAAAGGTTTATGTGTTTAAAATGGGATTAAGTGTGAGATTAATTTTCTTACTGTTGTCATGGAAAAACAGAGACACCATGTGCTAGAGAATAAAATTACAAAATTTTAGGGACTGGAATGAAGTAATTTGGAGTTCATATGCATTTTCTATGAATTATTGAAGTTCTAGCAAATATTTTCCTATTAAAAATCTATTTTCTATTTTATTTATTCAATTTAAACAATTTCTGGAATGGGCCTCATTTTTTGTAAAGTACAGGGGTTCTGGCGTAAATATTCTACAGACACAGGGAGACACCCGAGCGGACTGTGGGTTTATTTCCTTTTTCTCCGAGGGCTCTTTAGCAAAGTGGTCAGTGAAGCGGTACCGGCTCTCGCGAGCCGTCCGATCCAAACGGACGCGCGAGATTAGATCTAGGTTTTATCAAAACGGTACGCAGCGCCCAACGTTGGATTGGAGATCTACGGTCCGCGCTCTTCATAACCGAGATTGTCACGCACCCCTCGGATCCTAGATCTACGGCCCGAATTCATCCGCGCGAAAGGGGGTGTTTCTGATCTAATCAGAGTCGTTGCTTAAAAGATCAACGGGCGAGACCGAAAATCGCGAAGGGTTATGCGATCACCTAATCCTAGCCGTCCAGCAAGATCTGATGGCGCACGGTTCATCCCCTAACTCCCGCTCGCAGGTAATGCCGTCGTGCCTCACCACGGCGGAGGCCATGGCCGGGGTGTTAAATCCGGCGAGCCACGGGCCTAATCCTCGAATCAAAGGGGTGGTCTGCGCACAGGACGACGAAACGAACTAATAGGATGTGAAACTCACCGAAGAAGATGACGCACTTGGGCTATCCACGGCGCACCAATTTTTCCATGGAGGAGCACTACGCCGGTGAGAAATTCACGACGGACCCGATCAAATCTTGGTTCGAGAAGGCCACGGACAGGTGCGGTTGACTTCGGCGACGCCACACAACCGCAATTCGGCGACAGAGCACAAGCGCAGCAGAGATTCTACCGACGATGGCCGCTCGGTGGTACTCACTTTCGCTCAGCTTCGCTCCCGACCCCACGCTACGGTGGTAATCACGGCTGTAGGAGAAAGAGAGGAAGATAGACGAGCTCGGGGTCGTGGCACTCTATATGGGCGCGACATGGTTAGCGCATCAACGGCCATACGCGAGATCTGCGCCTGCCGCCATGCGCGGCGAGGTCGTTGAGTGTGGAGCTGGCGCCCAGGGCCCATTTGTCAGCCGTGCAGAGGCTCACGGCGTCTGTTACTCGAAGTCCGCGGAGAGGGGGATTCTGTCAGGGCGGTCCCACCGCGCAGTCTCATCCCAGCCAGGGGTTGCGGTGCGGAGGTGAAGAAGCCGTCGTTAGCCAAATGGGACCCGCGTGTCAGCGGCAGGGTGAGAGGCGCGGGATGCAGAGTTGGGCTGGGCGCGCTGAGGAAAGTGAAAGTGGGCTAGATTGGGGATGGTTGGCCCAGTTAGGTTTTATTCTTTTCTCCTTTTATTTTTCTGTTTTCTTCTTTCTCTTTTTTTTCTTATTTTTGAATCTAAATTTGAATTTCAAATCTATGATGAACTTGTACTCAAATTTCTGAGTATATGATTTGGGTAAATCATTGTGAAATAAATTTATCTATTTATAAGTTTTATTTTTGCATTGCATAGTATTTTTTTTCTTTCTTTTCAATTTCTAGAATTTCTTTTAGATTTTAAATTTCCATTTGGGTCCTAAGTATATTTCTTTTCACACTATTCTACGTTGTCACAAAATGCACACAAAATAAAATGTTCAGCATGATGCATAATTTTAATGGCATATATTCTTTTATTAATTATTTGCTTTTGAATATGGTGTTCACATATGATGATGCATAGAGATCAAACTCACATAAAGAGAAATTGATTCTCTATTGGTATTATTTCTAGCAATTTACAAAGTGGGTGTTACACTACCACTGTATTTCTTGCATGCAATACTAAATTTGTTCTTTCATGCAAAAATAAAAAGGTGATTGCTAAAAAGGTGGGGGTCAAATGCAAGGGAGACAAAACTTGCATTTGGGTCCCAAAGACGATTATAACTAACCTTGTAGGACCCAACAAGAGTTGGGTACCTAAAACCCAAGCCTAATTTGCCTTGTAGGTTTATGCATCCGGGGGCTTAAGCTGGATTATCGACAGCGGATGCACAAACCACATCGGGGGAGAAGAAGATGTTTACCTCCTACGTCAAGAACAAAGATTCCCAAGACTCAATCATATTCGGTGATGGGAATCAAGGCAAGGTTAAAGGACTAGGAAAAATAGCTATTTCTTCCGAGCATTCCATCTCTAATGTGTTTTTAGTTGAATCGCTCGGATATAACTTGTTGTCCGTTAGTCAATTATGTAATATGGGATATAATTGCTTATTCACAAATGTAGATGTGTCTGTCTTTAGAAGGAGTGATGGTTCATTGGCTGGCTGTGGCATCGCCGTCTAGCACATGTGGGGATGAAGAACCTTCACAAACTTCTAAAGGGAGAACATGTGTTAGGTCTAACAAATGTAACTTTCAAAAAAGATAGACCTTGTGCAGCTTGTCAAGCAGGTAAACAAGTGGGAAGTGCTCATCACATCAAGAACGTGATGACTACATCAAGACCTCTGGAGCTATTGCATATGGACCTCTTCGGATCCGTCGCCTACCTCAGCATCGGGGGAAGTAAGTATGGTCTTGTTATTGTTGATGATTTTTCCCGCTTCACTTGGGTATTCTTTTTGCAGGATAAAACTGAAACCCAAGGGACCCTCAAGCGCTTCCTAAGGAGAGCTCAAAATGAATTTGAGCTCAAGGTGAAGAAGATAAGGAGCGACAACGGGTCCGAGTTCAAGAACCTTCAAGTGGAGGAGTACCTTGAGGAGGAAGGAATCAAGCACGAGTTCACCGCTCCCTACACACCACAGCAAAATGGTGTGGTAGAGAGGAAGAACAGGACGCTCATAGACATGGTGAGGACGATGCTTGGAGAATTCAAGACGCCCGAGCGGTTTTGGTCGGAAGCTGTGAACACGGCTTGCCACACCATAAACCGAGTCTACCTTCATCGCCTCCTCAAGAAGACGTCATACGAGCTTCTAACCAGTAACAAACCCAACGTTTCTTATTTTCGAGTTTTTGGGAGTAAATGCTACATTCTGGTGAAGAAAGGTAGAAATTCAAAATTTGCTCCCAAAGTTGTAGAAGGGTTTTTGTTAGGTTATGACTCAAATACAAAGGCGTATAGAGTCTTCAACAAATCATCGGGTTTGGTTGAAGTCTCTAGCGACGTTGTATTTGATGAGACTAATGGCTCTCCAAGAGAGCAAGTTGAGCTTGATGTTGTAGATGAGGATGATGTTCCAACGGACGCGATTCGTACTATGGCGATTGGAGACGTGCGACCACAGGAACACAAGGAGCAAGATCAACCTTCCTCCTCAACAATGGTGCATCCCCCAACTCAAGATGACGAACAGGTCCCTCAAGAAGAGGCGTGTGATCAAGGGGGAGCACAAGATGTCCATGTTGAAGAGGAAGAAGCACCACAGGCCCCTCCAACTCAAGTTCGAGCGATGATTCAAAGGAATCATCCCGTCGACCAGATTTTGGGTGATATTAGCAAGGGAGTAACTACTCGCTCGAGATTAGCTAATTTTTGTGAGCATTACTCTTTTGTCTCTTCTATTGGGCCTTTCAGGGTAGAAGAGGCCTTGCTAGATCCGGACTGGGTGTTGGCCATGCAGGAGAGCTCAACAACTTCAAGCGAAATGAAGTTTGGACACTGGTGCCGTGTCCCAAGCAAAATGTTGTGGGAACCAAGTGGGTGTTCCGCAACAAACAGGACGAGCACGGGGTGGTGACAAGGAACAAGGCTCGACTTGTGGCAAAAGGTTATGCCCAAGTCGCAGGTTTGGACTTTGAGGAGACTTTCGCTCCTGTGGCTAGGCTAGAGTTGATTCATATTTTGTTAGCCTATGCCGCTCACCATTCTTTCAGGTTGTTCCAAATGGACGTGAAGAGCGCTTTCCTCAACGGGCCAATCAAGGAGGAGGTGTACGTGGAGCAACCCCTTGGCTTTGAGGATGAACGGTACCCGGACCACGTGTGTAAGCTCTCTAAGGCGCTCTATGGACTTAAGCAAGCCCCAAGAGCATGGTATGAATGCCTTAGAGACTTTTTAATTGCTAATGCTTTCAAGGTTGGGAAAGCCGATCCAACTCATTTCACTAAGACTTGTGACGGTGATCTATTTGTGTGCCAAATTTATGTCGATGACATATTATTTGGTTCTACTAACCAAAAGTCTTGTGAAGAGTTTAGCAGGGTGATGACTTAGAAATTCGAGATGTCGATGATGGGCGAGTTGAACTACTTCCTTGGGTTCCAAGTGAAGCAACTCAAGGACGGCACCTTCATCTCTCAAACGAAGTATACGCAAGACTTGCTCAAGCGGTTTGGGATGAAGGACGCTAAGCCCGCAAAGACTCCAATGGGAACCGACGGACATGTCGACCTCAACAAAGGAGGTAAGTCCGTTGATCAAAAGGCATACCGGCCTATGATAGGGTCTTTACTTTATTTGTGTGCTAGTAGACCGGATATTATGCTTAGCGTATGCATGTGTGCTAGATTTCAATCCAACCTAAGGGAGTGTCACCTTGTGGCCGTTAAGCGAATTCTTAGATATTTAGTCGCTACGCCTTGCTTCGGGATCTGGTATCCAAAGGAGTCTACCTTTGACTTAATTGGATATTCAGACTCCGATTATGCTGGATGTAAGGTCGATAGGAAGAGTACATCAGGGACGTGCTAATTCCTAGGAAGGTCCCTGGTGTCCTGGAGTTCTAAGAAACAAACTTCCGTTGCCCTATCCACCGTTGAGGCCGAGTACGTTGCCGCAGGACAGTGTTGCGCGCAACTACTTTGGATGAGGCAAACCCTCAAGGACTTTGGCTACAATCTGAGCAAAGTCCCACTCCTATGTGACAATGAGAATGCAATCCGCATGGCGGACAATCCTGTTGAACACAGCCGCACAAAGCACATAGACATCCGACATCACTTTTTGAGAGACCACCAGTTAAAGGGAGATATCGAAGTGTTTTATGTTAGCACCGAGAACCAGCTAGCCGATACCTTTACCAAGCCTTTAGATGAGAAGACCTTTTGCAGGCTGCGTAGTGAGCTAAATGTATTAGATTCGCGTAACTTGGATTGATATAGAGCATACATGTGTGTTATGCCTTTGATCATGTTCCATTATGCATTTTATTGCTTATTTATGGTGCTCAAGTTGTGCAAAAGATCTCCCGGACCTCACAAGTCCATGTGTGATTGATGCACATATTTAGGGGGAGAAATGCTACAACTTGACCCTTTGAGACTAACCGTGTGCTTGAGTTTTCTTAATTTAGCCTCAAAGGTGGATTGCAAGGGAAAGGTGAACTTGGACCATGCAAGACTTCCACTGCACTCCGATGAGAGGGTAACTCACTCCAAGTTCATCTCCATATTCTTATTGCCTTTTTACTCTTATTTGAAGATTTTGGTGAGGCAATGGGGTTTAAGGGCCAAGATTGATCCCGTTTTGGTTCTTGATGTCAAAGGGAGAGAAAATAAGGCCAAAGCAAGAAATGGATCAGCTACCACTTGAGAATTTTGAAAATAATAGAATCAGAGCTTTTGGTTTGTCAAAATACTCTTATTGTCTCTTACTGTCAAAAGTTGGTCTCTTGTGGGGAGAATGTTTGATTATGGGAAAAAGGGGGAGTTTTTGAATTCTTGATCAATTTCTCTTGGAATACCTCTCTCTATGCCTCAACAAGTGTGTTTGACTTAGAGATAGGAAATTGAGTTTGATTCACAAAAACAAACCAAGTGGTGGCAAAGAATGATCCAAATATGCCAGATTTGAATCGAAACAAATTTGTGTTCTCATTTGCATTGATGTTGCACTTCCTTTAGTTGCTTTTTGTTGTGTTGGCATAAATCACCAAAAAGGGGGAGATTGAAAGGGAAATGTGCCCTTGGGCCATTTCTAAGTATTTTGGTGATCAAGTGCCAACACAAATGGTTTAAGTATGAAACTATGCCAAATGGTGGATGAAGTGTGTTGGGGCCATGCTTCGTTGCGCCGAAGGTCTTGTAGGAAGAAGCAGCTTCGACTGAAGTTGTCCCCAGGAGATGACCGAAGGTTCCTCTTCATGAAGCTTCGGTATTACAAACCGACTTAGAGATAGAATGACCTATTAATCCATAAAGGTCTGAGTCAATGTTGTAAACTTTTATGAGGGGCATAATTGTAATTCTTCACAGGCTGTGTCCTGTGTCTATAAATAGATGAACAGTACCCCCGTACTGTTCACGCTGACTTGTATTCGCTCGTGCGTCACGCTTGTATTTTTGCCTTCCGTCAAATCGAAGGTACAAATGTAATTCAATATTGTTTTTATTCTTCCATAATCATATAATGATGACACTTAATAATGTTATATGATTATTCATGTATTCTTTCATGTTTTATGTGCTTTTTCTTTTATCAATATAAATTATGATGATGAAGGTATGTCCTTCATAACCTTCGTCCGAAATCGTTATATCCTAAGGGAAATAACGCTTCGAAGGACGAAGGACATTAACCATTAACTTTTCTGTGTTGCCTTGTTCTTAATTCATAGCATTTGAGAACAAGTCCCCAACATTGGCGCCCACCTCCGGTGAACTCACTTCCACTTTTTTGAGCTGATGGCTTCGTTCAATGATCAAGCTGGAGCTGCTTCGGTTCCGAAGCTGCTGTTCCCGATAACAGGCGGTTCATGTTCAGAGCCAGCCAACAAGAAGCAGAAGAAGGAAGCACAGAGAAGGGTACAACATGTTGGGGTGCAAGGACCCTTCATCAAGTCGAGATGGTCTCACATTCCTATTACCTTCTCCCAAGAGGACCTTCAACTCAAGGATTACCCACACAACGATGCCATGGTTATCTCTTGTGTTATCAAAGGATTTCTGGTTCACAATGTCTTGGTTGATACAGGCAGTGCAGCTGATCATATTTGCTAAGGCCTTCAGGCAAATGCAAGAGCCAGAAGATAAGATTCATGATGCTACACACCCTCTCTGTGGCTTCGGAGGAAGACAGATTGAAGCGCTAGGCAAGATCACCATGTCAGTGACCTTCGGGTTCATCAATAACACTAGAACTGAGCAAGTTGTGTTTGACATTGTTGACATGGAATACCCTTACAATGCAATTATTGGTCGTGGCACCCTCAATGCTTTTGAAGCAATCCTTCATCCTGCCTATCTTTGCATGAAGATACCTTTGGATCAAGGACCCATCGCTATTCATGGAAGTCAGGAAGCTGCCAGAAGGGCCGAAGGAAGCTGGACTGACTCCAAAGCAATCCATAACATAGATGGAGCTGAAGCTTGTGAACAGTACAAATTCAGAAGGGAGAAAGCAGCTTCAGCAGATCAGCCGAAGCCCATGCTCTTATGTGAGGACATAGCAGAGCAGAAGGTGCTGTTGGGCTCTCAATTATCCGAAGACCAGGAGAAAACCTTGATAAGGTTTTTGTTCAACAACAAAGATGTTTTTGCATGGTCAGCTAATGACCCCTGTGGAGTAAATCGGGATGTTATTGAACACTCGCTCAATGTTGACCCATCCTTCAGACCCAGAAAGCAGAGGCTTCGGAAAATGTCTGATGATAAGGCCGAAGGTGCTCGTAATGAAGTAAAAAGACTCCTCAGTGCAGGAGTTATCAGAGAAGTAAAGTACCCAGAGTGGCTAGCTAACACTGTTATGGTAAAGAAGGCCAATGGCAAGTGGAGAATGTGTATCGATTTTACAGATCTCAACAAGGCTTGTCCGAAGGACGAATTCCCATTGCCAAGAATAGACTCTTTAGTTGATGCAGCAGCTTCTTCAGAGCTCATGAGTCTGCTAGACTGTTACTCAGGTTATCACCAAATCTGGATGAAGAAGGAAGATGAGCCGAAGACTAGCTTTATAACCCCAAGTGGCACATATTGCTATCTTCGGATGCCTGAGGGACTCAAAAATGCTGGAGGAAGTTTTAGCAGAATGACTGCGAAGGTCCTCCAGTCTCAGATAGGCAGAAATGTGCTAACTTATGTTGATGACATCATTGTAAAAAGCACGAAACAGGAAAATCATATTGCTGATTTGCAGGAGACCTTCGCCAGTTTCAGACAAGCTGGCTTAAAGCTGAACCCAGAAAAATGTGTCTTCGGAGTAAAGAAGGGGAAATTTCTTGGATGCTTGGTTTCAACAAAGGGAATTGAAGCTAATCCAAGTAAAATTGAAGCTATACTTCGAATGGAGCCACCAACTACAAGAAAGGGGGCCCAAAGATTGACAGGGAGGCTGGCATCTCTCAATAGATTCATATCCAGATCAGCAGAAAGAAATTTACCATTCTTCGAAGTGCTGAAATCAGCCGAAGTCTTTCAATGGGGATCAAATCAACAAAAAGCCTTTGAAGAGCTGAAGCAATATTTGATAGATCTAACAACATTAACTCCACCAACGCCAGGGGCTCCTTTGTTGTTATATGTGGCAGCTTTGCACTCAGCAGTAAGTGCAGCACTTGTCCAGGAGAAGCTCGATGGCCAAGTCAAGAAGCAGGTTCCAGTGTATTTTGTATCTGAAGTCCTTAGTGTATCAAAGAAAAACTATACAGAACTGGAGAAGGTATTATATGTTGTTTTGATGGCATCCAGGAAGCTTCGGCATTATTTTCAAGCATACAATATTGTTGTTCCTTCTTCGCAGCCGTTGAAGGATATTATGAGAAATAGAGAAGCTACTGGACGGATTGGAAAATGGGCTGTAGAGCTCAATGAATTTTGCATTGATTATGTGCATAGATCCTCGATCCAGTCTCAAGCGTTGGCAGATTTCATTGCCGATTGGACGCTAGGGGCTCAGGATGAAGAAACAAATAAAGATGCCAAAGTGTGGACAGTGTTTTGCAATGGGTCTTGGGGAACCTTCGGAGCAGGAGCAGCCGCTGTGTTAGTCTCACCATCCAAGGTTAAAACTTGTTATGCGGCAAGACTTGATTTCAGCTGTACAAACAATATTACTGAGTACGAAGCCCTGCTCCTGGGCCTTCGGAAATTAAAGGCAATGGGAATCAGAAGGGCGATTCTTAAAACTGATTCCCAGGTTGTTTTGGGTCATATCGACAAAAGTTGCAAGGCTAAAGATCCGAAGCTTGAAAAATATCTAGACACGGTCCGAAGAATCGAAGCTTCCTTCGAAGGATTTTCTGTCAAAAATATCCCTCGAGGACAAAATGAGCATGCTGATTTGCTAGCTAAGTCAGCAGCACAGGGGCTGCCGTTACCTTCGGATGTGTTCTTCGAAACAATAAAGGCACCTTCAGTGGAGCTCCTTGAAAGAGCAGTCCTCAACATATCTTCTGTTTATAGCGAAGATTGGAGAACTGAGATCATCTCTTACCTTCAGGGTAAGTTCCTTTCAGATGACGAAGCTTATAACAGCAGGATAGAGGCAAGAGCTCGTCCATATGTCATGATAGAAGGGGAGTTGTACAAGCATGGAGTTTGCGCTCCGCTGCTCAAGTGTTTATCTAGAACCGAAGGTATAGAGTTGATGAAAGAAATACATGCAGGCCTGTGTGGATCTCACATTGGATCTAGGCCGTTACTTGGGAAAGTTTTCCGTCAAGGGTTTTATTGGCCGAAGGCAGCTTCGGATGCAGCGGAATTGGTTCAAAAGTGCGAAGGTTGTCAGAAATGTGCAAGAGATAAAAAACAACCTTCGTCTTTAACACAGCTCATACAACCCATCTGGCCATTGCAAAGGTGGGGCCTTGACTTGTTAGGTCCACTACCACCGGCTCAAGGGAATTTAAGATATGTTATAGTGGCTGTGGAGTATTTTTCTAAATGGATTGAGGCAAAGCCATTAGCCACAATAACTTCGGCCACTGTCCAAAAGTTTTTCTGGCAGAATATTGTTTGTCGTTTCGGGGTACCGAAGGCCATCACTGTAGATAATGGAACACAGTTCGACTCCGAAGCTTTCAGAAATTTCTGTGATCAAATTGGTACGAAGATCCATTTTGCATCAGTCAGACATCCGGAGTCAAATGGGCTCGTTGAAAGAGTCAACGGCATTATAATGACAGGAATAATGAAGTTAATCTTCAATCAACCCAGGGGAAAGTGGCCAGATCAGTTAACCAAAGTGGTGTGGAGCCACAATACAACAACATCAAGGTCTACAGGCTTTACTCCATTCAAGTTATTATTCGGTGACGAAGTAATAACTCCGGAAGAAGCTAAAACTAGATCAATAAGAGTAGTAGCTTCGACAGAATCAGGTCCTGAAGATGCTTGTTTTGTGGAAAAAGATGCTTTAGAAGGGATCAGGCTTCAAGCTGTGGAGAATATCAATAAATACCAAGCTGAAACAGTCAAATGGCGAGATAGAAAAGTTCGGCTAAAAAATATTGAGCCGGGACACTTGGTGCTTCGGAGAGTGGCCAACCCAGACATAGTGGGCAAGTTACAGTTGAAATGGGAGGGACCTTTCTTGGTAGCATCTTCGTCAAGACCTGGTTCATACAGATTGAAGGACATGGATGGCAACGACATTCCAAGATCTTGGAATGCGGATGAGCTTCGGCGATATTATGTGTAACTTGATGTAACTTTTTTTTTATGTTTTTTCTTTTTCATGGCACCCTTTTCCTTTCTAAAGGGGGAGAAAGGTTTTTAATGGGGCCATCATATGTAATTTCCTTTTTTAGTTCTATAAGAGCAAAATCCCCCAAGGAATGTAAATGTAAAAGCTGAGAACGCACCATCGAGTGCCGAAAACCGAAAAAGCGAAGAAGCTCCAAAGTCGTTCCTAAGGGAATGCAGAGCTTACAGCGAAAAGTCAACGCTGATTCCGCCGAAAGTAAAAGGCGAAGAAGCTCCAAAGTCGTTCCTAAGGGAATGCAGAGCTTACAGCGAAAAGTCAACGCTGATTCCGCCGAAAGTAAAAGGCGAAGAAGCTCCAAAGTCGTTCCTAAGGGAATGCAGAGCTGATGTGTGATTGTTTCTAAGGAAATAATGGCTGAGGGTATGGCTTCGGATATGTGTTTGGATATTAATTCGCACATCACATTACATCATAGCATTTGCATTCATAAACATTCATTCAGGCATATATAGGATAATCATCATCGTGGCATAAGTGGTTGTTTCGGCATAAGAGAAGAACTTCTTCGCGTACAAAAAAGAAAGGTTTCGGCAAAAAGAAGAAGCGGTCTTTTATGCTTCGTTGTGTACGAAAAGAAGGGAAGGTGTTTTTTCGCCTTCGGCTCAAAATAATTAATTTCGTCCACATCAAAGCGCCTCAATGGAAGGGTAAGGATATATTACGAGGTATGAACAAAGTTCATTAAGAACAGTTTAGCTGTATTTACAAAAGTTATTACAAAAGTCTCTTGAGTTTTTTCTACAGTCTACTCCTACTGATCTTCACCGGGCTTCAACTTCGGCAGCATATTCTTTAAGCATCAGTTTCAGCTTCGTCATCCTACATGAATCAAGGTATTGTGAGTAAAAATCAAGTTTGAAGGAGAAGGTAAGCACAAGGTATGATTTCTTACTGGTTCAAGATGACTTCGAGCTTCGTCTCCAGCTTTTTCTCGCCCGCCTTTTGTCCATATCATTTTTATAAATCTGTTTGAAATGCTTCGGGCGAGGTCAGGAATATCGTCTAGAATTGATGGAGATAAAGTGAAATTAGGCCTATTGACAATTTTTCCATGATCACAGCCAGCTTTTAGGAAGGCAGCAGCAGTGCCCCGAGAAGCTACCCAGGCACAGAAGTCACCGTGCCCGGCTATAACTTCGTCAAGCTCATCAATTTCACCTTCAATATGTTCGAAGGTCTTTGGTATATCTTCAGCCGACGGGGTAAATTTCTCGCTGCTAGCTCCAACTGAGTGGAAGATTTTTCTCAGTCGTTCAATACATTTGTTGCTAAATCCCAAACATTTATCTTGAAGGCTCGCTAATAATTTTTTCAAAGCTGAATTTTCTTGGACTTTAGCTTCAAGCTTCGCGTTTAGTTCTTGTTTTTCTTGTTCAAACTGTTCAGATTGGCAGAGAAGCTTCGTATTCAATTCCGCTATTTTAGCTTCGGCTTCTGCCAATAAGCCTTCATTTGCCTGAAGCTCAAAGTTCTTCTTTTCAATAGCAGCTAATTGTTCTTTTATTTTGCTCTCTAAATTTTCAATTATAACCTCGTGCTTTTTGTCTTCCAGATCTTGCTGCATTTTCAAAGCCTTGCTCAGCAGCATACTCTGCACGTAAACAACCTTCGTTAAGACAGGTCTACATTATTGAAAACAATAAAAGTCAGAGAAAAGTTGTTTACCTTGAAATTGGAATAAAATAAACTACCAACGATATGTTGTCGTCGGTAGCGGCTGATATCCGTTTCCAGCTTCGGAAAACCGATACTCTTTGATAGAGTACCGATGACCTTAGCTCCAGTTTGATCCCGGATGCAGTCCAATTTCTCATCGTCAATACCTCCGAAAAGAAGAGCTCCTGGCTTATATCCGCAAGATTTGGCATATTCTTTAAGCTCTTCTATTTCGGCCTTCGACAGTTCTTGCCCAACTAAATTTTGAAATATGAAGGCTTCGTCCTCCGAAGTATCTTCGGCTATTTCCTTTCCCTTCCCAGGCACTGTGGCCATGGTTTCTTCGGCAGCAGTGGTAGCTTCCTCTGCGGCCATGTCTAGCAGTATTTTGTCGATGTCTTCAATTGTAGTTTCCAAGTTCAAATCTTCGGCCGAAGCGGCTTTGGTAGCCGCGACCTCCGAAGGTGCGACTTCGACATTTGTTGTGCCCTCAACCGCTGGCGCTTTCCGAGTTGAAGCCCTCGGTGGCGTCTTGTCAATGACTTCGGTCACTGCAATAATCCTTTGTCTCTTTGTTTTGGTTATCTTCTTCGTTTTTTCGGGCTCCTCCACCTTTCGAAAAAGCTTCGTCAGTCGAGGCCCTAATGGACTTAGCTTCGCGGGCAGGGGTTCAGTCATTACCTTTAAGATTTCCTCCACGTCGGTGGTAGAGGGTGGTGCAGGAGTCCCCTCTTCATCGGATAATTTTCGCTTCGGAGATGATATTCTTCTCTTCTTTGGAATATTCTTCTCTTTTGGTGGTTCTTCCTCATCTTTGTTCAAAGTTTCGGCCACCCTTTTCCTTTTTTGGCCCTCAGCACCCTTATTCAGCCGTTCATAGTCAGGGTACTCAAAACCCAGGGCATCAAACACTCGGTTTAGTCTTCGCTTCGGACGGGTGCCGAAGGCCGCAGTCATTAGCTGATCTTCTTTTTTGGAGTAATTACCAAGTATTTCATTGCACATTACTTCAACTGTGTCCAGCCACTCTTGGCAAGGTTTTTTAAAGTATTTCTTGAACTTGAAATGGTAAGGAAGCCGGACAAGTTCCCCTTCTTTCTTCTCCCCTTCCAGCTTCGGCATTTTCCATTCTTTTAAAGTAGGGAAAACCCTGAAGGCCAAGAACTCTTGAACCAGGTCCCTAGTACTGATATGCTCTGAAATAATTTTAAACTCACCCAGTGCAGCCCAGGTGGGACCTTCTAATGTCATGTGGCATCGCGGTCTTGTTTCTTCGAAGATCAATTCAAGTGGGCTTTGTACCAACTTCTCTTTGTCTTCGTCAACTTTCACATAAAACCACTCTGACTTCCAGCCTGCCGGCCATTTGCTTCGGTAGCTAATAACAGGAAACTTTGTGGTTTTCCGATAGGCAAAATTGTAGCAACCAAAGTTATCATGTAATCCATCTTTTCTAGCCTTCGTCTGGTAATGCAGCTCATGAACTCGACAAAAGCTGTCGGCAAACGGCTCCACCGCCTAGCTTCGGAGGGCCCAGATATAAACACTAAGCCTAACGATAGCGTTAGGAGTCAACTGATGAAAGTAGATACCAAACTTCTTCAATACATCTGCAATAATCCCATGAAGGGGGAATCTCAACCCAGCTTTTAGAAAGCTCTTGAAAATGACTATTTCATCCTTCTCTGGCTTCGGGGTAGTTTCTTCTCCCCCGAAGCGAAGTAGCTTCTTCTGACTTTCACTGAAATAACCTGACTTTACCATCTTAGAGAGATCAGCCTTCGAAACGGTCGACTTTCCGAAGTCCAAGTGGCTGGGCTTACTTGGCATGGCAATGCGATAATCATCTTCGGGATCAGTTTCTTCAATGTTCTCATCTTCTGCTTCGGCAGTTGTTTGTTCTGCTTCAACAGTGGGGATTTCCTCCGAAGTTACCAGTCCGGATTGTTGCATTGCTTCGGAGATGGGAACAGTCTCCGAACCTTCAGCTTCGTCTCCTTCACGCTCAACCCTGGCAGTAGATCGCACTCTGGCCATTTAATTCTGAGTTTGTGGAAATTGAATACTTTTTTCTCCCGAAGCCTTTCCTTCTGACGAAGCAGACTTCGAGTTGGACCTTCGTTCGATTCCGAGAGTCAAGCTTTGGCTATGGTTAAAAATTTTGGCAGCAAAACAGTGCAAATAGCAATGAATGCTGTGGTAACTTCACACCTACCCGTCTGTTTATATAGTGCTGCAGGTAAGAAGGCGAAACGCCAGGATTTTTACACCAGGCGGACAGTCACTAGCACTCGCTGCGCGGTGGACCGCAGAGACCAAACAGTAACTCTGCAAGGTGGGCCTGACATGCGCTCGGAAATTGAATCGTTTCTCGACAACGAGCTCAGGGAAGGTGTTTTTTGGACCTTCGGCTTCCCGAAGCTTAAGAGGCTTTTTTCACGGATCAAGCTCGTTACGAAAAACGATCTAGCGCCGCGAAAGGGGCTACTGTTGGGGCCATGCTTCGTTGCGCCGAAGGTCTTGTAGGAAGAAGCAGCTTCGGCTGAAGTTGTCCCCAGGAGATGACCGAAGGTTCCTCTTCATGAAGCTTCGGTATTACAAACCGACTTAGAGATAGAATGACCTATTAATCCATAAAGGTCTGAGTCAATGTTGTAAACTTTTATGAGGGGCATAATTGTAATTCTTCACAGGCTGTGTCCTGTGTCTATAAATAGATGAACAGTACCCCCGTACTGTTCACGCTGACTTGTATTCGCTCGTGCGTCACGCTTGTATTTTTGCCTTCCGTCAAATCGAAGGTACAAATGTAATTCAATATTGTTTTTATTCTTCCATAATCATATAATGATGACACTTAATAATGTTATATGATTATTCATGTATTCTTTCATGTTTCATGTGCTTTTTCTTTTATCAATATAAATTATGATGATGAAGGTATGTCCTTCATAACCTTCGTCCGAAATCGTTATATCCTAAGGGAAATAACGCTTCGAAGGACGAAGGACATTAACCATTAACTTTTCTGTGTTGCCTTGTTCTTAATTCATAGCATTTGAGAACAAGTCCCCAACAAAGTGAAAATCAACACAAAGGTACGATTCTAGACTTAGTACATTGGTTTTTGTGTACTAACATATTTGTCTAAGTGCTAGAATCAGAGAAAATACAATTGGAAAAGACTTGGCTCGAGCAGCCAAGACTCTGCTCAGTCTGGGTACACCGGACTGCCTGGTGGTGCACCGGACAGTGTCCGGTGCGCCAGGCTGGCGTCTGGTCAACTGGCTGCTCTCGGTTCTCGACGGCGGTGTACGGCTATAAATCACCGGACTGTCCGGTGGTGCACCGGACTGTCCGGTGAGTCGGCTGCGGCGAAGTCGCCGCCCTCGGGAATCAAGTCAACAGCGTACGGCTATAATTCACCGGACTGTCCGGTGGTGCACCGGACTGTCTGGTGAGCCAACGGTCGGCCGGGCCAACGGTCGGCCGCGCAATCCGCTCGTGACGCGTGGCCGAGCCAATGGTCAGATGGGGGGCACCGGACTGTCCGGTGTGCACCGGACAGTGTCCGGTGCGCCAACGGCTCCAAATCTTCAACGGTCGGCTGCGCCAAAATAGGAAAGAAATCAGCACTGGACAGTGTCCGGTGGTGCACCGGACTGTCCGGTGCACCAACTGACAGAAGGAAAGAATTTCCTTCCTGGATTGCTCTCAACGGCTCCTAGCTGCCTTGGGGCTATAAAAGGGACCCCTAGGCACATGGAGGAGCATACCAAGCATACTTTGAGCATTATTGATCATTCACACTCCGTCTTTGCGCACTCATTTGACATTCTTAGTGATTTGAGCTCCGTTCTAGTGAGAACCTTATGATATTCATTTGAGCTCGAGCCTTGGCCGTGTGTGTGCGTATTGCTGTGGATTTATGTGTGTTGCTTCCCTCCCTTACTCTAGTGCTTTCACTTTGATCCTTGTTGTAAGGGCGAGAGACTCCAAGTTGTGGAGATTCCTCGCAAACGGGAAAGAGTAAAGAAAAGAAGAACACCGTGGTATTCAAGTTGATCATTGGATCACTTGAGAGGAGTTGAGTGCAACTCTCGTCCATTAGGACGCCACAACATGGAGTAGGCAAGTGTTGTACTTGGCCGAACCACGGGATAAATCTTCGTGTCTCTTGTGCTTGTTCTCACTGTGTCTATTGTGCTTCACAAGAGCTCTCCTTAGCCACTTGACTTCATTGTGCTAACTCCTAATCAAGTTTTGTGGCTTTAAGTTTCAAGTTTTTACAGGATCACCTATTCACCCCCCCTCTAGGTGCTCTCACCATCTCTTGCAGGACCGATGGTTCACCCACGCCCCTGGTACTCAGAGATCCTTCTCAACCCCAAGGCCAGCTTTCGAATCCCGACGCTCTCTCGAAACAACGCTGGTGGCGTACCTAACTCCCCCTCTTCTCTCTCTTGGCGAGGCGCACAGATTTCCTTGTGGAATTGATGTAGGGTCATGGGGTATGGCGAGAGGGCGTGATGTGCGAGTATAAGTACTCAGGTGACATCGGCAAGGCGATTGCAACCTTCGCCGCGATTCCTGTTGTTTTCTATTCAGCTCGATGCTAGCGGAGAGTGGACCTGGCTTCATGGGCCCACGCATCAGTGATAGACGATTAGGCATCGGCACACGTGAAGTGCCTAGCAGGCGAGTGTGGGAGATAGATATCACTGGGTCCTTACAAGCACTGAGACACTATTTTGTCTCGCTTGAGGCCAACCTCAGACGGGAGACGCTGTTCCGTCTCGCCCGAGGCCAACCTCGGACGGGAGATACAGTTTCGTCTCGCCCGAGGCTAGCTCTGAACGGGAGATGCAGTTCCGTCTCGCCTAAGGCCAACCTCGGACAAGAGATGCAGTTCCGCCTCGCCAAAGGCCAGCTCTGGGCAGGAGACGCAGTCCTATCTCGCTCGAGGCCAACCTCAGATAGGAGACGTTGTCCCGTCTCGCCCAAGGCCAACCTTTGGCCGAGAGACACGGTTTTGTCTCGCACGAGGCCAACCTCGGACGGGAGATGCTGTTCTGTATCGCCAGAGGCCATCCTCGAACGGGAGAAGCTATTCTGTCTCGCCCGAGGCCAACCTTGGGCAGGAGATGCAATCATGACTCGTCCGAAGCTAGCTTTGGGCTGGAGAAGCAGTAATGACTCGCCCGGGGCTAGCTCTGGGCAGGAGATAGTCACAACTCGTCCGAGGCTGATCTCGGGCGGGAGCCCAGAAATGCTCCATGAGACGCTTGATGGGCCTTCCGATGACTTGCCTGGCAAGGCATGCCCTCGGTCTGGCAACGAGGCTGGATGAGCTCGACCCGGGGAGGAAAAGACCAAACAACCAAGCCAAGTGCCGATATCTCGAGCAGGGAGGTTTAGCATACCCGAAGAGCAAGATACTCGGCGAGAACTTGGATGAAGGGCAACTGAATTTCGGATAAACAGGAATGCATGTCATGGACAGATTTAGATAGAGTTAGATAGTCATCACGGCTTGTAAAGGGACAACACTCTAGCCGTCTATATAAGGCCGAGGGGGTGCCCCTACGATCTCATCTCATCTCGGCTCATACCATCTCACCTTGTCAGACCCGATCACCATCTCAATTCCCAATAGTCCTCTCACAGCAACTACACTATAGCTAGATCAACGTGAGAACTCACCCTCTACCACCCATAGCTCATCTGTAACCCTTGTAAACTAGTGATACTGAAATACTCAGCCTCGACAGGAAGTAGGGTGTTACGCATTCCAGTGGCCCAAACCTATATAAACTCTTGTGTGATCTGACGTGCATCCACACGTACCATTGAGTCGCAATCAACGACGTCGTCCTGTCTAAAAGCATCACGTGGGAAGTTCCGTACATAAACACCGATAACTAGCATGCCAGGTAGGGGGTATGATGTCAATTCACGATGACTCCATAGCTATCGTCTTCAACACTCTAATCATCTTCAACGTCGGGGAGGTTTTCTGCTTTGGATCCCTCTCCTGCACGTGGATCGAGACGAGGACAAAACCAATCTGCTTTCCTACTATTGTCGTCCATCGAGAAGTGTTGCTCAGCACCGATCTGTTTCTTTGATCGGATCAACGCGGCTGTTCCTGCACGACGAGGAAGAAAAAAATCAAAATTAGTGGCTGTTGATACACACACAAGTGAAGATCTTCCACTATGTGAGTTACCTGCAGCAGTTGCAACATGCTATCCTCGGCATTCTTTAAAAAGCTTAGTTGTCATATTTAAATAACGTATCTATTTATGCCGATTAATTTTCATCTATCCGATGGGCTTGGTCTTAGATATTATTCATATTTAAGCATTCTCTTTGTAAACAATGCTACTCGAGCTATTTTCTGATTATTGTTTTCAGGAACACATTTTAATACTAGCGCAAAACTCGTATCTACAACGTGCTGAGATCATCTACCAGCACCATCGATGCTCCAAAATTTCCACCAGAAATACAGCAAGTTCTGTACTGGCGAAGGGCTATACGCCATCAACCAAGCGCATCACGACCCAAGTCTTAATTACTTGACGTTTTCCAAGGCTGAACCCTTGATGTCTCTGAATCTAGAGTACTCAACACTTTCCAAGTCTTAAATATCTTGTATTTCTCAAGGCTGAAGCCCTCGATGCCTACGGTCTATTATTGAATTATTTTACGGAACACTCTAAGTCATTGGATCACTCCAATTATACCAAGATCACCCATTTTAATTCTAGATCACCCAAGACTCCAGATCACTCAATTTATTGCTGGATCATCGGAATTAATTGGATCAACTCTGAACTACTCGCTTTATTTCGGATCATTCATATTAATTTCTAGATCATTATTTTTTACAGTATCATTATTTCTGGATCAGTGATATTACCTCAGATCGCTTGGGTTAGTTCTGGATCGCTCGTGGTTTCATATTACTCATATCACTTTGCGTACTTCCTCGAATTACTTTTTGGCACATGGCCTGCATCGACACTATTTTCTGTCACATCTCATGTTTAGTTGAGGCAAATCTTCTCTATTGCATCTTGTGTTTCGCTGAGTTATATTTTCTGTCGCATCTTTCTGAATCACAGCTCGCCAACCCTAATCGTCTCCACATCATGGTCGATTCACTCATACTACTTCTACATCATCTTCCTGGGTCATTAACACCTACTCAAATCATATCTACACCACTCACGTAACTGGCGTCATGAACTCTATATGGCCACTGCTAACATAGGGTGATCGTCTGCCCCGCTGGAACTACATGCTCTCACTAACTTAGAAAAGGGTGACCTCTACACCCTCCTCATGAAGCAATCGACTTGGGTATCGGTGCTTGACCCAGGTTCGGTGTTACATGCTCTCACTAAGTCAGAAAAGGGTGATCTCTACACCCTCCTCACGAAGCAATCGACTTGGGCCTCGGTATTCGACCTAGTTCAGTGTTAGATGCTCAGATGCTCTCGCTAAGTCAGACAAGGGTGATGTTGGGGGCCTTCGTCCTCCGAAGGTC
This sequence comes from Zea luxurians, assembly GCA_029449295.1. Lineage (NCBI taxonomy): Eukaryota > Viridiplantae > Streptophyta > Magnoliopsida > Poales > Poaceae > Zea > Zea luxurians. The sequence continues at coordinate 9,611,505 of JAOPSE010000034.1, forward strand.
CTCAAAAACATGATTTCACAATGTCTTCCAAGTGGATTATATGAACAGGTATTTTCGGATTCAGAATTATGGATATGGAGCACGACCAGGACGAAGCCTGAACCAGACGAAGGTCGAGGGCAGCCGAAGCTGTGCACAGGGAAGCTTCGGCGCGATGGCATAAGGGGGAACCGACTTAAAGATGAAAAGACTTCGGGGGCCTCGATAGATTTCCATAAACCGTTAACAAATGTAATGGACATGGATGTAATTTTACGTGGGCTGCGTCCTGCGTCTATAAATAGATGAACAGTACTCCCGTACTGTTCACGCTGACTTGGCATTGGCTTTTGCGTCACGTTTGTACTTTTACCTTCTCCCAGGACCGAAGGTACATTTGTAATTTGAAATCATTTCTATTTCTCCATGTTAATAAAATAGAAATGATTCTATGTTGATGTTTATATTTCACGCTTTATATGAATCCTTCGGCATTATTTATTATATTCACAAAGGTATGTCTCTTGTGACCTTCGTCCTAAAGCATTATTTCCCGGAGGGGTGTAATGTTTCGAGGGACGAAGGACCTTTATATTTAACATTTTCTGTGTTGCCTTGTTCTTAACTCTTAGCATTTGAGAACAAGCCCCCAACAGGTGACCTGTACACCTCCTCGAGCAATCAGCTTATGTCTCGGTGCCTAATAACATAACACAAGGTTAACATCAAATTTCATACATATCTATTTTAGAATATTAGATTTGTCCTAAGAGTTCGGGTACCCATTTTCTAATTCCGTGCATATCTATTTTAAAATATTAGATATGTGATTGACGACGACGTTGAGTCTCCGGTGAGCAATTGCTCGTGCACAACTGCATCAAGGGGGACGCCAGGAGATAGAGAGCCATGCCTACAATGGACGGCGGCACGACTGTGTGGTGGTGTTACCCAATGAGAGCTTGTTCAGTTTTACCCCAATCCATATGGATTGAGGGGGTTGAGGGGGTTTCAATCCCTAGTAAGTCAAAATTTCGTCTAATCCATATCAATCCCCTCCAATCCATATGAATTGAAAATAACCGAACAAGCCCTGAGGAATTTCGCCCACCGCTGACATAATCCACACCGGTGCGGCTACCATCATGTCCCCGGGAACTCCGTGAAACTCACGGGGCCGCACGCGTGCTTCAACCGGCCACGCAGGCGAGGGGCGATTGCAGCGGATCTCCTTCTCTCCCTCAGTGCTAATGGCGGCTCTTAGTAGGCTACGCAGCGGTAGAAAACTCTCTTTGGACCGCCTAGCTAGAAGGGTGCAGGACATTCCTATATATGTGCCCCAAAGCTAGGGGATTAACATCTGGCGGGTCCAGTGGATATAGGAGATCTTAACGAACTCCCAGTGATCATGGAAGGTGGTTACAGCATGGTTGAAGACAGCTCTGGAAGCCTTGTCCGACCCGGCGGTGAACACAAGTGACGCGCGCGACAAATGGCTGTTTGACGAATGGGTCTGCGGTGCCAGCGAGGGGAGGTGGGTTCAAGGCTTCAAGCGGGTGGCTAAATAAGGGACTGACGGGAGGGCCCCATCTAGCAACGGTAGTAGGTAAGGCACGTTGTTTGACTGGTGGGCGTGGCCCGTTTGTCGACGTCAGGGCACGTGCGGGCTGGCCGATGAAGGTGGCTGGGTCGGGGGGAGGATCTTGGCCCAACATTCATTTTTACTTTTTCTTTTTTGTATTTTCTTTTCTACTTTGTTTGTTTTATACTCTCATCCCTATTTATTTATTCCAAGTTTAATTCAAATTCATTTTTGGTTTTGGGGTTTCAAACTCAAATTTAAATGCACAATCAAAATCCCAGCATGGATGAATTTCATTTTTATCTTATTATTCATTAATTCTAGCACTTAGACATGATGTGTCCTATTTGCTTGAAAAAATAACCTAAAATAAAATAAAACACACATAATTAACTTTCCCCTTTATTATTGGATTTTGGGTATTACACTAAAGAGGAAGGAGGATTGATGGGCCATTGAGCCAGTTTTGGTTGGACTAAAAAATAATTTCTCTAATTTTAAAATATTCACTGAATGCCCACGGACGAGAGATAAAATCCATACCCGACTCGATTTTATCAAGGGCTAGGTGCGGGCAAGACCCGCAAGTCAATTTTCGTGCCTGAACCTAAACTCGACGAGTCAGATATCCAACAAATATCTGAGCCCATAGTTAACGTTGCCACTCCTAGAGCAGGTAATAACCTTTGACCGTTAAACTAAGGAATATTTGGAGCTTTGGAGGATGCTAGCATTCAAAATGCTAAACAACAACCTAATATAACATTGTACTTAGGCTAACACATTTTGGCATCAAAATTACTCAACCCACCACCGGTTACACAACACATGTTCATAGATAATGAGTACACTACACACCAATATATCTACCACATTCAACCAAGATAACATACGAGTACATGATATACCACTATATGCGCAGTGCAACGAAAGAATAGCACAACGATGTAGTAGAAATAGTCGTACGTCCTCGCGTACCATCAATAGCAGCATGTTCACACATGCTCCTCATGTCGTTGTTGATTAACACTATAACAACAACGTCTCTATGGTATCCACACATACGAGGATAAAACATTGCAACACTAGTGTACTAGCACCACAACAACATCTCTATGGTATCTACACGTGCGAGGATAAAACGTTGCAAGCCGATGTACTAGCACCACAAGTGCAGCAAGAGGAAGGGTAGCGGTGGAATGAATATCCACAACTATAGGGAGAGAGAAGACGGTGGCTAGGATGTGTCGGTTTCTTCTAGTATATTTGTCCTTCGTATATATAGATATATTTTAATGGGCTTTACCTTAAAAGTCCATTAGTGTTCTCATGAATCATGGTTATCTCTTGGATATATAATCAATGATCTCTCAATTACACTAGAGTCAATCATTTACGCAACTATTCCAACTCCTTAAGTTTGTGACCCATTAGATTCATGTGTAGTCAGCCATCACCAAAATCATTTTCGAGCCATTAGTGAGAGTTGTCTTCTCTTTATGAAGTGTATTTGTCTTGACCCATCTTCTATGACATTTCAAATGCCACTAACTTGCCAATGACAAGTGTTAGGGTCATTTTCAAGTCCTTAGGTAGCAGAAGATAGTGATGATGCTTGCATATTTGTCATATGGAAGTATGAATATGATCTTCCTCACAATGTCTACATAACCTACCTTTGATAGTCCAACAGATTTGAGCTCATTAATGATTAGATTTAGTTGAGAATACAAATCTCTAACAAGATCATTCTCTTTCATTTCAAAAGAATAGTAATTTTTAATAGGTAGAAAATATTTTTTCTCACAGACATTACTTAAGTTGTCATGAAGTTCATGTAATTTTAACCAATCTTCATTAGCTTTAGTAAGTGTAAATATTTGGATAAAAATATTTGGCTCTAGCATTGAGATAAACTTCTTTTTATAACTCTCAATTGGTTTTTCAGGATTCTTTAAGGGTTTCATCCTGTTGTGAGTCTCCAAACACCTAGATCAATAGCTTCTTGGTAGAAAAACTATTGAAAGTCGCCTAGAGGGGGGTGAATAGGCGTAATCTGAAAATTATAAACTTAAGCACAAACTACAAGCCGGGGTTAGCGTTAGAAATGAATTCGAGTTCGAGAGAGAGGGGGAAAACAAAACAAAAGCAAATGAAGCTGATGACACGGTGATTTGTTTTACCGAGGTTCGGTTCTTGAGAACCTAGTCCCCGTTGAGGTGGTCACAAAGACTGGGTCTCTTTCAACCCTTTCCCTCTCTCAAACGGTCACTTAGATCGAGTGAGCTTTCTTCCTTGATTTCTCGGGTCACTTAGACCCCGCAAGGACCACCACACAATTGGTGTCTCTTGCTTCGCTTACAAGGCTTTGAGAATAAGAATGAGAGAAAGAAGAAAGCCAACCAAGCAACAAGAGCAACAAAGAAACACAAGAACGATCCTCTCACAAGTCCTAAAGCACTAGAATTGAATTGGGGACTTTGATTGGATCGGAGGCTTTGATTTGTGTCTTGGAGTGTTGCACTTTGCTCTTGTATTGAATGAGGAGTGATGAATGCTTGGATGGTTGGAGTGGAGGTGGTTGGGGGTATTTATAGCCCTCAACCACCAAAACAACCGTTGGGGTGGCTGCTGTCGATGGGCGCACCGGACAGTCTGGTGCGTCAGCCACGTCACCCAACCGTTAGGGTTCTGGAGCTTCTGACCGTTGGAGCGCTGACTTCTTAGGGCACCGGACAGTCTGGTGCCGCACTGGACAGACACTGTTCAGTGTTCGGTGCGCCTCTGACGGGAGGCTCTGACTCTGCGCGCGCTGTTCTTCACTGTAGCTCTGAATCTCCAGCTTTTGCAGTCGACCGTTGCACCGAGTAGTCGTTGCTCCGCTGGTGCACCGGACAGTCCGGTGGGACACCGGACAGTCCGGTGAATTATAGCGAAGCGCGCTCTAAGAAACCCGAGAGTGGCCAGTTCACGACTGTACGGTCCTAGTGCACCGGACACTGTCCGATGGCACACGGGACAGTCCGGTGCGCCAGACCAGGGCACACTCAAGTTTCTTGCTCCTTTGAATTTGAACCCTAGCTTTAATCTGTTATTGGTTTATGTTGAACCTTTATGCACCTGTAGAACATGTATTCTAGAGTAAACTAGTTAGTCCAATATTTGTGTTGGGCATTCAACCACCAAAATTAATTATGGAAAAGGTTTGACCCTATTTCCCTTTCAATCTCCCCCTTTTTGGTGATTGATGCCAACACAAACCAAAGCAAATGTATAAGGGCAGAATTGAACTAGTTTGCATAATGTAAGTGCATAGGTTACTTAGAATTAAACCAATTTGTAATTTTGCTAGATATGCATGGTTGCTTTCTTTTACTTAACATTTTGGACCACGCTTGCACCACTTGTTTTGTTTTTGCAAATTATTTGGAAAAGTATTTTCAAAATCTTTTGCAAATGGTCAAAGGCATATGAGTAAGATTGTAAGAAGAATTTTCAAGATTTGAAATTTTCTCCTCCTATTTCAAATGCTTTTCCTTTGACTAAGCAAAATTCCCCCTGAATGAAATTCTCCTCTTAGTGTTCAAGAGGGTTTTACCAATTTTTGTAAATACCAATTGAACAAGATCAAATACATTTAGATACCGATTTGAAAAATTCTTTAAAATATTGAAGTTGGTGATGGTGCGGTCCTTTTGCTTTGGGCTTAATATTTTCTCCCCCTTTGGCATTACGCACCAAAAACAGAGAACGTTGGAGCCCTTTTGATATTTTCTCCCCCATTGATAATACAAATATGAGTGAAAGATTATACCAATATGGAGAGATGGTAGAATACCAGCAAAGGGTAAGTAATACCGATGGAATTTGAGTGGAAGCATTGTCTTTGCCGACTACTCCATTTCCCTTTCAATCTAAGACTACACAAGAAATACTCATGGAAGCACATTAGTCTTAGCTTTGGCACAAGAAGAATAAGAAATATGTATATGTACCAAATAAAAGAAATATGATCAAAGGTATATAAATGAGCTATGTGTGCAATGTCGTTTCAATCAAAATTCCGAGAATCAAGAATATTTAGCTCATTCCTAAGTTTGCTAAAGGTTTTCTCATCTAATGGCTTGGTGAAGATATCGGCTAATTGATCCTTGGTGTTTATATAGGCTATCTCGATATCCCCCCTTTGTTGGTGATCCCTCAAAAAGTGATACCGAATGTCTATGTGCTTAGTGCGGCTATGTTCAATGGGATTCTCCGCCATGCGGATAGCACTAGGGATGGCAATCGGGCGGGTAGTACACGGATATATAGTTCGCGAATCCATACCCGCGAGACAAAACTCAACCCATACCCGTACCCATAAACGTTCGTGGGTATGGATCAGTATCCATACCCGTAACCGTCGGGTATCCGCTATCCAGTGGATACCCGTTAACCGCCCGCCCACTACAATTTTAGCATTAAACACCAAATAACAATTTTATTACATTTCAAAATAATTATCATTCCAATAGCATTAAATGATAATTTCAGCACCAAACAACATGTTATGGATAAAAATTAAAAAAATAAGAATTTATGACAATATATAAATCCGGATGGCCCACATATTAGATATCCATTGGGTAACGGGTATGGATACTGGATATCCATACCCGCGAAAAAAATATCCGTGGATACCTTATTATATCCATAACCATACCCGCGGATATCAAATTGCACCATACCCATATCCAATGGATAATTATCCGCGGTTATTTACCCATACCCGTACCCGTTGCCATCCTTAGATAGCACTCTCATTGTCACATAGGAGAGGGACTTTGCTCAATTTGTAGCCATAGTCCCTGAGGCTTTGCCTCATCCAAAGTAATTGCGCACAACAATGGCTTGCGGAAATGTACTCGGCTTCGGCGGTAGAAAGAGCTACTGAGTTTTTTTTCTTTGAAGCCCAAGACACCAAGGATCTCCCCAGAAACTGACAAGTCCTTGATATGCTCTTCCTATCAATTTTACACCCTGCCCAGTCAGCATCAGAATATCCTATTAAATCAAAGGTTGATTCCCTAGGGTACCATAGCCCAAACTTAGGAGTGTAAACTACATATCTCATGATTCTTTTCACGTCTCTAAGGTGAACTTCCTTAGGATCGGCTTGGAACCTTGCACACATGCATACAGAAAGCATAATATCTGGTCGAGATGCACATAAATAGAGTAAGGATCCTATCATCGACCGGTATACCTTTTGATCTACGGATTTACCTCCCATGTCGAGGTCGAGATGCCCATTGGTTCCCATGGGTGTCTTGATGGGCTTGGCATCCTTCATTCTAAACTTCTTAAGTATGTCTTGAATGTACTTGGTTTGGCTGATGAAGGTGCCCTCTTGGAGTTGCTTGATTTGAAATCCTAAAAAATATCTCAACTCCCCCATCATTGACATCTCGAATTTTTGAACCATAATCCTACTAGACTCTTCAGAAGTAGATTTGTTAGTAGACCCAAATATGATATCATCAACATAAATTTGGCATACAAACAAATCATTTGCAATAGTTTTAGTAAAGAGAGTAGGATCGGCCTTGCAGACTTTGAAGCCTTTAGTGATAAGAAAATCTCGCAGGCATTCATACCATGCTCTTGGGGCTTGCTTGAGCCCATAAAGCGCCTTTAAGAGTTTATTGTAGCACCCAAGATCCTAATTTTGAGATTTAAGGACATTCTTTAAAAATTTAAAATCTAAAGTGCCTTTTAACAAAATTACGAATGGGGGATAGTTTACTAAAGTTTAATAAATGATAAATACATAATTTTGTCTATGTATTTAAACCATTAAATGGGTGGTGAAATACTTTATATGATCATTCATGTTGAAATATATATATTTGAGAGCATTGGTCTAAATGGAATAAATAAAAAAATATATTAATTCCATCATAATGGATTCTTATTGTGCATTTTGTTTGAAATAGCAATTCAAACTCAGATTCAAAATTTAATTCAATTTGCAATAGAAAACAGAAAATAAAACAAAAAAAGAAAATGAAACAACCTGCTATTGGGCCAAATTCTCTTCTGCGCGGCCCACTCACCTCACCTACCCTGCCTCCGCGCCCACGCGCATCAGCGCCAACTGGCTAGCGGGCCCACTTCGCAGCCACCAGGGATAACGCGCCCATCATCTCTGCCTCTGGTGCGTGGGGCTGCCTCGTCAATCTCCCTCCAACAGATTGCATGCGTCTTCCTCCGCACGCGCACCTGACGGGGAGAAATCGGCGTGGTTGTTGAAGATCCGCTCGGTGTAATTCGGAGAAGATTCGACCGTGTGAATGAGTGTATATGTTCGTGGATCCGCAGAGCCCTCCCCATCCTTTTATTAACCCTTTAGACGAACGCCAGGAAGCCAGAACATGAACTCGCAGTCGTGCCGCTCGGCGGAAGCAAGAAGAGAGAGAGAGCCGAGGGTCACTGCGTCGGAGCCAAACGAGGAGACAAGGTGGGTCCTACGGCCGGGGTGCCGCCGCTGTGGATTCCGCTCGCTCGCCGTCAACCTCCCTGGCGAGTCCTGCTCCCTGTTCTAAAGACACCCTATCCGAGCAAGCACCACACCGCAGAGAGAGCTCCATGTTTTCGCCTAGCGTTCCGCGTCTGCATGTCGTTCGGAGATTGTGTGTGGTAGAAAAAAAGGAGGGAAAGCGCCAGCAAGCAAAACGATGGAAGTCATGGCAGGGTGCCTATACCGTCCTGTGGTGGACCTCCGCGCCGCCACTGAATCCATCCGACTGGCGCACGTGGAGCATGGGTTCTTCTACGTGACCAACCATGGAGTGGACCACGACCTGCCGAGTCGGTGTTCGGGGATAACAGGGGGGATCTTCAACCTACCTATGGAGGAGTGGAGCACAGAACCCGCGCTTCGCCATGGACCCGCTAATCACCATGGACCGCCCCCTCCGTTGCCTGCGAACCCCAGTATGGAGCCTTCATCCTGTTCCCCTACGTCTTATCTGCGCGTAGCGTACCTTAGATTAGAATTTCGGGCCCAGGAGCGGTGAATGGGTGGTCTGGCTATGGCATCCGTCGTAGGGGGAGAAACGGCGCTGCCACATCTGGTATTCGCGTGGAGAAAAAGTACTGTGGCCATAGATCTTGAAATCCACGGTCGCAGTTGATGTGCACGTACCCCTTTCCTGAGATTAATCTGTGCCGTCGATCGACCCACGAATGAATCAGATGAGATCATGGTGTGGGGGTGCTCCTAGCCGTCTGATCAAAATCGGACGGCTAGAACTGCATACCGGTTCGGTAGGGTTTGAATCTAATCTGATCCGCTCGATCGTAATCCAACGGCCCACTATCGTCGATACCCCTTCGCCGTGATTTTTAGCTAAAGAGCCCCTGAAATATTCACGAATCAACCCGCAGTCCTCACGGGAGTTGTTTGTGTCTGGTTGACTTTTGCAAGTTTAACCTCGGGCTTCTCTGTATTAGTGTGCTTAGTCCAGGGACTTAAGGAAATAGGGAAAACAAAATAGAAAATACTTTTCTAGTACAAAAATGATCCTAGAACTTGTGTAATTCCTAGAAAATCCATTTTTGCTCCGAATTGAGTCATTCATGTGGCAATAATTTTGTATTAATATTGTCTATCAACCAGTAACACTGTTTAGCCATGAAACTTGAATTAAAATTATTCATTTGGATTAATCTATTCTAAGCACTAAATAATCTCGGAAATTCATATCTCCTCCGTTTTAAATCCGATTTGACTCGTTCAAGTTGTGTTAGTCTCGTACAAATATTTACTATGCAATAACAACATTTATTATATCATGTCTCATTATTTTATGATTAGATCTTTATTTAACCTATGTTGGTTAGTCTTGTTAATCTACTCACCATTATAATCTACTAAAATATGATCTAAGGTCAATTTATAATGTAGATTAAAATGTAGATAGTTATTTAGAGAATAACCTCTCATATGATTTATATTAACCAATTTATAATATACTTTAATATTTTAATCACATAAATCCTCTATAAAATCATAACTTCTTAATCGCGACTCCGATCTTAGTAGTTATCGATCCCGCGATCTCGTAGCAATGCGTAGATTATTATTACACAGTTTTATTCTTATGATTGGTGTGATGTTAATTTTGTCTATACCATATTTGTTTGTATTGCTACGACTAGCGCGAGGACACGTGTCATCTGAAAAGCAAGTTGGTACCTGGAATCTCAAGTGCCAGGCAAGTTGTGCCTTTGATCCACTTTTGTTACCCAATAATGTTCTTTAATATCACTTATTCATGCATAGGTTTAATTTTGATGGGACCTAATAGGTCACCCTAGTCTGTTTATCCATTTACCTTGTTTACCCCTGAATCATATGGGTAGTTATGCTAATGCTTTACATGGTTTTGGGTTAATATTTCATTATATCCATGTTCCAGTTATTATGTTATTTTATTTATGTTCATGACAAGATCATTATATTATTGTTAATTGGAACATGGAGCTTAACTTGAGAAACACGTGCCACCACAAGGGAGGAATGGGACCTCTTGGCTAACTAATTAGGAAAGCTAGTGGAAGACTATCTTACCCGAAGGGGGCAAGGTAGTTGGGGAGTTGCATGCAAGGAGGTTCTCGGGTTGATTTTGCTGCGATGGCGGTCAGACGAGGGATTCTTGCAAGTGCTCTTCCCATAAACTGTAGCGGGTTTTCGGAAGCTAGTGGAACTTTGTAAAGGCCTCGTAGTGGATCCCTAGCCATTCACCTTGGTAGTGTCTAAGGGTCTAGCTAGCCCTGGCGACATGGGAAACACGACTTGTGGGTAAAGGGTACAACCTCTGCAGAGTGTAAAACTGGTATACTAGCTGAGCTCACGGTCATGAGCAGCTCAGGACTCTCTGATGATTAAATTATGGAACCTAAACTCAATTTGTCATATGCATTTTCATGGGATTTGTTATTAATTTTGTTCTAATGTTTTATTATGGTTTGGTATTCACTTACATTTAGTAACTGCTAATAAAATTTTGACCAACTAATTAAAAGCAATGCTCAGCTTTAACCCCTATCATTGATCAGCCTTACACTTCACATGAGCTCCCACCTTTGGCGAGTTCATACCACATTATTCCCCACAACTTGTTGAGCGATGAACATGTGTTAGCTCACCCTTGCTGTTTCACACCCCCCATAGGTCAAGAGCAGGTACCACTAGATGAGGCGCATGGTGGATGTTGCACTGTGTTCGTGAGAGGTCTAGGTCGTCGTCTCCTAGTTGACTTTCTGGCGCCAAGGATGGATTTTAGATCCTGTTATATTTATATTTTATTTTGTAAGACTTCCGCTATGTAATAAATACTCTGATGTTATTGTGACATTTATCTCTATACACTTTGTTATTATATATGTTGTCTTCTTGGCGCATGTATGAGATGCACCCGGCTTTGTCCCTTAAAACCGGGTGTGACATTTATAGACATGGTTAGGGTACTCACTGTCTTCAAAGCCGGGAGGTTGCTCAACATAGACCTCTTCCTTGATTGGTCCATTGAGGAAGGCACTTTTCACGTCCATTTGGTAAAGCTTGAAGCCATGGTAAGTAGCATAGGCAAGTAATATGCGAATTGACTCAAGCCTAGCTACGGGTGCATAAGTTTCATCGAAATCCAAACCTTCGACTTGTGAATAACCCTTAGCCACAAGTCGGGCTTTGTTCCTTATCACCACACCATGCTCATCTTGCTTGTTCGGAATACCCATTTGGTACCTATAACATTTTGAATAGGACGTGGAACTAAATGCCATACCTCATTCCTCGTGAAGTTGTTGAGCTCCTCTTGCATTACCAGCACCCAATCCGAATCTCTTAAGGCATCCTCTACCCTGTATGGCTCAATAGAGGAAACAAAAGAGTAATGTTCACAAAAATGTGCGACTCGAGATCGAGTAGTTACCCCCTTATGGATATCACCAAGAATGGAGTTGACGGGGTGATCTCTTTGAATCGTCTGGTGGACTCTTGGGTGTGGCAGTCTTTGACCCTGAATTCCTTGTTCATCTTCCTTATCTTGATTAGCTTCATCTCCCCCTTGATCATTGCCCTCCTCTTGAGGTGACTCATCCTCTTGATCTTCTTCTTCATCATCTTGAGCCTGTTCCTCATCTTGAGTTGGTGGAGATGCTTGCACGGAAGATGACAGTTGATCTTATGCTAGTGGAGGCTCTTCGGATTCCTTAGGTCACACATCACCATTGGACATGTTCCTTAGCGCGACGCACGGAGCCTCTTCATCATCTAATTCATCAAGATCAACTTGCTCCACTTGGGAGCCATTAGTCTCATCAAACACAATGTCACAAGAAACTTCAACTAGTCCAGTGGACTTGTTAAAGACTCTATATGCCCTTGTGTTTGAATCATATCCTAGTAAAAAAACCTTCTATAGCCTTAGGAGCAAATTTAGATTTTCTACCTCTTTTGACAAGAATAAAACATTTGCTACCAAAGACTCTAAAATATGAAACATTGGGCTTTTTACTGGTGAGGAGTTTGTATAATGTCTTCTTGAGGATTCGGTGAAGATATAACCGATTGATGGAGTAGCAGGCGGTGTTAATCGCCTCAGCCCAAAACCGGTCTGGTGTCTTGTACTCATCAAGCATGGTCCTTGCCATGTCCAGTAGAGTTCGATTTTTCCTCTCCACTACACCATTTTGTTGAGGTGTGTAGGGAGAAGAGAACTCATGCTTGATGCCCTCTTCCTCAAGAAAGCCTTCAATTTGAGAGTTCTTGAACTCTGTCCCATTATCGCTTCTTATCTTTTTTATTCTCAATCCGAACTCATTTTGAGCCCGTCTCAAGAATCCCTTTAAAGTCTCTTGGGTTTGTGATTTTTCCTGCTTTCCTGCTTGACATGTGCTACAAACCTTGTCTTTCTCAAAATGAACATTTGTTAGTCCCAAAATGTGCTCTTCCTTTAGAAGCTTGTGAAGATTCTTCATTCCAACATGGGCCAGTCGACGATGCCAGAGTCAACCCATATTAGTCTTAGCAATTACGCAAGTGTTAAGTTTAGCTCTATTAAAATCAACTAAGTATAGATGACCCTCTAACACTCCCTTAAATGCTACTGAATCATCACTTCTTCTAAAGACAGTAACACATATATCACTAAAAAGACAGTTGTAACCCATTTTGCATAATTGAGAAACTGAAAGCAAGTTATAGTCTAAAGAATCTACAAGAAAAACATTGGAAATAGAATGGTCAAGAGATATAGCAATTTTACCAAGTCCTTTGACCAAACCTTGATTTCCATCCTCGAATGTGATAGCTCTTTGGGGATCTTGGTTTTTCTCATAGGAGGAGAACATCCTTTTCTCCCCTGTCATGTGGTTTGTGCATTCGCTATCAATTATCCAGCTTGAGCCCCCGGATGCATAAACCTGCAAAACAATTTAGGCCTTGTTCTTAGGTACCCAAACGGTCTTGGGTCCTTTCACATTAGAAACAAGCACCTTGGGTACCCAAACACAAGTCTTTGAACCCTTGTGTTTGCCCCTAGCATATTTGGCAACTACTTTGCCTGATTTGTTAGTTAAAACATAAGATGCATCAAAAGTCTTAAATGAAATAATAGGCTCATTTGATGCAGCAGGAGTTTTCTTTTTAGGCATTTTAACATGGGTAGAATGCCTAGAGCTAGATGCCTCATTCTTATAATAAAAGCACGATGAGAAACATAATGAGATTTTCTAGCATGAATCCTCCTAATTTTGTGCTCAGGATAATTTGTAGGATATAAAATGTAACCCTCATTATCCTGAACCCTTGCCCTTAACAAAATTAGACAATTTCTTAGGGGCATTAAGCTTGACATTGCTTCCTTGTTGGAAACCAATGCCATCCTTAATGCCAGGGCGTCTCCCATTATGGAGCATGCTTCTAGCAAATTTAAATTTTTCATTTTCAATCTCATGCTCATTGATTTTAGCAGTTAATTGAGCTATGTGATCATTTTGTTGTTTAATAAAAGCAAGGTGATCATCAATAGCTTCAACATTAACATCTCTACATCTAGTGCAAATAGAAACATGGTCAACAGTAGATGTAGATGGTTTGCAAGCATTTAAATTATCAATCTTAGCATGTAAAATAACATTCTCATTTCTAAGACTGGAAATAAAATCATTGCAAACATTCAAATCTTTAACCTTAGCAATTAATTTATCATTCTCAGTTCTAAGGCTAGAAATGGATTCATTTAATTTATCAATCTTAGCAATTAAACTAGAATTTTCATTTCTAAGATTGACAATTGAATCATTACAAGCATTTAACTTCTCAACCTTAGCAACTAAATTAGCATTCTCAGTTCTAAGGTTGGAAATAGTGTCATGGCAAATGCTAAGCTCTTTAGTCAGGTTTTCACATTTTTCTATCTCCTGAGCATAAGCATTTTTTACTTTAACATGCTTTTTATTTTCCTTAATAAGGAATTCCTCTTGGCTATCCAAGAGTTCATCCTTCTCATGAATGGCTCCTATCAATTCATTCAATTTCTCTTTTTGTTGCATGTTAAGGTTGGCAAAAAGAGTAAGCAGACCATCTTCATTTTCACTAGAGCTACCCTCATAACTAGATGTTGTATATTTGGTGGAGGCTCTAGATTTTACCTTCTTTTTGTTGTCCTTCGCCATGAAGCACTTGTGGCCGATGTTGGGGAAGAGGAGGCCCTTGTTGAAGGCGATGTTGGTGGTGTCCTCGTCGGAGAAGGAGTCAGTGGAGCTCTCATCGGAGTCCCATTCCCGACATACGTGGGCAATGCCCTTCTTCTTGTAGTACGTCTTCTTCTCCTTCTTCCCATTCTTGTCGTCGCCCCTGTCACTATCACTAGACATAGGACATTTAGTGATAAAATGACCGGGCTTACCACATTTGTAGCACACCCTCTTGGAGCGAGGTTTGTAGTCTTTCCCCTCCTTTGCTTGAGGATTTGGTGGAAGCTCTTGATGATGAGCGCCATTTCCTCATTGTCGAGCTTGGAGGCGTCGATTGGAATTCTACTTGTAGATTCCTTCTTCTCTTCTTTCGTCGCCTTGAATGCGACGGGTTGCACCTCGGGTGTGGAGGTGGCGCCTTGCTCCAAGTTGACAATGTGTTTGGAGCCTTTGACCATTAGTTCAAAGCTCACAAACTTTCCTATTACTTCCTCGAGATACATTAGCTTATATCTAGGATCACCACATATTAATTGAACTTGAGTAGGGATTACGAAATACGAGTGATCTAAGAATAACCTTGACCATTTCATGGTCATCCCATTTTGTGCTCCTGAGGTTGCGCACTTGATTCACTAAGGCCTTGAGCAAGTTATACATCGCTTGTGGCTCCTCTCCTTGGTTGAGGACGAATCGGCCGAGCTCCCCCTCGATCGTCTCCCGTTTGGTGATCTTGGTCACCTCATCTCCTTCGTGTGCCGTCTTGAGGACGTCCCAAATTTCTTTGGCCATCTTTAACCCTTGCACCTTATTATACTCCTCTCGACAAAGGAGGTGAGGAGTATAGTTGTGGCTTAGGAGTTAAAGTGCCGAATTTGGTTGGCCTCGTCCGAGTCGTAGTCCTTGTCCCCCACCTTCGGTACCTGCGCTCCATACTCAACAATATCCCATATGCTTTTGTGGAGTGAGGTTAGGTGATGCCTCATTTTATCACTCCACATAGAATAATCCTCACCATCAAAATATGGTGGTTTGCCTAAGGGAACAGAAAGTAATGGAGTGCACTTAGAAATGCAAGGATAGCGGAGGGGCATCTTACTATACTTCTTGCGCTCATGGCGCCTAGAAGTAGTGGATGACGAGTCGGAGCCGAAGGTGGAGGGCGATGAAGAGTCGGTCTCGTAGTAGACCACCTTCTTCATCTTCTTCTTCTTGTCGCCTCTCCGATGGGTCTTGTTGGAGGAAGAGGATTCCTCCTTTTGCTTGTGGCCGGACTCCCTTGAGAGGGTTCTCCCCGAGCTTGTGGGCTTGTCGCCGGTCATGATCTCTCTCTTGGCATGATCTCCCGACATCACTTCGAGTGGTTAGACTCTAATGAAGTACTGGGCTCTTATACCAATTGAAAGTCACCTAGAGGGGGAGTGAATAGGCGTAATCTAAAAATTATAAACTTAAGCACAAACTACAAGTCGGGGTTAGCGTTAGAAATGAATTCGAGTCCGAGAGAGGGGGAAAAACAAATCAAAAGCAAATGAAGCGGATGACACAGTGATTTATTTTATCGAGGTTCGGTTCTTGAGAACCTAGTCCCCGTTGAGGTGGTCACAAAGACCGGGTCTCTTTCAACCCTTTCCCCCTCTCAAACGGTCACTTAGACCGAGTGAGCTTTCTTCCTTGATTTCCTGGGTCACTTAGACCCAGTAAGGACCACCACACAATTGGTCTCTCTTGCTTCGCTTACAAGGCTTTGAGAATAAGAATGAGAGAAAGAAGAAAGCCAACCAAGCAACAAGAGCAATAAAGAAACACAAGAACGATCCTCTCACAAGACCTAAAGTAGTAGAATTGAATTGGGGACTTTGATTGGATCGGAGGCTTTGATTTGTGTCTTGGAGTGTTGCACTTTGCTCTTGTATTGAATAAGGAGTGATGAATGCTTGGATGGTTGGAGTGGAGGTGGTTGGGGGTATTTATAGCCTCAACCACCAAAACAACCGTTGGGGGTGGCTGCTGTCGATGGGCGCACAGGACAGTCCGGTGTGCCACCGGACACTGTCCGGTGCGCCAGCCTGAGAGCACCTAGAGGGGGGTGAATAGGTGATCCTGTAAAAACTTGAAACTTAAAGCCATAAACTTGATTAAGTGTTAGAGCAATAAAGCCAAGTGGCTAGAGAGGAGTTCTTGCTAAACACGATAACCACAAAGAAATCAACACAGAGAGGCACAGTGGTTTATCCTGTGGTTCGGCCAAGTCCAATACTTGCCTATTCCACGTTGTGGCGTCCCAACGGATGAGGGTTGCACTCAACCCCTCTCAAGTGATCCAATGATCAACTTGAATACCATGGTGTTTTTGCTTTCGTTTACTGTCTCCCGTTCGTGAGGAATCTCCACAACTTGGAGCCTCTCGCCCTTACAAATGATGATCACAAAGAAACACGGAAGTAAGGGAGGGAGAGCAACGCACACAAGACACGAAATCAGAACACAAACACGCACACAAATCACAAATTGAGCTCGCAACACAACTCAAAGAGTTCTCTACTCAAATGGAGCTCTAGTTGCTATCACAAAGAGTCAAATGCGCGGAAATGGAGTCTTGGTGCTTAGAGTTGATCAAAGAGTGCTTGGTGTACTCCTCCATGCGCCTAGGGGACCCTTTTATAGCCCCAAGGCAGCTAGGAGCCGTTGGAAGCAATCCAGGAAGGCAAATCTTGCCTTCAGTCGGGTGGCACATCGGACAGTCTGGTGCACCACCGAACAATGTCCGGTGCGGATTGCTTTCCTAATCTGGCGTAGCCGACCGTTGAATATTTGGAGCCGTTGGCGCACCGGACACTGTCCGGTGCCCCCATCCGACCGTTGGCTCGGCCACGCATCACGCGCGGATTGCGCGGCCGACCGTTGGCGCGCCCGACCGTTGGCTCACCGGACAGTTCGGTGCACCACCGGACAGTCCGGTAATTTTTAGCCGGACACAGTTGACTGGTTTCCCGAGAGCGACGACTTCGCCGCAGACGACTCACCGGACAGTCCGGTGATTTACAGTCGTACGCCGCCGTCAAGACCCGAGAGCAGGTTGTTCATCTAAACCGGTCCTAGCACACCGGACACTGTCTGGTGCACCACCGGACAGCCCGGTGCACCCAGACCGAGCAGCCTTTTGGTTGAACACAGCCAACTTATCTTCAAAGTGATTTCTCCTGTTTCTAGCACTTAGACACGATACATTAGTCTTCAAAACAATGTACTGAGTCTAGAAACATACTTTTAATCTTGATTTGCACTTCTTGAATCTTTGGCACAAATATCACTCAAGGCATTTTTGTGTGGAGCACTTAATCACCAAAATCTTATAGAAATGGCCCAAGGGCACATTTCCCTTTAAATCTCCCCCTTTTTGGTGATTTATGCCAACACAACAAAAAGCAACTAGACGAAGTGCAACATCAATGCAAATGAAAACAAAAATTTGTTTTCGATTCAAATTTGGCATATTTGGATCATTCTTTGCCACCACTTGGTTTGTTTTTGCAAATCAAACTCAATTTCCTATCTCTAAGTCAAATTCACTTATTGAGGCATAGAGAGAGGTATTCCAAGAGAAATTGATCAAAGATTCAAAAACTCCCCCTTTTTCCCATAATCAACCATTCTCCCCACAAGAGACCAACTTTTGACAATAAGAGACAATAAGAGTATTTTGACAAAACAAAAGCTCTAACTCTACTATTTTCAAAATTCTCAAGTGGTAGCTGATCCATTTCTTGCTTTGGCCTTAATTTCTCCCCCTTTGGCATTAAGCACCTGTAACACCCGGATTTTAGGGGTCCAAAACCCGGGGTTAACATAAACACCAGGTATGCTGGGACCAAGTCTCAAACATATGATGTATAGTGGCACAGGATCGAATGTCACAACTTTATATATAACAGGAGTTCTATACAAAATAAATAATTACATTATAAGGAGACAACGGTCCAGCAACCCAAAGTTGACTGGGAGACGACGACCTAGACCTCTCACGAACTCATCACAGCACCCTCCATGAGCATCATCCTGCAGTACCTGTTCTTGACCTGTGGTGTATGTGAGACAGCAAGAGTGAGCTCACATACGTTCATCGCTCAACAAGTTGTGGGGAATAATGTGCATGAACTCGCCAAAGGTGGGAGCTCACGTGAAGTGTAAGGCTTACCAAAGAAGATGGTTAGAGCTGAGCATTGCTTTTAAAGTTGGTCAAAATTTTATTAGCAATTACTAAGTATAAGTAAATACCAATCCCAATTAAGTAATAGAACAAAAGTATCAACATCACCTGCCATGCAATGCATATGACAAATTGAATTTAGTTCCATAGATTAATCATGTGAGTGTCCGAGCTGCTCATGACCGTGAGCACGGCTAGTATACCAGTTTTACACTCTGCAGAGGTTGCGCATCTTTACCCACAAGTCGTGTATCCCATGTCGCCAGGGTTTGCAAAGCCCTTAGACACTTCCGAGGTGAATGGCTAGGGATCCACTACGAGGCCTTTACAAAGTTCCACTAGCTTCCGAAAACCCGCTACAGTTTATAGGAAGATCCAGTGCAGGAATCCCTTGCAGGACCGCCATCGCAGCAAAATCCTCCCGAGGGCCTCCCTACACTGACCTCTCCCCTACTGCCCTTGCCCCTTTCGGGTAAGGTAGTCTTCCACTAGCTTTCCTAATTAATCAGCCAAGGGCGTCCCATTCCACCCTCATGGTAGCACTGTTTTCCCGGGTGGTTCTCCATGTTCCAATTAACATAATGATCTCAACATGAATCATAAATAACAACTGATAACAAAAGTATAATCATGAATGATGTATCTCCATACCCAAAACCACATATAGCACTAGCAAGTACTACCCAGAAAGTTCAGTGGTAAACAAGGTATAAAGATAGACAAACTAGGGTAACCTATTGGGTCCCATCAAAATTAACCTATGCAGATCATTATGATTAATTAGAACATGACTGGGTAAAAAGAAGTGATCAAGGGCACAACTTGCCTGGGCCTTGAGATTCCAGGTACCAGGATGATCATCAGGTGACTCGTGACCTCACTGCTAGTCGTAGCAATTCAAACAAACATAGTATAGGCAAATTTAACATTACACCAAACATGTAAACAAAATACATAATAATAATCTACACATTAAAATAAGATTCTAGGAACAGGAATCATTAACTTCGGAGTTATAGATTTTAAGTTATGAATTTTCAAAGGTTTTATGTGTTTAAAATGGATTAAGTGAGAGATTAAATTTCTAATTGTTTTCATGACAAAACAGAGGCACTAAATGATGAAGAATATTATTACAAAATTTTAGAAACTGGAATGGTTCGATTTGGAGCTAAAATGAATTTTCTATGAATTATCTAAGTTTTAGCAATTATTTTCATATTAAAAATCTATTTAATAATAATTTTCCCTGGTTTTATTATGTTCTGGACTGGGCCTCAATTCCAGAGAAACCCAGGGGGCTCGGGGTAAAACTACAGAGACACAGCGCACAGTCGCATAGGACGGCGGGTTTATTATGTGAAAACCGAGGGGCTCTTTTGAAAACTGGGCAGCCCGAAGGGGTATCCACGGATCAGGGCCGTTGGATTATAATCCAAGAGCTAGGATTAGATCGAACCGGTATGCGATGCGGACCCCTAGATTTAGATCTGACGGCTGCTATTTAAAGAAGCGAGACGGCAAATGAACCGTCCGATTCTGCCCCAACGGACTGGATCGCCCCAGCGCTTGGTGATCTCCCAGACTGATCTACACCGTCCATCAAACATCGGACGGTGACCACAAGGTCTCCTACCTCAAGCCGAGGTACGGCAGCGCCGCCCGCCTACCGCGGCCGAGACATCGCCGGCACAAGACGAACCCGTGCCATGGTGCCCAACCGAGGAATTGAACTAGCGCAATACCAAGAGGAGGAGATGACGAACACAATGGATGGATTCATACCGGTCGACGCGCAGTAGAGCTGGCTGCCCACGGGGCGTGCGGATCCGCGGCGGTCCAATCCCGACGGTGAGCAATTGCCGGCGCGTAGCTCCCCAATCGCGTCAACCGAGGCCGAGAGCATGCACCGGAGGTCGCGTAGAAGCGCCCGAACCAACAATTCCGACCGCAAGGGTGTCGTCGTCACGAAACCACGGCGGCGGAAAATCCTCGTCTCTCTCTCACTCCGCTTCTCTCAACAGGGGCCGGTGCCTGCGACCAAGGAACCCCGGGCGGCCTTCTTATATGCGACAAAGGGTGTCCGAGGGAGCAGGGGCCGTTGAACCAGCTCGCCGAGGGAATCCCAGACCAACCAATCCGCGCGGATTCCGCGGACACCGTTGCCGCGGCGAGCCCGATTCAAGGATGAAGACGCCCTGACGCCACGGTCCCACCGGCAGAGGCACAGCATGATGATCCCACGCCCACGTTTGACTGGCACACGGGCCCCATGTGTCGGCGAGCGGTGAAGGAATACGCGGGCGCGGGTGAGAGAATGACGCGCGGGCCCGGTCTGTCGGCGCCAGGTTTCTGGTGTGGGCTGCGCGGTAGAGTTAGGACAGATGGGCCAAATTGTGGAGAGTTGGCCCAGTTAGGGTTTTTATCTTTTTCCTTTTTATTTTCTATTTCTTTTCTTCATTTTCAAATCCAATTTGAATTCAAACTCAAATGCAAATCTCTATGGCTTATTATTTCAATTTATTTTTGTGAAGTTAGGGATATTAATTCCGAATATACTTGTTTATATATATATTATTTATATTTTTGTTTTATATCCCTTCTCTTTCTCTTATTCTCTATTTTCTATTCCAAATTCAAATTTATACTTCTATTTTAGTTTTTCAGATTTTTCAAATGTATCAATTGAAATCCAAGGGTGAATATAAACCATATTATTTTAATATTACTAATTTAAGTTTTATTCTCCTTGTTATCTATTTCATGGGATGTATAAATGGTTTCCTTTAAAAGAAAAAAAAATCTCTTTTTCATCTTTTTCTTATTTCCTAGTTTCCAAAACATTATGATACTTTGTTCAAATTTTTTCTACCAATTCCAAATTCAGAATTTGGGTGTTACAAATCCTACCCCCTTAAAAATAATCTCTTCCTCGAGATTAGTAAGAAAGAGGATATAGGAAGAGTGGTATGCAATTTAGCTTTCAGTGTCTACTTAGTTCAAAATCAAGAGTCTCTTTTTTTTTCTTTTTTTTTCATTAGTAAGTGATTAGGAGAGCATGGGTAAGATATGTATGTCCACTTTATTATGTAGGATAGAAGATGTCTCTAGGGTATATATAGGTTTGGGTAAGAAAGAGTAGGATAAAGAAAGACTCCATCCAAGATTGTGGATCTTGACTCATCTTGGTGACCTTACTTGTTCCTTGAAGACTTGAGTTGGTGCCCATCCTTTCTTGATGAAGTTGATCATCTTCTTCTCCAGTCTTGGTCTCATTGATTCATGGTTAGTGTATACCATCGGTTGGGAATATGGTTAAGATAGATATGGATGAGATAGACTACATGATGTAGGTCAAAATCTGGTTTGATGTCAGGTGGTGGTTGATAGATTATGCAATCCATTAAGACTCTATTGATTGGGTAAGCTATGTATCTTGTTATATAGATCGAGTTGTTGTGTATGGCCAAGTTGATATAAGTCTCCAAATTAGGCTTAAGTGATTTAGGAGTATGGCCTTATCCTTTGTATCAGCATTAAGTAACTCAATCTAGCTTAGATCATATTGGATTAGATAGAATCCAGATTAGGTCGGTATGACTAGATTAAACTAGTTAAGATTAGCTAGATCTATCAGGGTAGGATAAATATTATTAGGACATGTTTAGAATCTTTTAAGATAGGATGGATTATATGATATAGGTAGGCCATTGTTCAAGGATGAGTTGGTATAAGACATTAATTTGGGTTAAGATATATTTGTAGAGACAGTGTCTAACCTATATCACCAACTTAACTAACTTGTTAATAACTTACTTTAGATTGGGTCATATTTAGATTAGATAGAATCTGGATTAGGTTGGATATAACTAGATTAGACTAGATAATATCTAATTACTTTGGATTAGATCTTGGTTGTTACTAGGGTGGGGTAAATATGCTTATTAGGGCAAGATGAATCCATAAGGATAAGGTAGAATCTTTTGAGATCAGTTAGATCTATTAGGATAAGATAGAATCTTTTCAAGACAAGATGAATCTATTAAAGTAATAGAGTATCTTTTAAGATAAGATGGATCTATATTTTAATTAGGATAAGTTAGGATCTTTTGAGATGAGATGGATCTATTAAGATAAGGGAGAATCTTTTAGGGTAAGATGAATTGGTTAGAATGAGATTTTTTTTTAGGATAAGATAAATCTCTTAAGCTAGATATGTTCCAATGGGGATAATCTAGGTTGTCTAGTTGTCTTACAAATGCTATCCTTTATGCCTAGATGTATATGCAGATGTAATTGTGGACATTACTCCACAACCCATCACACTCAATCAAAGATCCAAATCAAACAAGTATCATAAGAACAAACATTCAAATGCATAGACACTTATAAAAATAGTTTTGTTTTTTTGTCCCTAAGAGTAGGTCTCCTATTCCTAAAGGTCACTTTAGGCACAGGATTTCAAAGTGTGAAACCCACATTTGTCTTTAGATTGAAAGAGGTAAGAATAATCAGAGTAAAGCGGAAATAGATGAGAAAAGATTAAGATAAGCTTAGAAAAGAATCAGAGTAGCAGAGGTAAGTAAAGAATGGTTGTCCAGTTCTATCTAGGTTTCGTCCTACAGTCAACATCCCTCTGATACCACTTCTGTAACACCCGGATTTTAGGGGTCCAAAACCCGGGGTTAACATAAACACCAGGTATGCTGGGACCAAGTCTCAAACATATGATGTATAGTGGCACAGGATCGAATGTCACAACTTTATATATAACAGGAGTTCTATACAAAATAAATAATTACATTATAAGGAGACAACGGTCCAGCAACCCAAAGTTGACTGGGAGACGACGACCTAGACCTCTCACGAACTCATCACAGCACCCTCCATGAGCATCATCCTGCAGTACCTGTTCTTGACCTGTGGTGTATGTGAGACAGCAAGAGTGAGCTCACATACGTTCATCGCTCAACAAGTTGTGGGGAATAATGTGCATGAACTCGCCAAAGGTGGGAGCTCACGTGAAGTGTAAGGCTTACCAAAGAAGATGGTTAGAGCTGAGCATTGCTTTTAAAGTTGGTCAAAATTTTATTAGCAATTACTAAGTATAAGTAAATACCAATCCCAATTAAGTAATAGAACAAAAGTATCAACATCACCTGCCATGCAATGCATATGACAAATTGAATTTAGTTCCATAGATTAATCATGTGAGTGTCCGAGCTGCTCATGACCGTGAGCACGGCTAGTATACCAGTTTTACACTCTGCAGAGGTTGCGCATCTTTACCCACAAGTCGTGTATCCCATGTCGCCAGGGTTTGCAAAGCCCTTAGACACTTCCGAGGTGAATGGCTAGGGATCCACTACGA
This sequence comes from Zea luxurians, assembly GCA_029449295.1. NCBI lineage: Eukaryota > Viridiplantae > Streptophyta > Magnoliopsida > Poales > Poaceae > Zea > Zea luxurians. The sequence goes on from JAOPSE010000034.1 coordinate 9,635,394, forward strand.
GGCCTTTACAAAGTTCCACTAGCTTCCGAAAACCCGCTACAGTTTATAGGAAGATCCAGTGCAGGAATCCCTTGCAGGACCGCCATCGCAGCAAAATCCTCCCGAGGGCCTCCCTACACTGACCTCTCCCCTACTGCCCTTGCCCCTTTCGGGTAAGGTAGTCTTCCACTAGCTTTCCTAATTAATCAGCCAAGGGCGTCCCATTCCACCCTCATGGTAGCACTGTTTTCCCGGGTGGTTCTCCATGTTCCAATTAACATAATGATCTCAACATGAATCATAAATAACAACTGATAACAAAAGTATAATCATGAATGGTGTATCTCCATACCCAAAACCACATATAGCACTAGCAAGTACTACCCAGAAAGTTCAGTGGTAAACAAGGTATAAAGATAGACAAACTAGGGTAACCTATTGGGTCCCATCAAAATTAACCTATGCAGATCATTATGATTAATTAGAACATGACTGGGTAAAAAGAAGTGATCAAGGGCACAACTTGCCTGGGCCTTGAGATTCCAGGTACCAGGATGATCATCAGGTGACTCGTGACCTCACTGCTAGTCGTAGCAATTCAAACAAACATAGTATAGGCAAATTTAACATTACACCAAACATGTAAACAAAATACATAATAATAATCTACACATTAAAATAAGATTCTAGGAACAGGAATCATTAACTTCGGAGTTATAGATTTTAAGTTATGAATTTTCAAAGGTTTTATGTGTTTAAAATGGATTAAGTGAGAGATTAAATTTCTAATTGTTTTCATGACAAAACAGAGGCACTAAATGATGAAGAATATTATTACAAAATTTTAGAAACTGGAATGGTTCGATTTGGAGCTAAAATGAATTTTCTATGAATTATCTAAGTTTTAGCAATTATTTTCATATTAAAAATCTATTTAATAATAATTTTCCCTGGTTTTATTATGTTCTGGACTGGGCCTCAATTCCAGAGAAACCCAGGGGGCTCGGGGTAAAACTACAGAGACACAGCGCACAGTCGCATAGGACGGCGGGTTTATTATGTGAAAACCGAGGGGCTCTTTTGAAAACTGGGCAGCCCGAAGGGGTATCCACGGATCAGGGCCGTTGGATTATAATCCAAGAGCTAGGATTAGATCGAACCGGTATGCGATGCGGACCCCTAGATTTAGATCTGACGGCTGCTATTTAAAGAAGCGAGACGGCAAATGAACCGTCCGATTCTGCCCCAACGGACTGGATCGCCCCAGCGCTTGGTGATCTCCCAGACTGATCTACACCGTCCATCAAACATCGGACGGTGACCACAAGGTCTCCTACCTCAAGCCGAGGTACGGCAGCGCCGCCCGCCTACCGCGGCCGAGACATCGCCGGCACAAGACGAACCCGTGCCATGGTGCCCAACCGAGGAATTGAACTAGCGCAATACCAAGAGGAGGAGATGACGAACACAATGGATGGATTCATACCGGTCGACGCGCAGTAGAGCTGGCTGCCCACGGGGCGTGCGGATCCGCGGCGGTCCAATCCCGACGGTGAGCAATTGCCGGCGCGTAGCTCCCCAATCGCGTCAACCGAGGCCGAGAGCATGCACCGGAGGTCGCGTAGAAGCGCCCGAACCAACAATTCCGACCGCAAGGGTGTCGTCGTCACGAAACCACGGCGGCGGAAAATCCTCGTCTCTCTCTCACTCCGCTTCTCTCAACAGGGGCCGGTGCCTGCGACCAAGGAACCCCGGGCGGCCTTCTTATATGCGACAAAGGGTGTCCGAGGGAGCAGGGGCCGTTGAACCAGCTCGCCGAGGGAATCCCAGACCAACCAATCCGCGCGGATTCCGCGGACACCGTTGCCGCGGCGAGCCCGATTCAAGGATGAAGACGCCCTGACGCCACGGTCCCACCGGCAGAGGCACAGCATGATGATCCCACGCCCACGTTTGACTGGCACACGGGCCCCATGTGTCGGCGAGCGGTGAAGGAATACGCGGGCGCGGGTGAGAGAATGACGCGCGGGCCCGGTCTGTCGGCGCCAGGTTTCTGGTGTGGGCTGCGCGGTAGAGTTAGGACAGATGGGCCAAATTGTGGAGAGTTGGCCCAGTTAGGGTTTTTATCTTTTTCCTTTTTATTTTCTATTTCTTTTCTTCATTTTCAAATCCAATTTGAATTCAAACTCAAATGCAAATCTCTATGGCTTATTATTTCAATTTATTTTTGTGAAGTTAGGGATATTAATTCCGAATATACTTGTTTATATATATATTATTTATATTTTTGTTTTATATCCCTTCTCTTTCTCTTATTCTCTATTTTCTATTCCAAATTCAAATTTATACTTCTATTTTAGTTTTTCAGATTTTTCAAATGTATCAATTGAAATCCAAGGGTGAATATAAACCATATTATTTTAATATTACTAATTTAAGTTTTATTCTCCTTGTTATCTATTTCATGGGATGTATAAATGGTTTCCTTTAAAAGAAAAAAAAAATCTCTTTTTCATCTTTTTCTTATTTCCTAGTTTCCAAAACATTATGATACTTTGTTCAAATTTTTTCTACCAATTCCAAATTCAGAATTTGGGTGTTACAGCACCAAAACGGGATCATTATTGGCCCTTAAACCCCATTGCCTCACCAAAATCTTCAATTAAGAGTAAAAAGACAATAAGAGCACGGAGATGAACTTGGAGTAAATTACCCTCTCATCGGAGTGTAGTGGAAGTCTTGCATGGTCCAAGTTCACCTTTTCCCTTTCAATCCTCCTTTGAGACTAATTTAAGAAAACTCAAGCACACAGTTAGTCTCAAAGGGTCAAGTTGTGGCATTTCTCCCCTAAGTATGTGCACCATTCACACATGGACTTGTGAGGTCCGGGGATCCCTTGCACAACTTGAGCACCGTAAATAAGAAATAAAATGCATAAAGGAACATGATCAAAGGCATAAAACACATGGATGCTCTATATCAATCCAAGTTACGCGAATCTAAGACATTTAGCTTACTACGCAGCCTGCAAAAGGTCTTCTCATCTAAGGGCTTGGTAAAGATATCGGCTAGCTGGTTCTCGGTGCTAACATAAAACACTTCGATATCTCCCTTTTGCTGGTGGTCTCTCAAAAAGTGATGCCGGATGTCTATGTGCTTTGTGTGGCTGTGTTCAACAGGATTGTCCGCCATGCGGATTGCACTCTCATTGTCGCATAGGAGTGGGACTTTGCTCAGATTGTAGCCAAAGTCCCGGAGGGTTTGCCTCATCCAAAGTAGTTGCACGCAACACTGTCCTGCGGCAACGTACTCGGCCTCAGCGGTGGATAGGGCAACGGAAGTTTGTTTCTTAGAACTCCACGACACCAAGGACCTTCCTAGGAATTGGCACGTCCCTGATGTACTCTTCCTATCGACCTTACATCCAGCATAATCGGAGTCTAAATATCCAATTAAGTCAAAGGTAGACCCCTTTGGATACCAGATCCCGAAGCAAGGCGTAGCAACTAAATATCTAAGAATTCGCTTAACGGCCAAAAGGTGACACTCCCTTGGGTCGGATTGAAATCTAGCACACATGCATACGCTAAGCATAATGTCCGGTCTACTAGCACAAAAATAAAGTAAAGACCCTATCATAGACCGGTATGCCTTTTGATCGACGGACTTACCTCCTTTGTTGAGGTCGACATGTCCGTCGGTTCTCATTGGAGTCTTTGCGGGCTTGGTGTCCTTCATCCCTATCGGTGTTTTGGGTCCGACCGCACACCTGGGGTTGCCCCTCGAGGTGTTTTTAGAAGTAGGACGGTGTCGCCGACTGTAGCTAAATGGTTCGTGCCAGATGCACGAGGGACAATGGACAGTGTTTACAGGTTCAGGCCGCTGAGAGATGCGTAACACCCTACGTCCTGGTGAGGATGTTTTATGTAGTGGGTTACAAGGTGGTTCTCTAAAGCGAGAACATGGAGGGTTGAGGTGGATGGCTGAGTAGTGAGATCGATTGTTCTGAAGGGGTGCCCCCCGGGCCTTATATATTCGACCGTGGGGCAATACATGTGGATATGATAACAACGTGCACCTAAAGGATAGTGAACAGTTTGAGTCTATCTTCCTATGATTCTGCCGACCTATCCTCGCCTGGTTCCGCTGCATGGGGCTCCAGCGCGGGAAAGTCGGATCTTCTGTTGTGGTTTCTTGCTCAATGCTGTGGGGCCATCCGGGCTTGCACCGATCCGGCCTTACGTCGATCTGCTTTACTGATTGTCCCTCCCCAGGCCCATGAAGGAATGACCTTACGATTTATTGGGCCCTTGGGCCTTTCGTGAGGTCTTTTACCCTTCCAGTGGACCCGGGGGATATCTGTCCCCCACAAGCCCCCGATCTTTGGGTTGATTTTGAGGTAATCAGCCCAAAGATCCTAGGCCTAGCTTGCAGGTAATTTGGAGAAAGACGATTTCTTACTGTCTCCTTCTGCTGTGATCACTCGTACACTGGAGCTTTGTTTCATGCTTGTGCCTTAGAAGTCGGCATTTCATATTGTAGGACCCTGAACATCATTGGGTGCACCGGAGGTGCACCCAATGGGTGTAGCCCCCGAGCTTCGAGTAGATTTTAGAAGATAATCTACTCGAAGGTCTTCATCCGAAATTATTTTTATTTTCTTCTTGTACTTTGGTTGAGGGCCAGCCTTGTCTTTTAATCTTGTCTTATGCCTTAGAAGTCGGCACTATCTTGGCTTGAAATGGTGATCCTTGGGGTGCACCAAAGGTGCACCCAATGGGTGTAGCCCCCGAGCTTTGAGTGGATTTTTGAAAACAATCCTCTCAAAGGTCTTTACTTCATGTCCTTTTGCCGAGAGTCATATTTTTTTTGAATGCCTTAGAAGTCGGCATTATGTCATCCATATTATGCTTTAGAGGTCAGCATTATGTCATCAGTATTATGCATCAGAGGTCAGCATGTATTTTGTCTTTTGCAGCCGAGTTCGTGATCCGCCCATATCTTGCTAGGTGGTGCAATTTATTTGCTCTGCGACTGATTGGACATTTGATGGACGTTCCCTGGCTAGTCTTCACGTCGCTTCCGTCGGTCAGATTTTGTACTTCAATGGCTATATTTGGCTTTCCTTTGATCCTTACTGATATCTCATTTTTGTCTTGAGGTGTTCATTGCACGCCCTGCACGGATGTGACAGTTTTTGAAAAATATACTGATAATTCCTGGGCGTCCCCCCCAATGGGTGTGGGCAAGGGACGGCTTGGTACTGAAAGGGAAATGTGCCCTTGGGCCATTTCTAAGTATTTTGGTGATTTAGTGCCCAACACAGGTGCCTAATTGTAAAATGGTGGACAGTACAAATCAAGGATAAAGGTATGTTTCTAAGCCTCAGTACATTGGTTTTGAATACTAATATACTTGTCTAAGTGTTAGAAACAGAAAGAAGAAGAAAAGAGAAGAGGAGAAAATGACTTGGCTGGGTGACCGGACTGTCCGGTGTGCACCGGACAGTGTCCGGTGCGCCAGGCTGACTCGGCGTGAACTGGCTGCTCTCGGGAATTCGCCGACGGCGTACGGCTAAAATTCACCGGACTGTCCGGTGTGCACCGGACTGTCCGGTGAACCAACGGTTGGCCGGGCCAACGGTCGGCCGCGCAATCTGCGCGGGACACGTGGCGGAGCCAACGGTCGGAAGATGTCACCGGACTGTCCGGTGTGCACCGGACATGTCCGATGCGCCAACGGCTCCAGATCTGCCAACGGTCTGCAACGGTCGGCTTTGCTGTTTAAGGAAACAAATCGGGCACCGGACAGTGTCCGGTGTGCACCGGACTGTCCGGTGCCCCCGACGACAGAAGGCAAGGATGGCCTTCCGGATTTGCTCTCAACGGCTCCTAGCTGCCTTGGAGCTATAAAAGGAGCCCCTAGGCGCATGGAGGAGACACACAAGCAACCTTTGAGCATTCTTGATCATCCACACTCAGTCTTTGCGCATTTGTTTGTCATTCTAAGTGTTTCGAGCTCCGTTCTAGTGAGAACTTTGTGATACTCTTGTGAGCTCGATTCTTGGCCGTGTGTGTGCGCGTTTCGCTGTGGATTTGTGTGTGTTGCTTCCCTCCCTTACTCTGTGTTTCTTTGTGATCATATACTTGTAAGGGCAAGAGACTCCAATTTGTGGAGATTCCTTGCAAACGAGATAGTGAAAGGCAAAACAAAACACCGTGGTATTCAAGTGGGTCTTTGGACCGCTTGAGAGGGGTTGATTGCAACCCTCGTCCGTTGGGACGCCACAACGTGGAGTAGGCAAGCGTTGGTCTTGGCCGAACCACGGGATAAACCACTGTGTCACCTCTGTGCTTGATCTCTTGTGGTATTGTGTTTTGTTGAGACTTCTCTTTAGCCACTTGGCAATTATTGTGCTAACACTTAACAAGTTTTTGTGGCTTAAGTTTTAAGTTTCACAGGATCACCTATTCACCCCCCCCCTCTAGGTGCTCTCAATTGGTATCAAAGCCGTTCTCTTCACAAAGGGACTAACCGCCCGAAGAGATGGATCCTAAGGGGAAGGGTATCGTGATCAACGACAAAGAGAAGGAATCCTTCGTCAACGAGCCAAAGGACGATAAGCCTACCGACTCCGGCTCGGGCCACAAACGGAAGGAAGGGAAGAAGAAGAAGACAAGGCGCATCAAGGAGATCGTCTACTACGACAGCGATGAGTCTACTTCTTCCCAAAAGGACGACCACAGCGACTACGAGAGAAGGAAACCGGTTAATTTGAACTTTTCTTTTGACTACTCTCGTATTCCGCAAAGTTCAAATTCACATTTGCTCTCCATTCCACTCGGCAAACCCCCACACTTTGATGGAGAGGACTACGGATTTTGGAGCCACAAAATGCGTAGTCATCTATTCTCTCTCCATCCTAGTATTTGGGAGATTGTAGAGAGTGGAATGCACTTTGATAGTTCGGATAGTCCCATGTTCATTAATGAACAAATTCATAAGAATGCACAAGCTACTACTGTTCTTCTAGCTTCCTTGTGCAGGGATGAATACCATAAAGTAAGCGGCTTGGATAACGCCAAGCAGATCTGGGACACCCTCAAGATTTCTCATGAGGGGAACGACGTCACCTTGCTCACCAAGATGGAGTTGGTGGAGGGAGAGCTCGGACGGTTCGCAATGATAAGAGGCGAGGAGCCGACGCAAACATACAATCGGCTCAAGACCCTTATCAACAAGATAAGGAGCTACGGGAGCACGCGATGGACGGACCACGACGTCGTCCGCCTAATGCTAAGGTCATTTACCGTTCTTGATCCTCATTTGGTAAACAATATACGTGAAAATCCCAGGTACACCAAGATGTCGCCCGAAGAAGTTCTTGGGAAATTTGTTAGCGGGCGAATGATGATCAAGGAGGCGAGGTATGTGGACGACGCCTTGAATGGTCCGATCAACGAGCCGCAACCCCTTGCTCTCAAGGCAACACGAAGCAAGGAGGCGCTACCCAGCAAGGTGGCACAGATTGAGGCGGCCGGACTCAATGATGAAGAGATGGCTCTCATCATCAAAAGATTCAAGACGGTGCTTAAAGGTCACAAGGGACAACCAAGCAAGACCAAAGCCAAGGGGAAGCGCTCATGTTTCAAATGCGGTAAGCTTGGTCATTTTATTGCTAACTGTCCCAATAATGAAAGTGACCAGGAAAAGGGGAACAAGAGGGAGAAGAAGAAGGCATACAAGAAGGCAAAGGGCGAGGCACATCTAGGAAAGGAGTGGGATTCGGATTGCTCCTCCTCCGACTCCGACAATGAAGGACTCGCTGCCACCGCCTTCAACAAGTCTTCCCTCTTCCCCAACGAGCGTCTCACATGCCTTATGGCAAAGGAAAAGAAAGTAAGCACTCATGATACTAGTACTTATGCTTCTTCAAGTGAGGATGAGTCTAGTGATGATGATGAGATAGATTACTCATGCTTATTCAAGGGATTAGATAGATCTAAAATTAATAAGATTAATGAGTTGATTGATGCTTTAAATGACAAGAATAGATTACTAGAAAAACAAGAGGATCTTTTATATGAGGAGCATGATAAATTTGTTAGTGCACAAAATTCTCTTGCTCTAGAAATTAAAAGAAATGAAATGCTTTCTAGTGAACTATCTACTTGTCATGAAACATTTCTACCTTACAAGGTGTTAACAATGATTTAAGTGCTAAATTAGAAGTAGCAAATAAATCTAATTCTTGTGTAGAACATGTTATGATTTGCACTAGGTGTAAGGATTTCGATATTGATGCCTGTAGTGAACACCTAGTTTTAATTTCCAAATTAAGTGATGAATTGGCTAGTCTTAATGCTCAACTTAAGACTAGCAAGAGTGAAGTTGATAAAATAAAATTTGCAAGGGATGCCTACACGGTTGGTAGACACCCCTCAATTAAGGATGGTCTTGGCTTCAAGAGAGAGGCCAAGAACTTAACAATCCATAAGGCTCCCATCTTCGTCAAGGAGAAGGGGAAGGCCCCTATGGCTAGTAGTGCTAAAAAGAACCATGCTTTTATGTATAATGATAGGAGACATGCTAGAAATGCTTATAATGATTTTGATTCACATGTTTATGATTCTCATGCCATGTTTGCTTCTAGTTCTTCCTATAAGCATAATAGAGATATATGTAGGAGAAATGGTGTACATATGCCTAGGAGAAATTTTGCTCATGTTCCTAGAAAAGTTGTGAACAAACCTTCTACCATTTATTATGCTTGCAATGCTCCCTTTGCTATTTGTAGAAAGGGTAAGAAGGTAATTGCTAGGAAGTTAGGGGCAAGATGCAAGGGAGATAAAACTTGCATTTGGGTCCCTAAGGATATTTGTGCTAACCTTGCAGGACCCAACATGAGTTGGGTACCTAAGACCCAAGCCTAAATTTGCCTTGCAGGTTTATGCATCCGGGGGTTCAAGCTGGATTATCGACAGCGGATGCACAAACCATATGACGGGGGAGAAGAAGATGTTCACCTCCTACGTCAAAAATAAGGATTCCCAAGATTCAATTATATTCGGTGATGGGAATCAAGGCAAGGTAAAAGGGTTAGGTAAAATTGCAATTTCTAATGAGCACTCAATCTCAAATGTGTTTTTAGTTGAGTCTCTTGGTTACAATTTGCTATCTGTTAGTCAACTGTGCAACATGGGATATAATTGTTTATTTACAAATGTAGATGTGTCTGTCTTTAGAAGATGTGATGGTTCACTAGCTTTTAAGGGTATACTAGACGGCAAGCTTTACTTAGTTGATTTTGCAAAAGAAGAGGCCGGTCTAGATGCATGCTTAATGGCTAAGACTTGCATGGGCTGGCTGTGGCATCGCCGCTTAGCACATGTGGGGATGAAGAACCTCCACAAGCTTCTAAAGGGAGAACACGTGATAGGTCTAACAAATGTTTATTTCGAAAAAGATAGACCTTGTGCAGCTTGTCAAGCAGGTAAACAAGTGGGAGGAGCACATCACAGCAAGAATGTGATGACCACATCAAGACCCCTGGAGCTGCTGCATATGGACCTCTTCGGACCCGTCGCCTATCTAAGCATAGGAGGAAGTAAGTATGGTCTAGTTATTGTTGATGACTTTTCCCGCTTCACTTGGGTGTTCTTTTTGCAGGATAAGTCTAAAACCCAAGGGACCCTCAAGCGCTTCCTCAGGAGAGCTCAAAATGAGTTTGAGCACAAGGTGAAGAAGATTAGGAGCGACAACGGGTCCGAGTTCAAGAACCTTCAAGTGGAGGAGTTTCTTGAGGATGAAGGGATCAAGCACGAGTTCTCCGCTCCCTACACACCACAGCAAAATGGTGTGGTAGAGAGGAAGAACAGGACGCTAATCGATATGGCGAGGACGATGCTTGGAGAGTTCAAGACCCCCGAGTGCTTTTGGTCGGAAGCTGTGAACACGGCTTGCCACGCCATCAACAGGGTCTACCTTCATCGACTCCTCAAGAAGACTTCGTATGAGCTACTAACCAGTAACAAACCCAATGTATCGTACTTTCGTGTATTTAGGAGCAAGTGCTACATTCTAGTGAAGAAGGGTAGAAATTCTAAGTTTGCTCCCAAAGCTGTAGAAGGGTTTTTATTAGGTTATGATTCAAATACAAAGGCGTATAGGGTCTTCAACAAATCATCGGGTTTGGTTGAAGTCTCTAGCGACGTTGTATTTGATGAGACTAATGGCTCTCCAAGAGAGCAAGTTGTTGATTGTGATGATGTAGATGAAGAAGATGTTCCAACGGCCGCTATACGAACCATGGCGATTGGAGACGTTCGGCCACAGGAACAAGATGAACAAGGTCAACCTTCTTCCTCAACAACGGTGCATCCCCCAACTCAAGACGATGAACAGGTTCATCAAAAGGAGGCGTGTGATCAAGGGGGAGCACAAGATGATCATGTGATGGAGGAAGAAGCGCAACCGGCACCTCCAACCCAAGTTCGAGCGATGATTCAAAGGGATCATCCCGTCGACCAAATTCTGGGTGACATTAGCAAGGGAGTAACTACTCGGTCTCGACTAGTTAATTTTTGTGAACATTACTCTTTTGTCTCCTCTATTGAGCCCTTCAGGGTAGAGGAGGCCTTGCTAGATCCGGATTGGGTGTTGGCCATGCAGGAGGAACTTAACAACTTCAAGCGCAATGAAGTTTGGACGCTGGTGCCTCGTCCCAAGCAAAATGTTGTGGGAACCAAGTGGGTTTTCCGCAACAAACAGGACGAGCACGGGGTGGTGACAAGGAACAAGGCTCGACTTGTGGCAAAAGGTTATGCCCAAGTCGCAGGTTTGGACTTTGAGGAGACTTTTGCTCCTGTGGCTAGGCTAGAATCAATTCGTATCTTGCTAGCATATGCCGCTCACCATTCTTTCAGGTTGTACCAAATGGATGTGAAGAGCGCTTTCCTCAACGGACCAATAAAGGAGGAGGTGTACGTGGAGCAACCCCCTGGCTTCGAGGATGAGCGGTACCCCGACCACGTGTGTAAGCTCTCTAAGGCGCTCTATGGACTTAAACAAGCCCCAAGAGCATGGTATGAATGCCTTAGAGATTTCTTAATTGCTAATGCTTTCAAGGTTGGGAAAGCCGATCCAACTCTTTTCACTAAGACTTATGATGGTGATTTGTTTGTGTGCCAAATTTATGTCGATGACATAATATTTGGTTCTACTAACCAAAAGTCTTGTGAAGAGTTTAGCAGGGTGATGACGCAGAAATTCGAGATGTCGATGATGGGCGAGTTGAACTACTTCCTTGGGTTCCAAGTGAAGCAACTCAAGGACGGTACCTTCATCTCCCAAACGAAGTACACGCAAGATCTGCTAAAGCGGTTTGGGATGAAGGACGCCAAGCCCGCAAAGACTCCGATGGGAACCGACGGACACACCGACCTCAACAAAGGAGGTAAGTCCGTTGTTCAAAAAGCATACCGGTCAATGATAGGGTCTTTACTTTATTTATGTGCTAGTAGACCGGATATTATGCTTAGCGTATGCATGTGTGCTAGATTTCAATCCGATCCTAAGGAATGTCACTTGGTGGCGGTGAAGCGAATTCTTAGATATTTAGTCGCTACGCCTTGCTTCGGGATCTGGTATCCAAAGGGGTCTAACTTTGACTTGATTGGGTACTCAGATTCCGACTATGCTGGATGTAAGGTCGATAGGAAGAGTACATCGGGGACGTGCCAATTCTTAGGAAGGTCCCTGGTGTCATGGAACTCTAAGAAACAAACCTCCGTTGCCCTATCCACCGCTGAGGCCGAGTATGTTGCCGCAGGACAGTGTTGCGCGCAACTACTTTGGATGAGACAAACCCTCCGGGACTTTGGCTACAATCTGAGCAAAGTCCCACTCCTATGTGATAATGAGAGTGCTATCCGAATAGCGGAAAATCCTGTTGAGCACAGCCGCACAAAGCACATTGACATCCGGCATCACTTTTTGAGAGACCACCAGCAAAAGGGAGATATCGAAGTGTTTTATGTTAGCACCGAGAACCAGCTAGCCGATATCTTTACCAAGCCTTTAGATGAGAAGACCTTTTGCAGGCTGCGTAGTGAGCTAAATGTCTTAGATTCGCGGAACTTGGATTGAATTGTAGCATACATGTGCTTATGCCTTTGATCATGTTCATTCTGCATTTTGTTGCTTATTATGGTGCTCAAGTTGTACAAACACTCCCTGGACCTCACAAGTCTGTTGCAAAGTGATGCACATGTTTAGGGGGAGATGTGTTACAACTTGATCCCTTGAGACTAACCATATGCTTGAGTTTGTTTGATTTAGTCTCAAAGGAGAATTGAAAGGGAAAAGGTGGACTTGGATCATGCAAGACTTCCACTGCACTCCGATGAGAGGGTAACTTATTCCAAGTCCATCTCATGAACTCTTATTGCCATTTGCTCTAAATTGAAGATTTTGGTGAGGCAATGGGGTTAAAGGGCCAAGATTGATCCCGTTTTGGTGCTTGATGCCAAAGGGGGAGAAAATAAAGGCCAAAGCGATAAATGGATCAGCTACCACTTGAGAGATTTTGAAAATAGTAGAGTAGAGCTTTTGGTTTGTCAAAACTCTTCGTGTTGTCTCTCTTATCAAAGTTGGCTTCCTGTGGGGAGAAGTAGTAATTATGGGAAAAAGGGGGAGTTTTTGAAATCCTTGATCAATCTCTTTTGAAATGACTCTCTTTGCTTTAACATGTGTGTTTGACTTAGAGATAGAGATTTGAGTTTGATTTGCAAAAACAAACCAAGTGGTGGCATAGAGTGATCCATATATGTCAAAAATGAATCAAAACAATTTTGAGTTCTTATTTGATTTGATTTTGTACTTGTTCTACTTGCTTTATGTTGTGTTGGCATAAATCACCAAAAAGGGGGAGATTGAAAGGGAAATGTGCCCTTGGGCCATTTCTAAGTATTTTGGTGATTTAGTGCCCAACACAGGTGCCTAATTGTAAAATGGTGGACAGTACAAATCAAGGATAAAGGTATGTTTCTAAGCCTCAGTACATTGGTTTTGAATACTAATATACTTGTCTAAGTGTTAGAAACAGAAAGAAGAAGAAAAGAGAAGAGGAGAAAATGACTTGGCTGGGTGACCGGACTGTCCGGTGTGCACCGGACAGTGTCCGGTGCGCCAGGCTGACTCGGCGTGAACTGGCTGCTCTCGGGAATTCGCCGACGGCGTACGGCTAAAATTCACCGGACTGTCCGGTGTGCACCGGACTGTCCGGTGAACCAACGGTTGGCCGGGCCAACGGTCGGCCGCGCAATCTGCGCGGGACACGTGGCGGAGCCAACGGTCGGAAGATGTCACCGGACTGTCCGGTGTGCACCGGACATGTCCGGTGCGCCAACGGCTCCAGATCTGCCAACGGTCTGCAACGGTCGGCTTTGCTGTTTAAGGAAACAAATCGGGCACCGGACAGTGTCCGGTGTGCACCGGACTGTCCGGTGCCCCCGACGACAGAAGGCAAGGATGGCCTTCCGGATTTGCTCTCAACGGCTCCTAGCTGCCTTGGAGCTATAAAAGGAGCCCCTAGGCGCATGGAGGAGACACACAAGCAACCTTCGAGCATTCTTGATCATCCACACTCAGTCTTTGCGCATTTGTTTGTCATTCTAAGTGTTTCGAGCTCCGTTCTAGTGAGAACTTTGTGATACTCTTGTGAGCTCGATTCTTGGCCGTGTGTGTGCGCGTTTCGCTGTGGATTTGTGTGTGTTGCTTCCCTCCCTTACTCTGTGTTTCTTTGTGATCATATACTTGTAAGGGCAAGAGACTCCAATTTGTGGAGATTCCTTGCAAACGAGATAGTGAAAGGCAAAACAAAACACCGTGGTATTCAAGTGGGTCTTTGGACCGCTTGAGAGGGGTTGATTGCAACCCTCGTCCGTTGGGACGCCACAACGTGGAGTAGGCAAGCGTTGGTCTTGGCCGAACCACGGGATAAACCACTGTGTCACCTCTGTGCTTGATCTCTTGTGGTATTGTGTTTTGTTGAGACTTCTCTTTAGCCACTTGGCAATTATTGTGCTAACACTTAACAAGTTTTTGTGGCTTAAGTTTTAAGTTTCACAGGATCACCTATTCACCCCCCCCCCCTCTAGGTGCTCTCAGGTACGCTGAGCGTTTTAGCCGGCTGCTTCTGAGTAGTAATGTGATGTGACGGCGGGCATAATCATATCCTCCGCGCTGTTGACTGGAGTCCCAATGGGTGTTGCATTGCGTGAAACGGCGTCAGCCGCGCGTCTTCAGACGGGTTGAAGTGTGTATTGAATGCTTCACGACTGTTCAGTGACCGCGGTTGGAGGTGAGCGGTTGCCTTCTTCTTCTATAAATAGTGCCTTTGCCTCTCTGGTTTTTTCACATCTCTTGCTGTTCTCCACTGCTTGCTTTCTTCCTCTCCTTGCATTTCCGCCATGGGCAAGAAACGCAAGCGCGAGCCGACTCCTCCGTCCGAGGACTTTGGTGACTCGGAATACTCAGAGGAGGAGTATCTAGTTTGGATCGGGGCGCTGGTCCTTCGGTTCCTGCTGCTTGATACCACTTATGTCACACCCGGTTTTTAGAAGGTAAACCGAATGCGAACCATGTACGTGCCAGGATCAGTTATTCACGTACACAGCAGTTACATAACATGGACATCATCACACAGTGCTCAAATAGTATTAAAAGGGGGAATAATAGTCGATTACATCATACGTCTGAGACGTCCATATAGTTCTTACAATAAATCAAAGTGCGGAAAAGAAACGTAGATAACACGGCCTTCACAGGCAGCCGACTGGGGGTTGCCGCTAACCCACGCCTAGAACTCGTCGTAGTCTTGGAACTCCTGGAAGTCTCCTTCCACAGCTTCATCTTCTCCTGAGCAGTGGTTGCAATGCTGACAACCTGGGGGGGGATTGGTGTGTAGAGCAAGGGTGAGTACACATCAACATACTCAGCAAGCATCCCGTTGGGCTGTAGTGGACTAGCTTTATGTGGGGATGAGTCAAGCAGTTGCTTTTAGTTGGTCAGGTTATTACTTACTAGTAGAGAGCCAGGTTTTAACATTAACCCAAGTTATTAGCCCAACGTATCCTTTCCAAACGGAAAGAATACCACTTACCAATACCATAATCATAATCAGAACCATCAATCTCATTGCCACCTGTACCAAAATATCTCTGATCAAGTATCACTAATCTCTAGAGCTCCCTTGGCCGCTCATAACCGCGAGCACGGCTGATATATCAGTTTCATAACACTCTGCAGAGGTTGCGCACTTTACCCACAAGCCGTGATTCCCACTTGCCTCGGGCTGATCAAACCCTTAAACACTACCAAGGTGAATAGGCAGGGTCTCACTACGTAGCCTTTACAAAGATTCCCCGGGGCTGTAGCCACCCGTTAGGTTTCCTAAATGTACCGCACTCCTCCCCAAGGGACAAATCAACCTTGGCAGAGCGAGCCGCATACACCGAGCCCCATTGACGGCACAACGGCTAAGCGAACTACACCCCGGTTCCTCTAATTATTCAGCTAAGGGCGTCCCATTCCACCCTCATGGTTGCACTGTTTTCCCGGGCGGTCATCCATTGAACAGGTCCTTACGGAGAGGCACTCGAGAAACCGCTCGAGTCCCCTTGAATGCCACAAATATAATCATAAATAAGAAGGGGAAAACAGCGTATCATAGATAATCACATCATGTTCATTGATTAGAGTTGAGCAATAGCATCAGACTAAGCAGTAATAATCCGACCCAAATAGGTAAACAAGGACATGGATAACAAAAGCTAGTCAATCCTTAGGTATAAATGTGTAATGCGGGAGGTGAATTAAAGAATGAATAGGACAAAGATAGGTCAAAGGACACTTGCCTCCACCAACCGACTGCTGCTCAGGGGCTTCTCCTGCGAATTCCTCGGGCTCTTCGACCGGATCGTTCTCTATGCGATTGCAAACATACATACATCCATCCACATATTTAATACAAAAGAACAGTACACCATACAAGGGAACAAATAAAGTGAATATGCATCAAGTATGACATTCGATATCGCATTGGTTATGATTAGAAAGAAACAGGAAAGGGTCTCGCAGGGGGGTTAAATCTTATGCACTAATGACTAGTTACAATTGGTTCTTAACAAAAGAATTCTGTTATACATATATACTAATGGGAACCTAATCATTTTTAGTTGATCAACATTGCACGGGATAAACAATTAACTACGTGAATCAATAGCATAACGGAATTTTAAATTAACCTTCCTATTTTCCAGAGCATGAACAATGATTAGTCTACTTAAAATACAGTAATTATGATCACAGAAAGTAAATAAAATAAAATAAAAAAAATAAAAAAAACAGAGGGGGGCGGTTGAACCGGCCCTAGGGCGGTTGAACCGGCCGAGAGCCAGGGCGGCTGAGCTGGGGCGGGGGCCGGCCGAGCCGGCCGGTTGAACCGGCGGCCAGGCGGCTGAACCGGCCCCGCGCGGGGGGCGCGGCCAGGGGCCAGGACGGGCGGCGGGCGCGGCCAGGGGGGCGGCTGCGGCCGGGCTGGGGGCGGCTGCGGGCGGCCGGGGCGCGGCAGCGGGCGGCCGGGGCGCGGCTGCGGCCGGCCGGGGCGGCCAGGGGCCACGGCGGGGCTGGGGGCGGCGGCCGGCGCGGCCAGGGGGCGCGCGGGGGTGGGGAGAGGAGAGGGGAGGGAGGAGAGGGAGGAGGAGGAGGGGGCTCACCGGCGAGGTGGCCGACGGCGGGGGCGCGCGGCCGGGGTCGGGGCAGCGGCGGCGGCTAGGGCAGGGAGGTGGGGCGGCGGCGCTAGAGAGAGGAGGGAGAGAATGAGGGAGAGGGAGAGGGTTTTGGGGAAAAAGAAAAAAAGGGGTGGGGGGGGCGGTTGGGCCATCTTTGGCCCAAGAGGGGGCGCCAGGGGCGGCTGGGCCGGCCGGGGTCGGCCCAGGGCGCGGGAGAGAGAGAGAAAGAGGAGAGAGAAAGAGAGAGAAAGAGAGAGAAAGATTATTTCCTGTTTTCGAAATCCGATCTTTCCACATGAATGCAATTGCACTTTCAAAGCAAGTCGAAAAAAAAATGCATGGTTCGGCATGGTGCATCAAACAACACAAGTATTTTAGAGTTTTTCTTACACGGGAATTCCAAACCGAATCCCGCTAACTTTGGAAAAGGTCAAGGTTTAGCGAGGGAAAAAGAAAAAGAAAAGGTAACGCCCGAATTTTGGCGAGTAAAGAAAAGAAAAAAAATTCAACTGCAAAATTCGGGGCGTTACAAACCTATCCCCCTTAAAAGAATCTCGCCCTCGAGATTCAGGGCTGGCTAGCAAAGAGCTCTGGGTACTTGGCCATCAGATCATCTTCACGCTCCCAGGTTGCTTCTTCCTCAGAGTGGTGACTCCATCTGACTTTGCACATTCTGATGGTCTTCCTTCGGGTGACTCTGTCTGCAACCTCAAGAATCTGAGCTGGCTTCTCGACATAGGTCAAGTCCTCCTGGACTTCCAGACCTTCCACTGGCAACTGCTCTTCTGGCACACGCAAGCACTTCTTCAACTGAGACACATGAAAGACATCATGCACAGCTGACAAATTCTCTGGCAAACTGAGCTGATAAGCCACTTCTCCACGCTTTGCAAGAATCTGATACGGACCAATGTAGCGGGGTGCTAGCTTGCCTTTGATTCCGAACCTTCTGACTCCTCTGATCGGTGACACTTTCAGATAGACAAAGTCTCCGACTTCAAAACTCAGCTCTCTTCTTCTTGTGTCTGCATAGCTTCGCTGCCTCGATTGCGCTATCTTCAGATTCTCTCGGACCATCTTGATGTTCTCTTCAGCTTCAAGCAAAATATCTGGCCCAAACACCTGCTTTTCTCCAGGCTGATCCCATTGCAACGGAGTTCTACAACTCCTTCCATAGAGCGCTTGAAATGGCGACATCTTCAAACTGGCCTGGTAACTGTTGTTATAGGAAAACTCTGCATAAGGCAATCGCTTGTCCCATCCGGACTGATCTTGCAACGCACAGGCTCTCAACATATCTTCAAGAATTTGATTGGTTCTTTCAGTCTGACCATCTGTCTGCGGATGATAAGCTGAACTGAAATTCAGGTGTGTGCCCAAAGCTTCATGCAACTGCTGCCAGAAATGAGAGGTGAACTGCGTTCCTCTGTCTGACACTATCTTCTTTGGCACACCATGAAGACAAACGATCCGAGACATATACAGCTCTGCCAATACTGCACTGCTGTAGGTGGTCTTGACAGGTATGAAGTGGGCTGACTTGGTCAAGCGGTCCACTACTACCCAAATAGAATCGTAGCCGGCTCGAGTGCGAGGCAATCCGACTATGAAATCCATGCCGATTTCATCCCATTTCCACTGAGGGATCTGCAACGGTTGCAACAATCCAGCTGGTCTCTAGTGCTCTGCCTTAATTCTTCGACAACTATCGCACATAGCCACATGCTCTGCGATTTCCCTCTTCATTCCATACCACCAGAATTTCTTCTTCAGATCCTGATACATCTTCTCACTGCCAGGGTGAATCGAATAAGCTGTCTCATGGGCTTCCTTGAGAATCAACTCCCGAATAGACTGGACATTGGGAACACACAAGCGGTCTTTGAACCATATCACGCCTTCTGCATCTTCTCGAAAATCTTTGCCTCTGCCATCTAGAATCAGTCGCCGGATCTCACTGATCTTCTCATCATTCTTCTGCGCTTCTTTGATTTCTCGCTCCAAGGTAGGTTCCAATTCAACTGTGACTCCTCGCGAATTGTTCAGAAATCCGAGACTCATCCTGTCGAACTCCTTGGCCAACTCATAAGGCATCGGACGAGCGACCATCAGATTGACTTGACTCTTTCTGCTCAAAGCATCTGCCACTACGTTTGCTTTGCCTGGATGGTAATGGATCTCCAACTCATAGTCTTTGATCAACTCTAACCATCTTCGTTGCCTCATGTTCAATTCTGACTGAGTGAATATGTACTTCAGACTCTTGTGGTCTGTGTAAACATCGCATTTCTGTCCATACAGGTAGTGCCTCCATGTCTTCAGTGCGTGAACCACTGCTGCCAACTCTAGATCATGGATTGGGTAGTTCTTCTCATGAACCTTCAGCTGTCGGGACGAGTAAGCCACAACTCTTCCCTCTTGCATCAACACGCATCCCAAACCTGTGTAACAAGCATCACAGTACACAGAGAAGGGCTTGTGCACATCAGGCAAGACTAGGACAGGCGCTGTTGTCAACTTCTCTTTCAGCGCTTCGAAGGCCTCTTGACATTTCTGGGTCCACTTGAACTCAACCTTGTTGCCTAGCAACGCTGTCATTGGTTTCGCAATCTTCGAAAACCCTTCAATGAATCGCCGATAATATCCGGCCATTCCGATGAAGCTCTTGATTCCTCGAGCATCCGTTGGCGCTTTCCAGTTCAGAATGTCTGCCACTTTCTTCGGATCCACAGCCAATCCTTCTTTGTTGATTATGTGACCCAAGAACAGGACTTCACTGATCCAGAACTCACACTTGCTCAACTTTGCGTACAACTGGTGCTCTCGCAATCTCTGCAATACCATCCTCAAATGATCTGCATGCTCTTCTTCACTTTGAGAATAAATCAGAATGTCATCAATGAATACCACCACAAACTTATCGAGATAATCCATGAATACACTGTTCATCAAGTTCATAAAGAATGCTGGTGCATTGGTCAAACCAAAAGACATCACTGTGAACTCATATAAACCATACTTGGTAATGAATGCCGTCTTCGGAATGTCCAAAGGTCGGATCCTGAGCTGATGATAACCTGACCTCAGATCGATCTTGGAGAACACACTGGCTCCTCTCAACTGGTCAAACAGATCTTCTATTCTGGGCAAGGGATACTTGTTCTTGATCGTGACTTCATTCAAAGCTCGATAATCGATACACATCCTCTTGGTGCCATCTTTCTTTTCCACAAACAAGACAGGGGCGGCCCAAGGCGAGGTGCTTGGCCGGATGTAACCTTTCTCTGACAGCTCATCAATCTGCTTCTTAAGCTCAACCAACTCTGGTCCAGATATTCTGTAAGCTCTCTTAAAGATAGGGGCGGTTCCAGGAAGAAGCTCTATGGCAAACTCAACCTTCCGCTCTGGTGGCATACCTGGTAAATCCTTTGGAAACACATCTGGGAATTCAGACACAACCTTGATACTCTCAATTGGGTCTGCTTCACTGCTATCGACAGCCATCTGATAACAACTTCCTTTCTTCGGCTCAGGCGGGACTAACTCGGTCACCACTTCCTCTCCTAGTGGGGACACCAACTTGATTGTCCTTTTATCACAACTGATAACTGCCTGATACTTATCTTGCCAATTCATCCCTAGGATGACATCTATTCCCTGAGTACCCATTACTATAAGGTTAGCGGGAAACGCTATCCCCCTTATTTCCACACTTACATTCAAACATATGCTATCAGCTCGAATTCTACCACCAGCTGAGTCAATTTGAATGGGGGTTGACATGGCAGTAATTGGAAGATTATGTGCTTCTACCCATGATGCAGTAATAAAAGAATGCGTTGCTCCAGTATCAAATAACACTTCTGCAATATGGGAATCGACTGGGAACATACCTACTGTCATGCCGGGGGCCTCCTGAACTGCTTCAGCCTCCAAGTGATTCAATCTCCCATGATTATAGCGCTGCTGAGGGCGGTTGCCTGCTCCAGACTGAGACGCATTCTGCTTTGCTGGGGCATTGGGGCCTGACTGCTGCTGGGCTGCCTTCTTCGGACATTGCATCACCCAGTGGCCTTGCTCTCCACAGTGGAAACATGCTCTGTTTCCAACCTGAGCTGATGCTGCCTGACTGTTCTGCTGAGTTGCGGGGGCAGGAAGACGAGGTGTCTGCTGATTCTGCCTCTGAAACTGACCTCCTCCTGACTGATTGCTCTGACGATTCTGGTACTGATGTTGAGGATACTGCCTTTGGAACTGCTGATGCTGCTGACGCTGCTGAGGTGGACGCTGGTTCTGCCTGAACTGCTGAGGTTGATTGCCTGAGAAACGGGGACGACTGCTGCTTCCAGGCTGGGGTCCACTGATCTTGCGCTTACGATCCTCCATCTCCTTACGCTTCCTTTCTGTCATGATTGCTCTGTCAATCAAGTGCTGGAATGTCGGGAAGGTATGATTCATCAACTGATACTGCAGAGGGTCAACCAAGCCTCTCAAGAAACGGTACTGTCGCTTGGCGTCAGTGTTGACATCTTCAGGAGCATAGCGAGACAACTGCAGAAACCTGTCTCGATACTCACTGACAGATGATGACCCTTGCTTAAGGGCCAGGAACTCCTCCTTCTTCACTGTCATCAGACCTGCAGGCACATGGTACTGACGAAAGCTACCTCTGAACTCTTCCCAAGTGATGGCATCGGGGTTGGCATGGGTGGCGAGGTAAGACTCCCACCATGATTGGGCTGCTCCTCTCAACAGACGGGGACCATACAAGACTTTCTCCCTGTCATCACACTGAGCGGTATTCAACTCCCGCTCCACAGTGCGCAGCCAATCTTCAGCATCCATGGGGTCAGAAGAGTGAGCGAACGTTGGGGGATGACCTCTCATGAATTCAGCACGCTTGTCTCTAGGCATCTGAGGCTGGGGTGGTGCTTGCTGCTGTTGCTGCTGCTGCTGCTGCTGAATGGCGGCCAGAGTCTGACCGATGGCCTGGACTGCCTGAGTCTGCATCAGAAACATCTGCTCGATCGACATCGGGGGCGGGGGTGGCAGGTGCTGCTGCTGAGGCACCTCATCCTGCGGGGCGGCTTGCTCCTGCTGAGCACGCCTTCCTCCTCTGCGCCTGTTCTCTGACATCTGCAGAACGCAACCACACATCAGAACTGATCTGGCAAATCTTGCAGCATAAGAAAAGAGTATAGAATTCTTCAACAGCACTGAACAGATGAGCATCTTCACTGATCTCCATCGCAGACCACACAGCTTCTCAGATAAAGAGGAAAGTAGAATAAAGGTTTTCCCAACTATATAACTAACTCCATTAACATAATATGTAAGCCAAAATGCAGGGGACACCCACACTCTGGTGACAATCATTACAAAGATCCAAACCAAACATAGTTCATCATGACAAACATAGATGCACAGGATATAGCAAACTACCCTGTCTAACTAAGACTAACTAAAACCGAGACTAACGCTAAGACTGAAGCTTCTATGTATATATATTTCATATTAATTACAAGATCCAACTCTAACGATCTATGGTTCTAGATTGATCTTGGTCTTGCAGTCGGGGTTGCCATAAGACTGGAGTCCACGCCGAGGCGAGCGGTACGGGTGCTGAGTCCCGACGGGAGCGGGGGAACCATCATCCAAGTGACGACGCTCCGCGCGCTCAGCCCGCAGCAGGGCGATCTCAGCACGAGCCCTACTCAGCTCGTCTAATGCATGGTCCAGCTCCGTGTTTAGCACGGCGGCTAGGTTGACTGTGCTGCTCAACCTAGGATTGTCCTCACCAGCAGGTGAAACAATCACGCCTCCTGTGCTGCCAGATGGACGGCGGGGGTAATACTTCAGGTCGAGGCCGTCAGCTACCCCACCGAGAACCGAGCAGTAGTGCGAAAGCGCACGCCGTGCAGCATCCTGCATGGCTGCCTCAGCTGAGTCCCGCTCAGAGATAGAATAGTGCTCTGAGCAAGCCTCCGCGCCCTGGAGACTGTTCTCCGGACGGCGCACCAAGCAGGTCGCCTCCCAGCGGTCCGGGTAGACCCCGCGACTATGCTGGTAGACCACACAGCGATACTCGATGGACCAAGTACGCCGGTCAAGTGCCCGACGTAGCAGGGTGTCGAGCGCGTCGTGGAAGTGACACCCGCGAGCAGCGTCGCGAGTGATGGGTCGAGCAACCCATCCTTCCGGCTCATGGCTAGAGAGGTCGAGGTCGTGGTTCGAGCTGTCGTCGCCACCTCCGTCGTCTGGGTCTCCTCCAGCAGCTACTCCAGAAGCTGGGACGCCCAGTGGTGGTGCAGGGGGCGCCTCCAGGGGAAGCACAGGAGAGCAGCTCCTCACAGACTCTATCTCCTGCTGGAGCGAGAAGGAAGAGCCCTGCTGCTCCTGTCGTCGACGTTCCTGCTCCTCATGCAGGCGGTGGTGTAGTCTCTCCAAGTGGCTGGACTGTCCGGCCACGGGACGGCGAAGCGGACGCTCAGCAAGGCGGGAGGGTAAGAAGGGGATGACGGACTTTCGTGCAGTGTGTCTAAGTCGAGCCATCTACAAAAGACATCGCAAGCAAAAGGGTGAGAACAGAATTAATATGACCAGCAAGTAATGAACCATAAATAAATGAAGGATCAGAATAATAATGAATCATAAATAAATGAAGGATCAGAATAAAACATAATTTTCAGCAAGGTATAATATATAGTAGAACATAGGTTTGGTCAGTAGGACCAACTTTTAAAGGGATACCAAAGTCAAGGCAGGGACAGAGGTCTATAGTCCTTAGAACGACCATTCAACTCTAGGTTAGCGGTCCTACAGTCAGCACGGCTTTGATACCACTTATGTCACACCCGGTTTTTAGAAGGTAAACCGAATGCGAACCATGTACGTGCCAGGATCAGTTATTCACGTACACAGCAGTTACATAACATGGACATCATCACACAGTGCTCAAATAGTATTAAAAGGGGGAATAATAGTCGATTACATCATACGTCTGAGACGTCCATATAGTTCTTACAATAAATCAAAGTGCGGAAAAGAAACGTAGATAACACGGCCTTCACAGGCAGCCGACTGGGGGTTGCCGCTAACCCACACCTAGAACTCGTCGTAGTCTTGGAACTCCTGGAAGTCTCCTTCCACAGCTTCATCTTCTCCTGAGCAGTGGTTGCAATGCTGACAACCTGGGGGGGGGGGTTTGGTGTGTAGAGCAAGGGTGAGTACACATCAACATACTCAACAAGTATCCTGTTTGGCTGTAGTGGACTAGCTTTATGTGGGGATAAGTCAAGCAGTTGCTTTTAGTTGGGCAGGTTATTACTTACTAGTAGAGAGCCAGGTTTTAACATTAACCCAAGTTATTAGCCCAACGTATCCTTTCCAAACGGAAAGAATACCACTTACCAATACCATAATCATAATCAGAACCATCAATCTCATTGCCACCTGTACCAAAATATCTCTGATCAAGTATCACTAATCTCTGGAGCTCCCTTGGCCGCTCATAACCGCGAGCACGGCTGATATATCAGTTTCATAACACTCTGTAGAGGTTGCACACTTTACCCACAAGCCGTGATTCCCTCTTGCCTCGGGCTGATCAAACCCTTAAACACTACCAAGGTGAATAGGCAGGGTCTCACTACGAAGCCTTTACAAAGATTCCCCGGGGCTGTAGCCACCCGTTAGGTTTCCTAAATGTACCGCACTCCTCCCCAAGGGACAAATCAACCTTGGCAGAGCGAGCCGCATACACCGAGCCCCATTGACGGCACAACGGCTAAGCGAACTACACCCCGGTTCCTCTAATTATTCAGCTAAGGGCGTCCCATTCCACCCTCATGGTTGCACTGTTTTCCCGGGCGGTCATCCATTGAACAGGTCCTTACGGAGAGGCACTCGAGAAACCGCTCGAGTCCCCTTGAATGCCACAAATATAATCATAAATAAGAAGGGGAAAACAGCGTATCATAGATAATCACATCATGTTCATTGATTAGAGTTGAGCAATAGCATCAGACTAAGCAGTAATAATCTGACCCAAATAGGTAAACAAGGACATGGATAACAAAAGCTAGTCAATCCTTAGGTATAAATGTGTAATGCGGGAGGTGAATTAAAGAATGAATAGGACAAAGATAGGTCAAAGGACACTTGCCTCCACCAACCGACTGCTGCTCAGGGGCTTCTCCTGCGAATTCCTCGGGCTCTTCGACCGGATCGTTCTCTATGCGATTGCAAACATACATACATCCATCCACATATTTAATACAAAAGAACAGTACACCATACAAGGGAACAAATAAAGTGAATATGCATCAAGTATGACATTCGATATCGCATTGGTTATGATTAGAAAGAAACAGGAAAGGGTCTCGCAGGGGGGTTAAATCTTATGCACTAATGACTAGTTACAATTGGTTCTTAACAAAAGAATTCTGTTATACATATATACTAATGGGAACCTAATCATTTTTAGTTGATCAACATTGCACGGGATAAACAATTAACTACGTGAATCAATAGCATAACGGAATTTTAAATTAACCTTCCTATTTTCCAGAGCATGAACAATGATTAGTCTACTTAAAATACAGTAATTATGATCACAGAAAGTAAATAAAATAAAATAAAAAAATAAAAAAAACAGAGGGGGGGGGCGGTTGAACCGGCCCTAGGGGCGGTTGAACCGGCCCTGGGCGGCGGCCGAGCTGGGGCGGTCGGGCGGCTGAGCTGGGGCGGGGGCCGGCCGAGCCGGCCGGTTGAACCGGCGGCCAGGCGGCTGAACCGGCCCCGCGCGGGGGGCGCGGCCAGGGGCCAGGACGGGCGGCGGGCGCGGCCAGGGGGGCGGCTGCGGCCGGGCTGGGGGCGGCTGCGGGCGGCCGGGGCGCGGCTGCGGCCGGCCGGGGCGGCCAGGGGCCACGGCGGGGCTGGGGGCGGCGGCCGGCGCGGCCAGGGGGCGCGCGGGGGTGGGGAGAGGAGAGGGGAGGGAGGAGAGGGAGGAGGAGGAGGGGGCTCACCGGCGAGGTGGCCGACGGCGGGGGCGCGCGGCCGGGGTCGGGGCAGCGGCGGCGGCTAGGGCAGGGAGGTGGGGCGGCGGCGCTAGAGAGAGGAGGGAGAGAATGAGGGAGAGGGAGAGGGTTTTGGGGAAAAAGAAAAAAAGGGGTGGGGGGGGCGGTTGGGCCATCTTTGGCCCAAGAGGGGGCGCCAGGGGCGGCTGGGCCGGCCGGGGTCGGCCCAGGGCGCGGGAGAGAGAGAGAAAGAGGAGAGAGAAAGAGAGAGAAAGAGAGAGAAAGATTATTTCCTGTTTTCGAAATCCGATCTTTCCACATGAATGCAATTGCACTTTCAAAGCAAGTCGAAAAAAAAATGCATGGTTCGGCATGGTGCATCAAACAACACAAGTATTTTAGAGTTTTTCTTACACGGGAATTCCAAACCGAATCCCGCTAACTTTGGAAAAGGTCAAGGTTTAGCGAGGGAAAAAGAAAAAGAAAAGGTAACGCCCGAATTTTGGCGAGTAAAGAAAAGAAAAAAAATTCAACTGCAAAATTCGGGGCGTTACACTGATTTTACTAACGCCGACCCCAATGGGTGTGCTCCATCTGCTGCTGATCCCAATGGGGGTGCCCCATCCGATGCTGATCCCAATGGGTGTGTTGCTTATGTTGTTGATGAAAACGACAGGGAGGAAGAAGATGAGGTCCCTCTGACTCGGAAGAACAGTCGGCAGTATATTGCCAGTGGGGAGAGTAGTGGAGTTCCTTCTCCTGCTCTATCAGCCCTCGTTGGTCTATAGGAGTTATCTCTGGCAAACTTTGATCAGACTCTAGAGGATATGGTTCCAGAGGACCTTTTATCAGAGCCAGCGGATGATGGTGTGATGGAGGTTTGTGCTGATGTGCTCGATGCTGGGTTGAGGTCATCCCGCGCCTCATCGACCTTAGAGCGCGGTCTTGAGGGTCAGGAGACTGACTTGGATCATCTCGGTCCCATGGAAGTAACTGAGGGGCTTTCAGTCTTAGAGGCGGCTACTGCAGAGAACCTGGCCCTCAAGGATGGTGTTGACGCTTATCCAGCCCCCGAGGGTGTTGCCGAGGGTGACTCGGCTCGGGTGGGAAGTGCAAGCCACTGCCCAGCCCCCGAGGGTACTGCCGGAGATGATCCGACTCACGTGGGTAGCGCAAACTATGACCCAACCCCCGAGGGTGTCCGAGTGGGGTCTCCCTCTTGTACTTCCATGGACGTTCATGCGGGATCGCCTCCGCACTCCGGCTGCATGGTGGTAGCCCAAGCTTTGGACCAGGGAGTCGCTTTAGAGGGCAGCGTCCCCGCTGGCCAAGTTTTGAGCTCTGTTGATGGCACTGAGTTGGTTCCTGCTGGTTTATTGCAAGCTGCTTCGGGTGGCGACCTTACGCCCGGTCGTCAATTGATCTCTAATGATTTGGGAGTCCCTTCATTCTTCTCCAATCTCCAGGTACTATGATATATTCTGTCCTGACTTTTGTACCGTATGAACTGCTGTCATTACATTCGTCTGTTCTCCTTATCAGGCTCTGGTGGACGGGATGGCTAGCCAGCTGAGGTTGCAGGGTGCTTCTATTCCAGAAGGAGCTTTGTCTCTTGCACGTTGGAATCCGGTGTTACTTCAGCAGCGTGTCTCTGACTTGGAGGCGACCAATGCTGGTTAGTGCTTTTCTGCTTCTCTTTATCTTCATTATTGAACTGCCTTACATTCTGACCCTTTTTTGTTTGATTGTCTCCTGCTAGATATGACTCGGCAAATTTCCACTCTTGAAGAAAAACATTCTCGAGATCAGGTCGAACTGGTCCAGCGGTGCTCTGATTTTGAAGAAAAGTATTCTCAAAGCCAAACTAAACTAGCCCAGGTTTCTGCTGCCCTAGATGACGCCAATGCACTGAGCTCTTCCCTTCGCACTTAGCTTGATTCTGAAAAGGTGACTTATGAAACTGTATCTTGCATTGCTGTGTTCCTATTGCTTGTTTGATGTTTGAAAGGAGTTGATTCTTGTTTGCAGGAAGAAAAACGTGTCCTTGCTGCGTCTCGCGACAATCTTGACAGATTGTATCGCGACTCTAGCAATTCGTTGACCATCCTGGAGAGGAGTCATCGCTTTTCCATGGAGGAGTTAGATAATCTTCGCTGTAGGCTGCAGGAATCCACGGATGACGTGATCCGTCTCAGGCAGTTGATATCGACTAAGGATGCTACTATCAAAGAACTCCATGCTTCCAAGAAATCCCTCGCCCAGGAGCTAGAAACCGCTCAATTGGCTGCCAAGGTTGCTGAAGAAACTTCCATTACTCTGAGAGCCCAGCGCGACAGAGCCATGGATAAGACCATTCGGGCGGGACGAATCTTGATGAGGAGACCCGGTGTAGTTGTTCCTGAAGATATAAGGGCTGACGTGAATGCTGCTCCTGATTCCTCAAGTCGCCCTTCCTCGTCGGTTGCTCCTGAGAAAGACATCAAGAAATAGAGAAATATTTTGCGTGCTTTGAGCTCGCGGTTAGCACGGTCATATATTTGTTAGAGGACACCAGTTTAGCATTTGAATGATATTGCTACTCTCCTATTGTTTTAGAATTCAACAGTACATAAATTTGCAGTAGTAAAAGGTTGTGTGATGGTTTTGAAACTTGTTTACGGGATATAGAAGTCATCCCTATATGAGTAGTCGTAAGCACGTCAGATCGCCTTAAATCGCTGCTGACCTAAGTCGATTGCTTCTGTTTATAGGGCATAGTGGTCACCCCGAGTTACGTAAGCGTGAGCATGTCGTACTGCCTTAAGTCGTTGTCAACTTAAGCCGATTGCTCCGTTAGTAGGGCATAGTGGTCACCCTGAGTTAAGTAAGCGTGAGCATGTTGCACCGTCTTAAGTCTTTGCCGACTTAAGCCGATTGCTCCGTTAGCAGGGCATAGTGGTCACCCCGAGTTAAGTAAGCGTGAGCATGTTGCACCGTCTTAAGTCTTTGCCGACTTAAGTTGATTGCTCCGTTAGCAGGGCATAGTGGTCACCTCGAGTTAAGTAAGCGTGAGCATGTTGCACCGTCTTAAGTCTTTGCCGACTTAAGCCGATTGCTCCATTAGCAGGGCATAGTGGTCACCCCGAGTTAAGCAAGCGTGAGCATGTTGCACCGTCTTAAGTCTTTGCCGACTTAAGCCGATTGCTCCGTTAGCAGGGCATAGTGGTCACCCCGAGTTAAGCAAGCGTGAGCATGTTGCACCGTCTTAAGTCTTTGCCGACTTAAGCCGATTGCTCCGTTAGCAGGGCATAGTGGTCACCCTGAGTTAAGTAAGAGTGCTAGTCAATCATGACAAAATTGAATATCTTTGAAGCCTTCTTTATTGATGACATATCTCCCGTTTTACAGAGTACATTGTCGTCCCGATAGCTTTTGAAATTCAGCTAGGGGTAAAACTTCTTGAGGTGTTCTATATTCCAGGAGTTCCCAATTTCTGTGCCATCCATCTGAGTTAGACGATATGACCCCGACCGAGAGACTTCTGCTACTATGAATGGTCCTTCCCATAAGGGCGACAACTTGTGCCATCCCTCCCCCGTTAGAATTCGGCGGAGGACGAGATCTCCCACTGAGAAGGATCATTGTCGCACGACCTTGTCGTGATAGCGTCTCAGAGTCTGCTGGTACCGTGCTGATTGAATTACTGCATTCAGTCGTTCTTCTTCGAGTACATCAATGTCCTCCAGCCTAGTAGCTTCGGCTTCTGCTATGCTTTCGAAGACCAACCTCGGTGCCCCGAACTTGAGAGCGGCGGGTAATACTGCCTCTGACCTATAGACCATGAAGAAAGGAGTGTTTCCATGTAGAGCTCGGCTAGGTTGGGTTCTTAGGCTCCAAACGACATAGGGCAATTCCCTTATCCACTTTCCTGCGAACTTTTCATTCTTTTCGAAGACCCTTTTCCTGAGTGCCTCCAGTATCATCCCGTTAGCTCGCTCAACCTGCCCGTTGGCCCTCGGGTGTGCTACCGAAGCATACTTGATCTGAATGCCCTTTTGCTCGCAGAAATCGAAGAATTCTGAACTTGTGAAGTTGGATCCTAAGTCAGTTATGATATTGTTTGGTATTCCGAATCTGAATATTATGTCTTGTATGAATTCCACGGTCTTAGCCGAGGTTAAAGAAGCAATGGGTTTGAACTCTATCCATTTAGTGAATTTGTCAATTGCTACCAATACATGAGTGTATCCTCCTTGAGCTTTTTTGAAAGGTCCAATCATATCCAGTCCCCAGCATGCGAAGGGCCAAGTTACTGGTATGGTCTGCAATTGTTGTGCTGGTAGATGTTGTTGCTTTGACAAGTACTGGAAAGCCTCGCACCTCTGAACTAACTCGGTTGCATCGCTTTTCGCTGTTGGCCAATAGAATCCTGACCTGAAGACCTTCCCGACTAGTGTCTTGGATGCTGCGTGTATTCCGCATTGCCCAGCATGGACCTCATCCAGAAGTTGCTTCCTAGTAGATGAGAGAATGCACTTCATGAGGACGCCTGATGCACCCCTTCTGTATAATGTTTCCCCAATGAGTGTGTAGTGGGCTGACTGTCTGGCGATGCGCTCGGCTACATTCTTGTCATCTGGTTCCTCTTCATTCTTTATATATCTGATGATCGGCCTTCTCCAGTCATCAGAGTCTGACTCTAGTTGATTCACGATATTACACTCTTCTGCTTGATCCATTGAGATGCTTGGTTGTGGTATTTCTTGTACAAAAACTCCGGGTGGGACCTGAGTTCGGCTGGATCCTAGCTTGGACAATACATCGGCTGCCGTGTTTCGATCTCTCTCTACATGATGAAATTCTAGGCCTTCAAATTTATCTTCTAGTTTCCGGACGGCAATGCAGTATTTTCCCATTGAATCATTCGAACAGTCCCATTCTTTGTTTATCTGACTTATGACCACCAGAGAATCTCTGTATACCATTAATCTCTTGATGCCTAATGATATGGCGATGTTTAGTCCATGGATCAGAGCTTCATACTCGGCTGCGTTGTTAGAGGCTGGAAATAACAACTGGAGGGCATATTTGAGGTGTTCGCCTCCAGGTGCGATGAAGAGAATTCCCGCGCCTGCTCCCTGCAGCTTCAACGAGCCGTCAAAATACATCCGCCATACTTTTGCAGCCTCTGGGTTCTCTGGTACTTGTTGTTCAGTCCATTCCGATACGAAGTCAACCAATGCTTGGGTTTTAATGGCAGTACGAGGTCGAAATTCGATGTCATGAGATCCCAGTTCATAGGCCCACTTGGCTATTCGGCCAATGGCTTCCTTGTTGTGAAGAATATCCCCTATCGGAAAACCGGTGACTACTATGACTTTGTGGTCATCAAAGTAGTGACGTAGCTTGCGGGCAGTTAGAAGTACTGTGTATAATAGCTTCTGCACTTGAGGATACTTTTTCTTCGAGGGACCCAGAACTTCACTGATGAAATAAACAGGATGTTGCACAGGGTAGGCATGTCCTTCTTCTGCTCGCTCGACTACCAACACGGTGCTTACCACATGAGTCGTGCAAGAAATATACAGCAGTAGATCTTCAGCTGGTTGAGTCGATGTGGCTCGCCGTGGTGGTTTCAGTACTGGTGGGGTTGTCAAGAATTTCTTCAGTGCGTCTAAGGCTTCCTGCGCTTCTGAAGTCCGCTGAAACTTGTCCACCTTCTTGAGTAGCTTGTAAAACGGTAAACCTTTTTCTCCCAGCCTGGATATAAATCTGCTCAGGGCTGCCATACATCCGGTAAGTCGCTGAACCTTCTTTTGTGATCGTGGAGCTTCCATTTTCATGATAGCTTCAATCTTTTCTGGATTAGCCTCAATTCCCCGGTGGCTGACAATAAATCCGAGTAACTTTCCTGCTGGTACCCCAAAAACACATTTTTCGGGGTTAAGCTTCCACCGATACCGCCGTAGACTGTTGAAAACCAGCTGCAAGTCTTCGATGAAGTTTTCCGAGTTCTCCGTTTTGATTACCACATCATCTACATAGGCTTCCACACGCTTGCCCCAGTGATCGGCTAAGCATGTTTGAATGGCTCTCTGATACGTCGCTCCAGCGTTTTTGAGGCCAAACGGCATGGAGGTATAGTAGAAAGCTCTGAAGGGAGTGATGAACGCTGTCTTTTCCTCGTCTTCCTTTGCCAGACTGATCTGATGGTATCCGGAATAGCAATCCAGGAAAGACAGCACAGAACATCTAGCGGTGGAGTCTACCACCTGATCTATCCTTGGGAGCCCGAAGGGATCCTTTGGACAATGTTTGTTGAGATCAGTATAGTCGACGCACATGCGCCAATCCACTTTATTCTTTTTTAGTACAAGAACAGGGTTGGCCAGCCACTCGGGATGTAACACCTCTCTAATAAACCCAGCCGCGACCAAGCGGGCCAGCTCAGCGCGAATGGCCTCTCTCTTGTCAGGCGTGAAACGACGTAGTTTTTGCCGGATCGGCCTTGCCTGGGGATAGACCTTCAGTTTGTGCTCGGCCAGTTCTCTCGGGACTCCCGGCATATCCGCAGGTTGCCATGCGAATACGTCTCGGTTGTCTTGCAGGAACCGGACGAGCGCACCTTCCTATTTATCGTCCAGGCTGGAGCTGATGATGACAGTTTTGCGCTCATCAGCGAATCCAAGGTTGATTCTTTTGGTTTCCTCAGTCGGCCGCATAGAGGTCGCGGCTTGAGCTTCGTTCGCCGGTGCCATAAGGTCTTCCTCAGGCTTAGAGTTCGCCTGCGCTGAAGAAGTCACCGATGGTTTGATGGTGAGGGCCGCTTGGATGGCCACTCGAAAACATTCTGCGGCGCCTTGGAGGTCAGCACACACAGTTATGATTCCCTGTGGTCCCGGCATCTTCAATATCATGTACGTGTAATGCGGAATGGCCATGAATTTAGCCAATCCCGGCCTCCCGATGATGGCGTTGTACCCGCAATCGAAATTCGCCACCTCGAACCTCAGGAACTCGGTTCTATAGTTCTCCAGAGTTCCGAAGGTGACGGGCATGTAGATGTGGCCCAGCGGGTATTCCCCTTCGGTCGGCACGACGCCGAAGAAAGGAGTGTCTGACTCGCGGAGCTCTTTGAGGTGAACTCCCAAGCCTTGGAGCGTCCGAGGGAAGGTGACGTTGATGCTGCTCCCCCCGTCCACTAACACCTTCTTCACCCTGCTTTCTCGGATCACCGGATCGACGAGGAGCGGGTATTTGCCTGGGTGGTCGAAGTTGAGCCATTGGTCTGCCCGAGTGAAGGTGATCGGGTGCTCCGACCATCGGTACGGAGCGGGAGGACCGGTGGTTGCCACCAGTATCTGGCGATCGTTGAGCTTTTGCTGTCTTTTGCTCTCCTGCGACCCGTGTCCGCCGAAGATGATCTTGACCTCCCTGTCAACGCGTGGGAAAGCTCCTCCTCCTCCCTCCTCCTACTGCTGGGGTTGTCGTGGTTCTTCTGGTCCTCCCCTCGGCGGAGGAGGAGGTAGAGGTTGGAAGGGTCGGCCGTGCCCGACGGAGTGCTTGAAGTCCCGGCAGTTCCAAAGAGTGTGGCGCATGTCCTTGTGGTACGGGCACTGGGCGTCGAGGATGTCGTCCAGCGTGCGCTCGCCTCCGCGAGGTCCTCCCCGGGCACGAGAGGCGGGTGGTCCGGCGGCATGCACCTCTTCGCGCGGTCTCTTCTCCCAGCGTTTGTCAGGTTGCTGGTTCGCGTCGTGTCGTGGTGCTGCCGGTGCGGGCTTCGCTCCCCCGATGAGGTCCTGGGCTCGCTCGTCGGCGGTGATGTAGAGGTCGGCTTCCCGGAACAGCTCCTCGGAGGTAGTTGGTGCCTTCTGCAATATGGCTCGGATGAAGGCCGAGTCATTGGATCCTCTGTAGAAGTCCTCGATCACGGCCGCCTCCGTGACCTCGGGGATACGATTTCTCATGGTCTGGAACCTTTTGAGGTACGACCGGAGAGTTTTGTCCCCCCGTCGCTTGATGGATTTGAGGTCCCATGGTTGCGCCGGTTTGTCGGAGAGGGACTGAAAATTGGCGGTGAAGCGTCGACTGAAGTCGCTCTAGTCGTCGATGCAGTGTCGAGGTAGATGTCGTAGCCATTGCAGTGCGTCTTGCTCGAGGACAATGGGTAAGTACGCAGTCATCACGTCTTTGGATGCTCCGGCGTCTCGAGCGGCGGTGGTGTAGACGGCTAACCAGCCTCCTGGATCCTGCTTAGGTTCATACTTGTCGACATTGGATACCTTGAAATTAGGGGGCCACTGAATGGCCCTAAGGCGTGGAGTAAGGGCGGACACTCCACATGTGTCCTCCTATCGTCGGGGATGATGTCTGTCCCGGGGAGGGGAGTAGTTGTTGTGGTTCCTCGACCGTCCCCGGGTAGTTCCGCCAGTCGAGGCCGTCGTTGATTCGGCTCTGGTGGCTTGACTCCGAGTTGGGATGCCATGATCCCTGTCCTACTCTTCCCGGCGGCGGATCTCGTTCTCATGCCGTCGTTCACGCGAAGCGTTGATGGAGCTCCGCGCGTCTCGACGACTGTTGATGGCGTGTCGCAAATCGTTCGGCGGGTGAGCGAGAGGTAGAAGATGGTTGGCTGCTTGGGTGAACAGGCGTCGATAGCCCTCGGCGTCGGGAGTCTGAGGGAGTCCATCAGCTATCCGAGCTAGTACTCCTCCGACTTCACTCGGCGTGTTCATGGCTCAGGCGAAGTCGGGGTTCAGGTTGCGACCGAAGAGTGGATTTTCCCAGCGCTGCCTTGCGTCTTGCTCGGCTTGTTCCTGAGCTCGTCGACGATCACGCCGTCGGGAGTTCCTTCGTTCCCTGAAGACGCGTTCTTCCGGAGTTTCTCCCATCTCCGAGACCTCGTCTCGCGAGACAGGCTGCTTCGGATCCCGTTCTCCGGCTTGGTGATGTCGCCGGATGTTTCGGCGCCGATTTCTTCGTCGACGGGACTCCCGCTGAGGTGGTTCTTCCCCAGGCGTGGTCGGCTCGTCGTCGGAGACGGGAGGCGACTCCACTCTCCCGATGAAAAGAACGTCGGGGTAGAATGGCGCGGCTGTCGTGGCGATCTTCTTTCGAAGAGCTGGAGGTTGCGCTTCTCCGGTATTTTCGGAGTTTGTTGGAGGAGACTTCTTTCTCGGCGGATCTGCAATGCGGTGTAGAGTTCCCTCTTCGTCTGCTATGGACGAGATCGTTCCAAAGCAGAACATGGATCCAGGACGGAAGGTGATCTTGCTGTGGATGGTGACGGCCATTGAGCTAGCTTAGATCGTCGACACACCCCCTACCTGGCGCGCCAGCTGTCGGTGTTTTGGGTCCGATCGCACACCTGGGGTTGCCCCTCGAGGTGTTTTTAGATGTAGGACGGTGTCGCCGACTGTAGCTAAATGGTTCGTGCCAGATGCACGAGGGACAATGGATAGTGTTTACAGGTTCGGGCCGCTGAGAGATGCGTAACACCCTACGTCCTGGTGAGGATGCTTTATGTAGTGGGTTACAAGGTGGTTCTCTAAAGCGAGAACGTGGAGGGTTGAGGTGGATGGCTGAGTAGTGAGATTGATTGTTCTGAAGGGGTGCCCCTCGGGCCTTATATATTCGACCGTGGGGCAATACATGTGGATATGATAACAACGTGCACCTAAAGGATAGTGAACTATTTGAGTCTATCTTCCTATGATTCTGCCGACCTATCCTCGCCTAGTTCCGCTGCATGGGGCTCCAGCGCGGGAAAGTCGGATCTTCTGTTGTGGTTTCTTGCTCAACGCTGTGGGGCCATCCGGGCTTGCACCGATCCGGCCTTACATCGATCTGCTTTACTGATTGCCCCTCCCCAGGCCCATGAAGGAATGACCTTACGATTTATTAGGCCCTTGGGCCTTTCGTGAGGTCTTTTACCCTTCCAGTGGACCCGGGGGATATCTGTCCCCCACAATCCCAAACCGCTTGAGCAAGTCTTGTGTGTACTTCGTTTGAGAGATGAAGGTGCCGTCCTTGAGTTGCTTCACTTGGAACCCAAGGAAGTAGTTCAACTCGCCCATCATCGACATCTCGAATTTCTATGTCATCACCCTGCTAAACTCTTCACAAGACTTTTGGTTAGTAGAACCAAATATTATGTCATCGACATAAATTTGGCACACAAATAGATCACTGTCACAAGTCTTAGTGAAAAGAGTTGGATCGGCTTTCCCAACCATGAAAGCATTAGCAATTAAAAAGTCTCTGAGACATTCATACCATGCTCTTGGTGTAGGATTACGGGGAGGCTACGCTAGCGCAAAACAAAATTTTCAACCCCATAAAACCAAGAACTACTGCGGTTATAGGTCATGGAATTACCACTAGATGCGTAGAGCAGCGGAAGACGTCTCGATGTAGACAAACGCGTCGAGCAGTGCCGTGCAGTCGTCGGCGTCCTTCACGTCCTCGCACGATTCATCCTAGTGCTCCAGATGCAGCACCTCCGAGGTATCCACACGTACAGGGAGGAAGCGCCGCGTACCGAACTGCTAGGTTCGCGACGGCGGCTTGGCGAGGGCGAGAGGCAAGCGGCTACTCGTTTTCTGGTGGCGAATTAGGGTTAGCCTAACCGCGCCCCCGCCCCTCATTATATAGGCGTTATGGTGGGCTTCTGACACCGAGGCCCATCAGTAACCCTAAAGCCCAGTCTAATTTCGGATCTAATCCGAGTTAGGCTTCCTTCCCCTTAAGTGTGTGACCTATAGGTTCACGTACAAATAGACATAGCCCGAGTACTCTTACTTGGCCCAATAATTGACAGCAGCCTCTAGCAAGACATGTCAACTCCTATGCGCACGTAAAGATCATATCAGACGAACCATTGCAACATTACGTACATGCTGTTCCCTTTGTCTCACAAATATTTGGTCTGGCTCTAAGCTGACCTCTCTTTCTCGATACTGTGAATTGGAATCCTTTCAATGGTTAACTGTTAACCCTAGCACGGCCATGGATTTCTTGATCCAATCACTCGAGGGGCCCAGAGATATCTCTCTCACAAAGAGAGGGACAAATTCCTTCTTGACTGACCATGCCTCACAGCATGCTTCCTGACAAACCCAAAACTACCTTTATAACTACCCAGTTACGGAATAGCGTTTGATAGTCCCTAAGTAAGTCAATTCACATCTTGAGAACATGCGACAATCTCAGGTCTAAGGATACAGTATTCATGTTGCAAAAAGAGAACTATATTACAATATCTCACGTTGGGTCGGTCCAGCCTCATGTCATACATGCGCCCACATTATTAGTTTAACATCTCCATGTTCATGACTTGTGAAATGTAGTCATCAACTAATACATGTGCTAGTCATCGACTCTGACTAGGGACATCATTTAGAATAACCATATAAGTAAAGAATCTCACAAACAATTCACATAATTGCTAATCAATACAAGGTGCCTTCCATGGATATTCAATTAAGCAATATATATATCATGGATACAAAGAAATATGCTCATCTCTATGATTATCTCTAGGGCATATTTCTAACAGTCTCCCACTTGCACTAGAGTTAATCTAGAAGATATCTAATACCCATAGATCTCATGTGTGCCTCATACTTACGTTGTGGAAGAGGTTTTGTCAAAGGATCAGCAACATTCAAATCCGTATGTATTTTGCATATCTTTATCTCACCCCGCCTAACGAATTCCCGTATGAGGTGAAACTTCCGCAGTACATGTTTGTTTTTCTGGTGGTTCCTTGGCTCCTTAGCTTGCGCAATAGCCCCATTGTTGTCACAGTAGAGGTTCAATGGACTAGATGCATTTGGAAACACACCAAGCTCGATGAGGAACTTCCTTATCCAAACACCTTCCTTCGTAGATCAGAAGCTGCAATGTACTTGGCTTCTGTTGTAGAATCAGTCATTGTCTCCTGTTTGGAACTCTTCCAACTAACAGCACCACCATTTATTGTGAACACAAAACCTGATTGCGATTTTAACTCATCTGGGTCAGTTTGGAAGCTAGCATCGGTGTAACCAGTTACAACGAGCTCCTCCTTACCCCCATATACCAGGAACATATCTTTAGTCCTTCTTAAGTACTTAAGAATGCCTTTTACCGCTGTCCAGTGACCCTCACCTGGATCAGCCTGGTACCTACTCGTAGCACTTATAGCGTATGAAACATCTGGGCGTGTACTTATCATGGCATACATGATTGATCCAATTGCTGAGGCGTATGGTACCTTACTCATGCGCTCCCGCTCATTAGCCATCGCAGGACATGGCATCTGGCTAAGGGTTTTACCATGTGACATAGGTAAGAACCCTTTCTGGGACTGTTCCATGTTGAACCGTTTCAAAACCTTGTCAATGTACGTATCTTGACTTAATCCTATAAGCCTCTTCGACCTATCTCTATAGATCCTTATGCCCAAAATATATGCTGCTTCCCCTAAGTCCTTCATAGAAAAACTCTTTTCAGTGAAGCCTTGACGGACTCCAGCATAGGAATGTCATTCCCAATCAATAATATGTCATCCACATACAAGATCAGAAATACAACAGCGCTCCCACTTTCCTTCTTGTAAACACAAGCTTCTTTTTCATTCTGATGAAAACCAAGCCCTTTGACCACTTCATCAAAACGAATGTTCCAACTCCGAGATGCTTGCTTCAACCCATAAATGGATTTCTGAAGTTTGCATATCTTTCCAGCATTGATCGGATCGACAAAACCCTTGGGCTGTATCATATACACGTCCTCATCTAGGTTTCCATTAAGGAAAGCTGTTTTGACATCCATCTGTCAAATCTCATAATCGAAATATGCGGCAATAGCTAGAATGATCCGAATAGATTTAAGCATTGCTACTGGCGAGAATGTCTCGTCATAGTCAACTCCTTGAACTTGTCGAAAACCTTTTGCAACAAGTCGAGCCTTATAGATGTGAACATTTCCATCCATGTCTTTCTTCTTCTTATAGATCCATTTGCATTCTATGGGTCTAACACCATCAGGCGGGTCAACCAAGTTCCAAACTTGATTTTCTCCCATGGAATCTATCTCGGATCTCATGGCGACTTGCCATTTCTCGGAATCTGGGTCCATCATCGCTTCTGCATATGTTGCAGATTCTTCGTTGTCTAACAACAACACTTCCCCATTGCCCAACAATAGCACTTCCCTCGTGCCTCGTGAAGCCTTGCTGACCTTTGTGGTTGTGGTGGTGATTCTCTTGCCATAGACGTCTCAACTTGTTCTGCTACATTAGCATCACTTGTTGAATCTTGTCCCACTGGCTCATCCTAAACTTCTTCAAGATACACCTTTTGTTTACTTTTCTCTCTTTTGAGAAACTCTTTCTCTAAGAACACACCATTCCGGGCGACAAACACTTTGCCCTCTGACCGGTGGTAAAAGTAATATCCTAAAGTTTCCTTTGGATATCCCACGAACATGCACTTGTCCGATTTTGGAGTGACTTTATCTGACTGAAGTCACTTGACGTAAACCTCACAACCCCAAATCTTCAGAAAAGACAAACTGGGAGTCTTCCCAGTCCACATCTCATATGGTGTCTTAACTACGGACTTAGACGGTACCCTATTTAGTGTGAAAGCTGCTGTTTCTAGAGCGTATCCCCAAAACGACAAAGGTAGGTCCGACTGGCTCATCATTGATCGAACCATATCCAATAAAGTCCGATTACGTTGCTCAGACACGCCGTTCCTCTGAGGCGTTCCAGGCGGCGTAAGCTGTGGAGCAATTCCACAACTCCTTAGATGATTGCTAAACTCATGACTCAAATATTCACCTCCACGATCCGATCGCAGTGCTTTAATTTTCTTGCCACACTGATTTTCTACTTCATTCTGAAACTCTTTGAACTTTTCTAAGGATTCAGACTTGTGTTTCATTAAGTAGACATACCCATATCTACTAAAATCATCAGTGAAGGTTATGAAGTATTGGAATCCTCCCCTAGCTGTCGTACTCATTGGTCCGCACACATCAGTATGTATGAGTTCCAATAAATCTAATGTCCTCTCCGGTAAACCCGTGAAGGGCGCCTTGGTCATCTTACCAAGTAAGCAAGCTTCACATGTCTCGTATGATTCAAAATCAAATGAAGTTAAAAGCCCATCAGAATGAAGCTTCTTCATGCGATTCTCACTTATATGACCCAAACGACAGTGCCACATGTAGGTAGGACTTAAATCATTAGGCCGAGGCCTTTTAGCACTAATATTACAGAAAGGTGCATCATCAAGATTTAAAATGAATAACCCATTCATAATGGATGCAAAAGCCACAAACATGCCATTCTTAGAGATCACACAACCATTGTTTTCACTCGCAAATGAATAACCATCCTTCATCAAACATGAAGGAGACATAATGTTTCGACTCATACTAGGAACTAGATAACAATTATTTAACTCCAAAATAAATCCTGATGGGAGGTGGAGTTGCATCGTCCCGACGGTCAACGCAGCAACTCTTGCATTATTGCCTACCCGGAAATCAACTTCTCCTCTTTTCACGCTTCTACTTCTTATCATTCCCTGCATCGAATTGCAAATATGGGCAACCGATCCGGTATCAAATACCCAAGAATTAATATAAGAATCAGTAAGAAAATTTTCTGTAATGTGAATAGCAAGTGTACCTGCTGCGGATGTACCCTTACCGCCGTGATCCTTAATAGAGGCCAAGTACTGCTTGCAATTCCTTTTCCAGTGACCAAGTTCTTTGCAATAAAAGCACTCTGCATCTGCAGCTGGTCCAGCCTTGGGCTTTTGATTTGGCTTGGATACTGTATCCTTTGCCTTGCCCTTCTTCTTTTGAGATTTACCCTTTTTCTTAAAGTTGGGTTTGTTTTGGACTGCCATCACATGGCCCCTGCTGCCAGCGCTTTTCTTTATGTCCCCCTCTGCTGTTTTTAGCATGCCACATAGTTCATTGAGGCCCCTCTCCGCCCCATGCATATGGTAGTTCGTAATGAAGTTTCCATAGCTGGGCGGAAGAGATGCCAAAATGAAGTCAGTGGCCAACTCTTGGCTTATTGGGAAGCCTAGCTTCTCCAACCTCTGACTGTAACCAACCATTTTGATTACGTGTGGCCCAACTGCTGCGCCTTCTGCTAGCTTGCTTTCCAGAAAGGCTTTGGACACATTGAACCTTTCAGTCCTAGCCTGAGTCTGGAACATATCCTTGAGCGCCACGATCATATCGTGCACCTCATGGTTTGTCTCAAACTGCATCTGTAGCTCAGGCTCCATGCAAGCAAGCATTAGGAAACTCACTTCAAGATTAGCATCCATTGCTTTCTTGTAAGCGGTTTTAGCTGCAGCAGTTGCATTTTCACCAGGATCCTCTAGCAGTGGGGTGTCTAGAACGTCTTCCTTTTTTTCAGTCCTGAGAACAATTCTTAGGTTACGGATCCAATCTGTATAGTTTGTTCCATTTAACTTATCCTTTTCAAGAATTGATCGCAAAGTAAATGTTGGTGTGCTAGGTGCCATTTATCTACAACAAAACAATGCAAAATACTAAGACAAAAATATCCATGACAGAGTAAATTATATTAAACATTTAATAGTCTACTCCCACTAAAATCAATATCCCTCGATTGATAGTTAGTGATTCAGAACCCACAACTAACAAGTCTACTAGTGAGCTTTAGCATCACCGCTAGAAGACAAGGTAGATCGGTAAGCAACACCTTGCTAATCATATCATATATATGACTTCTGTTGTTGGGTGACATCTCTATGTCTCGGCTCCCAACCTTATGCCCCAAAGTCCTTAACCATTAAGCTGACTTTGTTTAAGTTAACCAACCCTTTCTGCAGTTCCTATCCGATACAAACCTATCTAGTCAAGGAAAACTGGTGGCACCCTAATTTCATAGACCCACCACCAATTGTACAAGACTTATGATAGTGCAAGGTTTGGAGAGGCATTTAAGCTTAAACATTTATGAGGGATCGTCCTACTTATATCATCGCACGCAAGGACATATATGCAATATGAACAAGTAGAACATTAAGAATGGCATTCACACAACAGTTGTGATTCGGTATGGCTTGCTGTCACATGGTGATCCCCATCTCCAATAATCTGTCCATCACGATGATCTCCATCTCCACGATATAGGTATGCCATTGTAACACCCAAAAATCTTAATGTGAAAGTTTAGTAAAAAGTTCTCCAAGGATTTTGATATTAGAATGCCTTCCAATAAGAATTTTGTTACATAGGAAGCAACATCACCTAAAATAAACATGTTCCTAATAAAGATTTAAATAAAATAATCTCTATATGAATTTATTACCCTTGGTTAAAATGAATATTTATAATTATTCTCAAAAGGATTTTATAAACTAGAGATTTTAATTCTTAAAATACCTATTTTCTATTTTAGTGACTATGAATTTCATATTTAAAATCATTTGTTTAAATAGTATAATAAATAAAATAAACTAAACTTACATTTCATACTGTGGTTTTAAAGTGCACATTTAAAACTGAGTCAAAGTTTGAACTGGTTTTGAATCTAGTTTAAAATCCATGAATTGAAATAGAAAATAGTAAAAGAAAAAAAAACAAAATGGGAAAAACGCACCTGGGCCGATTCTGGCGCCCTCGGCCCAGCTTCCTCCCCGCCGGCCCACTTGCGCCCCCTTTTCTTTTTCTTTTTTATGGTGTCACTTGCCAGTGGACCCGGATCGTCAGTTTTGTCCCCTTCAAACAAACCGCGGACCTTGCGGCGTGTCCGCGACTCCTCGAGCAAATCCACGCACCAAATCCGCCTCCGCTTCTTTGGGAAATCTGTTGCGACAACGCGCGCCACCCACCACGGACTCCTCGGCTGGAAATCGCCCTCCCCGATGCGTATAAAGGAAGGGCCATGCCTCGTGACCACTGTGCACCGCCATAGGTAGAGAAACTCGTATCCGACACCGGTGACCTTATGCCTGGGAATCTCCTCTTGGGTCAGGGTGCATCGCGAGTGGTTGGTGAGGTCGTTCGTGGACTCGGCAGCAGGGTTCGACCATCAGGGCAACGGTGAATGCTAACCGGAGCCGCTGCGCCGCCGTGATTCCGCGCCACACCGTGGGCAGGGCTCTGAACGCCACAATCCTTGGAGGTAAGCCCACCTTCTGTCTCGCGATCGCCTCCACTTTGTTTTGCACTAGTCAGGTTGGGTGGTGTGGCCATCTGTCGCGGTTTTGACCAACTCCGGTGGGCACACCACCGTAACTCCAACGCGCCGCCGTGGTCAAACCACCTGGGGTAGGTGATGAGCTCGCGGCCCTCGGATTTTGAGGCGACGGGGGAGATTAGGTCTGGGGATCACTCGGCCAGGGAGTGTTGTCAGCCGTTGGATCTCGAGCTAATGGCTAACATTGTGTACCGGTTGGATTTGGTTCTCAGCCGTCCGATGCGAAATGTGCGAGTGAGATTAGATCTCGTGCTTTTAAAATCACGGTCGTCGATCACCAATCGAAGGGCCAGTAGCGCATACCAGTTCGGATAAAGGGGGATCTAATCCGGTCCCTAGATTCAGGATCGGACGGCCCAAATCTCTCTATACCCCTTTAGCCGAGCTAATTTCTAAAAATGACCTCAAGTAATTACAGAATCAACCCGCAGTCCACTTTGTGGGGAATCCTGAGTCTACGAAAACTTGCGATCTAGCCCCTGCACTTTCTAGAAATTGGCGCGCAGTCCAGAGAGTAGTAAAATTAGAGAATTAATTTTGGAAATTGATTTTTAATACAAAAATAATTCTAGAAACTTGTTTAATTCATAGAAAATTCATATTAAGTCCAAATTAGTCCATTCCAGTTCCTAAAATTTTGTAATTTTATTATCTATCACTTAGAGCCTCTGTTTTGTTATGAAAATTGTAAGAAAATTTATTTCTCATTTAATTCCATTTCAAACACATAAAACCTTTAAAAATTCATATCTTAAAATCTATAACTCCAAAAATTATGATTCCTGTTCCTAGGATTTATGTTAATAAGTAGATTATTACTGTGTATTTTGTTTATATGTTTGGTGTGATGTTAATTTTGCCTGTACACTATTT
This sequence comes from Zea luxurians, assembly GCA_029449295.1. Taxonomy (NCBI): domain Eukaryota; kingdom Viridiplantae; phylum Streptophyta; class Magnoliopsida; order Poales; family Poaceae; genus Zea; species Zea luxurians. The sequence goes on from JAOPSE010000034.1 coordinate 9,679,277, forward strand.
GTTTGTATTGCTACGTTTAGCAGTGAGGACACGTGTCATCTGAAGAGCAAGTTGGTACCTGGAATCTCAAGTCCCAGGCAAGTTGTGCCCTTGATCACTTCTTTTTACCCAGCCATGTTCTGATTAATCATAAGGATGGTTAATTTTGATGGGACCCAATAGGTTACCCTAGTTTGTCTATTTTTATACCTTGTTTACCACTGAACTTTTTGGGTAGTACTTGCTAGTGCTTTATGTGGTTTTGGGTATGAAGATACATTATTCATGATCACATTTTTATTATCTATTTATTATTACTGTTCATGATAAGATCATTATGTTAATTGGAACATGGAGCGACCACCCGAGAAAACAGTGCTACCACAAGAGTTTAATGGGACGCCCTTGGCTGATTAATTAGGAAAGCTAGTGGAAGACTACCTTACCCGAAAGGGGCAAGGGCAGTAGGGGAGTGGTCAGTGTAGGGAGGCCCTTGGGATGATTTTGCTGCGATGGCGGTCATGCGAGGGGTCCCTGCATTGGAGCTTCCTATAAACTGTAGCGGGTTTTCTGAAGCTAGTGGAACTTTGTAAAGGCCTTGTAGTGTTACCCTGCCTCGCCTCCTCGGTAGAGGTGTATGGGAAGTCGCGATCCATTGGCAGATAGGTAATATGACTTGTGGGTAAAGATGCGCAACCTCTGCAGAGTGTAAAACTGGTATACTAGCCGTGCTCACGGTCATGAGCAGCTCGGACCCTCACATGATTAATTTATGGAACTAAATTCAATTTGTCATATGCATTGCATCGCAGGTGATGTTGTTACTTTTGTTCTACTATTTAATTGGGTTGGTATTTACTTATACTTAGTAACTGCTAATAAAATTTTGACCAACTTTAAAAGCAATGCTCAGCTCTAACCATCCTCTTTGGTAAGCCTTACACTTCACATGAGCTCCCACCTTTGGCGAGTTCATGCACATTATTCCCCACAACTTGTTGAGCTATGAACGTATGTGAGCTCACTCTTGCTGTCTCACCCCCCCACAGGTCAAGAACAGGTGCCACAGGATGAGGCGCATGGAGGATGCCGCGATGTGTTCGTGAGAGGTCTAGGTCGTCGTCTCCCAGTCAACTTTGGGTTGCTGGACCGTTGTCTCCTTATAATGTAATTATTTATTTTGTACAGAACTCCTATTATATAGTAAAGATGTGACATTCGATCCTGTGCCATGATTCATCATGTGTGAGACTTGGTCCCAGCACCTGGTGATTGTTCGCACCCGGGCCTTGGTGCCCCGAAATCCGGGTGTGACAGAAGTGGTATCAGAGGAATGTTGACTGTAGGACGAAACCTAGATAGAACTGGACAACCATTAAATACTTATCTTACTCTAATTTTTTTTTAAAACTTATCTTAATCTTTTCTCATCTATTTCCGCTTTACTCTGATTATTCTTATCTTTTCTTTCTAAAGACAAATGTGGATTTCACACTTTGAAATCCGTACCTAAAGTGACTTTTAGGAATAGGAGACCTAATCTTAGGAACAAAATCAAAACTATTTTCGTAAATATTTGTATGCTTGAATGTTTGTTCTTATGGCACTTGTCTGATTTGCTTCTTTGATTGATTGAACTATTATAGATGGACATCTTAGCATGTACCACCATAAGATATTGAATTAGCTATGGTAGGTAAGATATTAATCTGCTTAGCTAATAAAATCGCCCAAAGTAACCAGATTTGTAAATACCTGCCTTGTCTACCATTCTCTTACCATATGAATCTAACTCAGATGGTCAATACCAGACAGGGTGGTGGAATTGATTTGCCTCCTAATCGACACACTCGGTGGATATATAGACAACCCCAGTCACAGCCAGCAGAGATGAATCCTCCTAATCCTCCACCAGGCGGAGTTGACCCACTGATTGCAGCTCAGATGAGGATGATGCAGCAAATGGCGGACACTATGGTAGATATGCGCGCTGAGATGCAGCAAGAACGCCAGGAAATGCGCCAGGAAAGAGAGGATGCACGTCGGGAGATGCGCCAAGAGCGGGAGGAGATACGTCAAGAAAGAAGGGCGCAACAGCAACAGCAACAAGCGCCACTGCCTCCACCTCCACTACCAGTTCCACCCCGGGACAAGCACCGGGAATTCATGAGCCACAAACCACCAACCTTCTCCAACTCCGCAGATCCGCTGCAAGCAGATGACTGGTTAAAGTCCATAGAGAAGATGCTCAACATAGCTCAGTGCTCGGATAGAGAGAAAGTACTCTATGCATCAGGCCGTCTTGCTGGTCCCGCTGCGGATTGGTGGGATGCGTACTGCGCTGCTCATGCTGCTGACGATACAATTACCTAGGCAGAATTCTCCACTCAATTCAGGAATTACCATATTCCTGCTGGGCTCATGAAGATTAAGAGAAAGGAGTTTCTATCTCTCAAGCAAGGAAGTATGTCCGTGAGTGAATATAGGGACAAATTCATCCAGTTATCTCGATATGCTCCTAGAGATGTTGAGGATGATGAGCAAAAGCAGGAGCTTTTTCTGGACGGTTTGATTGGACCCTTGCAATATCAACTGGTATCACACACATTCCCATCCTTCCAAAGGCTACTTGACAAAGCTATAGCTGTAGAAAACAAGAGGAGTATATATGGAGAGAAAAGAAGGGCGACCAACCAAGGGCAGGCTGGAAGTAGTTCCCGTCCTCGCTATACTACCACTCCAAGTACACCAGCTAGTGGCAGTTCTGGGCAACAAACTCAACGGGCACCAACTGCTCCTCCGCAAGCAAGCACCCCAGCAGGACCCGTTGCTCCTAACACAACCACCAACAGGGCATGCTTCAAGTGTGGACAACCGGGACACTACGCCAACTACTGTCCCAACAGAGCTGCCTACACTACACCAGCTCCGATGAAGCAAGGACAAGCCTCGGCAGGAAAGAGTCAGCCCCTATCTATCAACCGGGGACAAGCCCATCATGCAGAAGTAGAAGCTGAACCGGGTGAACATGAAATTCAAGAAGAAGAGCTAGTTGAAGATGAAGTAGTCGGTGAAGAAGTCAACGAACAACAAGAATAGAGAAAAACATAAACATAGATACATATATACATATTTTACTATTTGTAAGACCTAAATATTAGTTTAGCTAGTAGTAGTATTTTACTATTTTAGTAATAATAATAAGGTCTAATTGACCCATGTGTTGCTAATAAAGTATGCATCATGCTGGGATTTTTGTGTGTGCATATGTTCTGAGATGACATAGTTATACACCTTTTCTTAGAAATCTCGAGGACGAGATTTTTGTTAAGGGGGGTAGGATTTGTAACACCCAAAAATCTTAATGTGAAAGTTTAGTAAAAAGTTCTCCAAGGATTTTGATATTAGAATGCCTTCCAATAAGAATTTTGTTACATTGGAAGCAACATCACCTAAAATAAACATGTTCCTAATAAAGATTTAAATAAAATAATCTCTATATAAATTTATTACCCTTGGTTGAAATGAATATTTATAATTATTCTCAAAAGGATTTTATAAACTATAGATTTTAATTCTTAAAATACCTATTTTCTATTTTAGTGAGTATGAATTTCATATTTAAAATCATTTGTTTAAATAGTATAATAAATAAAATAAACTAAACTTACATTTCATACTGTGGTTTTGAAGTGCACATTTAAAACTGAGTCAAAGTTTGAACTGGTTTTGAATCTAGTTTAAAATCCATGAATTGAAATAGAAAATAGTAAAAGAAAAAAAACAAAATGGGAAAAACGCACCTGGGTCGATTCTGGCGCCCTCGGCCCAGCTTCCTCCCCGCCGGCCCACTTGCGCCCCCTTTTATTTTTCTTTTTCATGGTGTCACTTGCCAGTGGGCCCGGATCGTCAGTTTCGACCCCTTCAAACAAACCTCGGACCTTGCGGCGTGTCTGCGACTCCTCGAGCAAATCCACACACCAAATCCGCCTCCGCTTCTTTGGGAAATCTGTTGCGACGACGCATGCCGCCCGCCACGGACTCCTCGGCTGGAAATCGCCCTCCCCGATGCGTATAAAGGAAGGGCCATGCCTCGTGACCACTGTGCACCGCCATAGGTAGAGAAACTCGTATCCGACACCGGTGACCTTGTGCCTGGGAATCTCCTCTTGGGTCAGGGTGCATCGCGAGTGGTTGGTGAGGTTGTTCGTGGACTCGGCGGCAGGGTTCGACCATCAGGACAACGATGAATGCTAACCGGAGCCGCTGCGCCACCGTGATTCCGCGCCACACCGTGGGTAGGGCTCCGAACGCCACAATCCTTGGAGGTAAGCCCACCTTCTGTCTCGCGATCGCCTCCACGTTGTTTTGCACTAGTCAGGTTGGGTGGTGTGGCCATCTGTCACAGTTTTGACCAACTCCGGCGGGCACACCACCGTAACTCCAACACGCCGCCGTGGTCAAACCACCTGGGGTAGGTGATGAGCTCGCGGCCCTCGGATTTTGAGGCGACGGGGGAGATTAGGTCTGGGGATCGCTCGGCCAGGGAGTGTTGTCAGCCGTTGGATCTCGAGCTAATGGCTAACATTGTGTACCGGTTGGATTTGGTTCTCAGCCGTCCGATGCGAAATGTGCGAGTGAGATTAGATCTCGTGCTTTTAAAATCACGGTCGTCGATCACCAATCGAAGGGCCAGTAGCGCATACCGGTTCGGATAAAGGGGGATCTAATCCGGTCCCTAGATTCAGGATCGGACGGCCCAAATCTCTCTATACCCCTTCAGCCGAGCTAATTTCTAAAAATGACCTCGAGTAATTACAGAACCAACCCGCAGTCCACTTTGTGGGGAATCCTGAGTCTAGGAAAACTTGCGATCTAGCCCCTGCACTTTCCAGAAATTGGCGCGCAGTCCAGAGAGTAGTATAATTTTGGAAATTGATTTTTAATACAAAAATAATTCCAGAAACTTGTTTAATTCATAGAAAATTCATATTAAGTCCAAATTAGTCCATTCCAGTTCCTAAACTTTTTTAATTTTATTATCTATCACTTAGAGCCTCTGTTTTGTTATGAAAACAGTAAGAAAATTTATTTCTCATTTAATTCCATTTCAAACACATAAAACCTTTAAAAATTCATATCTTAAAATCTATAACTCCAAAAATTATGATTCCTGTTCCTAGGATTTTATGTTAATAAGTAGATTATTACTGTGTATTTTGTTTATATGTTTGGTGTGATGTTAATTTTGCCTGTACACTATTTGTTTGTATTGCTACGTTTAGCAGTGAGGACACGTGTCATCTGAAGAGCAAGTTGGTACCTGGAATCTCAAGTCCCAGGCAAGTTGTGCCCTTGATCACTTCTTTTTACCCAGCCATGTTCTGATTAATCACAATGATGGTTAATTTTGATGGGACCCAATAGGTTACCCTAGTTTGTCTATTTTTATACCTTGTTTACCACTGAACTTTTTGGGTAGTACTTGCTAGTGCTTTATGTGGTTTTGGGTATGAAGATACATTATTCATGATCACATTTTTATTATCTGTTTATTATTACTGTTCATGATAAGATCATTATGTTAATTGGAACATGGAGCGACCACCCGAGAAAACAGTGCTACCACAAGAGTTTAATGGGACGCCCTTGGCTGATTAATTAGGAAAGCTAGTGGAAGACTACCTTACCCGAAAGGGGCAAGGGCAGTAGGAGAGTGGTCAGTGTAGGGAGGCCCTTGGGATGATTTTGCTGCGATGGCGGTCATGCGAGGGGTCCCTGCATTGGAGCTTCCTATAAACTGTAGCGGGTTTTCTGAAGCTAGTGGAACTTTGTAAAGGCCTTGTAGTGTTACCCTGCCTCGCCTCCTCGGTAGAGGTGTATGGGAAGTCGCGATCCCTTGGCAGATGGGTAACATGACTTGTGGGTAAAGATGCGCAACCTCTGCAGAGTGTAAAACTGGTATACTAGCCGTGCTCACGGTCATGAGCAGCTCGGACCCTCACATGATTAATTTATGGAACTAAATTCAATTTGTCATATGCATTGCATCGCAGGTGATGTTGTTACTTTTGTTCTACTATTTAATTGGGTTGGTATTTACTTATACTTAGTAACTGCTAATAAAATTTTGACCAACTTTAAAAGCAATGCTCAGCTCTAACCATCCTCTTTGGTAAGCCTTACACTTCACATGAGCTCCCACCTTTGGCGAGTTCATGCACATTATTCCCCACAACTTGTTGAGCTATGAACGTATGTGAGCTCACTCTTGCTGTCTCACCCCCCCCCCACACAGGTCAAGAACAGGTACCACAGGATGAGGCGCATGGAGGATGCCGCGATGTGTTCGTGAGAGGTCTAGGCCGTCGTCTCCCAGTCAACTTTGGGTTGCTGGACCGTTGTCTCCTTATAATGTAATTATTTATTTTGTACAGAACTCCTATTATATAGTAAAGATGTGACATTCGATCCTGTGCCATGATTCATCATGTGTGAGACCTGGTCCCAGCACCTGGTGATTGTTCGCAACCGGGTCTTGGTGCCCCGAAATCCGGGTGTGACAGCCATCCTTCAGGTGATGAGTCCTTCAAGACCTATCTAACGTATGTTGGTAAACAAATTACATATACGCTTTGGATCATCACATGTTGACACGCAGGTCATTACATTAAATTTGGACAATACATGTGGCTCCAGCTGTATTGCCCTGGTCACGACACGCAGGTCATGAATAATTCATTAATATGCATCATATACACACAATAGCCATACCGATCACAAGATGTCCTACAAAAACAGGTTAGACAAACACGTTTCTATATGTTCGCCACTACAGCAGATAGCCACGGCGGTCTCAGGGCAGCGCCCTGAAAACCTCACAGGATTCCATGCATCGTATGTATGGAAATTCCACTGAAAATCTCATGTGGTTGATCAAATCAACCCAAATCCGAGACTTTCGACCCGAAGAAGATTACACTCATGACGTCGATCTGTTACGTCAATCTGCTGGTTGTGTACGCAGTTAGCCCCGATGGTGATTCCAGCCGGTAGGGGCAAGTCGCGCACATAACAGAGAAGGACGAACTAATCTCTTCAGTCATATCCGATGTAATCTACTTCAACCCTTTATAACCAATTGATCTAATCAAACCGTGCATCAAGTAGATCAATCTCATGAACCTAGATCCAAACCTAAAACTACGCAGAACCTGGCTCTGATACCACTGTAGGATTACGGGGAGGCTACGCTAGCGCAAAACAAAATTTTCAACCCCATAAAACCAAGAACTACTGTGGTTATAGGTCATGGAATTACCACTAGACGCGTAGAGCAGCGGAAGACGTCTCGATGTAGACGAACGCGTCGAGCAGTGCCGTGCAGTCGTCGGCGTCCTTCACGTCCTCGCACGGTTCGTCCTAGTGCTCCAGATGCAGCACCTCTGAGGTATCCACACATACAGGGAGGAAGCGCCGCGTACCGAACTGCTAGGTTCGCGACGGCGGCTTGGCGAGGGCGAGAGGCGAGCGACTACTCGTTTTCTGGTGGCGAATTAGGGTTAGCCTAACCGCGCCCCCGCCCCTCATTATATAGGCGTTATGGTGGGCTTCTGACACCGAGGCCCATCAGTAACCCTAAAGCCCAGTCTAATTTCGGATCTAATCTGAGTTAGGCTTCCTTCCCCTTAAGTGTGTGACCCTATAGGTTCACGTACAAATAGACATAGCCCGAGTACTCTTACTTGGCCCAATAATTGACAGCGGCCTCTAGCAAGACATGTCAACTCCTATGCGCACGTAAAGATCATATCAGACGAACCATTGCAACATTACGTACATGTTGTTCCTTTTGTCTCACGATATTTGGTCTGGCTCTAAGCTGACCTCTCTTTCTCGATACTGTGAATTGGAATCCTTTCAATGGTTAACTCTTAACCCTAGCACGGACATGCATTTCTTGATCGAATCACTCGAGGGGCCCAGAGATATCTCTCTCACAAAGAGAGGGACAAATTCCATCTTGACTGACCATGCCTCACAGCATGCTTCCTGACAAACCCAAAACTACCTTTATAACTACCTAGTTACAGAATAGCGTTTGATAGTCCCTAAGTAAGTCAATTCACATCTTAAGAACATGCGACAATCTCAGGTCTAAGGATACAGTATTCATGTTGCAAAAAGAGAACTATATTACAATATCTCACGTTGGGTCGGTCCAGCCTCATGTCATACATGCGCCCACATTATTAGTTTAACATCTCCATGTTCATGACTTGTGAAATGTAGTCATCAACTAATACATGTGCTAGTCATCGACTCTAACTAGGGACATCATTTAGAATAACCATATAAGTAAAGAATCTCACAAACAATTCACATAATTGCTAATCAATACAAGGTGCCTTCCATGGATATTCAATTAAGCAATATATATATCATGGATACAAAGAAATATGCTCATCTCAATGATTATCTCTAGGGCATATTTCTAACACTTGGGGCTTGCTTAAGTCCATAGAGCGCCTTAGAGAGCTTACACACATGGTCGGGGTACCGTTCATCCTCAAAGCCAGGGGGTTGCTCCACGTACACCTCCTCCTTGATTGGCCCATTGAGGAAAGCGCTCTTCACGTCCATTTGGAACAACCTGAAAGAATGGTGAGCGGCATAGGCTAACAAAATACGAATCGACTCTAGCCTAGCCACAGGAGCAAAAGTCTCCTCAAAGTCCAAACCTGCGACTTGGGCATAACCTTTTGCCACAAGTCGAGCCTTGTTCCTTGTCACCACCCCGTGCTCGTCCTGTTTGTTGCGGAACACCCACTTGGTTCCCACAACGTTTTGCTTGGGACGTGGCACCAGTGTCCAAACTTCATTTCGCTTGAAGTTATTGAACTCTTCCTGCATGGCCAGCATCCAGTCCGGATCTAGCAAGGCCTCTTCTACCCTGAAAGGCTCAATAGAAGAGACAAAAGAGTAATGCTCACAAAAATTAGCTAATCTAGAGCGAGTAGTTACTCCCTTGCTAATATCACCCAAAATCTGGTCAACGGGATGATTCCTTTGAATCATCGCTCGAACTTGAGTTGGAGGGTCCTGTGGTGCTTCTTCCTCTTCAACTTGGACATCTTGTGCTCCCCTTGATCACACGCCTCTTCTTGAGGGACCTGTTCGTCATCTTGAGTTGGGGGTGCACCGTCGTTGAGGAAGAAGGTTGATCTTGCTCCTTGTGTTCCTGTGGTCGCACGTCTCCAATTGCCATGGTACGAATTGCGTCCGTTGGAACATCATCCTCATCTACATCATCAAGATCAACTTGCTCTCTTGGAGAGCCATTAGTCTCATCAAATACAACGTCGCTAGAGACTTCAACCAAACCTGATGATTTGTTGAAGACTCTATATGCCTTTGTATTTGAGTCATAACCTAACAAAAACCCTTCTACAGCTTTGGGAGCAAATTTTGAATTTCTACCTTTCTTCACCAGAATGTAGCATTTACTCCCAAAAACTCGAAAATATGAAACGTTGGGTTTGTTACCGATTAGAAGCTCGTATGACGTCTTCTTGAGGAGTCGATGAAGGTAGACTCGGTTTATGGCGTGGCAAGCTGTGTTCACAGCTTCCGACCAAAACCGCTCGGGCATCTTGAATTCTCCAAGCATCGTTCTCGCCATGTCTATAAGCGTCCTGTTCTTCCTCTCTACCACACCATTTTGCTGTGGTGTGTAGGGAGCGGAGAACTCGTGCTTGATTCCTTCCTCCTCAAGAAACTCCTCCACTTGCAGGTTCTTGAACTCGGACCCGTTGTTGCTCCTTATCTTCTTCACCTTGAGCTCAAATTCATTTTGAGCTCTCCTTCGGAAGCGCTTGAGGGTCCCTTGGGTTTCAGATTTATCCTGCAAAAAGAATACCCAAGTGAAGCAGGAAAAATCATCAACAATAACAAGACCATACTTACTTCCCCCGATGCTAAGGTAGGCGATGGGTCCGAAGAGGTCCATATGCAGTAGCTCCAGAGGTCTTGATGTAGTCATCACATTCTTGTTGTGATGAGTGCTTCCCACCTATTTACCTGCTTGACAAGCTACACAAGGTCTATCTTTTTCGAAATACACATTTGTTAGACCTAACACATGTTCTCCCTTCAGAAGTTTGTGAAGGTTCTTCATCCCAACATGTGCTAGACGGCGATGCCACAGCCAGCCCATGCTAGTCTTAGCAATTAAGCATGCATCTAGACCGGCCTCCTCCTTCAAAAAATCAACTAAATAGAGTTTGTCGTCTAGTACACCCTTAAAGGCTAATGAACCATCACTCCTTCTAAAGACAGACACATCTACATTTGTAAATAAGCAGTTGTAACCCATATTACATAATTGACTAACGGACAACAAGTTATATCCGAGCGATTCTACTAAAAACACATTAGAAATGGAATGCTCGGAAGAAATAGCTATTTTTCCTAGACCTTTAACCTTGCCTTGATTCCTGTCACCGAATATGATTGAGTCTTGGGAATCTTTGTTCTTGACGTAGGAGGTGAACATCTTCTTCCCCCCGTCATGTGGTTTGTGCATTCGCTGTCGATAATCCAGCTTGAGCCCCCGGATGCATAAACCTGCAAGGCAAATTAGGCTTGGGTTTTAGGTACCCAACTCTTGTTGGGTCCTACAAGGTTAGTAACAATAGCCTTAGGGACCCAAATGCAAGTTTTATTTCCCTTGCATTTTGCCCCCAATTTCCTAGCAACCACTTTCTTATTTTTACATGAAAGTACAAAATCAGTGTTGCAGGCATGAAAAACAGTAGCAGATTTATTTTGCATTTTCTTAGGTACATGATGAACAACATGGTTCCTAGACATATTTCTACCATGCACAAAGGAAGAACTTGAACCAAACATGGCATGTGAATCATAAGCATTAAAACTCCTATTATGATGTGCATTCCTAGAATATTTCCTATCATGATACAAGAAAGCATGATTTTTATGAACACTATTAGCCATAGGGGCCTTCCCTTTCTCCTTGGCAGAGATGGGAGCCTTATGACCTGTTAAGTTCTTAGCTTCCCTTCAAAAGCCAAGCCCATCCTTAATAGAGGGGTGTCTACCACTAGTGTAGGCATCCCTTGCAAATTTTAGTTTATCAAAATCATCTTTGCTAGTCTTAAGTTGGGCATTAAGACTAGCTACTTCATCATTTAATTTAGAAATGGAAATTAAATGTTCATTGCAAGCATCAACATTAAAATCCTTACACCTATTGCAAACTACTACATGTTCCACATGAGAACTAGTCTTATTTGCTTCTACTAATTTAGCATTTAAATCATCATTAATGCTCTTTAAACTAGAAATAGTCTCATGACAAGCAGAAATTTCACATGAAAGCATTTCATTTCTTTTAACTTCTAAAGCAAGAGACTTTTGCACACTTACAAATTTATCATGTTCTTCATATAAAAGATCCTATTGCTTTTCTAAAAGTCTATCCTTTTCGTTTAGAGCATCAATCAATTCATTGATCTTTTCTACTTTTGCTCTATCTAATCCTTTAAACAGGCTAGTGTAATCAATTTCATCATCACTAGAGTCCTCATCACTAGAAGTAGAGTACTTAGGAGTTTCTCTAGTGATTACCTTCTTTTCTTTTGCCATTAGGCACATGTGGCGCTCGTTGGGGAAGAGCGACGATTTGTTGAAGGCCGAGGCGGCGAGTCCCTCGTTGTCGGAGTCGGACGACGAACAATCTGAGTCCCACTCTTTGCCGAGATGTGCCTCGCCCTTCGCCTTCTTGTAGGCCTTCTTCTTTTCCTTCTTCCTGCCTTTCTCTTGCTCCTAGTCATTAGTATTGTCGGGACAGTTTGCTATAAAATGACCATACTTACCACACTTGAAGCAGGAGCGCTTTCCCTTCGTCTTGCTCTTGTTTGGGTGCTCCTTTCTTCCTTTAAGCACCGTCTTAAAGCGCTTGATGATGAGGGTCATTTCTTCCTTGTTAAGCCCCGCCGCCTCAACTTGCGCCACCTTGCTAGGTAGCGCCTCCCTGCTACTTGTTGCTTTGAGGGCAACGGTTTGAGGCTCGTGGATCGTCATTGGGCCATTTAGCGCCTCATCAACATATCTCGCCTCCTTGATCATCATTCGCCCGCTTACAAACTTCCCAAGTATTTCCTCGGGCGTCATCTTGGTATACCTAGGATTTTCACGAATAGAGTTTACAAGATGAGGATCAAGGATAGTGAAGGACCTTAGCATAAGCCGGACGACGTCGTGGTCCGTCCATCTCGTGCTTCCATAGCTCCTTATTTTGTTGACCAGGGTCTTGAGCCTGTTGTACGTTTGGGTTGGCTCCTCCCCCCTGATCATTGCGAACCTTCCTAGTTCGCGCTCCACCAACTCCATCTTGGTGAGCATGGTGACATCATTTCCCTCATGCGAGATCTTGAGGGTGTCCCAAATCTGCTTGGCGTTATCCAAGCCGCTCACCTTATGGTACTCTTCCCTGCACAAGGATGCTAAAAGAACAGTGGTAGCTTGTGCACTTTTGTGAATTTGTTCATTTATAAACATGGGATTATCCGAACTATCAAAATGCATTCCATTCTCTACTATCTCCCATATACTTGGATGAAGAGAGAACAAGTGACTACGCATTTTGTGACTCCAAAATCCGTAGTCCTCTCCATCAAAGTGTGGAGGTTTACCAAGAGGAATGGAAAGCAAATGTGCATTTGAATTATGTGGAATACGAGAGTAATCAAAAGAAAAGTTTGAGTTGACCGTTTTCTTTTTCTCGTAGTCTTCGTCGTCCTTTTGGGAAGAAGACTCATCGCTGTCGTAGTAGACTATCTTCTTGATGCGCCTCTTCTTCTTCCCGTCTTTCTTTTTGTGACTCGAGCCAGAGTCGGTGGGCTTATCGTCTCTTGGCTCATTGAAGGTGGACTCCTTCTCCTTATCGTTGACCACCATCCCCTTTCCCTTAGGATCCATTTCTTCAAGCGGTTAGTCCCTTGCGTGAAGAGAACGGCTCTGATACCAATTGAGAGCACCTAGAGGGGGGTGAATAGGTGATCCTGTAAAAACTTGAAACTTAAAGCCACAAACTTGATTAAGTGTTAGAGCAATAAAGCCAAGTGGCTAGAAAGGAGTTCTTGCTAAACACGATAACCACAAAGAAATCAACACAGAGAGGCACAATGGTTTATCCCGTGGTTCGGCCAAGTCCAATACTTGCCTACTCCACGTTGTGGCGTCCCAACGGACGAGGGTTGCACTCAACCCCTCTCAAGTGATCCAATGATCAACTTGAATACCACGGTGTTTTTGCTTTCGTTTACTATCTCCCGTTCGTGAGGAATCTCCACAACTTGGAGCCTCTCGCCCTTACAAATGATGATCACAAAGAAACATGGAAGTAAGGGAGGGAGAGCAATGCACACAAGACACGAAATCAGAGCACAAACACGCACACAAATCACAACTTGAGCTCGCAACACAACTCAAAGAGTTCTCTACTCAAATGGAGCTCTAGTTGCTATCACAAAGAGTCAAATGCGCGGAAATGGAGTCTTGGTTCTTAGAGTTGATCAAAGAATGCTTGGTGTACTCCTCCATGCGCCTAGGGGACCCTTTTATAGCCCCAAGGCAGCTAGGAGCCGTTGGAAGCAATCCAGGAAGGCAAATCTTGCCTTCAGTCGGGTGGCGCACCGGACAGTGCGGTGCACCACCGGACACTGTCCGGTGCGGATTGCTTTCCTAATCTGGCGTAGCCGACCGTTGAAGATTTGGAGCCGTTGGCGCACCGGACACTGTCTGGTGCACACCGGACAGTCCGGTGCCCCCATCCGACCGTTGGCTCGGCCACACGTCACCCGCGGATTGCGCGCCCGACCATTGGCTCACCGGACAGTCCGGTGCACCACTGGACAGTCCGGTGATTTTTAGTCGGACGCAGTTGACTGGTTTCCCGAGAGCGGCGACTTCGCCGCAGACGACTCACCGGACAGTCCGGTGATTTATAGCCGTACGTTGCCGTCGAGACCCGAGAGCAGGCTGTTCATCTAGACCGGTCCTAGCACACCGGACACAGTCCGGTGCACCACCGGACAGTCCGGTGCACCCAGACCGAGCAGCCTTTTGGCTGAACACAGCCAACTTATCTTCAAAGCGATTTCTCCTGTTTCTAGCACTTAGACACAATACATTAGTCTTCAAAACAATATACTAAGTCTAGAAACATACTTTTAATCTTGATTTGCACTTCTTGAATCTTTGGCACAAATATCACTCAAAGCATTTTTGTGTGGAGCACTTAATCACCAAAATCTTATAGAAATGGCCCAAGGGCACATTTCCCTTGTTGGGGGCCTTCGTCCTCCGAAGGTCCTCAAAAACATGATTTGACAATGTTTTCCAAGTGGATTATATGAACAGGTATTTTCGGATTCAGAATTATGGATATGGAGCACGACCAGGACGAAGCCTGAACCAGACGAAGGTCGAGAGCAGCCGAAGCTGTACGCAGGGAAGCTTCGGCGCGATAGCATAAGGGGGAACCGACTTAAAGATGAAAAGACTTCGGGAGCCTCGACAGATTTCCATAAATCGTTAGCAAATGTAATGGACATAGATGTAATTTTACGTGGGCTGCGTCCCGCGTCTATAAATAGATGAACAGTACTCCCGTACTGTTCACGCTGACTGTGCATTGACATTTTGCGTCACGCTTGTACTTGTTACCTTCTCTCAGGACCGAAGGTACATTTGTAATTTATAATCATTTCTATTTCTTTGTGTTAATAAAATAGAAATGATTTTATGATCTACATTTCATGTTTTATATGAGTCCTTCGTTATCACTTGTTGAATTTACGAAGGTATGTCTCTCATGACCTTCGTCCGGAACCCATTATTCCCGAAGGGGAATAATGTTTGGTAGGACGAAGGGCCTTAACGTTTAACACTTTTTATGTTGCCTTGTTCTTAATCCGAAGCATTTGAGAACAAGTCTCCAACATTGGCGCCCACCTCCGGTGAACTCACTTCCACTTCGAGCTTTTTTTGAGCACCTTCGGAAGCTATGGCGCCGAAGAAAGCTTCAGCGACTGGGGCTTCAGCACTGCAACCGCTGGACCACAACCAGGAGACCGTCTCTCTTCGGGAGGCCCGAAGCCAGAAGAGAAAGGCTGTCAGCCCGACACTTCAGGAAGAAGAGTTAGACCAAGAAATCAGGGATATGGAGATGCTACACCAACAAGTACAAAGGAAGAAGGAGAAGATGGCCCGCCTAGCTGAGTTGCAAAGGCAGATAGACGAAGCCTCTGAGGAAGTCCGCCATCTTACTCACGATGAGCAGAACAGAAGGCCTCATCAGAAAGACCTTCATCAGGAGGGCTTCGTCAATGAAGATGACTGGTATGATAATTTCCATCAGGGAAATTTTGTTTTTGATGATGCTTCTCCTCTGTCTGCTGAGCTGCAGGCTATACCTTGGCCTCCATCCTATAAGCCACCCCAGCTCCCTATGTTTGATGGTCACTCCGACCCGAAGCAATTCTTGATGAGCTACGAAGCAACGGTGTCTTCGTACGGGGGCAATGCTGCAGTCATGGCGAAGTCTTTCGTCATGGCCGTCAGGAATGTTGCTCAGACCTGGTATTCCTCCCTTCGGCCAGGAACAATAACTTCATGGCAGAAGCTGAAGGATATGTTACTGACCAGCTTTCAAGGATTTCAGACGAAGCCAGTCACAGCTCAAGCCCTGTTCCAGTGTATTCAGGATCACGAAGAGTACCTTCAGGCGTATGTCCGAAGGTTTTTACGATTGAGGGCGCAGGCACCAACGGTGCCCAATGAAATTGTTATCGAAGCTATGATCAAGGGGCTTCGTCCTGGGCCTGCAGCTCAATACTTTGCTAGAAAGCCTCCTCAGACCTTGGAGAAATTGCTCCAAAAGATGGATGAGTACATTCGTGCTGACAATGACTTTCGTCAAAGAAGGGAGGAGGCCTTCAGATTTTCTGAAATGACCAGGGGCTTCGGAGGAAGATACTACCCGAGACATGTTCGTTCCATCCACAACACTCAGAATGATGATAAGGGGAGTCAGAACAGACCACAATGCTCCTCACAAGCTTCGGGGCAACAACAAACTTCCTTCCGGCCACCAGCTCCAAGAGGCAGAGGCGCCAGGGGCTTCGGCGGAAGATTCGGAGATCAGCCAAGGAGACTGTTTTGCTTGTTCTGTGGAGAAGGCAAGGGCCATACCACTAGGTCGTGCCATATTACAATCCAGAAGCAAAAGGAAATTGCCGAAGCTGCATCTCAACAATCTCAGCCGAAGCAGGTCATGCATACTGCTTCGTATCATCCGCCTTATATCCCACAATACATAGACAACCACCCTGCAGCTTCTATAGCTTCGGCAAGTCAACCTCAAGCTTCCTGGCAACAGCTTCCGCCCCCACCTCCATTGCAGCAAGGTCAACAGCCAGAAGGGAGTCAATACGCTCCACATCAGAGGGACTTCAGAGAGCAGTCCGAAGCTCGCACAGTCAACAGCACTGTGCCAGAGTCGAAGCACATTTATTGATACATATCCTACCTTTGATAGCAGTCTTTCCTATTCAGTTTTATTTTCTGTGAAGCAAAAAACATTGATAGTTTTCATGAAATAATTTCGTTGTTTTTCACGAGGAAGATCTATTTGCTTCACAAGCTTAAGTTGCTGAAGCTTAAAAATTTTTCCGTTACCAAGGAGGACCTTCAAATTAAAAATCCTTCGGAGCAACAGAAAGTCGTTCTAAGGAACGCAGAGTAAGCTTGTGACGTCACAAAAAGCCGTTCCAAAGGGAGCGCAGTGTAAGTTTTCTGCTCAGAAGTCGTTCCTAAAGGAATGCAGAGCCTACAGCGAAAAGTCAACGCTGATACCGCCTAAGTAAAGGGCGAAGAAGCTCCTAAGGGAGGCTTACAGCGAAAAGTCAACGCTGATACCGCCTAAGTAAAGGGCGAAGAAGCTCCTAAGGGAGGCTTACAGCGAAAAGTCAACGCTGAGATCGTCTAAGTAAAAGACGAAGAAGCTCCAAAGACGTTCCTAAGGGAATGCAGAGCTTACGAATGTGTTTTGTGTATGTATCTTCGGAACAGACGTCATTTGCATAACATTACATCATCACATCATTTCGCATAGCATAAGCATCATACATCATGTTGCATGCGGCAAAAGAAGGGCACACAGTATTAACCTTCGAAAGAATGATTTGAGAAAGTGCAAATCGTGCAAAGTCACGAGGGAATATGATGATGATCTTCGGAAAATAGCTTCGGAGGCTGTTTTTACGAAGCATGGATGTGTCTTATCAGAACAGTTTTAACGAAGAATGTTTTCTTCACGAAGCATGAAAAGAAGGGAAGGTGTTTTTTCGCCGAAGGCTCAAAAATGGTATGTATGTACAGTTTCATGCATCGTAAAGAATTGAATAATGAAAAGAAACTTGTACGTTACATCCAAATGTACAAAATATTACATAGATCACAATTTAAATGCTTCTTCTAATAGCATCTAGTCCTCTCTTAATACAGCTTCGGCGACTTCATTTAGAAGTTGATCAACAACTTTGTCCATGATAGCTTCGGCCATTTGTTTGATTTCTTCATCTCCTTTTGTGTGGGGATCGGCAGTCGACCCAGCAGCTTCTGAGGGAAGAGAACATTTCTTCATCACTATTAAAAACTATGTGCAGAGTTTGAAACAAAAATTACAACACAATAAGAACGACTAATTATTACCTAATTGTCTTTCGGGCTCCGTACTTTTTTCGGCAGTTTCTGCCACTTTCCTAGCTTCGTGGATGCCTTTTTCGCTCCTTTGGATAATTTCTTGTGCCATTCCTCGGCCGCCGTTGTTCCAGATGTCAGTAAAAAATTTGCCACCAATCACGCTTGCTTCGGCCGAGGGGTCCTTGATATCTTCGGAAGATAAGGTAGCTTCGGACTGAGCTAAAAATTTTATATGCCCGCAACTTTTCTTCTCTAAGACGGAAGCAATTCCTCTGGCGCCCGAAAAAGCGCATATGTCGCCGCGACTGTTCAGAATCTCTTCGAAGGCCTCTGCTTCGTGGCTAATCCATTCCAGCGGATCTTCAGGATTACCTTGAGAAAAATTCTCTTCGCTGGAAAAGGCGCCGACGCTAGCAAAGCTGGTTTTAATTTTATTCACGCATTCTATAGATTTAACATAGCATTTTCCTAGAGATGTGCGAAGCTCCTTAACTCTTGATTCCAATTTGCTGACCATAAAATCACTAAGTTCTCGTTTCGTTTCCTCAAGCGCGCGCTCCTCTTTAGCTCTAGCCAGCTGTTTCTGAAGATCTTTAATCTCGCGTTTTTGAGCTTCGGTTTGGGCCTTTGAAACAGCTTCGTCTTTTTTCACTTTATCTACCAGTGTAAGCAGAATTTTATCTTTTTCCAAAGCTTCGTTTCTCAGTTTGATAACTTCAGAGCGTAAATTATTAAATGCAATTTCATAACTTTCATCTTCGGCGCTCTTTTGCGCTCTTAGCGCGTTGCTTAGGATCAGGCCCTATACGAAAAAGAACTCATATAAGAAAAAAGGAATGAGTTGCGTAAAAAATTATAAGGGGTTTTATTCAAGCGTTTAATTCCCGTACCTTCAGGCTGTTGTACGCAAGACTGTCTGCGAGGTCTTCTTTCGTCATGGCGCTTAATCCAGATTCAAGCTTCGGGAAACCAATACTTCTGGCCATCTCTCGGCAGACAGATAGCTCTTTGTTGTCAGGCAGGCAGTACAAGAAATCATCTTCATTTGTCCCATTAAATATTACTGCTCCCTTTGGATATTTTAGCTCCTTTGCATAATGGTTAGCTTCGTGGGTTTCTTCTTCAGATAGTTTTTTCCCCGAAGCATGTCGTATGATGTAATCACACATGCTGGCAGGCGCTTCGGGGATGGCAGTGTCAGTTTCTTCAATTAAAATTGGTTCTGGTATTTTTATTGCTTCAGCTTCCAAAGTTTGCTCCCTGAAGGGCTCTGAAGGCCCAGCCTTAGCTTTAGCTTGTTGTGTCGGAGCTTCAGAAGAAGCTTCAGCAATTTCAACACTCTTTTTTGGAGTTGTACTTGAAGACTTAATTGTCTCCAAGACATCTAGAACATTTACCATTCTCTTTCTTTTTGGGGTCACCATTGGCCCCTTTTGGATTTTTGCTGCTTCGACATTTGCTACAGGACTCAAAATATCTGATGCTTTTTCCTTAGTCGGATTTTTCGCTTTTTCCATTTTTTCTGTCGATGGCGCTTCGGCCATCTCTGCAATTTCTGGCAGCAAGGTTGGCTGTTCAGCTTCGGCGGCCGAAGAAGTTTCTCCGGTAAACTCAGGCACCGAAGCTGGTTCAATATGGCGTGGTCGGTGTGTGAGGACCTTCAACCTTTTTCCTTTCGGTTCTGGCTCGCTAGGAGCAGTCCCAGCTTCTTCTTTTTCAGGGGTTATGTTTTTCCTTTTTTGCCTTCGGATGGGATAACGATAATCAGGGTAGAAGAACCCGACTGCATCAAATACTCGGTTGAGTCTCTTCTTTTTTCGGCCTCCGAAGGCTGCTGATAGCGCAGTATTTTCAGCCTTCGAATATGCCCCAAGTAATTCGTCACTTAATGTTTCAATGCTTTTCAGCCAGTCATCATCAGGTTCAATAAATTTATCTGCATATTTGAATGTATACTTTAATCTGACTAGTCCGCCTTCGTCGGGCTCTTTGATGGTTTCCTTCGGCATTTCCCACTTTTCTGCAAGTGGCCATACCCTGAAGGCAATGTGTTCTTGGACCAAGTCCCTTGTCCCAATAAACGAGCAGACTACCCCGAAGGCTCTTTGGCATTCTTCGGCCGCTTCGTCCATTTCGACCTTCGGCCTTCGAAGACCGAAACGTTGCCAGATTGGGTGCATAATGATACTCTTCACATTCTCTTGAGCTGTTAGATCATTCTTTACATAAAACCATTCAGTCATCCAGGATCCAGGCCACCTCTTCCGAAAGGTCGGCACAGGGCAGCTTGACCCGGAGCGGGCGCCGAAGCTGTAGCACCCAAAGTTGTTATGGTATTGCTCCTTTCCCCAGGGCTTCGTCTCGTATAATAACTCATGAATGTTGCAGAAGCTTTTAGCGTTCGGTTCCAAACCCTGGCTCCTCGCAGCCCAGACGAACACTCCCATTCTTATGATGGCTTCGGGAGTGATTTGATGCAGATGGACTTGAAATGTCTTTAGTACTTCAACAACAAAGTTGCTCAGGGGGAATCGAAGCCCAGCCTTGAGGAAGCTTCGGAAAATCACAACTTCATCTTCTTCGGGGGTGGGAGAAGTTTTTTCCCCGGCATCAGCTCTCACAATAGATATGTCTCGGAAATATCGCCCCCTCATATTATCAATGTGACTCTGCTTGATGGTCGTTTTCCCAAAAACTGTGTGGCTTGGTCGCCACGGTCGATCTTCGGCCTCTTCCCCACCACTTTCCACATCATAGCTGTCGCTATCATCAGTATCTTGGGACAAACCTTCGAGAATCTCATTCGTGATTTTTTCTGTATTGGTCTCTGCCATCGCTATCAGGAACCCCAGATTCTTCTCCTCCTCGAGACTCAGCTTCGTCTCAGCAGGGATCTTCAGCTTCGTCTCAGCAGGGATCTTCTTGCCTTCAGACATCTTCGGAAACGCTAAAAAATTGTTCCCGAGGCCGAAGCTTCGAAATCAAAAAGACCAGCAAATCTTAATGAACAAGAGCTAAAAATTTTAGTGGACCGAAGCAAAAGGCAAGTGTGCGTACCAAATGAGTTCGCGATGTGATCTTATTTATATGCCTAGGGCGTTGAAAATTGAAAGGCCCCGCTTGTCAGTGAATGTTGCTATTCTAGCAAAGGGAAGGTGTTTTTTCGGACCTTCGGCTCAAGGCCTTCGTCCATATCGCAATCTGAATTTATTATTTACAAATTAATATTGCGAGGGGCTACTGTTGGGGGCCTTCGTCCTCCGAAGGTCCTCAAAAACATGATTTGACAATGTTTTCCAAGTGGATTATATGAACAGGTATTTTCGGATTCAGAATTATGGATATGGAGCACGACCAGGACGAAGCCTGAACCAGACGAAGGTCGAGAGCAGCCGAAGCTGTACGCAGGGAAGCTTCGGCGCGATAGCATAAGGGGGAACCGACTTAAAGATGAAAAGACTTCGGGAGCCTCGACAGATTTCCATAAATCGTTAGCAAATGTAATGGACATAGATGTAATTTTACGTGGGCTGCGTCCCGCGTCTATAAATAGATGAACAGTACTCCCGTACTGTTCACGCTGACTGTGCATTGACATTTTGCGTCACGCTTGTACTTGTTACCTTCTCTCAGGACCGAAGGTACATTTGTAATTTATAATCATTTCTATTTCTTTGTGTTAATAAAATAGAAATGATTTTATGATCTACATTTCATGTTTTATATGAGTCCTTCGTTATCACTTGTTGAATTTACGAAGGTATGTCTCTCATGACCTTCGTCCGGAACCCATTATTCCCGAAGGGGAATAATGTTTGGTAGGACGAAGGGCCTTAACGTTTAACACTTTTTATGTTGCCTTGTTCTTAATCCGAAGCATTTGAGAACAAGTCTCCAACATCCCTTTCACAGCTACGTCACCCAACCGTTAGGGTTCTGGAGCTTCTGATCATTGGAGTGTTGACTTTTTGGGGCACCAGACAGTCCGATGCCACACCGGACAGACATTGTTCAGTGTCCGGTGCTTCTCTGACAGGCGGCTCTGACTCTGCGCGCACTATTCTTCACTGTAGCTCTAAATCTCCAGCTTTTGCAGACGACCGTTGCGCCGAGTAGCTGTTGCTCAGCTGGTGCACCGGACGGTCCGGTGAATTATAGTGGAGCGCGCTCTAAGAAACCCGAGAGTGGCCAGTTCATGACTGTATGGTCCTGGTGCACCAGACACTATCCGTTGGCACACCGGACAGTCCGGTGCGCCATACCAAGGCACACTCAAGTTTCTTGCTCCTTTGAATTTGAACCCTAGCTTTAATCTTTTATTGGTTTGTGTTGAACCTTTATGCACCTGTAGAACATGTATTCTAGAGCTAACTAGTTAGTCCAATATTTGTGTTGGGCATTCAACCACCAAAATTAATTATGGAAAAGGTTTGACCCTATTTTCCTTTCAACTACAATAGAGGAAGTTAGTACCATCAAGTGAGATTTGCTAGAAGTATCCATCCTTCCCTCTCTAAGCAGTGCCACCTCAATGACAATTAAGCCAAAAGTTCTAAATTGAGTCACTATCTTTAATACCAACTAAAAGGAACGATGATGCCTAAGTGGAGCGGTGGGGTGGGGGTGAATTAGGCAATCTAATTTTTCTCTAAATCGAGGCCTCTATTTTGCCTACTAAAACATATGCAATAAATAATCTATCTTATGTACAACTACAATTTTGATTAAGTGCTGCTAACTCAACCGCAAAGAATTATGCAACCTATAACTAAGTTAGGAAGGTAAATCGCACAACTAAAAAACATAATCTAAATATGAAAGTGTAGTGTTTTGACCCGAGGATCCTACCAACTAGTGAATTAGTGTTGCATGCCTAGTCTCAGATGGTGATGCAAGATGACACAAGTTTTATCCTAGTTTGGGCAAAAGAAGGCCCTACTTCCAGTAGAGGGGGATGAGACTTATATTACTTGCACCTAAGTGCTTGTAGTAGGATACAAGCTGGTTGGGAGAGGGTGAGGTTCCCAAGTATGCACATCGACTCTAAAACTCAACGGTTGTGTCTAGTGTGGCATAAGATACCATAATAGACAGGAAAATTATAGAGCTTGTAAAGGTACTCAGTTCGGTGTATAACTCCTCAAACATGTTTGGTACTTGTCTAGTGCTCACATTGGATGTCTAACAGGGTTGCCATCTACTCCCTCCATCCCAAATTAAAATTTGTTTTACCTTTTTACTGGATTCATACAATAATTAATGTATGTGTTCTATATATGTCTAGGTTCATAACCATCCATATGAACATGGACATAAAAATCTAAAGCTAAAATGACTACTATTTTGAGATGGAGGGAGTAGTTTATAGCCATTGGAGAAGTAGTTGGAAGGGCCCCAGTGTGTCCCATGTAGCACCTGACTTAGCACCAGACATGTCCAATGCACCTGATTTCTATGAGTGGAGTTGTGATAGCTAGATTCCTTTGATGGGCTATAAATACACCTCTTGACTGACCTTGGCTGGCATCCCATGACCTCTAGCCCTTGCATACACATCTTGAAGATTGAGAAACACACTCCACTCACTTGGAACATGTACTTCATCACTTAGGTGAGACTAGAACACTCCTAGTGCATGGTGTAGTGTTCATGCTTCTTGTGGCACTAGTTGAGTGAGTTGGACCGATTCTACACCTATTACTCTTGGTGATTGTCATTACCTAGATGGCCCAATGATTGTGGGATTGTTGAGCGATTTTGGTGATTCTTGTCAACTCAGATCATTCTTGTGTGGGGTTCTTATGTCTATTCCTGTGGGAGATTCTTAAGAGCAACTCTAGTCAAATATTAGCTTGTTGGAGTTCTACTCTAGTGTGATTCTTACGATCCTCTTATTATATATGGGCTTGGCTTGTTATGTCAATTAGTGCATGAATCACCTAGTTTGGACTTGCCACGATGAGGATGTAGGTTGCTAACAAGCAATCGAACCTCAGGGATAAATATTATGTCATCTCTTGCCTTGTGTGATTTGCTCTCTAAATTATCCTTACAATTACATATACTTGTTATTAGTTCATTTGTTCGTTGCATTTCTATTATCTGTTTTGCTTCTCTTGTTTAGCACATAACTTGTCATAACCATACATATATTTCACAAGCTATTCATTTGTTTAGGGAAATAGTCAGAACAGGTAACTGCTTCCACATATTCATTTAAATTAGCTCTAGGCTTTTCACCCCCTCTAACCATCTAGACCCTTTCAAGTTTTACATTTGGCTTTGATATCTTATCTTTAGCCTTACCCTTTATAAAATATTTCCACTTCTTGATATCCTTTTGGACCATCATCACATGATTAGAGTTCTTTTTAATGCTCTCCTCGACTATATTGAGTATCCCTGCGACACAACCAAGGTCTTCATGCTATTCATGTGAAATGTCAATATGAGGGTCATAGCTTGGAGAGAGATTCTAGAGGATCACATTCGTAACCAACTCATCAAGGAGAGCAAAACCAAGCGTGCCAAGGCTCTTAGTGTAACCCATCATATTGATTGCATGAAGACTAACTAGACTTCCTTTAGTTAGCTAATAATAAAAATATGTATATGGAGATGTCATATCTTGCACCTTGCTTGGTTCATAAACATGACATAAAGTCTCATAATCATAGTGTGAGCATTTGCATCCTCATATTGCTTCTGAAGCTCAAAGGACATGGTGGCAAGTATGAGATAGCTATTTACTTTGTCAAGTACATACTCCTTTTTCTCTTGCTTGAGAACATTTCTCAAGTTATGGCACCAAACAATAAATTTTATTCCAGTGGGTTTTTCTTTGCCAAGAATTGATCACAAATTAAAATCGGTAGGAGCTTTTAGGTGCCATTTACAACAAAATAAAAGCAAAGTCTAGAACTATTTACTTTAATAGTTTGTTAAATAATTTAACAAAAGACTCTCCCACTATATGTTTTGCAATCATCTTGTCTCTAATGCAATATAGTGGACAAGATCCATGTTCACTAAATTCTTATTGAGCTTTGCCATCACCACTAGAAACATAATGACATAGGTAAGCAATATTTTCTAATCATATCCTATGTCACTCTTGTTGTTAGGTGGCATCTAACGCCATGGATCCCAATATCATGCCTAAGTCCCAAATCCGATTTGATAGCATCATCAAGCAAATCAACATTATGCATATAAATGTTTGACATCCACCCTATTAAGATCGAGAAAACAGATGTCACTCTGCTTTAGCGTACTTACCAAACGATGATTATAACATTTATAGATGCGGTAGTTGGAAGAGCATTAAAGTGAACTCTTAATTTTTCTAAGGCAAGCTATTGTATAACATTTAATATGTGACCTAATAGTATGACAGAAAATAAAGTAGATAATTATACTAAATGTGAGATAGTATGACCTTTTGTCTCAATTACCAAGTTCTCATCCTTCGTGCCTTCACGCTTGAGTCCTACATGATAACATCAAGAATTATGCTATCACTAGCTAGTAAAAGAATTATATGAAACATTAAACCAAATATACATTTTTGCTATACAATTCACAGTATTTTCTAAAAAAAACCAAGTTAGACGAAGAACCAGATACTACTGCATGATGTGAAAAGGTTGTCTAAATAATATATGTGTTATATGCAAATGGCGGTCCAGAGACAATCTGTGAAAATCTCATTGGATTGATCAAATCAAATTGATTCCTAAGATATTCCAAATACATCTATTTTCACCGTCAATTATAGTGACAATGGCGTGAGGTTCAATGTTAATAGTACACCCATGTCGAAATGGTTACTTTTTTCAGCCTAAAAGTTACGTGCCACTATACAAACCATCTAGATTAAAAATTGCACATATACCTTACCATTAGATGTGCAGCGCAGCTAGGGGTAAGCATTTTAAAACTGAAAATCGAACCCGAATCTGAACCGAACCCGAATAGACTGAATTGTTGGTTTATTTGGGTTTTCGGGTTCTGTTCCTAACCTTTAAACCCCGAATAGACCGAATACCCCAAAATATAAAAAATCTCTTAATATGTGATGGTATTATTATATGATTTCTGAACTTATTAGCCAAAAATAATAATATCATCTTAATCATAGTATATATATCTACGTATGCTATTTTTTATAGTCACTTGTTGTAATAATAGTACTTTCAATTAATTAATTATTGTATATATTTTAACAAAAGATAATAGCCTCTCTACTATTCGGGCCTATTCGGTGTACCGAATAGACCGAACCGAAATTGTGAGTCTATTCGGGTTCGGTTCCTAAAATTATTTTGAAAATTTCGGTTCTTATTTTTTAGAACCCGAAATTTCACAAACCCGAATAGTCCGAACTGAATTACCCTAATAGACCGAATGTCCAACTCTAAGCGCAGCAGAAAAATAATGCGGCAATATAGTGAAAGTAGTCGTATGTCGAGTGTGACAATATAGTGAAAGTAGTCGTATGTATTTGTACCACCATAATTGTTGATAAACATTGCAACTAGGGGTGGAAACAAGCCGAGCCGAGCTCGGCTCGGCTCACTCATCTCGCGAGCTCGAAAAAACGGCTCGACTCGGCTCGACTCGCTCTTGGCTCGCGAGCCGGCTCGCCGAGCCAACAAGCCTAGGCATAAACGTAAATCTGCTCTCTAAATTATAATATAAAATCTTAAAAATATTTTAAATAACATATTTTAAATTAGTAAAATATATATCACTAATATAATATATAAAATAGATTATTTTGTATAGTAACCTTAAATAACATAAATTAATTGTCTACTCGTTACTAATATTATATGCTAATTAAGATTTTATGTAACAAATTGTTGTTGGGTCGAGCCACGAGCCAGCTCGCGAGCTGCACCGAGCTAACTCGCTCTTTTCACGAGCCAAAAAAACAGGCTCAGCTCGAGCTCGTTCTAAGCGTCGAGCCGATCCGAGCTGCTGCAAGCCTGAGCCAACTCGTCGAGGTCGAACTTTTTTTCCAGCCCTAAGGCTATCCGTAACCGTTACCCCTAAATTTTTCCCCCTATATCACTTTTTCCCCCTATTTTCCCCCCTATTTTTTCATCTCCCGCAACGGTTCCCCCTAAATACTCCCCCTATACCCCACTACCACTATAAAATATAATTTTCTATACCAACTATCAATTTTTTATCTACTAACAATTACTCGTGGACCCACAGCACAGTGTTTAGGGTGATGAACAGTGACACGCTATATCTGGGGGGAGAGAGAAGGGGACCGACACGTAGGGGGCGCTGTAGGGGGCACCGCTGCGGCGATAGAGTGCCCCCTACGCGCCGCATACAAGGGGAGGGGAAAGCGTAGCGTCAACCGCTGCGCACAGCCTAACCGCAACAATAGCAGCAATGTCTCCAACACATTCATTGTTGATAAACGCTAGGAGGAGATGGAACATTGTGAAATTGGGTTATGGCGGCTTAGGCGCCCACAACCACAGGGAGAGAGGCATCCACGGCTATAATATATCGGTCTTCTCGTATGCCACTCTGTTTTAATAGATTATAGTTATCTCTTGGATATATAATCAATAATTAGGACAAAGCTCTTTGCAAGTCTGAACTAACAATAACATGAAAGCACACCATGGACCCACAATGCAACCATGGACGAAGGCACAATGCAATGCAAGCAAGAACACCAATCGTAACTCCTCTTTGGATTGCATCAAGGATCACACCATATTCGTCTTAATAATCTAGTAGTAATCATCATATCCTATATGTTTAGGGATAGAAAACTTATTAAACCACATCGCTAATTAACCATGTTCATATTCTGGACATCTCCTGCTGCTGGTGGAGGTTGCCCTGGTATTTTGGGTCCCTGCGGACGATGCGCTTCCAGTACCAGTGCCTGTCAAAGAGCATCCATATCTCCTCGATGGGCACCTGCTTGGTCTCCGGCAGCAGGAGTATGATGAAGATGGACATGACGACGATGAGCGCGGCGAAGAGCACGAAGACGCCCCACCGGAGGTGGCACAGCGCGGCGAGGAAGCACTGCGCCACGGCAGCCGTCCAGAAGAGGTTGACGCACACCACCACGCTCTGCCCCGCCGACCGCATCTCCAGCGGGAACAGCTCGCTCGGCACCAGCCATCCCAGGGGCCCCCAGGACCATCCGTAGGCCACCACGAAGAGGCAGATGGCCACCACCAGCACCGTGCTCACGCCCTTGCTCAGCTCCTCGCCTTTTCCGAACTTAAGGGCAAGGATCACAGCCACCACGACCTGCAACAGCAACAACAATAATCAAGAACTTCCGCCGCTGGTCAGAGCCATCAGCCATGGCATGTTCCTGTATGATACTGACTGACCATGGAGGAGATCATCTGAATGCCCGCCTCGATGAAGAGGAAGCGGCGGCCGAGGCGGTCGACGGTGACCATGGAGATGAGCGCGCCGACGACGAGCATGGAGCCGGTGATGATGGAGGAGTAGAGCGCCGCGGAGGAGCCGAACCCAAGGCTCTGGAAGATGACGGGCGAGTAGAAGAGGATGGAGTTCATGCCCGACAGCTGCTGGAACGCCGGGATGCCGAGCGCGCCGATGATGAGCTGCGGGCGGTTGCGCACGGCGAGCAGGTTCCGGAACGTGCCCGTGACGGCGCGCGCGGCCTGGCTGGCCTCCTTGAGGTCCTCGAACTCGGCGTCCACCTTGTGCGTGCCGCGCACCTTCTCCAGCACGCGGCGGGCCTCCTCCAGGTGCCCGCGCTCCACGAGGCTGTTGGGCGTCTCGGGGAGGAATAGCGCGCCGACGAAGATGGCGGTGGCGGGGCCCATGGCGAGCCCCAGCGAGAGGCGCCACCCCCAGGGGTGCAGGCGGTCGGTGAAGTAGTTGATGACGTCGGCGACGAGGATGCCGAGGCAGGTGGTGAGCTGGAAGAGCTGGTTCACGGCGCCGCGGATGCGGTAGGGCGCGATCTCCGAGAGGTAGAGCGGCACGGCCTGGTTGCCGAAGCCGATGCCGACGCCGAGGAGCACGCGGCCGACGATGAGCATGGCGATGTTCATGGCGGCCGCGTTGATGGCGCCGCCGAGGAAGAAGCTGGCGGCGCCCACCATGATGCTGGCGCGCCGGCCGTGGCGCTTGGTCACGTAGGAGGCGCCGAAGGTGGAGACGAGGCCCGCGAAGTAGAGCGACGAGGTGAAGAGCGTCAGCAGCTGGTTGTCGTACTTGCAGTAGTCCGTCTCGTGCAGGTGCGCCTGCTTCCGCCGGTACACGTCCGGGAAGAACTTCACCAGGAAGTCGTCCATGGAAGTCACGCCGCCTGCAACCATGGATGCATTTCATTTCATTTCACAATGCTCTGCTTCTTTAGAAGTGAGGATTGAGATGACCTGTACTCGACGAAACGGAGTATATATCCGTACTGAAAATGAGTACAATTCAGAGATAAAAAAAAACTGCGCAGAGAATCATCGCAGACAAGAATTGCATTTGTACGTAAGACGACATGATCAATTTCAGGTAACGGGAATTGCAATTGCATCCAACAAAACGAACGAGCTACTGAGAGGAACAGGGTATGGGTGGAGAATCGGCAAGGGATACTGACTGGAGACTCCGAGGTCATAGCCGAAGAGGGATCCGCCGAAGGAGCCGACGATGCAAGCGAGGATGAAGTAGCCGGTGATCTTGCCCTCGTAGAGCTCGGCCCTCCCGGCGGCTGCCCCGCCGCCGCCAAACCCGCCGGCCATCTCGCTGTCCTCCCCTCTCCTACGTCGTCCTCGCTTCTCTTCAGACGACCGGGTTCACCTTACGTACTCCGCCCCTCTTCCGTGAAAGGCTGAAACAAACAAAGAATGAAATAGGCAGGGGAGGGGAGGGGAGGGGAAGGAAGGAGATGAAACAGAAACCAAATCAGTGAGGCGAAGAGAGCGCACACAAGTCAACAGAGGCCAGTCAAAGAAACTGACAAGGGGGATCGCTGCGCAGAAGAAACTCTACCTCCCCTGTTTCTTTCTTGGACCAGCTCGGAAGAGTCGGCGGCGGCAGCACGGTAATGCGTGCTCCGTGCACTATTCAACGGCCCGGGGCCAGGTAACTGAAGATTAAACAAAGGACGGAGCGGCGGCTTGGTCCCCGACCCCGATCCAATCTGCCGCCGCGCCCGTGCTGATCTGGCTGCTCGCAGAGGAATCGGGGAGAGTGGCGGGAGGTCGTTGGGTCTTGGGACGGTTGGGTTTTTATCTCAGCGGCCCCGCGGAGATAGGCACACGCACACCCCAAGTCAAGGATTTTAAAACCCTCGATTATCAGTGACCGAAACCGTCGCGGAGTTTACCGCCTGGTTTTTTTTTTCAAAATTTACTTTAAGTTTAAAATTTTTGACAAAATGGAAAAAATGAAAAAAATAATAACAGAAAACTACATGTTTAAGACTTCTAGTGAGTAATCTGGTATGCAAGATATTTAATTTAATTTAATTTAGTTTATTAAAAAATTAGAAAAACATAGGGACCGCGTCTAAAAGCAAGGTAAACTGCATCGAGAGCAACCGGATTTAGTAACGATATTTAGTTATACTTCTATACTATGTATTTATTACTCAGATTTAGTTTCGTGGTGTTTAGAGTTTCAGATTTAATATCAATAATATATTTTAGATTTATATATGTTATATGTTACTATTGTTACATATGGAATGGCTTATGGTTTATGGATTAGTTATTGCTAAATCTATTATAGTCTAGTTATTGTTAAATGTGAATGACAATAGTTTATGGGTTAGTTATTGTTAAATGTGTATGTCCAATCAGTTATATATTTATAGTATACATGATAGACCTAACAGTGACACTCATCTTCCTAGCACGTTGTTTACATTACTTGTACATGAACAAGGAGACAAAGAGGTAGGTCATGGTGTGTTGAGTTTATGATCCAAATTCTAAAGAAGATGACCAAGTTGGCGAGCAAAGCGGAGCCCCGTTGCCGAGAGGCTTGGGCCGTACTTGTTGTTATATGTTGATGATATGTTGATTGCTGCCAAGAGCATGAAGGAAATCGCTGCTTTGAAGGCACAAGTTAGTAGCGAATTTGATATGAAGGATCTAGGTGCTGCAAAGAAAATCCTTGGTATGGAGATAGTCAAGGATAGGAAGTCTGAACTGCTGTACTTGAGCCAAAAGAATTATATTGAGAAGGTCCTTCGTCGTTTCAATATGCAAAATGCTAAACCTGTGAGTACTTCGTTGGCTCCTCATTTTAAACTGGTTGCTAAATAATGTGCTAAAACTGATGCAGATCTTGAGTATATGTCAAAAGTTCCATACTCTGGTGTTGTTGGGTCACTCATGTGTGCTAGGGTTTGCTCTCGTCCTAATTTGTCTCATGTTATTAGCGTTGTTGCTAGATACATATCTAATCCTGGTAAAGAGCATTGGAAAGTTGTTCAGTGGATTTTCAGATATCTACGTGGTTCTTCTAGTGCTTGTTTATGTTTTAGTAAATCTAGAGATGGTCTGGTTGGCTATGTTGATTTAGATTATGGTGGTGATTTAAACAAGAGGAGATCACTTTCAGGTTATGTCTTTACTGTTGGAGATTGTGTTGTGAGTTGGAAAGCTCGTTTACAGGATATTGTTACCACAAAAGTTGAGTATATGGCGATTGCAGAAGTTACTAAGGAAGCCTTATGGTTAAAAGGTATATATTCAAAGCTATGTGGAATTAAGTCTTGCATTACCATTCATTATGATAGTATAGACTGCTATTTATCTCACCAAAGATCAGATGGTTACTGAGAAATCCAAGCTTCTTGATATTTGTTATCAGTTCGTTTGTGATATCATTTAGAAAGGTTTGGTGAAGGTATGCAAGATCAGTACTCATGATAATCCTGCTGATATGATGACGAAGCATGTTCCTGTTGCTAAGTTTGAGATATACTCAAGCTTAGTGTTGGGGGCCTTCGTCCTCCGAAGGTCCTCAAAAACATGATTTGACAATATTTTCCAAGTGAATTATATGAACAGGTATCTTCGGACTCGGATCATGAACATGGAGTACGGTCAGAACGAAGCCCAAGCTGTACGAAGCTGATTACCAAGCTGTACGAAGAATGGTGCACAGCCGAAGCTATGCGCAGAAAGCTTCGTCGCGATAGCAGAAAGGGGAACCGACTTAAAGATGAAAAGACTACTTAGGCCTTAATAGATTCCCATAAGTCATTAGCAAATGTAATGGACATGAATGTAATTTTTCATGGGCTACGTCCCACGCCTATAAATAGATGAACAGTACCCCCGTACTGTTCACGCTGACTTGGTATTTGCTTTCCGTCATCCTTGTACTTTTGCCTTCCTGCAATCCGAAGGTACACTTGTAACTTGAACTCATTTCTATTTTTATATGATAATAAAATAGAAATGACGTTGTGATAATATTTAAATGTTTATATTACTCTTTATATTGCATGTAAGTTCTTCGTCATAGTTTATTGTGCTTACGAAGATATGTTGTTTGTGACCTTCGTTCGGAACACATTATATCTCGAAGGGAAATAATGTTTCAAAGGACGAAGGGCTTTATCATTTAACACTTTTTATGTTGCCTTGTTCTTAATCCTAAGCATTTGAGAACAAGTCCCCAACATTGGCGCCCACCTCCGGTGAACTCACTTCCACTTTGAGTTTTTGAACACCTTCGGAAGCCATAAACCTTCGCTATGGCGCCGAAGAAAGCTTCAGCAACCGGGGCTGCAGCCCTGCAACCGCTGGACCACAATCAGGAGACTGTCTCTCTTCGGGAGGCCCGAAGCCAGAAGAGGAAGGCCGTCAGCCCGACGCTTCAGGAGGATGAGCTAGACCAAGAGATCAGGGATATGGAGATGCTTCATCAACAGGTGCAGAGGAAGAAGGAAAAGATGGCCAGGCTAGTTGAACTGCAAAGGCAGATAGATGAAGCTTCTGAAGAAGTTCGCCATCTTACTCAGGATGAGCAGAACCGAAGGCCTCAGCACAAGGATCTTCATCAGGAGGGTTTCTTCAACGAAGATGACTGGTATGAGAATTTCCACCATGGAAATTTTGCTTTTGATGATACTTCTCCTCTGTCCGCTGAGCTGCAGGCTACACCTTGGCCTTCATCCTACAAGCCGCCCCAGCTTCCCATGTTCGACGGCCACTCAGACCCGAAGCAGTTTTTGATGAGCTACGAAACAACAGTATCTTCGTATGGTGGCAATACGGCAGTCATGGCAAAGTCTTTTGTTATGGCTGTCAGGAGTGTTGCTCAAACCTGGTATTCCTCCCTTCGACCAGGAACGATCACTTCATGGCAAAAGCTGAAGGACATGTTGTTAACCAGCTTCCAAGGGTTTCAGACAAAGCCGGTCACTGCTCAGGCCCTGTTCCAATGCACTCAGGATCATGAAGAATACCTTCAGGCATATGTCAGAAGGTTCTTGCGTTTGAGGGCGCAGGCACCAACGGTGCCCAATGAAATTGTCATCGAGGCCATGATCAAGGGGCTTCGTCCTGGACCTTCAGCTCAATACTTTGCTAGGAAGCCTCCTCAAACTTTGGAGAAGCTGCTCCAGAAGATGGACGAGTACATTCGTGCCGACAACGATTTTCGCCAAAGAAGGGAGGAGGCTTTCAGATTTTCTGAAATGACCAGGGGCTTCGGAGGAAGATTCTATCCGAGGCATGTCAGGTCCATCCACAACTCTACTCAAAATGATGATAAGGGGAGTCAGCAGAACAGGCCGCAGTGCTCCTCACAGGCTTCGGGGCAACAACAAAGTTTCTTCCGGCCACCAGCTCCAAGAGGCAGAGGCGCCAGGGGCTTCGGCGGAAGATTTGGAGATCAACCAAGGAGAGTATTTTGCTTATTCTGTGGTGAAAACAAGGGCCATACCACCAGGATGTGCCATGTTACCATCCAGAAGCAAAAGGAGATAGCCGAAGCTGCAGCGCAACAAGCTCAGCTGAAGCAGGTCATGCATACTGCTTCGTACCATCCGCCTTACATCCCAGAATACATAGGCAACCACCCTGCAGTTTCTGTTGCTTCGGCGAGTCAACCTCAAGCTTCCTGGCAACAGCCTCCGCCTCCACCACCGTTGCAACAAGGCCAACAGCCAGAAGGGAGCCAATATGCTCCACACCAAAGGGATCTCAGAGAACAATCCGAAGCTCGCACAGTCAATAGCACTGTGCCAGAGTCGAAGCACATCTATTGACAAATATCCTACCAGTTTTTTCCATTCAGTTCTATTTTCTGTGTAATAAAGGACATTTTTTAGTTTTCATGAAAAAGTTTACGACAACAAGGAGGACCTTCGAATTATTGAAAATCCTTCGAAGCAACAAAAAGTCGTTCTAAGGAACGCAGAGTAAGTTTGCTGAAATCAGAAAAAGTCGTTCCAAAAGGAACGCAGTGTAAGTTTTCTGCTCCAAAGTCGTTCCAAAGGGAATGCAGAGCATACAGCGAAAAGTCAACGCTGATACCGCCTAAGTAAAAGGCGAAGAAGCTCCAAAGTCGTTCCTAAGGGAATGCAGAGCTTACAGCGAAAAGTCAACGCTGATACCGCCTAAGTAAAAGGCGAAGAAGCTCCAAAGTCGTTCCTAAGGGAATGCAGAGCTTACAGCGAAAAGTCAACGCTGATACCGCCTAAGTAAAAGGCGAAGAAGCTCCAAAGTCGTTCCTAAGGGAATGCAGAGCTTACAGCGAAAAGTCAGCGCTGGTACAAAAATATTTTGTGGGATATGTGTGTATCTTCGGAACAAATGTCATCTACAAAACATAACATCATCACATCATTTTGCATAGCATAAGCATCATACATCATGCTGCATATGGCACAAGAAGGGGATCCAATATCGATCTTCAGAGAATGTTTTGAAAAAGTGAAAATTGTGCTAAGGCAGAAAAAGGAAATACGATATTGACCTTCGAAGTACATCTTCGGAAAAATTTTTACGAAGCATAGATATGCTTCATCAGAGCAGTATCGAAGATGTCGGGATACATAAAAGTTTTTCTTCACGAAGCATGAAAAGAAGGGAAGGTGTTTTTTCGCCGAAGGCTCAAAAACGGTATGTATGTTAAATTTCATGCATCGTAAAGAATTGAATCTTAAAAAGAAATTTGTATATTACATTCAAAGTTACAAAATATTACATAGATCACATTTCAAATGTTTTTACAATAACATCTAGTCTTCCCTGAGTACTACTTCTGCAGCCTCATTTAGTAGTTGTTCAACAACTTTATCCATGATAGCTTCGGCCATTTGTCTAATTTCGTCATCCCCCTTCGTGTGGGGGCCAGCCGACGATCCAGCAGGTTCTGAGGGAAGAGTGGATGCAGACTTATTACTATTACAAGCTGTCGTCAAGTTTGAAATCAAAAATTACAACAAAGAGATAGAAAACACTAGTTAATACCTATTTGCCCTTCGGGCTCTGTGTTTTTTTCAGCAGCTTCTGCTACTTTCCTAGCATCATGAATGCCTTTTTCGCTTTTTTGGATAACTTCTCGGGCCATTTCTCGGCCACCATTGTCCCAGACATCGGTGAAAAATTTTCCACCAGCCTGGCTAGCTTCGGCCGAGGGGTCTTTAATATCTTCAGGAGATAAGCTGGCTTCGGATTGTGCAAGAACCTTAACATGATCGCAGCCTTTTTTCTCCAGTATAGAAGCAATCCCCCTGGCACCCGAGAAGGCGCAAATGTCACCTCGACTGTTTAGAATTTCTTCGAAGGCTTCAGCTTCGTGGCAGATCCATTCTATCGGCCCTTTTGGGTTACCTCTCACAAAATCTTCTTCACTCGAAAATGCGCCAACACTGGCGAAGCTGGCTTTTATTTTCTTTATACAATCCATGGATTTTTCGTAGCACCTTTTCTTAGAAGACCGAAGCTCTTCAACGGTTCCTTCCAAGTGATTAGCCCATTGGTCGCTACATTCCCGCCTCGTCTCTTCAAGTATGCGTTCTTCTTTTGCCCGGGACAATTGCTTCTGAAGATCTTTAATTTCGCGTCTGTGAGCTTCGGCCTGAACCTTTGCAGCAGCTTCGTCCTTTTTTATCTTGTCTACCAATGTAAGAAGAATTTTATCTTTTTCTAGAGCTTCGTTTCTCAGTTTAATAACTTCTGATCGTAAATTGTTGAACGCAATTTCATAGCTCTCGTCTTCGCAACTCTTTTGTGCTCTTAATGCGTTGCTTAGAATTAAACCCTATACGAAAAGGAATCCATATAAGAATAAAAGAATGAGTTACGAATTATAAAATTTTTCAAACGTCTAATTCCCATACCTTCAGGCTATTATACGCAAGACTATCCGCGAGATCTTCTTTCGTCATAGCACATAAGCCAGCTTCGAGCTTCGGGAACCCCATACTTCTAGCCATCTCCCGGCAGACAGATAATTCTTTGTTGTCAGGGAGACAGTATAGGAAGTCATCTTCGTTTGTCCCATTGAACACTAGTGCCCCCTTCGGATATTTTAATTCTTTCGCATAGTGTTTGGCTTCATAAATCTCTTCTTCAGATAATTTCTTCCCCGAAGCATGTCGCACAATGTAATCGCATATGGTGGAAGGAGCTTCGGGGGCGGCAGTTTCAATTTCTTCAACCAAAATTGGCTCTGGCACTTTTATTTTTTCTTCGGCTTCTAGAGGTTGTTCCTTGCTGGGCTCTGAAGGCCCAGCTTCAGCCTCAGGTTGTTGCTTCGAAGCTTCAGCAACTAAGGCTTCAGTAGACACTCCAGAAAGTTCAACAGTCTTCTTTGGAGTTATGCTTGAAGACTTAATTGTCTCCAAAACGTCTAAAACGTTCGCCATTCTTTTTCTTTTTGGGGTGACAGATGGGCCCTTTTGATTTTTTATTGTCTCAGCACTTGCTGAAGGACTTAAGATTTCCAATATTTTTGGTCCTTCAATTCTCGGTTTTTCTGTCTTCTCTGCTGAAGGTGCTTCAGTTTTTTCTTCGATCTTCGGCACTGGAGCTGGCTCTGTAGTTTCAGTGGCCAAAGAGACTTCACCGATAAATTCAGGCACTGTGGCCGGCTCAATAAAACGTGCCCGGTGGGTGAGCACCTTCATCTTTTTTCTTTGCGGCGCTAGCTCACTAGAAGCACTTGTGGCAACTTCTGTTGCAGGAGAAGTATTTTTTCTTTTGCGGCCCGGCACCGGATAATGGTAGTCAGGGTAGACAAACCCGATTGCATCAAATACCCGGTTGAGCCTCTTCTTCTTTCGGCCTCCGAAGGCTGCCGATAATGCAGTGTTTTCGGCCTTCGAATATACCCCAAGCAGTTCGTCACTTAATGTTTCAATGCTTTTTAACCAGTCGTCATCAGGTTCAACAAACTTATCCCCGTATTTGAATGTGTATTTTAGTCTGACTAGTCCACCTTCGTCAGACCCTTTGATGGTCTCCTTCGGCATTTCCCACTTTCCTGCAAGTGGCCACACCCTGAAGGCAATATGCTCTTGGACCAGATCCCTTGTCCCAATAAAAGAGCAGATTGTGCCGAAAGCTCTTTGGCATTCTTCGGCCGCTTCATCCATTTCAACCTTCGGCTTTCGGAGTCCGAAGCGTTGCCAGATGGGGCGCATAATGATACTCTTAACATTTTCTTGCGCTGTCAAGTCATTCTTTACATAGAACCATTCTGTCATCCAGGCCCCGGGCCACCTCTTCCGAAAGGTTGGCACAGGGCAGCTTGACCCAGAGCGAGCACCGAAGCTGTAACAACCAAAGTTGTTGTGATATTGTTCTTTCCCCCAAGGCTTCGTCTCATATACCAATTCATGAATTTTGCAAAAGCTTTTAGCATTTGGTTCTAAACCTTGGCTTTTCACAGCCCAGACAAAGATTCCCATTCTTATGATAGCTTTGGGAGTAATTTGATGAAGGTAGATTTGAAATTTATTCAGGACTTCGACAACAAAGCTGCTTAGGGGGAACCGAAGCCCAGCCTTGAGAAAGCTTCGGAAGATCACGACCTCATCTTCTTCGGGGGTAGAAGTCTTTTCTCCAGCATCAGCCCTCACAATAGATATATCTCGAAAATATCTCCCCCTCATATTGTCAATATGACTCTGCTTAATAGTGGTTTTCCCGAAAACCGTGTGACTTGGCCGCCATGGTCGATCTTCAGACTCTCCCCCGCCGCTTTCTACATCATAACTGTCGCTGTCACCAGTATCTTCAGATAAACCTTCTAAAATCTCTTTGGTGATCTTTTCTGTATTGGTCTTCGACATTGCCTCAAGAAACCCCAGGTTCTTCTCTTCAGAGAGACTTAGCTTCATCTCGACAACAGCCTTCTTCTCCTCAGACATCTCTTCGGAGATCCTACTTTTCGCTTCCGAAGCTTAAAACTACGAAAGAAAACAAATATTTTTGGGCAGAAAGTTTTATAAGCAGGAAAAACAGATGGCAAAGAGAGCGTGCCAAATCAAATATGGCGGGCTCCTATTTATACACTCGATATGACGGAAACTGTGTGGTCCCAGGTGTCAGTGACTTTTGCTATTCTAGCAAAGGGAAGGTGTTTTTTCGGACCTTCGGCTTAAGGCCTTCGTCCATATCGCAATCTGAATTTATCGCTAACAAATTAATATTGCGAGGGGCTACTGTTGGGGGCCTTCGTCCTCCGAAGGTCCTCAAAAACATGATTTGACAATATTTTCCAAGTGAATTATATGAACAGGTATCTTCGGACTCGGATCATGAACATGGAGTACGGTCAGAACGAAGCCCAAGCTGTACGAAGCTGATTACCAAGCTGTACGAAGAATGGTGCACAGCCGAAGCTATGCGCAGAAAGCTTCGTCGCGATAGCAGAAAGGGGAACCGACTTAAAGATGAAAAGACTACTTAGGCCTTAATAGATTCCCATAAGTCATTAGCAAATGTAATGGACATGAATGTAATTTTTCATGGGCTATGTCCCACGCCTATAAATAGATGAACAGTACCCCCGTACTGTTCA
Organism: Zea luxurians; assembly: GCA_029449295.1. Lineage (NCBI taxonomy): Eukaryota > Viridiplantae > Streptophyta > Magnoliopsida > Poales > Poaceae > Zea > Zea luxurians. The sequence goes on from JAOPSE010000034.1 coordinate 9,718,067, forward strand.
CGCTGACTTGGTATTTGCTTTCCGTCATCCTTGTACTTTTGCCTTCCTGCAATCCGAAGGTACACTTGTAACTTGAACTCATTTCTATTTTTATATGATAATAAAATAGAAATGACGTTGTGATAATATTTAAATGTTTATATTACTCTTTATATTGCATGTAAGTTCTTCGTCATAGTTTATTGTGCTTACGAAGATATGTTGTTTGTGACCTTCGTTCGGAACACATTATATCTCGAAGGGAAATAATGTTTCAAAGGACGAAGGGCTTTATCGTTTAACACTTTTTATGTTGCCTTGTTCTTAATCCTAAGCATTTGAGAACAAGTCCCCAACATTTAGCTGGTATTACAAATTAGCCCCTAGTTAATCTTGGCACCGACAATATGATGATGCATTATTTTGTGGTGGAGTTTGCTATTATGATGCTACATGTAATTTTTCTTAAGGTGGAGTTTATTGAGTTTGTGATCCAAATTATGAAGAAAACGACCAAGTTGGCGAGCGAAGCATGTTCCCTACTCAATTTAGGGTTTCACCTCTATAAATACACTTGAAAGGGAAATGTGCCCTTGGGCCATTTCTAAAGTGTTTTGGTGATTAAGTGCCCAACACATTTTCTCTAAGTGCTAATTTGTGCCAAAGAGTGAAGAAGTGTAAATCATATTACAAGGTACGTTTCTAGACTTAGTACATTGATTTGGGTACTAAAGTATTGTGTCTAAGTGCTAGAAACAGGAGAAAAGCAATTGGAAAAGAGTTGGCTGTGTACAGCCAACTCCTACTCGGTCTGGGTGCACCGGACTGTCCGGTGGTGCACCGGACAGTGTCTGGTGCGCCAGGACCAGTCCCAGTGAACAGGCCGCTCTCGGGACTCGACGGCGGCGTACGACTACAAATCACTGGACTGTCCGGTGGTGCACCGGACTGTCCGGTGAGTCGTCCGCGGCGAAGTCGTCGCTCTTGGGAAAAGCTCAACGGCGTACGACTAAAATTCACCGGACTGTCCGGTGGTTCACCGGACTATCCGGTAAGCCAACAGTCGACTGCGCCAACGGTCGACCGAGCAATCTTCGCACGACACGTGGGTGCGCCAACGGTCGGTAGGGGGCACCGGACTGTCCAGTGTGCACCGGACAGTGTCCGGTGCGCCAACTGCCATGAATCTGCAACGGTCGGATGCGCCAGAAAAGTAAATAGATCGCGCACCGGATAGCTACAGTGACTGTCCGGTGGCGCACCGGACTGTCCGGTGCGCCACCCGATAGAAGGCAAGATTAGCCTTCCAAGAATGCCTCCAACGGCTCCTAGCTGCCTTGGGGCTATAAAAGGGACCCCTAGGCGCATGGAGGAGTCACCCAAGCATACTCTAAGCATTCTAAGTCTTCCACACTCCGTCTCCGCGCACTTGATCGACTGTGTTAGTGATTTGAGCTCCGTTCTAGTTGTAAACTCGTTGTGCTTCATTTTGAGCTCAAGTCTTGGCTTGTGTCCGTGTGTGTTGCTGCGGATTTGTGTGTGTTGCTTTCCCTCCCTTACTTCCGTGCTTCTTTGTGATCATCAATTATAAGGGCGAGAGGCTCCAAGTTGTGGAGATTCCTCGCAAACGGGAGAAAGTATAAGAAAGAAGAACACCGTGGTATTCAAGTTGATCATTGGATCACTTGAAAGGGGTTGAGTGAAACCCTAGTCCATTGGGACGTCACAACGTGAAAGTAGGCAAGTTTTGCACTTGGCTGAACCACGGGATAAAACACTGTGTCTCTTGTGATTGTCTTTCTGTGTGATTATTGTGATTCGCAAGAGCTCGCTCTATAGCCACTTGGTTTTATCGTACTAACAATTAACCAAGTTTTGTGGCTATTAGTATTTGATTTTTACAGGATCACCTATTCACCCCCCATCTAGGTGCTCTCAATTGGTATCAGAGCCGTTCTCTTCACGAAAGGGACTAATCGCCCGAAGAGATGGATCCTAAGGGAAAGGGGATGTTTGTGGGGGACAGATATCCCCCGGGTCCACTAGAAGGGTAAAAGACCTCACGAAAGGCCCAAGGGCCCAATAAATCGTAAGGTCATTCCTTCATGGGCCTGGGGAGGGACAATCAGCAAATCAAACCAACGTAAAGCCGGATCGACGCAAGTCCAGATGGTCCCACAACGTTGAGCAAGAAATCACAACAGAAGATCCGACTTTCCCACGCTGGAGCACCATGCAACAGAGCCAGGCGAGGATAGGTCGGCTAAATCATAGGAAGATAGACTCAAACAGTTCACTATCTTTTAGGTGCACGTTGTTATCATATCCATATGTGTTGCCCCACGGTCGAATATATAAGGCCCAGGGGCACCCCTTCAGAACGAGCGAACACACTACCCAGCCACCTACCTCAACCCTCCACGTTCTCGCTTTAGAGAACCACCTTGTAATCCATAACACGAAGCATCTCCGCCAGGACGTAGGGTGTTACGCATCTCTAAGCGGCCCGAACCTGTAAACATTGTCTATTGTCCCTCGTGCATCTGGCACGAACCATTTTGCTACAGTCGGCGACACCATCCTACTCCTAAAAACACCTCGAGGGGCAACCCCGGGTGTGCGGTCGGACCCAAAACACCGACAGCTGGCGCGCCAGGTAGGGGGGGTGTCAACGATCCAAGCTAGCTCAATGGCCGTCACTTTCCACGACAAGATCACCTTCCGTCCCGAATCCACGTTCTGCTTCGGAACGATCTCGTTCGTAGCAGACGAAGAGGGAACTCTACACCGCATTGCAGACCCGCCAAAAAAGAAGTCTCCTCCAACAAACTCCGAGGATATCGGAAAAGCGCAACCTCCAGCTCTCCGAAGGAAGATCGCCACGACAACCACACTGTTCTACCCCGACGTTCTTTTCATCGGGTGAGTGGAGTCGCCTCCTGTCTCCGACGACGAACCGACCGCGCCTGGGGAAGAACCACCTCAGCGGGAGTCCCGTCGACGAAGAAACCGGCGCCGAAACATCCGACGACATCACCAAGCCGGAGAACGGGATCCAGAGCAGCCTGTCTCGCGAGACGAGGTCTCGGAGATGGGAGAAACTCCGGAAGAACGCGTCTTCAGAGAACGAAGGAACTCCCGACGGCGCGATCATCGACGAGCTCAGGAACAAGCCGAGCAAGACGCGAGGCAGCGCCGGGAAAATCCACTCTTTGGTCGCAACCTGAACTCCGACTTCGCCCGAGCCATGAACACGCCGAGTGAAGTCGGAGGAGTGCTAGCTCGGATAGCTGACGGACTACCTCGGACTCCCGACGCCGAGGGCTATCGACGCCTGTTCACCCAAGCAGCCATCCATCTCCTACCTCTCGCTCACCCACCGAACGATTTGCGACACGCCATCAACAGTCGTCGAGACGCGCGGAGCTCCATCAACGCTTCGCGTGAACGACGGCATGAGAACGAGATTCGCCATTGGGAGGAATACGACAGGGATCATGGCATACCCACTCGGAGTCAAGCCACCAGAGCCGAATCAACGACGGCCTTGACTGGCGGAACTGCCCGGGGACGGTCAAGGAACCACAACAACTACTCCCCTCCCTGGGACAGACATCATCCCCGATGACAGGAGGACACATGTGGAGTATCCGCCCTTACTCCGCGCCATAGGGCTATTCAATGGCCCCCTAACTTCAAGGTATCCAATGTCGACAAGTATGAACCTAAGCAAGATCCAGGAGGCTGGCTGGCCGTCTACACCACCGCCGCTCGAGCCGCCGGAGCATCTGAAGACGTGATGACCGCATACTTACCCATTGTCCTCGGGCAAGACGCACTGCAATGGCTACGACACCTACCTCGACACTGCATTGACGACTGGAGCGATTTCAGTCGGCGCTTCACTGCCAATTTTTAATCCCTCTCCGACAAACCGGCGCAACCATGGGACCTCAAATCCATCAAGCGCCGGGGGGACGAAACTCTCCGATCATACCTCAAAAGGTTCCAGACCATGAGAAATCGTATCCCCGAGGTCACGGAGGCGGTCGTGATCGAGGACTTCTATAGAGGATCCAATGACTCGGCCTTTGTCCGAGCCATATTACAGAAGGCGCCAACTACCTCCGAGGAGCTGTTCCGGGAAGCCGACCTCTACATCACCGCCGACGAGCGAGCCCAGGACCTCATTGGAGGAGCGAAGCCTGCACCGGCAGCGCCACGACGCGACGCGAACCAGCAACCTGACAAACGCTGGGAGAAGAGACCGCGCGAAGCGATGCATGCCGCCGGACCACCTGCCTCTCGCGCCCGGGGAGGACCTCGCGGAGGCGAGCGCACGCTGGACGACATCCTCGACGCCCAGTGCCCGTACCACAAGGACATGCGCCACACTCTTTGGAACTACCGGGATTTCAAGCATTCCGTCGGGCACGGCCGACCCTTCCAACCTCTACCTCCTCCTCCACCGCGGGGAGGACCAGAAGAACCACGACAACCCCAGAAGCAGGAGGAGGGAGGAGGAGGAGCTTTCCCGCGCATTGACAGGGAGGTCAACGTCATCTTTGGCGGACACAGATCGCAGGAGAACAAAAGACATCAAAAGCTCAACGATCGCCAGATACTGGTGGCAACCACCGGTCCACTCGCTCCGTACCGATGGTCGGAACACCCAATCACCTTCACTCGGGCAGATCAATGGCTCAACTTCGACCACCCGGGCAAATACCCGCTCCTCGTCGATCCGGTGATCCGAGAGAGCAGGGTGAAGAAGGTGTTAGTGGACGGGGGGAGCAGCATCAACGTCACCTTCCCCCGGACACTCCGAGGCTTGGGAGTTCCCCTCAAAGAACTCCACGAGTCAGACACTTCCTTCTTCGGCATCGTGCCGACTAAGGGGGAATACCCGCTGGGCCACATCTACATGCCCGTCACCTTCGGAACTCCGGAGAACTACAGAACCGAGTTCCTGAGGTTTGAGGTAGCAAACTTCGACTGCGGGTACAACGCCATCATTGGAAGGCCGGGATTGGCAAAGTTCATAGCCATCTCGCATTACACGTACATGATATTGAAGATGCCGGGACCACAAGGAATCATAACTGTGCGTGATGACCTCCAAGGCGCCGCAGAATCTTTCCGAGTGGCCATCCAAGCAGCCCTCACCACTAAACCGTCGGCAACTTCTTTGATCCAGGCAAACTCTAAGCCTGAGGAAGACCATACGGCACCGGCGAATGAAGCTCAAGCCGCGACCTCTATGCGACCGACTGAAGAAACTAAAAGGATCAATATGGGATTTGCTGATGAACGCAAGACTGCCATCATCAGCTCCAGCCTGGATGATAAATATGAAAGTGTGCTCGTCCGGTTTCTGCAAGACAACCGAGACGTATTCGCATGGCAACCTGTGGATATGCTGGGAGTCCCGAGAGAACTGGTCGAACACAAACTGAAGGTCTACCCCCAAGCAAGGCCGATCCGGCAAAAACTATGTCGTTTCACGCCCGACAAGAGAGAGGCTATTCGCGCTGAGCTGGCCCGCTTGGTCGCGGCTGGGTTTATCAGAGAGGCGTTACATCCCGAGTGCTTAGCCAACCCTGTTCTTGTACTCAAAAAGAATAAAGTGGATTGGCGCATGTGCGTCGACTATACTGATCTCAACAAACATTGTCCGAAGGATCCCTTCGGGCTCCCAAGGATAGATCAGGTGGTAGACTCCACCGCTGGATGTTCTGTGCTGTCTTTCCTGGATTGCTATTCCGGATACCATCAGATCAGCTTGGCAAAGGAAGACGAGGAAAAAACGGCGTTCATCACTCCGTTTGGTGCTTTCTGTTATACCTCCATGCCGTTCGGCCTCAAAAACGCTGGAGCGACTTATCAGAGAGCCATTCAAACATGCTTAGCTGATCACTGGGGCAAGCGTGTGGAAGCCTACGTAGACGATGTGGTAATCAAAACGGAGAACTCAGAAAACTTCATCGAAGACTTGCAGCTGGTTTTCAACAGTCTACGATGGTATCGGTGGAAGCTTAATCCCGAAAAATGCGTTTTTGGGGTACCAGCAGGGAAGCTGCTCGAATTTATTGTCAGCCACCGGGGAATTGAAGCTAATCCGGAAAAAATTGAGGCTATCATGAAAATGGAAGCTCCACGATCACAAAAGAAGGTTCAACGACTTACCGGGTGTATGGCAGCCCTGAGCAGATTTATATCCAGGCTAGGAGAAAAAGGTTTACCGTTTTACAAGCTACTCAAGAAAGTGGACAAGTTTCAGTGGACTTCAGAAGCGCAGGAAGCCCTGGACGCACTGAAAAAATTCTTGACAACCCCACCAGTACTGAAACCACCACGGCGAGCCACGTCAACACAACCAGCTGAAGATCTGCTACTATATATTTCTTGCACGACTCACGTGGTAAGCACCGCGTTGGTAGTTGAGCGAGCAGAAGAAGGACATGCCTACCCTGTGCAACACCCCGTTTATTTCATCAGTGAAGTTCTGGGTCCCTCTAAGAAAAAGTATCCTCAAGTGCAGAAGCTATTATACGCAGTACTTCTAACTGCCCGCAAGCTGCGTCACTGCTTTGATGATCACAAAGTCATAGTAGTCACCGGTTTTCCGATAGGGGATATTCTCCACAACAAGGAAGCCATTGGCCGAATAGCCAAGTGGGCCTATGAACTAGGATCTCATGATATCGAATTTCGACCTTGTAGTGCCATTAAGTCCCAAGCATTGGTTGACTTCGTATCAAAATGGACTGAACAGCAAATACCAGAGAACCCAGAAACTACAGAAGTATGGAGAATGTATTTTGATGGCTCGCTGAAGCTGCAAGGAGCAGGTGCAGGAATTCTCTTCATCGCGCCTGGAGGCGAACACCTCAAATATGCCCTCCAACTGTTATTTCTAGCCTCTAATAACGCAGCCGAGTATGAAGCTCTGATACATGGACTAAACATCGCCATATCATTGGGCATCAAGAGATTAATGGTATATGGAGATTCTCTGGTGGTCATAAGTCAGATAAACAAAGAATGGGACTGTTCGAAGGATTCGATGGGAAAATACTGCACTGCCGTCCGGAAACTAGAAGATAAGTTTGAAGGTCTAGAATTTCATCATGTAGAGAGAGATCGAAACACGACAGCTGATGTACTGTCCAAGTTAGGATCCAGCCGAACTCAGGTCCCACCCAGAGTCTTCATGCAAGAAATACCACGACCGAGCATCTCAATAGATCAAGCAGAAGAATGTAATATCGTGGATCAACCCGAGTCAGACTCTGACGACTGGAGAAGGCCGATCATCAAATACATAAAGAATGAAGAGGAACCAGATGACAAAAATATAGCCGAGCGCATCGCCAGACAGTCAGCCCACTACACACTCATTGGGGAAACATTATACAGAAGGGGTGCATCAGTCGTCCTCATGAAGTGCATTCTCTCATCTACTGGGAAGCGACTTCTAGATGAGGTCCATGCTGGGCAATGTGGAATACGCAGCATCCAAGACACTAGTCGGGAAGGTCTTCAGGTCAGGATTCTATTGGCCAACAGCGAGAAGCGATGCAGCTGAGTTAGTTCAGAAGTGCGAAGCTTGCCAGTACTTGTCAAAGCAACAACATCTACCAGCACAGCAATTGCAGACCATACCAGTAACTTGGCCCTTCGCATGCTGGGGACTGGATATGATTGGACCTTTTAAGAAAGCTCAAGGAGGATACACTCATGTACTGGTAGCAATCGACAAATTCACCAAATGGATAGAATTCAAACCCATTGCTTCCTTAACCTCAGCCAAGGCCGTGGAATTCATACAAGACATAATATTCAGATTCGGAATACCAAACAATATCATAACTGACTTGGGATCCAACTTCACAAGTTCAGAATTCTTCGATTTCTGCGAGCAAAAGGGCATTCAGATCAAGTACGCTTTGGTAGCGCACACGAGGGCCAACGGGCAGGTTGAGCGAGCTAACGGGATGATACTGGAGGCACTCAGGAAAAGGGTCTTCGAAAAGAATGAAAAGTTTGCAGGAAAGTGGATACGGGAATTGCCCTATGTCGTCTGGAGCCTAAGAACTCAACCTAGCCGAGCTCTGCATGGAAACACTCCCTTCTTCATGGTCTATGGATCAGAGGCAGTATTACCCGCTGATCTCAAGTTCGGGGCGCCGAGGTTGGTCTTCGAAAGCATAGCAGAAGCCGAAGCTACTAGACTGGAGGACATCGATGTACTCGAAGAAGAACGGCTGAATGCAGTAATTCAATCAGCACGGTACCAGCAGGCTCTGAGACGCTATCACGACAAGGCCGTGCGACGATGATCCTTCTCAGTAGGAGATCTCGTCCTTCGCCGAATTCTAACGGGGGAGGGACGACACAAGTTGTCGCCCTTATGGGAAGGACCATTCATAGTAGCAGAAGTCACTCGGCCAGGATCATATCGCCTAACTCAGATGGATGGCACAGAAATTGGGAACTCCTGGAATATAGAACACCTCAGGAAGTTTTACCCCTAGCTGAATTTCAAAGGCTATCGGGGCGACAATATACTTTGTAAAGCGGGAGATATGTCATCAATAAAGAAGGTCTCAAAGATACTCAATTTACTCATGCTTGACTAGCACTCTTACTTAACTTGGGGTGACCACTATGCCCTGCTAACGGAGCAATCGACTTAAGTCGGCAAAGACTTAAGACGGTGCAACATGCTCACGCTTACTTAACTCGGGGTGACCACTATGCCCTGCTAACGGAGCAATCGGCTTAAGTCGGCAAAGACTTAAGATGGTGCAACATGCTCACGCTTACTTAACTCGGGGTGACCACTATGCCCTGCTAACGGAGCAATCGGCTTAAGTCGGCAAAAGACTTAAGACGGTGCAACATGCTCACACTTACTTAACTCGGGGTGACCACTATGCCCTGCTAACGGAGCAATCGGCTTAAGTCGGCAAAAGACTTAAGACGGTGCAACATGCTCACGCTTACTTGACTCGGGGTGACCACTATGCCCTGCTAACGGAGTAATCGGCCTAAGTCGGCAACGACTTAAGGCGATGCAACATGCTCACGCTTACGTAACCCGGGGTGACCACTATGCCCTATAAACAGAAGCAATCGGTTTAAGTCAGCAGCGATTTAAGGTGATCTGACGTGCTTACGACTACTCATACAGGGATGACTTCTATATCCCGTAAAAAAGTTTCAAAACCATCACACAACCTTTTTACTACTACAAAATTATGCACTGTTGAATTCTAAAACAGTAGGAGAATAGCAATATCATTCAAATGCTAAACTGGTGTCCTCTAACAAATATATGACCGTGCTAACCGCGCGCTCAAAGCACGCAAAACACTTTTCTATTTCGCGATGTCTTTCTCAGGAGCAACCGACGAGGAAGGGCGACTTGAGGAATCAGGCGCAGCATTCACGTCAGCCCTTATATCCTCAGGAACGACTACACCGGGTCTCCTCATCAAGATTCGTCCCGCTCGAATGGCCTTATCCATGGCCCTGTCGCGCTGGGCTCTCAGAGTAGTGGAAGTTTCTTCAGCAACGTTGGCAGCCAGTCGAGCGTTTTCTAGTTCCTGGGTGATGGATTTCTTGGAAGCACGGAGTTCTTTGATAGTAGCATCTTTAGCCGATATCAACTGTCTGAGACGGATCACGTCATCTGTGGATTCCTGCAGTCTGTAGCGAAGATTATCTAACTCCTCCATGGAAAAGCGATGACTCCTCTCCAGGATGGTCAACGAGTTGCTAGAATCGCGATATAGTCTATCAAGATTGTCACGAGATGCAGCAAGGACACGTTTTTCTTCCTGCAAACAAGAATCAACTCCTTTCAAACATCAAACAAGCAATAGGGACACAACAATGCAAGGAACAGCTTCACAAGTCACATTTTCAGAATCAAGCTGAGTGCGAAGGGAAGAGCTCAGTGCATTGGCATCATCTAGGGCAGCAGAAACCTGGGCTAGTTCAGTCTGGCTTTGAGAATACTTTTCTTCAAAATCAGAGCACCGCTGGACCAGTTCAGCTTGATCTCGAGAATGTTTTTCCTCAAGAGTGGAAATTTGCCGAGTCATATCTAGCAGGAGACAATCAAACAAAAAGAATCAGGATGTGAAGCAGTTCAATAATGCAGACAAAGAGAAGCAGAAAGGCACTAACCAGCATTGGCCGCCTCTAAGTCAGAGACACGTTGTTGAAGTAACACCGGATTCCAACGTGCAAGAGACAAAGCTCCTTCTGGAACAGAAGCACCCTGCAACCTCAGCTGGCTAGCCATCCCGTCCACCAAAGCCTGATAAGGAGAACATATGAGTGTAATAACAGCAGTTTACACGGTGCAAAAGTCAATACAAGATATATTACAATACCTGGAGATTGGAGAAGAATGAAGGGACTCCCAAATCATGAGAGATCAATTGATGACCGGGCGTAAGGTCGCCACCCGAGGCAGTTTGCAACAAACCAGCAGAAACCAACTCAGTACCATCAACAGAGCTCAAAACTTGGCCAGCGGGGACGCTGCCCTCTAAAGCGACTCCCTGGTTCGAAGCTTGGGCAACCACCATGCAGCCGGAGTGCGGGGGCGATCCTGCATGAACGTCCATGGAAGTACAAGAGGGAGACCCCGCTCGAACACCCTTGGGGGCTGGGTCATAGTTTGCGCTACCCACGTGAGCCGGATCATCTCCGGCAGCACCCTCAGGGGCTGGACAGTGACTTGCACTACCCACTCGAGCCGAGTCACCCTCGGCAACACCCTCAGGGGCTGGGTAAGCGTCCACACCGTCCTTGAGGGCCAGGTTCTCTGCAGTAGCCACCTCTAAGGCTGAAGGCCCCTCCGTTGCTTCCATGGGACCGAGATGATCCAAGTTAGTCTCTTGGCCCTCAAGACCGCGCTCTAAGGTCGATGAGGCGCGGGATGACCTCAACCCAGCATCGAGCACATCAGCACAAACCTCCATCACACCGTCATCCGCTGGCTCTAACAAAAGGTCCTCTGGAACCATATCCTCTAGGGTCTGATCAAAATTTGCCAGAGATAACTCCTGTAGGCCAACGAGGGCTGACAAAGCAGGAGAAGGAACTCCACTACTCTCCCCACTGGCAATATACTGCCGACTGTTCTTCCGAGTCAGAGGGACCTCATCTTCTTCCTCCCCATCGTTTTCATCAACAACATAAGCAGCACACCCATTGGGATCAGCACCGGATGGGGCACACCCATTGGGATCAGCAGCAGATGGAGCACACCCATTGGGGTCGGCGTCAGTGAAATCAGGCACAGGAACCTCCTCAGCAGCAGGAGCCGAAGGACCAACGCCCCGATCCAAACTAGATACTTGCTGAAGACGTCTCTTTTTCTTTTTCTGCTCATCAGCAGAAGGATCAAGTTGATTGGCTCGGCAAGGGCGTCTCGGGCGAGCACTGGCAGGCTTCTGAACATCCAAAGTTATACTAGTTTCTGGGAGAGGCGCCACCACCAATGTCTCGGCAGGAGCAGCATCAGGAGAGTCCTCAGCCAGCAAATCAAGCATAGCACTTATTTCTGCGTCACTAGGATCCAAAGGCACCTCAAAGTGGACTTGCCGTTCGTCGTCAGAAATTTCCTCGAGCGAAGCAACCAAAGTGTTAACCTCTTCGGCAGAGGGTCGCACTCTAAGGCCCAAACCGTCATCAGTGACAGGTGGATTCGACACAAAAAGAGTGAAAGTCTTGGGAGAAGGCAGGTTCCATGCTGAATATGCCACTGGGGCACCAATATTTGATACCTTGCCTCTAAGGATCATCTCAAGTCGATTCACCAAGTCTACAGATGGAATTCTCCTATTGGTAACCCGAGTCGGGTCAGCTAGGCCTCTATACAGATAAGCCGGATATGCTCTGTCCTTCAACGGCTGAACATTCTTGAAAACAAAATCAGCAACTACAGCTTTAGCAGTCAGACCCCTTTCTTTCAGCAGACCAACTTCAGCTAGCAAAGCCCTTGCTTCAGCTACCTCCTGATCCGTGGGGGACTCAGTCCAACTCGGAGTGCGAACATCCGGTTGTCTTCCCGACCGTGGGGGAGGGAATTCCCATGGTTCTCAACAATAAACCATTCCAAGCGCCACCCCTTGATACTGTCTTTGAGGGGAATTTCAAGATACTCAGTCTTCCTCCACTACTAGAAATATGCTTATTTAAGACATACATCTTAAGACAAATATCAGTGCATTTTATAGAAGTGTCTTTTGTCATATGGTGCTGAGTAAGGTAAGACGGTTTGTTGGACATCCGTCTTTAATGAAGAAGGTTTTTGAGACAGATATATGGTTGGAAATGTCTTATATTGATTTAATACAGTTTGATTTTGAAAACCGTCTCAAATAAATATACCTTTTGAGGTATTAAGTTTACGAGAAGTGTCTTTTATTTTGGTTAGTATATTAGACACTTCTTCATATGAAACCATCTCAAATAAAGATATTATTAGAGTCATCTAGACTATACAAAATTGTCTTAGATGTTAGTGAGTATACTAGAAACTTGTAAACATAAAATCGTCTCGTACGATATTTCTGATAAGATATATTGTGAAAAAACGTAGTCAATAGTAAATTCTGATTAGATTGAACTTAACATTTTTTGGAATTTAAAATGAACTAGTTAGCTGACTGTATGTTCATACGGTTTCTATGTATCATATAGGTAAAAAATCTTGCTTAAATAAGAAACTTCTTCAAATAAAATTATACGTTTGAAATATGATTATTTTTTATTTTCTCATTAACAGTATGTTTATAGTTATAATATCATGTCTTTGTACGGTATAAGCAACCTGATAAGCGGTGGTTAATGCCACAGATATTTCTCTTTATATCCGTATTGCACATATATACAATACGTTTTATTAATATAGCGGTGGTTAATGCCATCTCCTGTGTCCGACGCCCATCGCTGAGGCTGAGAGGCAAGATCTGTCGTCAGTGCCCCAGCGCGGCGCCCCAAACTCCCAGGCTATGCTTTTGTTTATGTTTTATTGTCATTTCATGATTCATGACATGGCAGGCTCCAGACTATACTTTAGACATTTAATCAGTATATTTAGCTCAAACGAAACGGGATCTAAACCGGAGTGTAAGTCTCACATCGTAGCACCCATTCCTATTTTTCCTAAAGCAGGGGCAGGGCAAACCGTATTTTTGGCTCCGCCTAGGGTCTCCCTTCTACTGCCGCCGCAACCTCCATCCTTCGAATCCCATCCGACCTAGCCCTGCAACCCGCCGGACGACGAGTAGCGAGGCCCGCGGCCGAGATGGACCGGTACCTGAGGGTGGAGCGGCCGCGGAACGAGTCAACCATCGAGGAGAACGGGATCCGCATCACCGCGCAGGGCCTCATCCGCAACTATGCCTCCTACGCTACCTCCCTCCTCCAGGTGCCTGGGCTTGTCCTCGCCATCGCCGTCGTATCGTATTGTACTTAGGATGTGTTGTTCTGTTCGAGTCCCGTCCCTGTCGATTCGAAGAGATCCCCAGCAACGTGAGGGAGGTGTTCCTGACCGGCGCCACCTCCAAGCTCGGCAGGGCCATCGCGCTCTACCTCTGCAGGAAGAAGATCAGAGTCCTGGTAAGCGCTACACGTAATCTGCTCAGCATCATCGATCCATAGATGATGACCTGTGTCTTGCATCTAACCTCTCTCTCTCTATATATATATCTGTTGAAAGGAGTTGTCTATTATCTGCAACTTCACACAGCAGGTCAATACAGACAAGACAAAAAAAAAACTAAACAAAGCATTGGCAATGGTGACCTACCACAAAAATATATTCTTAACAGAGAATAAGATTATTTCAGGCTCTGTTCATCCTACTAACATTTTATTTAGACATATACCGCTACGCTTGTAATTACTATGGTGCTTATCATCTTCTAGCCCATTGGAAGTTTTCTTCTCATCTCTGTTATCAGGGAAGCATTTGAGCCTTCTCTATCATCAAGCTGGGATCCCTTGAGTATTTGGAGAGGTATCCAGGAGATCATGGATGAAGAAATGGAAGAAGATGTCATAGTCAAGGCTGTGGACTGCTCGAACCAATCAGAGGTGATAAATCAGTGCTAGTTATTGCTTTATATTTCTGAACAAGACGTTTCTGTCTGTTAGAAATTGTTGCGACATTTGCTTAGGGATTCCCATGTGCCATGTTACTAGTTACACTGCTATTGCTGGTCTCATTTAGTTTAACATACCACTGTTAGATCTTAGAGGTATATATTGCTAAAAAGAATGCATGATCATTGATTCATTGTGATACCACCTGTGCTAACTTATTTTGAGCTCCTCTTAGTCGTGTGTAGGGCGAGCTGCTGCCATGGTGGCTTTTTCTTGCGGGCGTGAGCTCCGCTCGCCGCCGGTCTTGGACGCCGTGGCTAGGCTCCTAACACCCCTCCCTCCACCCGGGACTCCACGCCGCCACCGCCACACGACAGTACGCATAGACTCTTCTTCCTCCCCTCGCTCTCGATGGCTGGCGTCCTCTCCCTCGGCGCCTCCGCCCATGCCCGGCTCCCGCACTTGCCGGCTCCCCGATGGAGATGAATGAAGAAAGGAAGGTCAGCTTACTAGGACTAGCAGATATATTATCAGCCTCAATTGGAGGATTCTCATGGGCTCCCTTGATTTCAAAGATCTGCAAGAATAAAGTCGAGGCGGAGGCTTGGTTTACTGGTCTTAGTGCCTTGATATGTCGAGGACAGCATGGATCCCAGGTCCAACATATAGATGGAATCCGGATCGCTGGACTTCCTTTTGATGTAAGCTCTTATGCTTAAACAAAGTTCACTGTTACCCACATTTTTCTGATTAATATTTAGTTATTTTCATAGTCTATATTTCACATCACTACCTGACTCATTGCTTCTTATCAGTATGTTCTTATATCTTGATGTTGATTTTTTGCTGCTCAAATTTGTCACACGCTATTCTTGTAGCTATATACGGCATTCAATAATTAGAACCAGAATGAAAGCTTTATCCATGTTGGAGCATTTGGTTGAGCCTGACCATTGTCGAGTTGTGGAATTGTATCCTCTTTGTCATAGTTACACTATTTTGTGTGCTAAAGAGAGATATTACAACATGCAGTCAGAATTATATGACATTATGATCATCAAATTGACTTGAATGTAATTCTTACGTCATATATAATGACTGGAGTCTGGAGATAGTATTATTACATAAATACGCATCTGCAACCTGGTCGTGCCTTGCTCTATTTTTCATGCCTTTATTTTATAGTTATTTGTAGCCTGATAAACTTAAAATTTGGGTTGGTAAAGAATGCCTTTTTTATATTCAGTAAATTAGTTCAGTTGTTTTGGTGGAATGCATATCCATAACATTATTTACTTGAACGCACATGCTACTTTAGATGATATGATTGCTTCCCAGGGTCAGTTTGTTGATCTTCCTTTGTTATTTGCCTTAATCCAGTCTTAGAAACTTCCGCATTTGTTTGGTTTATGAACTAGTTTCCAAGATCATAGATGCAATTTCATACTGTGCAAAAGCAATTTCGCTATGCAAGTCACGCATACAGAACCTGAAAAGTTCCAAGGATGCTTTGTTGGCTGGTATAGATGGTGGTGATGCATCTGCTGCTGAAGGAGGCTCAGAAAAATCTACCGTTGAAAAAGAGCTAGAGCAGCTTACTAGCATATTGCCTGATCTTGAGAAGAAGGTAAACAGTTACAGATGCAATTTATTTTGCTTCATGTGCCTCTTACTGTATCGATAATGAAGATGATTTATCTTAGCTCTAAGGGCCAATGACATCTCTAATTTGTTTTGCATTTAGCTTGAGGACCTGTCTGAAGCAAACCCAAGCGCTGACATGGATGAGATGGTGAAGGCAATTGCGTCTAGGGTAACTGAAGTGATGCCAAAAGCTGCATCTTTTACTTCTTCCCAGATAGCAACCTCAAGCAATGGATTCGACTCCTCGGTTATGTCTACGGCAGCGACAACTGGAAGCTCTGGAAGCACTGTGACTGACCTTGGGGTTGTAGGCAGAGGCGTCAAACGAGCTAGCATCAAGCCGATCTCTGCCGAACCTGCTGCTAAGAAACCTGCACTTGATTCACCATCTCTCCAAGGTGACAGCAGCATCAACTCTGAGGTTGTCTCTGCAACGCAGACTGATGAATCCAGCTAAAGCTCTACATTTGAAACGAACGCTTTCTGACGGGGGCACGGCGATAACACGCCTTCTATTCTAGTATGCTTAGATAGATTCAATGTTAGCGCAAACGACTGATGATAAGTTTTTTAGTTCGTATTTTAATTTGGATTTAGAGTACACTTATGCATGATTTATTTGACAATGCTTATTTATGAGACATTGAATTGTACTTATCTATATTACATTAAATATGATGTTATTAAATATGTGTGTGTATGTATATTTCGAATTCTCTTTTAAATTATTATAATGTGGCATCTCAAAAATGATTATAAATTGAAGAATGTCTAGTTATGTAAGTCATTTCATCTAAATCTTAATAAGACGGTTTCCAAAACATCCAATATGAGTCTCTAAATAAGATGGTTTTCTTGTTGCAAGTGTCTATTATTATAGGATATTCTATACGGTTTGATAAATACTTCGTCTTATAATATTCGTATTCGAGATGGTTCTTTAGAAGAAGTGTCGTAACCAAAAACCTAATTCAAGACGGTTCATCAAATTTATGACTTAAACATACACCTTTTTTAGACAGTTATAAATTTAAAACCGTCTTATAAAATATCTTTTAAGATGGTTTATAACCATCTTAAATGTGGGACATCTTTTACGACTCCATCAAATTTGGACACTTTATAAGCGTCTTAATAACTAAAAATTAACCGTCTCATATAACATGATCTGCAGTAGTGCTCCCACGGCGCATCTCCAAACTAGCACCCCCGACCAGCTGATGCTGACCCCTGGCCATTCCAGGGCGGCAGTGATACAAGTACTTCCACAACCCAAAATGTGGCAGCACGCCTAGGAAAGCTTCGCACAAATGAACGTAAATAGAAATTTGAAGAATAGAATTAGGATTCAGGTGGGTCAAGTTAAGGTGATAGAAATCAAGGAGGCCGCGGAAGAAAGGTGAAATGGGGAGAGCGAGACCGCGGAGAAGAAAAGGAACGTAAATCACGGACTCATGGGTATCCTCTGTCGGGACAGTGACCCCATGACAAATCCGCCAAGAACAAAGCTCCCTCGGGGGAAGAACCCCGATAGACACGAGGTGGAGGAGGTCAGACTCGGAGACAACAGACATGTGATTACCTGCGAAAGGCAATTGGCTGTTGGGGTCGATAGGGGGAATTACCGCAGCGGATGAACTCGAGGCCTTTCTCTTGGGCGCCATCTCGAATCTACTGGCGAATAGAGAGAGAGTTGAATTGCAGAGAGGATTTGGGGGCAGAAAAGCAAGAACTAGGGCACGGAAAGCAGAGGCGGCTGAAAGCGCTATATAGGCGGGATATTCCCGAGCCGGATACCGTCTCCAAAAGCGCCCAGTCAGCACCCGGTGGTTACTTCTAAAAC
The DNA here is from genome assembly GCA_029449295.1 of Zea luxurians. Lineage (NCBI taxonomy): Eukaryota > Viridiplantae > Streptophyta > Magnoliopsida > Poales > Poaceae > Zea > Zea luxurians. The sequence continues at coordinate 9,735,666 of JAOPSE010000034.1, forward strand.
ACCGGTGTGCCACGTCGTCACCCGGCGGTTACCTCTAAAACCCCGGTGTGCCACATCATCACTTGGCTATTATCCTCAAAAGTGGCCGACACGGACCGTTTTAACTCGGCTGTCATCTCTTAGACGCTGACGTTATCACCAATGGCTCGGCATTTGCCTCTAAAGCGCCGACAATGTCTTCAATCGCTCGGCAGCTATCACTAAAGCGCCGATGATGTCTTCAGTCGCTCGGCAGCTGTGGCGGAACCACCCGAATTATTCCAACTTAAGTGCCTAAGTCACGCCTCAGGGGCCGTAACACACTTAAATCGGAATAACCCGTTAGTCCATCAGATCTAGTCCGATGGAGCCACTTAACCAGGATCAAATTCCACAATCTCACTCGAAGGTGAGTCACAGAAGAAATACAATAAAACAGGAAACCTCAAATTAAGTGCTGAATTATTACATAAATCGGAGTTTTTGAGTAGCAAATAAGAGTTCACAAAATAAAGTGCAGCGGATAATCGATGTCGTCGGTATCGAGGAATTGGGCAAGGCCTAGCCCACTACTCCTCATGCTCCTCTCCTGCCGGAGCAACATCCCACTCGACCGTCCAACCCGGTGGCAGGGTGGTAGGCCAAGTCACACCATCAACCATTTCCTGAATGGTACCTGCAAAAATTATGCCACAAGCAAGGCTGAGTATACTAATACTCAGCTAGACTTACCCGGTTTGAGGAATCTACTCCTCTACCTCTAGACTATGCAGCTGTTTGGCTGAGGGGTTTGGTTTGCCAAAAGCACTAGCTGTTTCTAAAATCAACTTTTAGCTTTTCAAATTCTATCATCATTAACTTAGCTAGGTTTACTTCTTCTAAGCATACATGGTAACAAGCATTTAGTTCAATCAACAAGTTATCTCATGTAACCTCATTTCACTTCTTACTCGATGCAGTACAAGGGGTCAAGCAGTCTCATTAGCTGCGAGAAGCAGACGATTCGAATCGAGTTTTTAACCTTGCAAGGGAAACCTAAACACACGGCATGTCAGGGTACTCTGACCCCACACATGACAACCGTCCCCATCGATTCCCCGTTCGCGTCCAGGCCTCACCGCCTTGGCATACAATGCTCCACTGACCCCGGCTGCCGCCGTGCAGTGACCGCACTTGTACCCACCATAGCTAGCATGGGAGACCCAGTCTCAGGTCGCATGAGGGATAAAGTCCGCGCCCGGCTTCACTCAGGTACTAGGTTTACCGGTTACCATATTTCCCGGCATGTGCATAGTACGTTCAAAAGCTTGACTCAGGTATCCACACAATAATCCTTAATTCTTTTTCCCGTCTCATGGACAAGGCATCCTCCCTGGATCCAAGTCCATAGACCAACATATATCCCGTTATCAAGATGAATACAATCAATTCCTGACCTCGCGCGAGTGCTAGAAAAATCACTCGACTTCTACCGAGATCCTGATTAGCAAAGCAGCTACTCGACCTAGCATACTAGTATTCATCTCAAAAAGGAATCCTAAGTTCATGCAGCTAGAGGTTTCAAGCAACTCCTACACTTAAGTGCACATTACAAACCTACAGACATTAAGTGTAGTAAAATAGCATATATAAACGGTTATGCATATAACCGGGGCTTGCCTTCAATTGCTGGGGCTGCGGGGAGATCCTTAATAGCAGCCTCTGAAGCCTGCTCCTGGTCCTCCTCTTAGACAGGTCCTTGCTCGGGGATAAGCACGTACTCTCTGTCGGCAAGATTACAATCTAATGAATGCAATGCGTAAGATACATGCATGATATGATATGTACTTTTAGAAATTACAACTTTTGACGATGTATGACCTACTTGAGTTAAACAAGGTTAGCTTTACCTATGCAATACCCTTGGGTGGTATACTTGGTAAATTATGTTAAACTTAGCTAAGGCAGGTGGTAGGGGGTTCCACTGAATTCTTTTTAAGTCTTAGTGAGAGTTAATAAGTATTCAAGGTAGGCTTATTAGAGTGAGGTTTATGTTTTCTTTCCTTTTCTTTTATTCTCTTAAATGTTTTGGGAGTACGTTTGAACTACAAGTTGCTTTTATAAAATTCCAAAAATTCTGTAAAAATTACAGTGGCTTGGCACTAGGGTATGTTTCTTTGTTTCAAAATTTGGGGATCAGAAAGTGAATAGTTTTCTCTGGCCAAAATTATTAAATTCTAGGGCAGAAGGGTGCTTTGACTACAACTATTATTTAACAGTGGGTAATTCTCTAAAACTTATTTTTGCTGGCTTTTAGGTGTTATAACATGACTTGATACAAACTTCTAGCCATTAATATCTTTTAGTTATTTTTTATGGTTTTCTCAAGTTTCTAGCCACATTGGTGCTTTCTACTACCATTATATTTGAAAAATATCAAACAACAGAGTTCTTATTTTTCTTAGTTATTGTTTTGTGCAAGAGCAATCATTCTGAAGTTTGGTATCTTTTTGCTTAAGGGAAGGGGTGGTATGCATTATTTGAATTAAGTGGCCTTTCTCATAATTTATCAACAATAGGTAAGAGTTTGCTCTTTTTTTATGGGTTTGTATTTTTCTCTGGTGGTTTATCTTATTATGGACTTAGTCAATTTTTGGTTGCCCATTATCACACTATTAGGGGTTGTTTATGATTTATTTGGAAAATGCCTCATTATCATTTTATATTTATTCCCCTTACTTAAAAGGTTGGGCTGAGGTGTTCATCATTTTTGTAGTGGGGCTCTGGTGGTTATAAGTCCACTGGATTATTATTATCCAAATTGGGTATAGTTTTGAAATTTTAATAATTGGTTTTCAGTTCAAATAAGGCTAAATAAAGCATTCTAATTTAAAGCTGGTCTGAACTAATGGTCTCTTCATTTTTTTCTAGGTTCCTTGCTACTCAAGCAAACTAGGAAAAATAATTTTACTCACTGTTTATTAATTTCTAATGCCTTTATGGTTTTTCCTAAGTTTTGGGCAGAATAGTTTTAAATGAATAACTACATCATATTTTCCAATACTGGGGTTCCTGCTGTTTTTAAACAGTGTCTAAATGAGGTTTGAACATCTACAAATTTTCTCAAGTTCAGTACAGAAGAAAAACTAATTTTCCTTAATTAAACTAGGTTTGGTAGGTTTCTGTTTTTAATTCTAAACTCTAAAATTTAGAACAGAAAGTATAGGGTTTATCATTTTTAAATGATAGTTCATAATATTCAGGAGCTAACAAAATTAGTTTGACAACTTTTTATGAAGGATTCATCAAGTTATGAATTTTACAAGTTCTCTGGTTATTTAAAAAGGTTAATCAAAATTGATTAAATAGAAATCCACTTTGCACCGGGGTCCCTGGCGGATATTCTAAGTTTTCTTTGCGGATTAGTCCTTAGGCTACTATTCACATGAGTCACTGACGTTACAGAAAACCCCTCGGGTTCTTCACCTCCTAACCCGAGGTCCTTCTTCTAAGTTAAACAGTAACCGCGGCGGAAGAAAGGGCGGAGGGGCTTACCGGCGGCGAGATGGCTCCGGTGAAGTGGTCGAGGACATAGGGGAGGTCTCGGGGATCACAACGAGGTGCGGGTCGCCGTCGGGGATGGCCGGAGTCGGTCGGTCCACGCGCGCAGGCGGGGATGCTCGTCGGCGGCGGGGAGTCCGGCCTGGTCACGGCGGAATAGATCAATTGGATGGGTCAGAGAGGTTCACGGGGTGCCAGAGAAGATATGGGAGCAAGGAATTGGACGGATACTCACTGGTTAGCTCGGTCCACGTGCGGCGGCGGAAGACCGAAGTCCGGTGAGGTCGATCTCGGGCCTCCGGTGAAGTCTGGCCTGGTCCGAGGGCTTGGCGAGCTTCACGGGCTACTGGCGGAGCTAGCCGAAGCAGTAGCTCGACTCGGGGGTGGCTGGAGTGGGCTGGCCACGGTAGCCGAAGCTCTGGCGGCAATGGCGGGCGGAATTAAGCTCGCCGGAGCTAAGGGAAGGTGGCCGGCTGGCGCTGGTGAGTGTGTGGTGAAGTGAGGCGCGCCTGGGGAGGCTTTATAGGCACGGCGCGGTGCACGGGCGATCGTGGACCGGCGAGCGTGCGTGGGCGTGCACTGGAAGGCGCGGGTGCGCGAACGGGCGTGAACCGGAGGTGTCAGCCACGGTCGAACACGTGTGCCCGATGCTTCTGCCCGAGTTCAAGCGCTGATTGGGAGCAAATCTTCGCGAATTTGGGCAAGATCGCTGTGAAGGATTTGTTCACCTGACCAAGCTTTGTCTTTTATGTGTGGACGTCGCGCGATTTTAGGCTAGGGACTGGGAGTTGTAGCGTCACCAAGGTGCCAGTGTCAGAATGTCTGGTCCCGAGGTCAAACCGGCCAAAACCGTGTCAAATGAATTTGGTTTGAGTTCAAACTTTTCCAGGACGTGTTCAAGGGAATTTGGCACAACTTTGATATTTGGATCTCCTGGCTTTGAGTTTCGAAAAACAGAGAACACATTTGATCTTTGGAAAGAGGTCTGAAATTCAGAAATTCAGAAATCTGAATTTCTCCAAGAGTTCATAGTTCAAGGGCTGATTTGGGGATTTATTTGAGTTATTTTGGCTAAGCTTTCTCAACCTTTCTTGTTGCTTATTAAATATACTTTAATTTTTATAATTGGCTCAAGTCATAATTTTAAAATTTCTCATACCCTTCTCCTTATTTTCTTAAATTTGCTCATGGGGCTTATTTAGGGTTTTTATTAGGGTTACACGTTCTTACCTCTTTAAAACACCCATTTGTTTTGATCATGATACTTTTAAGCATATGCTTGGAGAATTTTTTATTCCTAAGATAATTTGATGCTCATGCTTGCTTTGGTTCACATAAAATGATGGTTCTTGGTTTGACACTTTTGAGAGAAACCCTAGATGACACTGGGGTGTCATAGCAGCTATCTCTAAAGCACCAACGATGTCCTTAGTCACTTGGCAGTTACCTCTAAAACGTCGACGCGGCCTTCAGTCATTTCGTCGCTGATACAGTTTCGTAATCACTCGGACGCTATTTTAAAAGCGCAAATGTTGACAATAATAGCTCGGCCATCACAAAACGTCGGTGTGATGCCTGAGTTATTTAGTTACTATCCCAAAGGAGTCAACTTCATAAATAAGGCAGGCGGAGGAAGGACTCAAAAACTCTAAGTTACGCCACAAACACAACAGCAAGATGATCTGCACAGAAGGGACGAAACTGTTCTTCATTAAGGGAAGTTTTCATACTTACAAATCAACTCATTATGAGTTGATAACTTCCCTATTGATACTACTACTACTACTGCTGCTACTGCTGCTACTACTACTACTACTACTACTACTACGCTACACTATACTACTTTACATTACTAATACTACTACATTACTTCACTATACTACTTCTAATCTATACTAATATTTAAAAACCAGTGGCATTTAGCCACTGGCCTTGTTGCCGCTCCTGCTGCCGCCGCTGCCGCCCCTGCCGCCGCTGCTGCTGCCCCTGCTGCTGCCGCCGCCGCCCCTGCTGCCGCCGTCGTCGTCACCGTCGTCGTCGCCGCCATCGCCTCCGTCGTCGTCGTCGTCGCCCTCGCCGCCGCCGCCGTCCTCCTCGGACGAGTCCTCCTCGTCCGAGGAGTACTCCGACTCATCCGAGCCCGCGAGCCCGGAGCGCTCGACGGCCCGGATGTAAGTCCAGACCTCCGCCGCGAGCCCCTGGGAGTTGTCTGAATCGTCAGACGACTCACGCAGAGGGATGGGAGCCGGAGACCCCTCGGACTCAGAGGAGAACTCCTCCTCTGAGTATTCCGAGTCACCAAAGTCTTCAGACGGAGGAGTCGGCTCGCGCTTGCGTTTCTTGCTCATGGTGGAAATACAGGGAGAAGAAGAAAGAAAGCAGTGGAGAACAACAAGAGATGTGAAAAAATCAGAGAGGCAAAGGTACTATTTATAGGAGAAGAAGGCAACCGCTCACCTCCAACCACGGTCACTGAACAGTCGCGAAGCATTCAATACACACTTCAACTCGTCTGAAGACGCGCGACTGACGCCGTTTCACGCAATGCAACACCCATTGGGACTCCAGTCAACCGCACAGAAGATATGATTACACCCGCCGTCACATCACATTACTACTCAGAAGCAGCCGGCTAAAACACTTAGCGTACCAAGCCGTCCCTTACCCACACCCATTGGGGGGGGGACGCCCAGGAATTATCAGTATATTTTTCAAAAAAACTGTCACATCCGTGCAGGGCGTGCAATGAACACCTCAAGACAAAAATGAGATATCAGTAAGGATCAGAGGAAAGCCAAATATAGTCGGTGAAGTACAAAATCTGACCGATGGAAGCGACGTGAAGGCTAGCCAGGGAACGTCCATCAAATGTCCAATCAGTCACAGAGCAAATAAATTGCACCACTTAGCAAGATATGGGCAGATCACGAACTCGGCTGCAAAAGACAAAATACATGCTGACCTCGGATGCATAATTTTGATGACATAATGCTGACCTCTAAAGCATAATATGGATGACATAATGCCGACTTCTAAGGCACCCAAAAAAAAGAGAGAGAGAAAGTATGACCCTCGGTAAAAGGACACGAGGTAAAGACCTTTGAGAGGATTGCTTTCAAAAATCCACTCGAAGCTCGGGGGCTACACCCATTGGGTGCACCTTCGGTGCACCCCATGGATCACCATTTCAAGCCAAGATAGTGCCAACTTCCAAGGCGTAAGACAAGATTAAAAGACAAGGCTGGCCCTCAACCTGAGCACGAGAAGAAAATAAAAATAATTTCTGATGAAGACCTTTGAGTAGATTATCTTCTAAAATCTACTCGAAGCTCGGGGGCTACACCCATTGGGTGCACCTCCGGTGCACCCAATGAAATTCAAGGTCCTACAAAATGAGAAGCCGACCTCTAAGGCACAAGTGTGAGGGAAAATTACAGATTTCGAGTGAAGCAAAGCAAAAGAAGACAGTAAGAAATCATTTTCACCAGATTGCCCGAGAAGCGTTTCTTGTCGTAAGAAAAACCTGCAAGTTGGGCCTAGGATCTTTGGGCCGATTATCTCAAAATCAACCCAAATATCGGGGGCTTGTGGGGGACAGATATCCCCCGGGTCCACTAGAAGGGTAAAAGACCTCACGAAAGGCCCAAGGGCCCAATAAATCGTAAGGTCAATCCTTCATGGGCCTGGGGAGGGACAATCAGCAAAGCAAACCAACGTAAAGCCGGATCGACGCAAGTCCAGATGGTCCCACAACGTTGAGCGAGAAATCACAACAGAAGATCCGACTTTCCCGCGCTGGAGCACCATGCAACAGAGCCAGGCGAGGATAGGTCGGCTAAATCATAGGAAGATAGACTCAAACAGTTCACTATCTTTTAGGTGCACGTTGTTATCATATCCATATGTGTTGCCCCACGGTCGAATATATAAGGCCCAGGGGGCACCCCTTCAGAACGATCGAACACACTACCCAGCCACCTACCTCAACCCTCCACGTTCTCGCTTTAGAGAACCACCTTGTAATCCATAACACGAAGCATCTCCGCCAGGACGTAGGGTGTTACGCATCTCTAAGCGGCCCGAACCTGTAAACATTGTCTATTGTCCCTCGTGCATCTGGCACGAACCATTTTGCTACAGTCGGCGACACCATCCTACTCCTAAAAACACCTCGAGGGGCAACCCCGGGTGTGCGGTCGAACCCAAAACACCGACAATGGTGGTCAATGATAAGGAGAAGGAGTCCATCTTCAACGAGCCAAGGGACAACAAGCTAAAGCGTCCCGATCCTTTGGGACTCAAATGTGATACAATTACTAGTCCCAGGAGGCTAGTAACCACATTCATTACTTCAAATAGTTACAGAGTCTGAATAATGTTACTACAATACCGAGGGATACAAGCTCGAGAGTGAGCCAAAAATCATAAAGCGTAGTGAAAGGTAAAATAGCCCAGGCCACAGGCAGAACTGGGTGAAGACACAGCCCCATCAATCAAGCATAGCAGAAAAGAAGTCTTCAGCTGCTGAAAAACATAAATAAATCTAGGTGAATACACTAGGTATTCCGCAAGCCCACCCGGCTCCCGTAAAGAGAAAGTGACCTATATTGTACATGCTTTATATGGTGGAGTTGAAGTCACTCATGCTTTTTCAGAAAAAGGCAGTACTCTTTGTTTAAGGTTTTCCCAAGACAATAGAAATAACACTTACTTGACCACCACTGAGCTTCCTGCTCCCGTGGCACCATTTTCTTTCCAGAACATACACACACATTCCCCTATTCCCGGTTGTAGTAGAAACACTAATTATCATACCATACCAGACTCGTCCATACCAGTGGACACGGACTATTCGAATAGGTTTAGACTCTGCGCAGAGGGGTACACTTTACCCACTAGTCCGGCTCTGCGATCTCATGGCCAATGAGATCCGAATCCGAAACTCTTTCCTTCCTTGCACGTCCTAACCTTAACGGTTATACTAGAAGGAGTCAGGCCACCGCCATGTCCAAACCGGACAAAACTTTCCCCCTCCTTATCCTCCCGGTGCTCCCCAGCCTTCATAACCCTGGGGTTGGATCGTACGAGTTCAGATCGAGTAACTGCCCACACAGCCTCGAGTGGTTGTACTTTTATGAGTACAGGTAATGAAAGATGACAAACCGGTCCTTATACGAGAGGACAATCCTTCTGCTCACGCCTAAACCAGCTAAGCCAACACCTTAGGCCCTCCCCTAAACCAGGGAGTCCCTGATCATCCTACTCACCAGGTAATGAGGGTGAATACCCTTCATCGCACACTTTTGAAAAACATGTTACTTGCACCCTTGTATTTATCCCATATCTTGTAATCAAGGGTAATAGTTAATGCGGGCTCTCTCATGCTCACCATGCAATTCGGTTCCCATCCCATATTCTAGGCTTAGGCAGTGGTAGAGAGAAATAGGTAAATAATGCATCAAGGGAAGGATGGACTTGCCTTCGTCGAAGCTTTCCGGGCACAAGAGGTTTATCTCGGAGGGGTCGGGTTCTTGCTCTTCTTCCGGAGCTATAAGTTTCGGAGGATCGGATACCTCTTCCGCTAATCAAACACAGATAATAACAATACATCAAACATAGTGACTTTTGTGGGGTGTGCAAGTTCTTATACTTTATTATTTTTGTGCCCTATAATTTATTTAGACTATTTTTGGTGCATAAAATATTAGCATCTAAATATATATGTGAAAATGGGAAAAAGAAAAGAGAAAAGAAAAAGAAGAAGAGATTTCCAGCCAGCTGGGCCGGGGGGGGGAGATTTCGGCCCAGCAGGCGCGAGCGCACGTGGGCGGGCGCGCTTTCGGCCCAGTTGGCCCAGCTGCGCGGGGCAACGGCGGGGGATGGCGCCATGGCGCGGGGCCCACACGCCAGGGAGAGGGGGTGGCTGACGGCGTTGACGGCAACGGAGGGAGGGGAGGGGGCTCGACCGGGGTCTGGCCGGCGGCGAGCCCCGCGGCGGTTCTCCGCCGCTGGTCCGGTTCTACGGCGGGGAGGTGGTGGCGAAGCACGGGCGGGTGATGGGGGTCACGGGGGTGGGGCGAATTGGACCGGTGGTGGCCCATGGCGGCCGGCCCGCGGCACGGTGGCGGGTGTCCGTGGCGGTGATGCCGTCGGTGCGGTTGCCGGCCACAATAGGGGGGAAAGTGGCGCCCTGTGACCGTGAGAGCATGGCGGAGCTTCGAGCATAGCTTAATTGGACAGAGGATCGCTAGAGAGGGGGAAGGGAGCTCACCGGAGCGACGAAGGGAGCACGACGGCGCTAGCTCGATAGGCTCGGGGAGGAAGGCAGTGGAGATGGCCGGAGCTGTGTGGTGAAGACGGGCTCGGGCGGATCCTTTTATAGGCGCCCAGGGAAGGGAGGGGGGATGGAGGAGACGGCGAGCACCGGCGAGCTTGCCATGATGGCAGGAATGGCGCTAACGCCGATTGAGATGGCTCGGGCAGGCGGGGGGGGGGGTGAGGGGACGGCTCGAGTACAGTGGCGGGGTTGTCGCGGAGGTTGGGTGAGCCTTAATGGCGAGGCGACGGGGCAAGGGGGGAATCGGCGGCGGATGCGCCGGTGAGGGATGGGCGAGAGGGACGAAGCTGACAGGCGGGCCCTGGCTGCCAGCGAGAGGAAGCGGCGCGAGAGCTGGGGGACGAGACGCTGATGGGCGGGGCCTGGATGTCAGCGAGAGGGAGCAGCGCGCGGAGCTGAGCCACCTGGGCCGGGGAGAGAGGAGGGGAGCGCGGGCGCGCGGGGCTGGTTGGGCCGGATTCGGCCCAGCCGAGGGAGGGGGGGGGGAGTTTTTCTTTTTCTAATTCTAATTCCTTTCTTTTCCTTTTTCTATTTTTGTTTCTTTTTGTTTCTTTTTCCTTTGAAACCAAAAATATTTTTTAAGTGATCTTGAGTGGTAAATATAGTCTATGTGAGGTGCTCTAATTATTTCAAGTGTATGCACATTAGAAGGGGTTCTAAGGGTAGAGTTTAAGGGGGAAAAATAAAATAAGGGGGGGGATTAGGAGGTTAGGGTTTCAAACCTTGGTTGGGATTTTGGGATGTTACGAACCTACCCCACTTAAAGGAATCTCACCCTCAAGATTTAGACTGGATTTGAGAAAAGATAAGGGTATTCCCTCCTCAAGGAGTCCTCACTCTCCCAGGTAGCTTCCTCTTCTCCTTCTCTGCTCCACTAAACTTTACAGAGCTTTACCTCTGAGGTGCGGGTCTTTCTAACTGCTGAATCAAGAATCTTCACTGGCTTCTCATGGTACTGAAGGTCTTTCTGAATCTGCACTGTCTCTTCTTTGAGGTGACTTTCTGGTGCTTGCAGGCATTTGCGGAGCTGGGATACGTGAAACACATTGTGGATGTCGGACATGGATTCCAGTAATTCCAGACGGTATGCTGCGGGTCCTACCCTGCCAATGATGGGATAGGGACCTATGAATCGTGGTGCTAGCTTTCCTTTTACTTGGAACCTCCTGACACCACGCATTGGAGAAACCTTGAGGTAGACGAAGTCTCCTTCCTCAAATCTGAGTTCCCTCCGCCTGTTGTCTGCATAACTCTTCTGCCGACTCTGAGCTTCGAGTAACCTTCTGCGGATCAGTGCAACCTTCTCTTTCGCCTCTTTGACAAAGGCAGGTCCTTCTAGTGCTTTTTCCCCTACGTTGGACCACATGAGAGGGGTTTGGCATTTCCGTCCATACAGTGCTTCGAATGGCGACATCTTGATGCTGGCTTGATAGCTATTGTTGTATGAGAACTCTGCGTAGGGTAGACTGGATTCCCAACTTCTATCAAATGCTAGCACACATGCTCTTAATAGATCTTCGAGGACTTTGTTGACTCTTTCTGTCTGCCCATCTGTCTGAGGGTGATAAGCGGTACTGAAATCCAACTTGGTGCCCATAGCTTTCTGAAGGCTTGTCCAAAATTTGGATGTGAACTGGGTTCCCCTATCTGACACTATCTTTCTTGGGATGCCATGGAGTCTGACTATCTCCTTGAGATAAATTCGGGCAAGGGTGGCTCCTCCAAAGGTAGTTTTTACTGGGATGAAATGGGCTACCTTGGTGAGGCGATCTATTATTACCCAGATGGAATCATTCCCTTTTTGCGTCCGGGGCAGTCCGGTTACGAAGTTCCTGCCTATTTCTTCCCACTTCCATTCAGGTATCGGGAGGGGTTGCAATAGGCCTGCAGGTTTTTGATGCTCGGCCTTCGTTCGTTGGCAGATGTGACATCGGGCCACATACGGAGCTATTTCTTTCTTAATCCCTCTCCACCAGTATCTAGTTTTGAGGTCTAGGTACATCTTGGTAGTCCCTGGGTGGATGGAGTAGGCTGAGTTGTGGGCTTCTTTGAGCAGGACTTCTCGGGCCTCTCCTTTTGGTACACACAGACGATTTTTGAACCAAAGGACTCCTCGTTCATCTGTCCTGAAGTCCGGGAGTTGTTCCTTGTGGGCTTTCTCCACAAGTCTTGTTGTCTCTGGGTCTAGACGTTGAGTTTTGCATATGAGGTCTTCCAGCATTGGTTTGACTTTGAGACTGTCGTTGTTTCCCAGACATGTATTTAGTTGAGCTGATTCTTTCTTCCAATCCTCTAAAAAGTTGGTCCCCTTTATGCCGAATGGTTTTCGACTGAGGGTGTCTGCTACCACGTTGGCCTTCCCGAGGTGATAATGAATTTCCAGGTCATAATCCTTGATCAGCTCTAACCATCTTCGCTGTCTGAGGTTGAGATCTGGTTGAGTGAATATATACCTCAAACTCTTGTGATCGGTGAAAATGTGGCATTTGTTCTCGATTAGGTAATGCCTCCATATCTTCAAAGCATGCACTATGGCTGCCAATTCCAAATCATGGGTGGGGTAATTTTGTTCGTGCGGCTTGAGTAGGCGTGATGCATAAGCAATGGATCTCTCGTTTTGCATTAGCACACACCCTAAGCCTTGCCTCGAGGCATCACAGAAGACGACAAAATCTTGATGAATATTTGGTAGTGACAAAACAGGTGCTGTTGTGAGTTTCTCCTTTATGATCTGGAAACTTCCTTCACATTTTGGGGTCCACACAAATTTATGGTCTTTCTTAAGAAGTTCTGTCATTGGTCTTGCTATGCTGGAGAATCCTTTGATGAAGCGGCGGTAATATCCTGCCATTCCCAAAAAGCTCCGAACTTCACTGACGTTGGTCGGCTGCCTCCATTTTGATATTGCTTCCACCTTGGAAGGGTCCACTTCTATCCCTTCTGCGGTTAAGATATGCCCAAGGAAGGCTATCTTTTCCAACCAGAATTCACATTTACTGAGTTTAGCATAAAGTTGGTGTGCTCTGAGTTTTCCGAGGACGATCCGAAGGTGACGCTTATGGTCTTCACGGTTCCTGGAGTAGATAAGGATGTCGTCAATGAAGACTACGACAAACTTATCTATTTCTTCCATATATACTTTGTTCATGAGGTTCATGAAAAAGGCGGGTGCGTTTGTCAGTCCGAACGGCATCACCGTGAATTCATATTGCCCGTACCGGGTGACAAATGCAGTCTTTTGGATGTCTGCTTCCTTGATCCTCAGTTGGTGGTAACTAGACCTTAGGTCTATCTTGGAGAAGTACTTGGCTCCTTGAAGCTGATCGAAGAGGTCGTCAATCCGAGGCAGTGGATACTTGTTCTTGATGGTGACTTCATTCAACGATCGGTAATCAATACACATTCTCATGCTTCCATCTTTCTTAGAGACGAACAGGACTGGTGCTCCCCAAGGTGATGAGCTAGGATGAATGTATCCCTTTTGCTGAAGATCTGCGATTTGAAGCTTCAGTTCTGCTAACTCGGTCGGAGCCATCCGGTATGGTCTCTTCGCGATGGGTGCCGTTCCAGGGATCAGATCTATGTAGAACTCCACTTCTCTTACTGGTGGCATTCCTGGTAACTCTTCTGGAAACACATCCATGAATTCTTCTACCACTGATATACTTTCTGTTGCTAGATTGAACATCATTGGGTCACTGGCGGGTGGCTGTGCCTGACAAGAGACTGACTTTCCCTGCTGGTCGGTGAGGAGGACTGTCTTGTCTGCGCAACTGATGATGCCTTTGTGATTAGTTAGCCAATCCATTCCTAGGATCACATCAATTCCTTTGGATGGCAAGACGGTTAAGTCTGCCAGGAATACTACCCCACTTAAAAGGATTCTGACTTGGGAGCATTTGAGCTGGCATAGAAGGTCTGACCCTGGGTTTGGGTGACCAAGGGGATCCCTAGAGGAGTAGAGGGAATGCCATGCTTTTCCACAAAACTAGTGGCTATGAATGAGTGGTATGCTCCAGAATCGAAAAGTACAGTAGCGGGAGTAAATTCAACAAGGAACTCACCGAGCACTACTCTCGGAGCTTGTTGAGCCTCCTGGGCATTGACGTGATTCACTCGTGCCCTTCCTTGGTACGGGGTCTTGTTTTGCTAGCTGACGGAGGAGGGCACCTTGGGGGTGGATGCCGAGGTATTCTTGGGGCCATTCACCGAGTTGGAGTAGGCGGATCCTGGTGGCTTCAGCTGCGGACAATTGTTCTTGAAGTGACTGGGATCACTGCAGTGCCAACATGCATTCGCCGGGGGTTGGTTGCTTGCCGCTGAGGGGGTATGGAAAGAGCTCTGACTCTGCTGGCTGAACCGTGACGGGGTGGGTCCAGCTGGCCTACTAAAGTTTGGCCCCTTGGGTGGAAACCCAAATGATCGAGTCTTCTGGTGCCTGTCCTGCTGCTGTGCCCGGAGAACCTGAAACTTTCTTTTGAGATGCCCTTTTTCTTCCTCCTTTGCCCTTTCAACTTGCATGGCTTTGTTGGGAAGGTGAGAGAAATTGAGGAAGTCTTGGCTAGCCAGAATTGTCTTGAGTTCTGGCCTGAGTCCCTTCAGGAAACGGGCCATCTTCTTGCCATCGGTACTGACATCATCTAGCGTGTAGCGGGCTAACTCTGTGAACTTGTGCACATATTCGCTGACAGATCTTCCGTCTTGAGTCAGTTCTCGGAACTCGTCCTCCTTAAGCTGTACAAGTCCTTGGGGCACATGGTGCTCCCGGAAAGCTGCTTCAAATTCCGCCCAGGTAGCATCTCAGATGGTGACGTTGAAGGTGTCCCACCAGGCTAAGGCCATCCCGGAAAGTTGGTGGGCAGCCAGTTGAACACGCTGATTTTCTGGGCAACCAATGGCTTCCAGCTTTCTTTTGATCGTGCGCATCCAATCGTCTACATCGAGGGGGTTGCTTGATCCGGCGAACGTGGGAGGTTTGAGTCTCAGGAAATCCCCCATTCTGTCTTGCAATCTTCCACCATTTGGCCGTTGATTTTCCAGACTTCGAGTGAGGACCTCGATGAGTCGGGTTTGATTGGCTAGAACTTGGGCTAGGTCTAAGGGTAGTTGTGGAGGTGCAGGGAGGTGGGTTTCACTTTCCTCTCTAATGGCTTCCCCTTCAGCTCTTAGGGGAAACCCTGCTCCAATCCCGGAGGCGGTAGGCGTGGTTTTATCCGAAGCCATCTACCAGGGGAGAGAGTCACTATTATGCACATGCAATTTGTTTTCAACCAAGTTATTTTATTCATTACATCAGCACATTACAAGCATAAGACTACTATAGGTGGAACTACACGAGAGCGTTCCCCGAGGTGCTACCGAACTCTTTCTCTAAGGTATCCCCAAATTCCTTGAGAAGATCATCAAGGCTCGCTAGGGATATATCCTCGGCGTCGGACCAATCATCTATTCTAGGGGGAGGTGGGGCTAGAGGGGTCTTCTTCTTCTTCTCTGTTTGGCATCCTTGGTTGGTGGTCTTCTTCTGGATTTTCTTCTTGGGAGCGAGCTTCCTTAGCTTCTTGTCATAGTCCATCTTTAAGGTTCGATAGGCCTCACGGGTGTTGGCTTCCTCGCCTTCTGCTATGTCGAGACTCTCCTGGAGAGATGCCTTCTCTTGCTTAAGCTCTTTGACCTGCTGCTCTAGGCTTTCCACTCGGGAGTTTAGGTGGGTGTAGTGGGAGGAGAGCTCATCGTAGTGGTTGTCGAGGGTGTGGAGGTATCCGGCCATGTAGACGATGGTAGGGTCATCTTCTGTGGGGTCTCCTCCTGACAGAGCCTGGAGTCTTTTCCTCCAGGTGGGGGTATTTTTGTTGCTGGGTGGAAAATATCGAAGGGGGGTCTAAAAAATCTCTCGGCTGTAGTTTTGGCATAGCTGTTTAAGGGCTTTTCGGGCAACACTCTGGCAAGTGTCTAGAAAGCGGTGCCCGATGAAGGTGACTTGGAAGGGAGGGTGGTTTGGGTAGTTTCGGCTTTCTCCCAGGTAGACTGCCATAGAGCACTTTTCTATTCCATTTTCACGGTATTCCTTCTAGACATATTCGGGATTCTTGCGGATCCCCATGCGTAGCGCGCAACTTCGTAGAAGGTGAGGAAAGCCTTCCTCCTTTGAGCAATAGGATGTCCTAATAACCCAGGGGCCTTCCATATGGTAGAAGAAAAGAAGGGTCTGTTAATATCGAGGAAAGGAGGGAGAGTGTTTCTTGGGGGGTAAGAGGTGTTTTTCTTGTTAAGGCAACTTTTAAGGTCAGGGCTGCGGTCTACAGCCAGTCCTATAGGCTTTGATACCACCTGAAGCGTCCCGATCCTTTGGGACTCAAATGTGATACAATTACTAGTCCCAGGAGGCTAGTAACCACATTCATTACTTCAAATAGTTACAGAGTCTGAATAATGTTATTACAATACCGGGGGATACAAGCTCGAGAGTGAGCCGAAAATCATAAAGCGTAGTGAAAGGTAAAATAGCCCAGGCCACAGGCAGAACTGGGTGAAGACACAGCCCCATCAATCAAGCATAGCAGAAAAGAAGTCTTCAGCTGCTGAAAAACATAAATAAATCTGGGTGAATACACTAGGTATTCCGCAAGCCCACCCGGCTCCCGTAAAGAGAAAGTGACCTATATTGTACATGCTTTATATGGTGGAGTTGAAGTCACTCATGCTTTTTCAGAAAAAGGCAGTACTCTTTGTTTAAGGTTTTCCCAAGACAATAGAAATAACACTTACTTGACCACCACTGAGCTTCCTGCTCCCGTGGCACCATTTTCTTTCCAGAACATACACACACATTCCCCTGTTCCCGGTTGTAGTAGAAACACTAATTGTCATACCATACCAGACTCGTCCATACCAGTGGACACGGACTATTCGAATAGGTTTAGACTCTGCGCAGAGGGGTACACTTTACCCACTAGTCCGGCTCTGCGATCTCATGGCCAATGAGATCCGAATCCGAAACTCTTTCCTTCCTTGCACGTCCTAACCTTAACAGTTATACTGGAAGGAGTCAGGCCACCACCATGTCCAAACCGTTCAAAACTTCCCCCTCCTTATCCTCCCGGTGCTCCCCAGCCTTCATAACCCTGGGGTTGGATCGTACGAGTTCAGATCGAGTGACTGCCCACACAGCCTCGAGTGGTTGTACTTTTATAAGTACAGGTAATGAAAGATGACAAACCAGTCGTTATACGAGAGGACAATCCTTCTGCTCACGCCTAAACCAGCTGAGCCAACACCTTAGGCCCTCCCCTACACCAGGGAGTCCCTGATCATCCTACTCACCAGGTAATGAGGGTGAATACCCTTCATCGCACACTTTTGAAAAACATGTTACTTGCACCCTTGTATTTATCCCATATCTTGTAATCAAGGGTAATAGTTAATGCGGGCTCTCTCATGCTCACCATGCAATTCGATTCCCATCCCATATTCTAGGCTTAGGCAGTGGTAGAGAGAAATAGGTAAATAATGCATCAAGGGAAGGATGGACTTGCCTTCGTCGAAGCTTTCCTGGCACAAGAGGTTTATCTCGGAGGGGTCGGGTTCTTGCCCTTCTTCTGGAGCTATAAGTTCCGGAGGATCGGATCCCTCTTCCGCTAATCAAACACAGATAATAACAATACATCAAACATAGTGACTTTTGTGGGGTGTGCAAGTTCTTATACTTTATTATTTTTGTGCCCTATAATTTATTTAGACTATTTTTGGTGCATAAAATATTAGCATCTAAATATATATGTGAAAATGGGAAAAAGAAAAGAGAAAAGAAAAAGAAGAAGGGATTTCCAGCCAGCTGGGCCGGGGGGGAAGATTTTGGCCCAGCAGGCGCGAGCGCGCGCGGGTGGGCGCGCTTTCGGCCTAGTTGGCCCAGCTGCGCGGGGCGACGGCGGGGGACGGCGCCGTGGCGCGAGGCCCACACGCCAGGGAGAGGGGTGGCTGACGGCATTGACGACAACAGAGGGAGGGGAGGGGGCTCGACCGGGGTCCGGCCGGCGGCGAGCCCCGCGGCGGTTCTCCGCCGCTGGTTCGGTTCTACGGCGGGGAGGTGGTGGCGAAGCACGGGCGGGTGATGGGGGTCACGGGGGTGGGGCGAATTGGACCGGCGGTGGCCCATGGCGGCCGGTCCGCGGCACGGTGGCGGGTGTCCGCGGCGGTGATGCCGCCGGTGCGGTTGCCGGCCACAATAGGGGGGGAAGTGGCGCCCTGTGACCGTGAGAGCGTGGCGGAGCTTCGAGCATAGCTTAATTGGACAGAGGATCGCTAGAGAGGGGGAAGGGAGCTCACCGGAGCGACGAAGGGAGCACGACGGCGCTAGCTCGATAGGCTCGGGGAGGAAGGCAGTGGAGATGGCCGAAGCTGTGTGGTGAAGACGGGCTTGGGCGGGTCCTTTTATAGGCGCCCGGGGAAGGGAGGGGGATGGAGGAGACGACGAGCACCGGCGAGCTCGCCATGATGGCGGGAATGGCACTAACGCCGATTGAGATGGCTCGGGCAGGCGGGGGGGGGGGGGGTGAGGGGACGGCTCGAGTACAGTGGCGGGGTTGTCGTGGAGGTTGGGCGAGCCTTAATGGCAAGGCGACGGGGCGAGGGGGGCTCGGCGGCGGATGCGCCGGTGAGGGATGGGCGAGAGGGACGAAGCTGACAGACGGGCCCTGGCTGCCAGCGAGAGGAAGCGGCGCGAGAGCTGGGGGACGAGACGCTGACAGGCGGGGCCCGGATGTCAGCGAGAGGGAGCGGCGCGCGGAGCTGTGCCGCCTGGGCCGGGGAGAGAGGAGGGGAGCGCGGGCGCGCGGGGCTGGTTGGGTCGGATTCGGCCCAGCCGAGGGAGGGGGAGTTTTTCTTTTTCTAATTCTAATTCCTTTCTTTTCCTTTTTCTATTTTTGTTTCTTTTTGTTTCTTTTTTCTTTGAAACC
The DNA here is from genome assembly GCA_029449295.1 of Zea luxurians. Lineage (NCBI taxonomy): Eukaryota > Viridiplantae > Streptophyta > Magnoliopsida > Poales > Poaceae > Zea > Zea luxurians. The sequence goes on from JAOPSE010000034.1 coordinate 9,754,473, forward strand.
AAAAATATTTTTTAAGTGATCTTGAGTGGTAAATATAGTCTATGTGAGGTGCTCTATATATTTCAAGTGTATGCACATGAGAAGTGGTTCTAAGGGTAGAGTTTAAGGGGGAAAAATAAAATAAGGGGGGGATTAGGAGGTTAGGGTTTCAAACCTTGGTTGGGATTTTGGGATGTTACACAAGCCCACTGACTCTAGCTCGAGTCATAAGAAGAAGGACGAGAAGAAGAAGAGGCACATCAAGAAGATCGTCTACTACGACAGCGACGAGTCTTCTTCTTCCCCAAGAGACGACGACGAGAAAAAGAAACCGGTCAATTCAAAATTTTCATTTGATTATTCTCGTATTCCTTATAATTCCAATGCTCATTTGCTTTCTATTCCTCTTGGTAAACCCCCACACTTTGATGGAGAGGACAATGCTTTTTGGAGTCACAAAATGCGTAGTCACCTTTTCTCTATTCATCCTAGTATTTGGGAGATAGTTGAGAATGGAATGCAATTTGATAGTACGGATAACCCTGTCTTCATTAACGAACAAATTCATAAGAATGCACAAGCTACAACTATTTTGTTAGCATCGTTGTGCAGGGATGAATACAACAAGGTGAGCGGCTTGGACAACGCCAAGCAAATATGGGACACCCTCAAGATATCACATGAGGGGAACGACGCCACCATGATCACCAAAATGGAGTTGGTGGAAGGCGAGCTAGGAAGGTTTTCCATGATCAGGGGAGAGGAGCCAACTCAAACATACAACAGGCTCAAGACCCTGGTCAACAAGATCAGGAGCTATGGAAGCACGAGATGGACAGACCACGACGTCGTCCGACTTATGCTCAGGTCTTTCACTGTTATTGACCCTCATCTTATGAACCTCATATGTGAAAATCCCAGGTACACAAAGATGACGCCCAAGGAGATACTCGGAAAGTTTGTTAGCAGGCGAATGATGGTCAAGGAAGCATGATATGTTGATGATGCATTGAACGGCCCAATGCCCATTTATGAGCCCCAGCCCGTTGCACTCAAGGAAACAAGCAGCAGCAGGGAGGTGCTACCTAGCAAGGTGGCACAAGTTGAGGCTACAGGGCTAAACAAAGATGAGATGGCCCTCATCATCAAGCGCTTCAAGACTGCGCTAAAAGGACGCAAGGAGCATCCCAACAAGAGCAAAGCAAAGGGAAAGAGCTCCTGTTTTAAATGCGGTAAGACTGGTCATTTCATAGCAAATTGTCCTGATAATGCTAATGACCAGGAACAAGAAAAGAGCGGGAAGAGGGAGAAGAAGAAGGCCTACAAGAAGGCGAAGGGCGAGGCACACCTTGGCAAAGAATGGGATTCAGATTGCTCTTCTTCCGACTCCGATGACGAAGGACTCACTGCCTCAGCCTTCGACAAGTCGTCTCTCTTCCCCAACGAGCGACATACTTGCCTCATGGCAAAGGAGAAAAAGGTAAGCGCTCGAGATACCCCTAAGTGTACTACTTCAAGTGATGATGACTCTAGTGATGATGAAGTAGATTACACAAGCTTATTCAAAGGTTTAGATAGAACTAAAGTAGATAAAATCAATGAATTGATTGATGCTTTAAATGAAAAGAATAGATTGTTAGAGAAGCAAGAAGATATTTTATATGAAGAGCATGACAAGTTTATTAGTGTGCAAAAATCTCTTGCTTTAGAGGTTAAAAGGAATGAAATGCTTTCTTCTGATTTATCTGCTTGTCATGAAACTGTGTCTAGCTTAAAGAGTATTAATGATGATTTAAATGCTAAGCTAGAAGTAGTTAATAAATCTAGTTCTTGTGTAGAGCATGTTGTCATTTGTAATAGGTGTAAGGATTTTGATGTTGATGCATGTGTTGAGCACCTTACTTCTATTACAAAATTAAATGGTGAAGTGGCAAGTCTTAATGCCCAACTTAAGACTTGCAAAAATGACTTTGATAAGTTAAAATTTGCTAGGGATGCCTACACCGTTGGTAGACATCCCTCAATTAAGGATGGACTTAGCTTTCGAAAGGAAGCCAAGAACTTAACAAGCCAAAGGGCTCCCATTCCCAACAAGGAGAAAGGGAAGGCCCCTATGGCTAGTAGTAATCAAAAGAATCATGCTTTCATATATAATGATAGAAAATTTTCTAGAAGTTCTCATTATAATAGGAGTTATAATGCTTTTGATTCACATGCTATGATTGCTTCAAGTTCCAATTTTAATGGTAGGCCTAGGAGAAATTTTGTGTCTCATGCTCCTAGGAAAATGTGTAATAAACCTACCTCTATCTTTCATGCTTGCAACACTACATATGTACTTTCATGTAAAAATGAAAAAGTGGTTGCTAGAAAGTTGGGGTCCAAATGCAAGGGAGACAAGACTTGCATTTGGGTCCCAAAAGCTATTGTAACTAATGTTGTAGGACCCAACAAGAGTTGGGTACCTAAAACCCAAGCCTAATTTGCCTTGCAGGTTTATGCATCCGGGGGCTCAAGCTGGATTATCGACAGCGGATGCACAAACCACATGACAAGGCAAAAGAAGATGTTCACCTCCTACGTCAAGAACAAAGATTCCCAAGATTCGATCATCTTTGGAGATGGGAACCAAGGCAAGGTTAAAGGACTAGGAAAAATAGCCATTTCATCCGAGCATTCTATCTCAAATGTGTTCCTAGTTGAATCGCTCGGGTACAATTTATTGTCTATAAGTCAATTATGTAACATGGGTTATAATTGTCTATTTACCAATGTAGATGTGTCTGTCTTTAGAAGGAGTGATGGTTCATTAGCTTTTAAGGGTGTACTAGACGGCAAACTCTACTTAGTCGATTTTTCGAAAGAGGAGGCCGATCTAGATGCATGCTTAATTGCTAAGACTAGCATGGGCTGGCTGTGGCATCGCCGTCTAGCACATGTTGGGATGAAGAACCTTTATAAACTTCTAAAGGGAGAACATGTGTTAGGTCTAACCAATGTATTTTTCGAAAAAGATAGACCTTGTGCAGCTTGTCAAGCAGGTAAACAAGTGGGAAGCACTCATCACAGCAAGAATGTGATGACCACATCAATACCTCTTGAGCTACTTCATATGGACCTCTTCGGACCTGTCACCTACCTCAGCATCGGGGGAAGTAAGTATGGTCTTGTTATTGTTGATGATTTTTCCTGCTTCACTTGGGTATTCTTTTTGCAGGATAAATCAGAAACCCAAGGGACCCTAAAGCGCTTTCTAATGAGAGCTCAAAACGAATTTGAGCTCAAGGTGAAGAAGATAAGAAGCGACAACGGGTCCGAATTCAAGAACTTACAAGTGGAGGAGTACCTTGAGGAGGAAGGAATCAAGCACGAGTTCTCTGCTTGCTACACACCACAGCAAAATGGTGTGGTAGAGAGGAAGAACAGGACGCTTATCGACATGGCAAGGACGATGCTTGGAGAATTCAAGACGCCCGAGCGGTTTTGGTCGAAAGCTGTGAACACAGCTTGCCACGCCATAAACCGGGTCTACCTTCATCGCCTCCTCAAGAAGACCTCGTATGAACTTCTAACCGGTAACAAACCCAACGCGGGGATGAGATGACATGGACACGCGATTTGGCAGTGGCACTACAACTGCAATACTGCATGCATAAGAAGTTCTTATCCGGTGGACATGCCAGATTTTCGAAAAGTCTGTTGAACAGAAGACTTCGCCATGGTACACTAAGCAGGACATGTACTCATACTCACTGTTTGAATGTAAGACTTACATGTTGCTGCTGCGACTTAGACTGCTCCAAATCCTAATGTGTACCTGACAGATAGCTTTTTGCTAACCTTTTGGTGTATTATATTAGACCATCTCAAACAATGTCTCTATCTTGATATATAGGATCCAACTCATAAAAAAGAGCTCCAACAATACTTTATTTTACAAATTTTTATAAAAAATGTAGGGTATACCATAAAGTGACAAAAATATACTACACCTCAAATTGGTGTTTTATCCTTATTTTCTACATCGATCTTAAGATTTTCATTTCTAACAATATAATTACTTCTTAAAGTACATAATTTATAGCCTAACTGTTGGAACTCAATTTGTTTTTAGTACCCTAAACATGTTAAATGATATACTATCTGTCCTAAAATATAACTCGTTTTAGACTAAATATACATTCAATAATCAACCTATAAATATAGTTTATGTGTATATCTATATTTATTATCTTTCATTCGAATGTGGATGGAAAAAAGAGTAAAAAACTATATTTTGGGATGTGGGAGTAGTATTTTAATTTTAGGGAATTATTTTTAAGCACTTATTTAGAGATGCTTTTATATATAGAGAGAGAGGGTAAGACTATTGGGAGCCCTATGCTTCCATAGCATACAGGAAGCCCCAACTAGCCAGCCATGCACTACCGCAGCGTGTCCGTCAGCCCACTTTTCGTATGCGTTCATTTCTTACATGCGCACAATTTGTTTCCAATTGCATGCGCGAGAAATTAGGAAGTGTATCTGTTAACTACTGCATGTATGGAAAAAAACTGATTTAAATACTTTATTCCTTCCATAAATATAGGATCTCAATAACAACCATGCAGCTAAACTCATTGAAAACATTTTATGAAATATACTGCTACTAACTAAGCTACACAATGTAGTTATTTATGCAATATGGTACGCTGCATAAAAAATCAGTTTTCTGCTGTATGTGCACAAATTTAAGATGACAATAATGTGCGTTGAGAGAAAATGGATTGACATGCATGGAAACAAAAAAATCTAATTTTTAATGCTTTATTTTGTCCATAAAAATAGAATCTCTACAACAGCAATGTAGTTAGGCCCATTGGATCAGCTTATGACGTATACTGATACTAATTATGCTACACTGTGTAGATATTTATGCAGTTTGGTACACCACGTAAAAATATGTTTCCTGTTGCATGCGCACAAATTTAGGATAATAAGAATGCGGGTTGAAAGGAAATAGATTGACATCTATGGAAACAAAAAAACTGATTTAAATGCTTTATTTCGTCCATAAAAGTAGGATCTTGACAACAGCCATACAGATAGGAGCGTTGGAACCGGTTTATGATATATACTGACACTAATTATGCTACATGGTTTAGATATTTATGCACTGCGGTACAGCGCAAAAAAATATGTTTTCTACTGCATGCGCATAAATTTATGATGGCAAGAATGTGCGTTGAAAGAATAGATTGGCATACATGAAAACAAAAAATCTCATTTAAATGCTTAATTTCCTCCATAAATATAGTATCTCTCCAACAGTCATGCATCTAGGCTCGTTAGAACCGGTTTATGATATACGCTGAGACTAATTATTCTACACGTCAAAGGTATTTATGTAATGCGGTACACTGAGTACGAAATCTGTTTACTATTGCGTGCACATAAATTTAGAATGACAAGAATGTGAGTTGAACGGAAATGGATTGACATGCATGAAAACAAAAATCTAATTTTAATATTTTATTTTGTCCATAAATATAGGATCTCTCCAACAGCCATGTAGTTAGGCTCGTTAGAACCAGTTTATGATATATACTGATACTAATTATGCTACATGTCGAAGATATTTATGCATTGCAGTACACTACACAAAATCAACAAATGGTTACATAAAATGTGAATGGAAATATCATTAAAACTATTGACGTTGGCATAAATATGTATACAAAATAGCATAAAAACAGGGTCGTCGATCCGCCACCGCTCGCCGCCTAGGGAAGTCCGTCGTCGTCACTCGTGCCTAGGGAAGGCCGGCATCGTCGCGGGAGGGGGGACGCCAGCGAGTGCCACTCCGCGCCGCGTGCCTCCAGGATTCGCCACCGTGTGCGCTCCTCCAAGATCCGCGACCGCTGCTGCCGAAGCCTACTGCGCCTCACGCTACCACCGTCACCACCGGGCCTAGGGTGCGCCACCGCCGCTCGTCCGGTTCAGGAGCGTCGTCGGTGCTCGCCCGCCTGCCATAGGAGCGTCGCCGCCGGTCGCCTGCCTCGGCGTGCAACAACTGCTAGCCCCCAGGATCGCCGCCGCTCGCATGCCCGAGGAACCGCCACCGCTCGTCGTCTGGTTCGGGAGCGCCGTCGGTGCTTGCCCGTCCGCCATAGGAGCGTCGCCGCCGGTCACCCGCTTCGGCGCGCCACAGCCGCTAGCCCCCAGGATCGCCATCGCTTGCACGTCCGAGGAAACCGTCGTTGTCGCTCGCTCACCCGAGGGAACCGTCACCTCGCTAAAATCTAATCCCTGGCAGCCTGAAATCTTTTTATAGTCGTCTGCACCTGCTGCGACTGAATCGGATGATACGGATCAGAGCTTCCTCTAATTATTGGAAGCTCAGTGCTCCAAACGTGAATACTATATATATATATATACTAGGTGCGTGCCCGTGCGTTGCAACGGGAGTACGCTGGAATGAGCACGATACATATCTGATCGGATCTTATATTTCCTTGTGGGTCTAGGTGCGTGCCCGTGCGTTGCAACGGGAGTACGCTGGGATGAGCACGATACATATCTGATCGGATCTTATATTTCCTTGTGGGTCTGGAGAAAGTTTGCTCGGAAGCCTATCTAGTTAGGTGTCCGTGCGTTGCAACGCAAAAATATTGGACAAAATGTCTGGTTATCTATGTGTTCAATAGTATATCCGAAAGAGAAGCATAAAAAAGCAGATAAGTGAGCGAGTGAAATAGAGACAGATGCAAGTGCACCGTACAAAAAAGCATACATGTGTACAATGGCCATGATACAAATAATAGCTTGCAAGTTTATAAAAAAATAGAATACAACAGAATTGGACATTAGCATACACTGTTTTAATGGTTGCACATATAAATACAATCTTCCAGCGAATTTAAGTTCAAGTAGTGGCACCAATGGCAGCCATCTCGTTCTTCCCTTTGAAAAGCATCACCAGTGAAATCACAAACCTGTGGCCCAAGAATTTTGACATTAGTGCTATTTCAAGCTTTCACAAAAACAAGTAACATCTTTATAGGTCATCCAAAATTTAGCATTAGTCCAGAATCACGAATCTTTGTAGCACGTTTTCTGCAATATATGTTTAATAAACGCATAAAGACATGTCTACAACAAATATACTAAACCAGCCATATGGATTTACTTACCCAACTAACAGCAAGACGAGTGCCACAACCCACAAAATATACTGGTATGCTTTGTACTTGGGAGGTTGGTTAGTGTGTGGCAACTCATGACTTTCCATCCAGCTAAATTGAGGCCTTGCCAACAGAACAAAACCCAAGAGGAAACCCGTCGCGAATCCACCAATGTGAGCAAAGTTGTCAACGTGAGGTAGTATCCCAATAGCCAAATTGAGTGCAATAATAAACAACAGTGTTATTATAGCTGCTGCCTGCAAGAGCAAATTAAGTAGATGAGCTAAGCGATTATCAATCAACTGGATAAAATAAAATGTTATTCATTTATTGCTTATACTGGCCTTGTTGGAGTATATAGTCCAGTTCATGAGTAGTTCAGAAAGCATGGATCCCAGCAGGCCAAATAGAGCTCCAGAAGCACCAACGGAGATGTAGTTGTTCCGTAGGAAGAGTGCAGATAACATGCTGCCACCAAAACCAGACAGTAGGTATATTGCACCAATGCGAACTTGCAAGCAGGAAAAACAGTGTCAGTGAAATGACTATGAAGGACGAATGGTTGGAACACTTAACTGAAATGAATGGTTGGATCGATATTGGTTGGAACACTTAACTGAAATGAATGGTGGGAACACTTAACAGACTACAGCTCTTGCATCTCCAACCTGACCTGCTCCAACATATCTTGCATCTCAGTCCATTGATCAGATTCTGCCTTTACTTGCTCCATTATCTTCCACATGATTTCCCTGCAGTCGCAGCAACTTGCTGAGCGCACCAATTTGCACTCTCCAGACATAATCTGCTGGAAAAAAGGAACAGCTACCACTAAAACTTTTCGCAAGCAATATGAGTAGATTTAGCATGACTTTAGTCTGAAAACTGACAAATGATTCAGTGATCAAAAAATCTACTCCCTCTGTCATGATTTAAGGGCACACCACACTTATGGAGGAGTCAAAATTCTTTAAAATTGACCAAGTATATAAAAAATAACATCAAATTTATATCTTCAAATAAGTTTATTGTAAAAGTATATTTTGCAACCAATCTAATGATAGTTATTACACCTTACAAATATTAGTATTGTCTTGTATATATTTGATGAAACTTAGAAAACTTCAACTTCTAGACAAATGACACTTATTATTGGACGAAAGGAGTAATGCAAGAAACGTCACTGGGCCATAGGGGCAGAATGAGAGGGTGCAGGCGGGAGAACGCCATAAAATTTTACCCAGTATGTGTCGACAAAATTCGAAAGCATGACTACCAGTTGCTTCAGATTTGAATGGATTGCCTCACCAACTGGCTTTACTGTCAATGCATAGTACTGGATTGCATTCAGAACTGGAGACCCAACCAACTTCGGTCGATCTATATGCAGTCATAGCAAACTTATTATGGTGATAGGTATGTGCCCGTGCGTTGCGACAGGATTAACAAAAATTGGTATAAATCATACTTGTAGAGTAAAAAATTACGCATAGCAAATAAAAATCCCATCTTAGAAATATTGATGATATCCTTGTGTAGATCAGAATAGCATATATTACGATGGTTGAATCATTGAGCATGTACAATAAAAGGCACTAAATATGGGCATAACCTTAAACAATGAGTAGCTAAATGTTAATACTAATAACAATGACTAAAAATGATAGCCACTATCAGATTAAAAATATTACCTCCGTCCATGGATTAAGTGCCAAAGCATTAATTCTCCAAAATGTCCTTTAACACCGCCAATTTCTGCTTGCATGTTTTGATACATTATCATCGAAACTAAAATAGAAAGGCTACAATACGATGGGATGGAACATCCATGCTGCTTGTAATATAAGATAAGAAAATAATGAAAAACCACCGAAACGCGTATCAATCGCCTCACAAGAACATGGAAATTGCACAATGCGACTTACCCATGTAGTCAGGCTCATCATTGTGCTGTTGTACATCATGATCACTCATGCAGGGCAAACTGCATTCAAGATTACGGTTATCATTATGTTCTGTCGGTACCTCAACTTTCATAACCACAACAATATAGGACCACTTGTTTTCAGTTGAAAACCAAATGATTTTGCACCTCTGAAAGTGCAATGAACATAATGATAACCAGCGTTCCTAGCAAAGCTATGGGCCATAGTGGCAATGCCTCAAAAAGTGCAATGAACAGGAGTGCCGATGAACAACTTCCATCAAGTATGTGTTTTGTCAGGCTGTCGGATATGAGTGCAGATGAGTGGGATGTATTCCTCGAAAATTCTAGGAGCTGCTGAAAGAGGCACTGCACGAGAGCGCAAGGGCAGCAGCAGGTCAAAGGATGAAGCAGCGGCTGGGCACTTCATGCAAGTTTTGAGCAGGGCAATAGCGCATCAGAGAAGAAAAAAATATGCAGTGCTACTTGTACTGCTTGCTTATGGAGTGAGTACATGATGAAGATATCATCGTATGCGAGCACCTTCAACCTTACCTTGTGCAACGATCTAGGTTGCAGCAGCCATGTCCAACAGGTAGATAGGACCACAAGCATATGTAGTGACGGTGTGGAGAACTGCTACGCGTGTTTAGTGTAAACATTGCACCTTTGATGGAAAAATAATGCTTACCTGTTGTTGAATATCTTGGATCTGTGCTTGTTGGCTTGGTCTCCAAATCTCTTCAAGGCATGCAGGTTAAGTAGATCACAGGTTGGAACTGTTCTGGAGCAGTTAAAATACCAGTAACATGAGTTCATCTCGCCTCCAGCGACAGCTTCACAAATGGGCACAAAGAAAAAATAGCTGCAAGCCTTCTTTGTCTTCCAATCAGAAAGGTAACCCTACACTGCATAGTCAGAAAGGTGATTTCCACTACACTGTGATGCTAGTTACAAGAACAAATAGTCATTAGTCGTGTCATCAGTGGAAAGAAGAATCATAGAGACGGTGGATAACTAAACAGAACATAGAGAGCATTTAGCCAAGGACTAATTCTATCAGCGCAGATTCGCTTACAACATCATGCAGTTTCACAAATTTGATAGCATAGGTAACATAGGTTTTGGACACATCAACCAGTAGACCTGAAACATGAGATAATTAAGTATAATCCTTCAACAAGAAGTATGACTTGTGACCCTGAATATTATTTATCTAAAGTAAATGTTCGGTGGGAAAAAACGAATTGCTCCATTTCTGTAATTATTGTGGTATGTTAAAATTATCGTCGGCCTCGCTACTGTGAGAAACTTCCTGGGACTCTTTGCCATTGCATGCCTTTCAGAATCTCCATAGCAGCATGGTATTTGGTTGGAGGATGCTCCATCTTTCCTCAATCCAATTCATGTTTACTCACAATGTAACCCTGGTACATTAATATAATAAACCACAACTCCTGTTATGAGGCCCACTGCAGATAGTGCTGTCATGCCAAAAACAGTCTTTTTTCCAACAAAGGAATATTAGAACCAAATTCCCAAGCGTGAGCTGCAAATAAAGGATTCACTACAGAATAACATGATTTGAACAACAGCACCAATGTTCAATCTTATGTGTCTTCTAAAAACCATAAGTTGTTTACCACAATATTTTACATGATTTATTGATTCATTCATGGGAGACAATACAGATCACATAACGGATACTGTTGGGTTTATTTGTGTAGATAGCTACAGAAATGTAGCATCAGGTATTCAGTTAATTTACCTCATTGGTTATGTTACCAACTTTAAATGCTCCCATATGAAGCTTTGATCGTGCTGCAGACAGTAGAGGAGGATGCAAAGATTTGTAGAAGAATATAAAAACTGAATCATAATATGATTGAGGTCTTGGAGAATTATGATCACCCTCAAATTTAATTATATTTTTACCCCCTGCACACAAACAGGCTATGAGGAAATAATTAAGAAAATGGCTAGCAAGATATGCAGCAGAAATAATCGACTACCAATCTCCATGTTATTTGTTAAAGGAAAAAGTCCAAGTTACTCCCCTCACCTATGGACAATATTCACATAACCCCCTAAAGTATTTTTTAGTTTATTTTACCCCGACACTCTTTTGAGTTGGTTTAATTTACCCCTTAATTTTTTTTGTCTTTTTATTTCTTTATGTACAAACCAAGTTTTTAGTTTAAATTATAATTTAGCCTAGAAAAAATATATTATATTTTTATAATTATTTTGATAGGTTAGGGATCATATAAGATAATAACTTTAATGGTACAAAACTAAATATAAAATAATGATAAAAAATTCTTAACATATTTTTCTAGAATAAGTTATGATGTCCTTAATCACAAAAAATATAAACTTTAAATTCAACTTGTATATGGAAAAACAAAAAAGACAAATCTTTTTATGGGAGATTTGACTTACCTAGGTCTAGTTTGTTAGAACCTCCTTGTAGACGATGTTCTTGGTATATGTCCCACAATCTACTGTGGGATTCTTTCTTACACCCTTCCTCGACCTCTTCTTCCCATCGACGGCTGGGATGGCAAGGATCTTTATGTTCGATCGGGCTGTCGCTCTAGATAGAGCAACATATAGTTGGCCATGAGAGAACACTGGTTCAGGCAAGTACACGCCAACATTGGGAATAGTCTAACCCTGTGCTTTGTTAACTGTCATTGCAAAACTAAGCCGTATAGGAAACTGCTTTCTTTTGAACTGGAAAGGGAATATCTCGTCATCGGAGGGACACAGAGGTATACGGGGCAGGAAAATCCGTTTTCCAGCGTACTGACCCAGTACAATTTCTGCGTCAATGCTATTTCTTTGGAAACCACGAACCACCAGCCTGGTGCCATTGCAAAGTCCATTCGCAGGGTCTATATTCCGAAGCAATATAACAGGGCACCCAATCTTGAGCTTCAAAACATGCGGGGGCAGCCCATTAGGTGTCAGCGTGTTTAGGAACTCAGGTGGGTAGTAGTTATGGGGATCATCCATGGCGCTATCGAAACTATGGTACACCATATGCTCCCCTTGAAAACAATCGATCATCTTAGCATTTATCATATCCACCCAGTCGTTCCGCATTGACAGTATCGCCCTTGAAGTAATGTAGGTGGAATCTGACATATGTTCTTTGAGATTTGGGAAAACGAAGTCTATTAGATTATCAAGATCATTGTCACTCCCACTATAAGGCACACATACCTCGTCAGGAAGACGGATGTCACCATCACTATTTGTGACCTCAGTTCCACCACCTACGCGTAGCAAATACTCCGCAAACCAAGGGTCGTTTTTTGCCCTCATATTGCTAACAAGCTTTAAGTGGGACATAGACTCCCATAGGTAAGACATCCGTAGTGAAGAAGCGACCACTTGAGCCCTTGACCCTTTACGAATAACAGGCAAGACCTGTCTAAAATCCCCACCGAAGACAATGGTTTTACCACCGAATGGCAGTCCGGGGCGACCCATTATATCGCGCATGCTATTGTCTAGTGCCTCCACGGCTTGTCTCTTAGTCATAGAAGCCTCGTCCCAGATAATGAGAGATGATTTTCGTAGCAACTCTGCGGTTCCACTCTGCTTTGTGAAGCTACATACAGCGCCATCGTCAATAGTGAGAGGTATCTTGAAGTGTGAATGTGCGGTTCTTCCTCCAGGCATTATGGAAGCCTCAACACCAGATGTAGCCGTTGCCACTGCAATCTTGCCCTAGCTACGTAGCGTCGCGAGCAGCACTCTGTATAGATAAGTCTTCCCGGTGCCACCAGGTCCATCCACAAAGAACAATCCACCCTGATTAGTGTTAACGACAGACATAATCTTATCATAGGCGACCCATTGTTCCTCGTTAAGAGAGTCCTTGAGAGCCATATCTGTCGATGCCAGTTCGATACTTTCCTCCTCGTAAACCTCCCTAGCGGTACCTATAGCATCGTCATACGCGTCGATGATAGGTGGAAGAGGGAATGTCTGTATGTCCTTTCCCATTGACTGCAGCATGTTCCTAATGTCAATCAATACCATCTGTTCAACATGAGTTTTGCTCTGACTCCTGCGTTGATAGTCCTCTGACATAGCATCTAGGTGTTTCCGCCAGAGTACAGCCACATCGCTTGGCTCACAGTACACCAATATTGTGGCAAAAAGCCGTCGCAGCGCCGATGGCATCTGGAAAAGAGCATGTTCGGTGAGACAGTCATCTAGTGTGTTGTCCGACTCAAGCAGTCCCCTTCTCTCTGCTGCCTCATGAAAAGTCGGTAGCGTGACACCATCTACTGTCCTTAGATCCACATAGGAGGTGGCACCAGTCACGTGGTTTAGGAGAACACGGAGATAGTAGCGCTCCCCCTCGGCCGGATGAGCAGAGACTATTCTACCGACTTGTCCACCCGTATCTCGTTTCCTCCGTTGCCATTCTTTGCCCTTACCGCTTTGCCAAGTGTACCACTCAGGGAAGTCACGATATAGGATGCCTCGAGCCTCCTCGTGTAGCCTATTTGTCTCAAAATATGCTGTGAGCATTGACCTATCAGCACCTGGACGGTGGACGACTCGCTCGACCATTTGGCGCTCGTGAAATGCCACCATGTGCATGTTTGGAAGATGGAGCTGCAACTGCATCACAGGTGGAGAGTTCTGACTAAGCTCAAAGCCGTATATCCTCCATAAGGCCTCTGGAGGGGTCACCCACCTTGCATCTCTGTACTGCTTGATCTCATCTACATCATCATCTGCCTTGCTCGCATCTCTCATAACAACAGACGCACGATCATGGCCTTTGTATATGTACTTGAACAAGTATTTAACAGCCTTGATGCTCCCGCACGCCTCAACATTGATGTGACAGTTGAAGAGCCGAAGGAGGTAAGGGTTGTAAGGGACAACCCATCTATTGTCCAATTCGTATCCTCGAACCTTTTCCTTACGCCCATCATCACGATGTCTGTAAATAGGATATGAATCCTTCCCTTGCAAAGTTGCGCCACAGAAAGGCCGGGGGTAATGATTCTTGCACGATGCACGACCCTTAGTGCATGGGCAGTTAGGATTTAGCGATCCACACGGGCCATGCATCATATGCTTGATAACCATCTTTCGTAGTTCAGGGTACTTTTTGTCTGGGATCTCGGCTGAGATCAAAAGATCATACTGCTCAGGGCACGTGAGCTTGTACTTCCTCTGCATGATTAGTAGAAAATGGGCATGGGGCAAACCTCGCTTCTGAAACTCCACGACATAGATGTAGGCTCGGACCTTACCGAGAATATCATGTTTAGTCAGCCTATACTTTAACTCTTGTAGCTTCGCGTGAAAGACACGCACTACAAGATCCGGACGATCTTGCGGTGTCTGCTCAGGGAGAAGCTCTGTCCTTATCTCATCCCAGTTGGGGTTACATGTCATGGTAAGAAAGATGTCTGGTTTCCCAAACTTCTGGACCAGTGCCATAGCATCCATATACCGACGTCGCATGTCACGAGGACCGCCAATAAACGACGGGGACAACACAGTTCGCTTCCCAACCTTTTCTGCTCTTATGTCTCCATCTAACATACTATCAACCAAGCCCTGGTACAGGTCAGCCCGTAACCGGTCCTGGTTCTTACGTATGAAATCTAAACGAGAGCTCTCAATCTTGATGTACGTGTCGACTGCGAACTGCTGGAAAAGCCGCTTACCATGAAGTATTGGATTGAATATCCCTGGACGAATCTGGAATTTGTAGCAGTAATAGTCACGTACGGACACACATAGATGATTAGGAGATTCTGCATACGTAAGGATTGATCATTTTGTGATGCTGAAAGGATAGTTAACAATGGGTTATGTAAGAAATATCAAAGAAACAACTAACCTGCATCTTCATCGTTTGCATTACTTGCCCTATGCGTCGCACGGTATGCATCCACTTCGCCCATGGATACACCGACCTTTGGTATGTTTGCATGCCATCCAAGTTCACCTCTAGGGAAGAACAGTGGATACGATAGTGCATCATAGCATCCATGGTATGAGCGGATGTCGTGGCTTGACCTATCCTTCCCATGTAGCATAACACTCTTGCTAAACTGGCCTCGCCGTTCGCTCCCCTCGATCCAGACAGCAGCGACCTCTGAAGTGAGAGGCGTGTTATATGTCTTTTGGTTCAACGTCTGGTCAAGGTTCAGTGTGATACGATAGTCATCAAGGTTCTCAACATGGCCCATGCTCCTAAGGTGCCCAGAGTACGGGTTTCCACGGAGTATTCCAACTAATTGTTTAATAACATTTTTGTCTTTCTGTTGACATTCTTCTCGGCACTTACGATATCGATGCTCGAGATTGGGATCATCATCGTAAAAGTAAAGCTCAAGGTGTTTATGCTCCACCCCACCTTCCCTACCAAATGACTTGATACTGTGGTACATCATGCCTTGTGCCTGAAACGTGTATATACCAGAATCCCTCACATTAGTTGTCATACTATCGAGGCAACAATACAGTGAAGTGAAAGAGAAATGGCCATTAAAAAACCTAATGCTATCACGAAAGTGTCTAGCATCAGAGTCTGTACTATCCCACAACCTCCGGAGCTGGGGAGGGGTCTCCAGTGGGGCTAGCTCAACCTTCCCACCACGACAACAAAACCCAGGTGGCTCATACTCAAACTTCTTCACAGTGCAATAACCACATTTGGGGACAGACTTCAGCATATGTGTTTCTTCAGGCACGTTACTATACACTTTGTCGTACAGGTCAGGCAAATCAGTGGCAGTAGATTCATCTTGAGTACCATCGATCTCGATGTCCTCGTCGGTCTCATCATCTAATATTTTTTTTGGAAAACAACGATTAAGACACGTGTAGTTATATAAGTCGTGGTATCATAATACAAATTGAGGTACGCACATTGCCCAGCGAATAGGTATCCATCGTTCTCATCATCATCCTCATCCTCTTCGAATATGACACCCTCATCATCATCACCTGAATCGTGAAAATATGAGCCGCGTAAAAGACAAGGGCATCTAGGGTGCAGAAAATATGTAATGTGAATAAAGATTTTTAACAAGTACCATTGGAAATGAACTTTGGCTTCGTATGTGTATGGTCTACTCCTTGTTTAACCATGCCTGCACTCACACGTTTAGTCAGACTAAGGATGTTCTTAGTACGTGTTGAAGTTGGTAGGAAAGGTGTCATGACGAATTCAGGGATAACCCAGTCGCAAGTGGTAACTGAGGATCTATATGGTTCAATT
Source organism: Zea luxurians (assembly GCA_029449295.1). Lineage (NCBI taxonomy): Eukaryota > Viridiplantae > Streptophyta > Magnoliopsida > Poales > Poaceae > Zea > Zea luxurians. Next base: position 9,770,809 of record JAOPSE010000034.1, read on the forward strand.
CCATATGTTGTAGGACGTACAACCTCAGGGGTATATACTGGGTCCTCCATGGCGATGGACTCCTGATTCAAAGTGTTAGCCCGCAGTGCTCTACGTTTTCTGCTGCACTCTTTGTTAGCATCTTTCCGTCTTGGTGTCTTATTATACAACCTAAGGCGTACACGTCTAGACTCCCTCTCGACGGGAGTCATGTTTTTGTACCGCTCGCTAAAGTAGGCGGACCTTTTCATAGTATGCTTAGGTATGTTATCAACAATTTCATGCACACAACCTGGAATAAGGCATGTCTACGTTTAACGATTTGAAACCTGCTATTTTTTGCATATTTAGCCAAGCGAACAATCATGTACCTGGTGTTAGAAGGTCTTTACTTGTGACAATGTTGTTTGCCTGGAATGTCTCATTCCTATGCAACCAATCGCTGTCATCATCTGGATCCAGATTTACTTGTTCGTCTCCATCTACATTTAGCATTTTAGCATAAGTAAAGAGTTAACATAATAGATAGTGCAAATGTGACAAAAATTGTGATTCTTATACCTGCAATGTCTTGTGTTGACAAATTTGTGAAATCAATGGTGCTACAGTCATCTGGAAAGCTAACCACCTCACATGCCTGGTCTGTATTAACGTCTTCTTCATATATCACCCATTTACAAAAGGCAACACATCAACTTTGTATAGTACACACATGTAGGTATAACAATTAAAAAATTAACTTTTCATCACCTCTGGATGAGAGTGGCTCTATCGATAGTCCTTTATTTCGTTGACGTGCTTCACGACGCTTCCTATTTTTCTCATTCTTTTCTTCAACAGTCATCGCAGCATATCTTTCCCTATCCCTTTGCCTCTTACGTTCCTTAGCATCGACAATTGGTCCAAGCGAGTTCGATTCATTTTGATTACCTACAATGCAACTTTGTGGATTAGTGTTCGTACTTAATACGTTTCGACACACATGTAATAAGCTTTATACCTGTAATGATGGTGTTTGAGATGTCTGTGAATGGTGTGCGACCAGCATTGTATCCTATCTGATCCATAATAAGAAGAGTGCCCTACAAAACATGAGCACATAAACAACACTGAAAGAGGGTAGACAATCGGTAGTCCTTTTATATGCGCTCATCCAGTTAAACGAATATAGCTTTATCAAACAAAACAAACAAGGGTAACAAATATATAGAACACACATAAATAGAATCTGAAACGAACAACCAACTGCAATAATTAACAAGCTTTCTTGGTATGATAACAAGCAAATAGAAATGACTGGAATGGACTACCAAACTGTCGCTGGACATGATATAGAAAAAACTATAGACAACAATTGTTAGATAATTATAGTTTCAAATGCTGACTATTCTGGATTTATTGACTATGAAAACTTGTTTTTTATCGAATAGGATAATGAAAAATTAGTCCCGGTCTCATCCTCTTACGAGAAGGCATCATCAGTCTTAGACTGTCTCCAGAAGCTTACCCATTCCTTCTCACATTCTAATTCCTATTTCAAATTTTACTATGTGAAAGTATAATCTACAGTGCAAACAGTGTTTTGGGAAGGTTATGGGTAACCTGCAAGACACAGGCTCACGGTTACTCCGTAAAAAAAACGCCCGGAACTGGCTAAACCCGTGTTTTCTCTTTCCAAAACTTGCTAAACAGCCATGAAAATACCAAGGTGCCTTACTAAAGTTTGTAGAGCTTTACGGTTACAACAACATTGCTTAAAGGTTTAAGGTCCAGGTCGGCTTGGTTTGGGTGAACCAGGTCTCTAATGTTGGGTAAAACAAACTGAAGCAAGTTTCAGAAAGTTCAGACCAAGTGCAGCTAAACATTGAACTTTGCTGTTTTTGAAGTTGATTTTGAAAGCCAAAACTGGTCCAAACAAGGTGGGGTTTGATTTGCAAGTTAGTTTCTCTAGAGGTTCCACAACTTTTATTGAAGGTTTGAAGACAGTTGCTACGCAAAATTTCAAACCACAACTAATGAAACATTAAACTCGAAAACTGTTTAACAAGGACTTGGCAAGATGACAGGACATCAGCAGCAAATTCAAACTTGGGGCCACTGGTTGATAAGGTTTGAGGCTGATTTAGATCTTGGTACAAAAATAAAGTTTATAGCACATAAAATAAGCTACAATGTCTATTAAAGGCTGAAGTTCGTATCTAGAACAGAAACTACAGTTTTGTTTTGATCAAAATAGCATAATAAAAAAGGTGTTAACTTTTCAGGAATTATAGATCAAGTTTCTGATAAACTAAGATAAGATTTTTTTGTCAACACATTGATAACTCTTTGATATGTTTCTTGCTGAAAGTAACGCTGGTAACGAGTAGTACCAAATAATTCAATTAGGACAGTTGTTGATTCATACAACATAGTTTCGGCAACTATGAGAGCAGAAAAACATCAAACATCCCATTGAAAAATACAATTTTAATATTACCCATAAGTAACCCTTTGTGTAGATGTTGAGGCGGACAAACACAGGAATAGGCCCGCTAATATGCTCAAAGTGTCCAAAACAATATCATGCAAAGATATTCCTCCCGGAACGAAGCAATCAAAATCATCTGCACCCTATGCAAGATTTACACCTTGTATAAAAAGATAAACAAACAGAATGCAAAGAAAATCAGAAAAATGTGGTGGGGTCATGAGAGACTTAAAACGAGGGAATCACAGGAGAATAATCCCATCATATTGTTGCAGTTTCTAGATCTAGCAGCGGGGAAGACGGACGAAGAGAGAGGGAGAGGAAGAAAGGGGGAGGCAGATCTTACAGTTGCGGATGCGGGCGGCAGGGTAACCGCAGGAGGAGCAGGTGCTCTTCTGGAGGTGGAAGCTGCGGCGACCGCAGCGGATGCACAACGTGTGCGTCTTGTTCCGGCGCTTGCTGAAGCTGCCCGTACCCTTCCCCTGCAAGCCACAACAACTGCACGTTAGCGAGCCTGCTGGGAGTGTGGTTGCTCGGAGTTGGGCGAGATTCGCGCTTGGCGTACTGGTCGTGGGCGTGGCTGCAAGCTGTGAGTGGGGTCGGCTGCTGGGCGCCATCGCCGGGGGCAGTCGGCTGCTGGGCGCCATTAGCGGCTACGGTGGCGTAGCACGGGTGTGCGGGCGGGGGCAAGGCGGGGTCATTTAGTTGTGGACACTGACACTAAATGCTTAATAGAGTAGTATAGATATCGTGCAAGCACATCTTCAGTGAATGCAATATATGTATTACCATCAATTGATATGTGGTTGTCATTATAAAAAGCAATCAATTTTCTAAGGCCCCAGTGACCATCAAGAGAGGCCGCTTCATTCAATGTTTCAGCTGGCAACCGGTGGTGACTTCAAGACCATGTGTTTCAAAATTTTCAGGGTGGCTAGGAGTCCTGCTACCACCAGCCTTTGCAACTTCCAAGCTACATTTGTCGTCAGCAGCCAGGTTTGCAAGCGCACCAGCAGCACGTTCCTAAAGAAAATAAATAGTAACATATATAGACTAATTGGTCTAGATACTTAGTTAAATTGGAAATATGAGCAATTGAGAATTAAAGGCTTCATACAAGAACTCCATTAGTTCATGAGAAAAATACCAAAGAACCATGTTCAAACAGAGTGTACATTGAAGATGCATAAGAATCATTACACTTCGAAGGTCTGTCTTGACTTTATACAAATTGTTATGTCATGCAACTCTTAAATCGGCACTGAATTCTAGAAACACACCCACCCCAACAAATGCTCTTTAAAATTGGTTTCTAGAAGATTAATGGGACAAAAAAACAGTGATGTTTCAAAGACTGATAATCCACTACAGCTGAAACGCATGTTTTCATGTTACATTGAATTATTGTGAGGCATGATTGTATCATACACAGCACAACTAAACAATGCAAAATCAAGCAGCAGGCATTTTACATTGGTGGCTAAAATTGCTTCAAAATAGCAGCCTGACAATAGCAGCTTTGTTTTGTTGTCAGTTCATAATGTTGACCCAAATTGAATGCAAATGGTAGCTTAAAAATAGCAGCCTAAAAATAGCAGCAATCAGTTGATGTTTCTGTTTCCTTCAGAATGGTGGTTATTTTGAGTGAAAATAGCAGGAGTTAGTTCATGAGAAGTCTGAGCACAAAACCATTCATAGTAGACACCAACCCAGCACTTTGGCACAAGACCATTAATAATAAACATACTACAAGTTCATACATCTTGTCGCAGATGCTAATGAACCTGAAAGACTTTGGCAACATATTTAGTATAATAGAATGGCAAAAAGTTACAGTTCGACATAGAAATAGCAGAGGCCATCAGACCTAAACCTTGAAAGCAGATCTACTCAATACATCACAAAAACGCCTTGATATACTTGGATCCAATGAATTTAGGGTTCATCTAGCCACAAAACCGAGGGGGAAATGAAATATTTGAACTTAATCGGTGAAGGAGGAGGACAGTATCACCTGACAAGACTTGGAACCGGCGCCGAGGACTGAATCGAAGGGCCCTGGTGGCGGCACCTGTTCTGCAAGTTGGCGTTCGTTCACAGCCACGAGCACCCCATCGCGAGCGGTGGCCTGTCGTGATCTATTTCTTGGAGATTGTGCGGTCAAAATGGAGGACAAGGAGGGAGCTGGACGGTGGCTGTTGCGTGGGGGCGGCGGCGGTCGCGGTCGCGGAGGGGGGAGAGGGGTACAGTCACTGCGGACGCGGCGCGAGCATGGGAATCACGGCGGCACGGGGCCTCGCGGCGTGGGCGGACTGGGGGGAGGCGGGGGCATGCACGGGGGGAGGCGGGGGCTCGCGACGTGGGCGGACTGGGGGGAGGCGGGGGCACGCGCGGGGGGAGGCGGGTGCTCGCGGCGTGGGCGGACTGGGGGGAGGCGGGGGCACCTAAGCTGTGGACGCTGACACTCCCTTCTTAATAGAGCAGTAAAGATATATATATATATATATATATATATATATATATATATATATATATATATATATGCTTCAATATAAAGCCTAGCAAGCAGTCAGCATTAACCATATACACTTGTATGCCAGTGTATATATAATAAACAGCAGGTAGCGCTCAATTTTGTCGTCGAACTATAGCTACTCAAGATATGCAGGGGGATACCGTACATTTCGGATCTTTTAAAATCGAGCTGGAGACGGCTGTTTTGTTCTTCGCGACTTGGATGGAACTCACAAGATGGGCGTGAACTGTACCATGTGAGTGTGAGTACGCTACCGAAATACAGCTGGCCCACTAGCTAGCTGGTTTGCTTACGAGACTTTTGGATCCCAATGACTAAGGCCGTTTGGTTCTTTAGTGCAGGGACTAAAGTTGTTACAAGACTAAGGGGGTGTTTGGTTGCCCCTGCTAAAGTTTAGCCCGGGTCACATCAAGCGTTTGACTTTCAAATAAGAGTATGAAATATAGACCCAACCAACTGGACTAGATTCGTCTCGTCTTTTAATCTTCGGCTGACAAATTTGTTTTATAATCCGACTACATTTAATACCCGAAACGGAGGTTCAAACATTCGATTGGACAGGGGCTAAACTTTAGTTTGGGGTAACCAAACGGGGCCTAAAGTTTAGTCTCTACCCTTTTTAATTTAAGAGATTAAAATTATTAAAAACATATTAAATAAATTATATGAGGATTAAAATATTTCTTAGCATTCTCCCACTATTAATGCAATTGAAATAAAGGAGGGGCAAAAAGTAGAATTTATATGGTTTAGTTCTTTTTAGTCACCCTTTAAGGGCTGGTTTGGTGGACATGTAATTGGAGGGGATCCATGGAGAGTAATCCCCTCCCTATTCAAATTTGAATAGGGAGGGGATTACTCCCCCATGGATCCCCTCTAATTCCTTGTCCACCAAATCAGCACTTAAGGGACCTGTTTTAGTCTCACCGTTTGGCAATTTAGAGACTAAATAAGGCTAAAATGGTGAGACTAATCTTTAGTCCCTCAAACCAAACGGGTCTAAATTTTAGTCGATCGTGTCATATCAAATTTTAGATGTTAATTAGATATATTAAATATAGTTTAATTATAAAATAAATTATAGATATGAACTAAACAACAAGACAATTATATTATGCCTAATTAGTCTACAATTCGCTCATATGCTACTACAGTAAATGTTTACTAATCATGGATTAATTAAGTTTAATAAATTTATCGTTTAGCCTTCACATGTATAATTAGTTTTATAATTAGACTGCATTTAATGCTCATAATTGATATTTAAATATTTGATATGACATAGACTAAACTTTAGTCAAAAGAATCAAACACCTTCTTAAGCGGTCAAAAATCTAGCTTCTCATTTGTCGGTGTTTCGAAACCCGGGGGGGTCCCTGGACCGACGAGTAAATTGTCGCCGCGTGCCCCAGCCCAGATGGGTCGGCGCGAGGCGGAACGCAAAGGGGGGAGAGCAGCCGGAGGGAGACAGGCGTGGGAGGTGGAACCCACGGCCTTCGTGTTAGCCCCGCGCCCAGGTCGGGTGCGCTTGCAGTAGGGGGTTATAAGCGTCCACGCGGGAGGGAGCGAGCGGCCTTGCGCGAGCGCTGTCCCGTCCTTCCCCGCGCGGCCAACCCTCTGTAAGAGGGCCCTGGACCTCCCTTTTATAGGCGTAAGGAGAGGATTCAGGTGTACAATGGGGGGTGTAGCAGTGTGCTAACGTGTCTAGCGGAGGAGAGCTAGCGCCCTAAGTACATGCCATCGTGGCAGCCGGAGAGGTTTTGGCACCCAGTTCGTGTGGTGTCGTGGCCATCGGAGGAGCACTGGAGCCTGGCGGAAGGACAGATATCGGGGCTGTCGAGTCCTTGCTGACGTCCTCTTGCTTCCGTAAGGGGGCTGAGAGCCGCCGTCGTCACAGGGCATGCGGGGCGCCATCATTACTCGTATAGTGGAGCGAGCCAGATGGAACGCCGGTCTTGTTCCCCGTAGCCTGAGTCAGCTCGGGGTAGGGTAATGATGGTGCCTCCTGTCGACGTGGTCGGTCCGTGCCCTAGGTTGGGCGAGGTGGAGGCTCCTCCGACGTCGAGGTCGAGGTCGAGTCTGTCTTCCAAGGTCGAGGTCAAGTCCGAGCCCCCGGGTCGGACAAGGCGGAGACCGTCGGCTGAGGCTAGGGCTGAGTCCGAGCCTTGGGGTCGGGCGAAGCGGAGTTCGTCGTCCTTCGGGGCTCAGCCCGAGTCCGAGCCCTGGGGTCGGGTGAAGCGGAGTTCGTCGTCTTCCGGGCTAAGCCCGAGTCCGAGCCCTGGGGTCGGGCGAAGCGGAGTTCGTCGTCTTCCAGGGCTGAGCCCGAGTCCGAGCCCTAGGGTCGGGCGGAGCGGAGTTCGTCGTCTTCCGGGGCTGAGCCCGAGTCCGAGCCCTGGGGTCGAGCGGAGCGGAGTTCGTCGTCTTCCGGGGCTGAGCCCGAGTCCGAGCCCTGGGGTCGGGCGAAGCGGAGTTCGTCGTCTTCCGGGGCTGAGCCCGAGTCTGAGCCCTGGGGTCGGGCGAAGCGGAGTTTCCTATGACGCCTGAGGCCGGACTTGGCTGCTGTCACCCTCACTCTGTCGAGTGGCTCAGCAGTCGGAGCGGCGCAGGCGGCGCTGTCCTCTTGTCAGACCGGTCAGTGGAGCGGCAAAGTGACTGCGGTCACTTCGGCTCTGTCGACTGGAGGGCGTGCGTCAGGATAAAGGTGTCAGGCCACCTTTGCATTAAATGCCCCTGCGATTTGGTCGGTTGGCGTGGCGATTTGGCCAAGGTTGCTTCTTGGTGAAGACTGTGCCTCGGGCGAGCCGAAGGTGTGTCCGTTGCTAGAGGGGGTCCTCGGGCGAGACTTAGATCCTCCGGGGTCGGCTGCCCTTGCCCGAGGCTGGGCTCGGGCGAGGCGTGATCGCGTCCATCGAATGGACCGATCCTTGATTTAATCGCACCCATCAGGCCTTTGCAGCTTTGTGCTGATGGGGGTTACCAGCTGAGATTTAGGAGTCTTGATGGTACCCCTAATTATGGTCCCCGACAATAGCCCCCGAGCCTCGAAGGGAGTGTTAATACTCGCTTGGAGGCTTTTGCCGCACTTTTTTGCAAGGGGACCAACCTTTTTTGGTTGCATTTTGTTCCGGTGGGTGCGCGCGAGCGCACCCGCCGGGTGTAGCCCCCGAGGCCTCGAAGGAGTAGTTTGACTCCTTCGAGGTCTTAGTGCGTTTCGCAACACTTCGGCTGGTCTGGTTGTTCCCTCATGCGAGCTGGCCGTAGCCCGGGTGCACGGTCGGGTCCCAAGTTCTCGGGCTGGCATGTTGACGCTGTCAACAATTTGGCCAGAGCCGGGTTTGCGAGAGCAGCCCCCGAGCCTCTGCACAGGGCGAGAGGACGGTCAAGGACAGACTCGACTTTTTACATACGCCCCTACGTCGCCTTTTCGCAAGGAGGAGGGGGGGAAAGCGCCATGTTGCCCTCGGAGGGCGCTGAACATGGTGTCTCCGGTGAGCTGCTGGCGGGTAATCCGAGTGGACGCCCGTGCCCCATTTGTTAGGGGTCGGCTAGAGGCCCGGAGGCGCGCTCCAAAAGTGCCTGAGGGTGATCTGCCGGACCCGGTCCCCTTTTGACGGGGTCCGAGGGCTCGATGCCTCCCTCTAATGGGATTCCGTTATAAGATCATTCCCGCTGGTCTCGGAAATGTCCTAGGGTACCTCGGGAGCGTAGCCCGAGCCTTGGTTATGTATCGAACGTACCCAGGGTCATCCCTCGCTCTGTGTCTGAGGCGACTGTGAACCCTTTGAGGGCCAGCCTACGAACCCCTGATCAGTAGTGGGCGCAGAGCCCGAGTGGCCTGAGGCGGTCGTTGAACCCTTCCGAGGGGCCGGCCATCGAACCTCTGACCAGTAGTGGGCGCAGAACCCAAGCGCTCTGAGGCGGCCGTTGAACCCCTCCGAGGGGCCAGCCTTTGAACCTCTGAGCAGTAGGTAGGCTCGGGGCCTGTTTCCTTCACGGAGAAGGATCCTTTTCGGGGTATCCCCCTTTCCCGGTCCCTGTTGTAAGAGAGAGAAAGAGGAAAAGGAAAAGGATACAAAATCGAATGACGTGGCATACCTTTTTCGACGCGGTCATTATGGTGAAGGCGAAGCGTCGCTTGCTTCTCCTGCCTGAGGCGCCGCCTGTCCCGCCGCGGAGTTAATGCGAGGCGGTCGTTGCGCGTGTGCGAGCCGTTCGAGGAACGGAACACGAGCGCGCCGTCTTCACGCCGTGAGAGAGGGTTCTCTCGCTGCCCCCGGATGGGACGTAAGCTTGGCTGACGACGTGACCGCTGCTCCTGCCCGCCTGCCACCGCCATTACTGCCAGCCCATTTGTGGCCGTATTGACCGTCGCGCCTGGCTGGCACTGCTGGGTCATACGCAGGGTTGCCTCGAGTCGCGGTACTGGTTCCGCAGTCGAGGAGGCGCGGTAGTGGCGCGAGGGTCGGTGCAGTTGCTCGCACGTAGCAACCGGCGCGCCGGTTGCATGACGTGTGGGCCTGGGCCTCCATGCTGGGTGTGTTGGAAGTCGGAGGGGCGCGCCCACTTGGCGCAGTTGCATGCCGCCTGCATGGCTGTCCGCTCTTTCACCCGCTGGTCTAGGTGAAAGTGGAGGAATGCTTGTAACCGCCGAGCGGTTGCATGCACCGCGCGCGGCGGTTTGGCTTCTTCTGCCCTGTGCCAGTTTGCATGACGCGTGGGACCTAGCCCCCGCGCCGTAGGGGGAGGTCCTTGGAGTGTGTTGGAGAAGACTCAGCCCACGACGACTGGGGACGCAAGTAGGGAGAGTCGCCTTTAAAAGGAGGGTGACCTCCTTGAGAGGCGACCATGTCTTCGCGCTCCCTTATGCACCGTGTCTTTCCACCTTCCGTGCCCCCGGATAGGGAACGCCCGCAATACTACCGCCTTGTCGTCGGAGGAACGCAACTTCGTGGAAGTTGGTACCTTTCAGCCATCGTTCGGCTTCAAGGATTTTCATCATGCAGCCCGGCTGCATCCCCTCGCCGGTGGTCACCCAAGATGGTGACCACCAGCCCCTAGGTGGGGAGAAGCAAGCCGGGCTGCGGCCCCTGCCCCTCCCTCAGCTTCAAGGATTTTCATCATCATTGCTGGGGAGGGGAGTGTGCCGAGTTGGAGTTGGTCCCTGCGCGGGCGGCGGCCCGCTCCTTCCCTCAGTGATCGGGGGGAAGGGCGTTCGCTGTTCATGGCGTCGGCAGCTGCCGCGTGCCTGGCTCTCTGAGCCGAGTGGCATCGGAGCCGCTCCCGGCGCCGCCTTCCGCCACGGCAGCCGGAAGAGGTTTCTCCGCCGACGAGCTAGCCGGTGCCGCCCACGGACTGACCTCCAACTCTACGGCCTTCTGCCCGTCCTTGCCTCTCGAGTGAGGGCATGGGCGAGGGCCTCATGGCAGCAGCATCCGCCCTGAGGTCATCGCTGCTGCTGTTTTTCGGCCCCCCGGAGTAGAAGTCGTCGTCGTTGCCGGAGCGGGTGGCGGCGAGCCACCCGTCGGCCTTCTGTTGCTCCGCAGGCCCCCCTATCGTGTGGGGTTGTTCGTACCTGCGGAGGTGGAACCGGAGTTCCGTTTTTAATGGCACTTTGAGTGCCGGTGTCTTGTTCATTGCGGCTGTCGGGGCCTGAACATGTATGTATTTTCGGCGCGGGGCCGTGTTTTTTCCTCATTTTCGAGCAATAAGACTCGCCTGTTGGTTATCTGAACCGCTTCACCAAACGTGAGTCGCCTCGTGCGAAGGTGACGAGTGAGGTATCCGTATCCTGGAGGCGTAGGAGTCCCTCGGCTCGGTTGGCCTTGTTGTCCGAGGCTTCTCTTGCTTAGTTAAAGGAAACCCTCGACCGCTCTTCGGTGAGCCGAAGCCGGAGGTAGCGGTGTCAGCATGGACGGAGGCAGAGTTGGTTCGAAAAGAAGACTTGGTCGGCCAGAGCCTGGCTGGGTCATCCACTGGCGGGACCGACGCCGGAGTTGAGTTGCCGAGGCCACAAGCCGAGCTGATGTCTTCGGGGGACAGCTGGCCGAGGCCTCGGGGTGGCCGGCCGAGCCGTCTGCTCGAGCCAGATTCCTGGAGAAGACCCTGGCGGCGATGGCCCGGGTGTGGTGCTGATGTCGTCCTTCAGAGTGGAGATCCTCCAACCGCATCGCTGTCCGAGGCTAGGTCGGACCTCGCCGAAGGTGTAGTTGACACCGAGGGTGCTGCTGCTCCCTTCAACTATCAAGATCCGAGCCTGTAGGATTGGATTATCTTGTAGTATGTGTATGTTTTCTGCGGCCGCCGAGGCCCAAACATATGTTTAAAGCTGCGTTTCTTTTCCTCTTGTTTCGAGTATCCGGACCTATTTGTCGGTAACAGAATTGTTTGTGTGGGCGATAGTTTCTTTTCACGGAAGGTGATGAGTGAGGTATCCGTATCCCGGAGGCGTAGGAATCCCTTGACTCGGTCGGCCTTGCCGCTTACGCGCACTCTTACTCGTCCATAGGGTTCTGTCACCGACGCAGTTGAGAAGGCCCGAAAAATCGTTCCGGCAGAGGAGCTTTCGAGCGTGAAGACTTGTTCGGTCCGCGGAATCACTTATCCGAGCGCGAGTTACTTATCGCAGAAGGTGATGAGTGAGGTATCCGTATCCGGGAGGCATAGGAGTCCCTCGGCTCGGTCGACCTTGGCTGCTTACGTGTACTCCGTCGTTTTCAGGATCCACTTTCGAAGTAGTCGAAAAGCACGAAAGGCATTCTGGCAGAAAAGATTTTTTTCTTTTTTCGAGGAAAATTTCGACGCAGAGGGGGTTCCCCCCTTCTAGCCCCCGAGGGAGGGTCGAGCTTTGTCGAGGCAAGGCTGACCCTTCCTTGATGACCAGACTTTGTGTGTGAATGGGGTGTACGAATAACTTGGAAGCATCTTAAGGGTAGAAGCGACGTAGCTGTTGGATGTTCCAAGCGTTGCTGTAGACCTCGCCTTGACTGTTGGCCAGCTTGTATGTTCCGGGCTTAAGAATTTTGGCGACGATGAACGGCCCTTCCCAGGGAGGCGTGAGTTTGTGCCGCCCTCGGGCGTCTTGTCGCAGCCGAAGCACCAGGTCGCCCACCTGGAGGTCTCGGGACCGAACCCCTCGGGCGTGGTAGCGTCGTTGGGACTGCTGGTACTGCGTCGAGTGTAGTAAGGCCATGTCCCAAGCCTCTTCCAGCTGGTCCAGTGAGTCTTCTCGATTAGCTTGATTGCTTTGGTCGGCGTAGGCCCTCGTCCTCGGGGAACCATATTCTAAGTCTGTGGGCAAGATGGCCTCAGCCCCATAGACTAGAAAGAACGGTGTGAAGCCCATGGCTCGGCTCGGCGTTGTCCTCAGACTCTAGACCACCGAGGGGAGTTCCTTCATCCACCGCTTGTCGAACTTGTTGAGGTCGTTGTAGATCTGCGGCTTGAGCCCTTGCAGGATCATGCTGTTAGCCCGCTCTACTTGCCCATTCGTCATGGGGTGAGCCACGGCGGCCCAGTCCACCCGGATGTGGTGATCCTCGCAGAAGTCCAGGAACTTTCTGCCGGTGAACTGGGTGCCGTTGTCGGTGATGATGGAGTTCGGGACCCCAAAGCGATGGATGATGTTGGTGAAGAACGCCATCGCCTGTTCGGACCTGATGATGTTTAGGGGTCGGACCTCGATCCACTTGGAGAATTTGTCGATGGCAACCAACAGGTGCGTGTAGCCCCCGGGTGCCTTCTGCAAGGGGCCGACGAGGTCCAGACCCCACACAGCAAACGACCAGGTGATGGGTATGGTCTGTAGAGCCTGAGCGGGCAGGTGGGTCTGCCTCGCGTAGAACTGACACCCTTCGCAGGTGCGGACAATTCTAGTGGCGTCGGCCACCGCCGTCGGCCAGTAGAAACCTTATCGAAAGGCGTTTCCAACAAGGGTTCGAGGTGCTGCGTGATGGCCGCAAGCCCCCGAGTGTATCTCTTGTAGGAGCTCCTGACCTTCGGTGATGGAAATGCATCGCTGGAGGATGCCCGAGGGGCTCCGGTGGTAGAGCTCCTTCTCGTCTCCCAGCAAGACGAACGACTTGGCACGCCGCGCCAACCGCCGAGCTTCGGCTCGATCGGGGGGTAGCTCTCCTCGGTGGAGATATTGCAGGTACGGGGTTTGCCAGTTTCGATTAGGCATGACCTCGCTCCGCTCCCCCTCGACACGCAGTGCCTCACCCTCGAGGGCCGAGGGTACCTCGGGCTGAGCCGAGGGTGCCTCGGGCTGAGCCGAGGGTGCCTCGGGCTGGGCCGAGGCCTTCTCGGGCTCGGGCGTGTCATCGGTCTTGACGGAGGGTTGATGCAGGTCTCGGGAGAATACGTCCGGGGGAACCGTTGTTCGCCCCGAGGCTATTTTAGCCAGCTCGTCCGCAGTCTCATTGTAGCGTCGGGCGATGTGGTTGAGCTCGAGCCCGTAGAACTTGTCTTCCAGGCGCTGAACCTCATCGCAGTAGGCTTCCATCTTCAGGTCGCGACAGTGGGAGTTCTTCATGACTTGGTCGATGACGAGCTGCGAGTCACCACGAGCGTCGAGGCGTCGGACCCCTAGCTCGATGGCGATTCGCAACCCGTTTACTAGAGCCTCGTACTCAGCCACGTTGTTGGACGCCGGGAAGTGGAGGCGTAGCACGTAGCGTAAGTGCTTCCTGAGGGGCGAGATGAAGAGCAGGCCCGCACCGGCCCCCGTCTTCATCAGCGACCCGTCGAAAAACATGGTCCATAGTTCTGGTTGGATCGGAGTTGTTGGGAGCTAGGTGTCGACCCATTCGGCCACAAAGTCCACCAAGACCTAGGACTTGATGGCTTTCTGAGGGGCGAACGAGATCGTCTCGCCCATGATTTCCACCGCCCACTTTGCAATTCTACCCGAGGCCTCTCGGCACTGGATGATCTCCCCTAGGGGGAAGGATGACACCACAGTTATCGGATGAGGCTCGAAGTAGTGTCGCAACTTCCACCGCGTCAGGATCACCGCGTACATCAGCTTCTGAATTTGTGGGTAGCAGATCTTGGTCTCAGACAGTACCTCACTGATGAAGTAGACTAGCCTCTGGATGGGCAATGCATGCCCCTCTTCTTGTCTCTTAACCACAATCACGGCGCTAACCACCTGAGTGGTAGCGGCGACGTAGATCAAGAGGGCTTCTCCGGCAGCGGGGGGCACCAAGATGGGCGCGTTCGTGAGGAGCGCCTTCAGGTTCCCGAGGGCTTCCTCGGCCTCAGGGGTCCAAGCGAAGCACTCGGCCTTCCTTAAGAGGCGGTACAGAGGCAGGCCTCTTTTGCCAAGGCGCGAGATGAAACGGCTCAGAGCCACGAGGCATCCCATGACCCTCTGTACGCCTTTCAAGTCCTTGATGGGCCCCATGCTGGTGATGGTCGCGATCTTTTCCAAGTTGGCCTCGATGCCCCGCTCGGAGACGATGAACCCCAAGAGCATGCCTCGGGGGACCCTGAAGACACACTTTTCGGGATTGAGCTTCACGCCTTTCACCTTGAGACATCGGAATGTCACTTCAAGGTCGGAAAGGAGGTCAGAGGCTTTCCTCGTCTTGACTACGATGTCATCGACGTAGGCCTCGACCGTTCGGCCAATGTGTTCGTCGAACACATGGTTCATGCACCGTTGGTACGTTGCACCCGCATTCCTCAAGCCGAACGGCATGGTAACATAGCAGTACATGCCGAAGGGTGTGATGAAAGAGGCCGCGAGCTGGTCGGACTCTTTCATCCTGATCTGGTGGTACCCTGAGTAGGCATCGAGGAAAGATAGGGTTTCACACCTAGCAGTGGAATCCACGATTTGATCGATGCGAGGTAGAGGGTAGGGAACTTTCGGACATGCTTTGTTTAGACCAGTGTAGTCTACACAAATCTGCCATTTCCCCCCTTTCTTTCTCACAAGCACAGGGTTGGCAAGCCATTCGGGATGGAATACCTCTTTGATGAACCCTGCCGCCATTAGCTTGTGGATCTCCTCGCCTATGGCTCTGCGCTTTTCTTCGTCGAATCGGCGCAGAGGCTGCTTCACGGGTCGGGCTCCAGCTCGGATATCCAGCGAGTGCTCGGCGACTTCCCTCGGTATGCCGGGCATGTCCGAGGGACTCCACACGAAGACATCGGCGTTTGCGCGGAGAAAGTCGACGAGCACTGCTTCCTATTTGGGGTCGAGCTCGGAGCCGATCCGGGTCTGCTTGGAGGCGTCGTTGCAGGGGTCGAGAGGGACGGACTTAACCGTCTCCGCTGGCTCGAAGTTGCCGGCGTGGCGCTTCACGTCTGGCGCCTCCCTAGAGAGGTTCTCCAGGTTGGCGATGAGGGCCTCGGACTCGGCGAGGGCCTCGGTGTACTCCACGCACTCCACGTCGCATTCGTACGCGTGTCGGTATGTGGGCCCGACGGTGATGACCCCGTTGGGGTCCGGCATCTTGAGCTTGAGGTAGGTGTAGTTGGGGATGGCCATGAACTTGGCGTAGCATGGCCTCCCCAACACTGCGTGGTAGGTTCCTCGAAACCCGACCACTTCGAACGTGAGGGTCTCCCTTCGAAAGTTGGAGGTGTCCCAAAGCAAACGGGTAGATCGAGTTGTCTGAGGGGTTGGACGCGCTTCCTGGGGATGATCCCGTGGAAAGGCGCAGCGCCCGTCCGAGCCAAGGACAGATCGATCCGTAGGAGCCCGAGGGTCTCGGTGTAGATGATGTTGAGGCTGCTGCCTCCGTCCATGAGGACCTTGGTGAGCCTGACGTTGCCGATGATGGGGTCGACAACGAGTGGGTATTTCCCCGGGCTCGGCACATGGTCGGGATGGTCGGCCTGGTCGAAGGTGATGAGCTTGTTGTACCAGTCTAGGTAGATTGGCGCTGCCACCTTTACCGAGTAGACCTCCCGACGCTCTTGCTTGCGGTGCCGAGCCGAGGCGTTTGCCACTTGTCCACCGTAGATCATGAAGCAGTCGCGGACCTCGAGGAACTCTTCTGCCTTGTGATCTTCCTTCTTAGCGTCGTCGAGAGCCTTGCCACCCTCCGCGGGTGGTCTGGCCTTGTGAAAGTGGCGTCGAAGCATGGCACATTCCTCAAGGGTGTGCTTGACGGGCCCCTGATGATAGGGGCACGGCTCCTTGAGCATCTTGTCGAAGAGGTTGGCACCTCCGGGAGGTTTCCGAGGGTTCTTGTACTCGGCAGCGGCGACAAGGTCCGCGTCGGCGGCGTCGCGTTTCGCTTGCGACTTCTTCTTGCCTTTCTTCTTGGTGCCGCGCTGAGTTGACGCCTCGGGGACATCTTCTGGTGGGTGGCCCTAGGGCTGCTTGTCCTTCCGGAAGATGGCCTCAACCGCCTCCTGGCCAGAGGCGAACTTGGTGGCGATGTCCATTAGCTCGCTCGCCCTGGTGGGGGTCTTGCGACCCAGCTTGCTCACCTGGTCGCGGCAGGTGGTGCCAACGAGGAACGCGCCGATGACATCCGAATTGGTGACGTTGGGCAGCTCGGTGCGCTGCTTCGAGAATCGCCGGATGTAGTCCCGGAGAGACTCTCCCGGCTGCTGGCGGCATATTTAGAGATCCCAGGAGTTTTCAGGGTGCACGTACGTGCCTTGGAAATTGCCGGCAAAGGCTTGGACCAGGTCGTCCCAGTTAGAGATCTGCCCCGGAGGCAGGTGCTCCAGCCAGGCTCGAGCGGTGTCGGAGAGGAACAGGGGGAGGTTGCAGATGATGAGATTATCATCGTCCGTTCCACCCAGTTGGCAGGCCAGCCGATAGTCCACGAACCACAGTTCCGGTCTCGTCTCCCCCGAGTACTTTGTGATAGTAGTCGAGGTTCGGAACTAGGTCGGGAACGGCGCCCGTCGTATGGCGCGGCTGAAAGCCTACGGACCGGGTGGTTCGGGCGAAGGACTCCGATCCTCCCCGCTGTCATAGCGTCCCCCACGCCTGGGGTGGTAGCCTCGGCGCACCCTCTCGTCGAGGTGGGCCCGACAGCTGTGGTGATCGTGCTCGTTGCCGAGGCGACCCGGGGCCGCAGGTGCTGTGTTGCGCGTGCGCCCGGTGTGGACCGAGGCTTCCTGCATGAATCGGGAAGTCGCGGCGCGAGGTTCCGAGGGGTACCCCTTCCTTCGGGAGGCGGAGCTCTCGGCCCGTCGGACCGTGGCGTCCTCTAGGAGATTCTTGAGCTCTCCCTGGATACGCCGCCCCTCGGTGGTTGATGGCTCCGGCATCGGGCGGAGAAGTATTGCCGCTGCGGCCAGGTTTTAGCCGACTCCACTTGAAATCGGTGGCGGCCTTACCCTGACGTCGTCGGCGATGCGGTGCTGGATGCCCTGGGTGAGATGACGCGCTTCTCCGGCCGGAGGTTGGCCCGCCCATTCCTTCCCGATGTCCCGACGGATCGGCTCAAGCGTTCATGCTCCCTCGTCGAGCCTGGCCTGCATCTCGCGGATTTGCTCGAGATGTGGGTCATGACCCCCCGCCGGGACGGGGACCACAGCTAGCTACCGAAGGATGTCAACGCGAGGCAAGGGCCTAGGGGGATCACCGTTCTCCGGTATACCAAGATGGTTGCCTTCGCCGGGACCCCCTAGATCGACGTGGAAACATTCGCGACTTGGACCGCAGTCCTCGTCGCCGAGGCTGCGGCTACCGTCGGAACAGTCGGAAAGGCAGTAGTCGCATGCGGTCATGAAGTCCCGCACGACACTGGGGTTACCAAGTCCGGAGAAATCCCAACAGAGGTCGGGCTCGCCATCTTCCTCGGACCCCGAGGGCCCCTAGGTCGAGACGGCCGTCAGCCGGTCCCAGGGTGACCGCACACGATACCCCAGAGGGTTTGGACTCGCCTCTATGAGAATGTCCACCGAAGCAGAGTTGCTTGGCGGGTCGAGGCCGAATCCAAAAGGCACGAGATGGGAATCGGTCGGTACCTTTTGGTCGACGGGCGGTGACGAAGTCACGTCAGGGACTGACTGCACCGTCGTCTCAGGTACGAGGGTGACGCCTAGCAAGTCCTTCGCGAGCGTGTTGGCGTCGTCCGTTTGCTTGAGGTTGGTGTGTTGCGAGGAGACGGCGCTCGTCTTCGTCTCAGACGCGAGGCCGATGCCCGACGCGCTCTCCGTTGGGGCGCCGACGCTGTCGACTCGCTCGACAGCCAACGAGGTGCCGCCTCCTACTTGGTCTTGGTTGCCTCGCCTCCTCCTTCGTCGGCGGGGGAGCGGACGGGACAAGCCTGAATGTCGTCCTTCCACCACGTGGGGAAGGCGTCGTCGATTTCCCCGCCGGCGGGTGGGTTGTCGACCGCCATTGTCGCTGTCGCGCGGCGGGGGAAGGAGTATCACGTCGTAGCTGCCGTCGAGGGACATGAACTCAAGACTCCCGAAACGGAGCACCGTCCCGGGCTGAAGAGGTTGCTGGAGACTGCCCATCTGGAGCTTGACGGGAAGCTGTTCGTCAACACGCAGCAGGCCCCTACCTGGCACGCCAACTGTCGGCATTTCGAAACCCGGGGGGGTCCCTGGACCGACGAGTAAATTGTCGCCGCGTGCCCCAGCCCAGATGGGTCGGCGTGAGGCGGAACGCGAAGGGGGAGAGCAGCCGGAGGGAGACAGGCGTGGGAGGTGGAACCCGCGACCTTCGTGTTAGCCCCGCGCCCAGGTCGGGTGCGCTTGCAGTAGGGGGTTATGTAACACCCGGTTTTAAAGAACAAAGCCGGGTGCATCTCATACATGCGCCAAGAAGACAACATATATAATAACAGAGTGTATAGAGATAAATGTCATAAATCATCAGAGTATTTATTACATAGCGGAAGTCTTATTACAAAATAAAGATAAATATAAAACGAACTAAGGATCGATGGCGCCAATGTCGACTGAGAAACGCCACCTAGATCAGATCGAACTCCTCAGTGTTAGGCAGCTCCTCTTCAACCACCTGTTCTTCTCCTGTGGGGGGGTGTGAGACAGCAAGAGTGAGCTCACATACGATCATAGCTCAACAAGTCGTGGGGAATAATGTGGCATGAACTCACCAAAGGTGGGAGTTCATGAAGTGTAAGGCTGATCAATGAAATAAAGGCTAAGGCTGAGCATTGCTTTTATAAGTTGGTCAAAATTTTATTAGCAATTACTAAGTGTAAGTAAATACCAAACCTTAATAATAATAAAGAACAGTAATAATAAAATAATCCCAAATGCGATGCAAATGTCAAATTAAACTTAAGTTCCATAGTTAATCATGTGAGGGTCCGAGCCGCTCATGACCGTGAGCACGGCTAGTATACTAGTTTTACACTCTACAGAGGTTGCGCATCTTTACCCACAAGTCGTGTATCCCATGTCGCCTGGGTTTGCAAGGCCCTTAGACACTACCGAGGTGAATGGCTAGGGATCCACTACGAGGCCTTTACAAAGTTCCACTAGCTTCCGAAAACCCGCTACAGTTTATAGGAAGATCCAGTACAGGGTTCCTGGCTGACAGCCATCGCAGCAAAATCAACCAGGGACCTCCCCGCACTAACCTCTCCCCTACTGCCCTTGCCCCTTTCGGGTAAGGTAGTCTTCCACTAGCTTTCCTAATTAGTCAGCCAAGGGCGTCCCATTAAACCCTTGTGGTAGCACTGTTTTCCCGGGTGGTCGCTCCATGTTCCAATTAATTTAATGATCTTAACATGAACAATAATAATAACAAGATAATAACAGAATAATCATGAATAATGAATCTCCATACCCAATCCACATAGAGCAATAGCAAGTACTACCCAAAAATATTCCAGGGGTGAACAAGGTATAGAGGTAATCAAAACTGGGGTACATAAAAGATCCCATCAAAATTAACCTATGCAGATCATTAAAATTAATAAGAACATGGCTGGGAAAAGTAAGTGATCAAGGGCACAACTTGCCTGTAATGAGCTCCTGCTTAGCTATCTCTACCTGCTGAACCTCAGTTTCCACAGTGGCTTGCTCGTCTACTCGCATCAACACAATACATACATAGTATAGCCAAAATCAACATCACACCAAACAGATGAATGAAATATACAGTAAAACTCTACACATTAAAATGAAATCATAGGAACTGGTATCACTGAATTTGGAGTTATAGAATTTAAGTTATGAATTTTCTAGGATTTAAGGTGATTATAATAGGATTAGATGATAAATTAATTTTCTAACAGAGTTCATGTCAAAACAGTGATTCTAAATGATAGAGAATATTATTACAAAATTTTAGGAATTGGAATGACTCAATTTGGAGCAAAAATGCATTTTCTATGAATTATACAAATTTCTAGAATTGTTTTTGTATTAAAAACGAATTTCTAATATAAATTCTCTGTTTTTAATATTCCCAGGACTGGGCCTCGAATACTAAAAAGCGCAGGGGTCTCAGTGTAAGTCGGCCCAGACACAGAAAACAGTGAAAATAGGACGGCGGGTTGATTTCTTAGAAGTCTAGGGTCTCTTAAGCAAAAAGCACCCGCGAAGGGGTACGGGGTGATATAGGCCATCGGATCTGAGATCAAGGGTCCTGATTAGATGGCGCTATAAATGAACCGGTACGCAACAGGAACCGTACGATCCACGATCGACACTCCCGATTTAAAGAGATCCAGAACCATTGCTGGCCATCGATCTACCATCCGACGGTCACGCGCGATCGGTCGAATCGGTACGCTCTGTTTCTAATCTAAACCGTAGGGAACCGATCCAACGGCCCACAGCGCTCACCCCAAATCTCCAGCTCGGGACGGCGGCGCCGCCCGAAATCACGGCGGACCAACGCCGGAGAAACGGCAATCCGACGCCCAAGCGCGCCATTCTAAGAATTAAATGGTGCGCCACGCAGCCGAGGGTATGGCGAACGTGGTAGAGGGGTTATTACCGACAGTCTCGGCGCGCAGAGGGTCTGGCGACGGCGAAGGCGGATCCGCGGCGGCGAATCGAAGTTCGACGAAGAATTGCGCCACGCCCAGTGGCCGACTTTGCCCGCGAACGACTCGACACCCTTCCAATAGACGTGGAGATGCTCCAAGGCCGATCACCGGGGACCCGACGTCGACGACAACGCGATTGGGTCACGGCGGCGAATTTGGCCCGAGAGAATCGCGACGGTGGTTTGGTGGCTGGCGAAAGGTTGCGGATGAAGGTGAGGATGGGAAGGAGGCGAGGACCGCTACGGGTTTTATCACACCGCGGAACGAATCGGAGCGCGAGGACCGGGATTCTTCTTCCATGACGCGCCCGCCATGCTCGGGGATGCCGTTGGGAGACGGACCTGACAAAGCGGTCCCACGTGACAGTCACAGGGTGTCCAGCGCGCGGGTGATACGAAGCTGACGTGCGGGACCCATTCCGCAGCGAGAGAGAGCGCAGCGCATGCGAGGTGAGAGCGGCTGACATGCGGGGCCCGCATGTCGGCGCGCGCTCGTGAGAAGGTGGGCTGCGCGTGGAGTTCCTTAGGTGGGCCGAATTACCTTCTGGCGGCCCAGGTAAGCTTTTTATCTTTTTCTTTTTCATTTTTCTTTCCATTTTCTTTATTTTCAAACCCAATTTGATTTAATTCCAACTTTTCGTGGATCTTCATTTATAAACTCTATTTTTGCCATTAAAAATACTAAGACTGAAGATAATTATTTATACATTTTATTTATATTTACCTATCTCTTCTCTTTTCCTTATTTTCCAAAACCCTAATTTCAAATTTTGGGTTAAATCAAGTTTCAAATAATTAATACCTCATTATTTTTATCATCATGGTTTTATTTAATGCACAACACATAAAACTCCAACAAATGCACTTTTTCTTTATTTTAGAATAATTGTTTTATTTAGTCACTCTCAATTACATAGGTGCTCTTTTTATGATGCAAATGAAACACACAAAATGAGGAACTCTCTTTATTACTCTTGGTATACAACTTGAGTGTTACAAATCCTACCCCCCTTAAAAATAATCTCGTCCTCGAGATTTAAGAAGATCTAGGGAAAAGGTGGGGAAAATCTATACGAAGTTCTTCTTCTCTTTCCCAAGTTGCTTCATCTTCACCATGGTGGCTCCATTGAACTTTGCACATCTTTATAACCTTATTCCTCATAACTCGAGTCAAAGTATCCAGAATCTTGATGGGGTACTCAGCATAAGTCAAATCCTCTTGAACACTAAGGTCTTCCATTGGTAACTGTTCTTCAGGCACCCTGAGACATTTCTTCAGCTGAGATACATGGAATACATCATGAACATCCGCGAGATGATCCGGTAACTCCAATTGATATGCAACCTCTCCCACTCGCTTTAAGATTAAAAAGGGCCCAATAAAGCGAGGGGACAACTTTCCTTTGACCTTGAATCTTCTCATACCCCGGAGTGGTGACACCTTCAAATAGACATAATCACCCTCCTTAAACTCAAGTAGTCTTCTCCGGGTGTCAGCATAACTTTTCTGCCTGGACTGTGCAGTTCTCAAATTCTCCCTTATTTGCTGAACTTGTTCCTCTGCTTCTTGTATAATCTCAGGTCCAAACAATTGTCTTTCACCTGTTTGATTCCAATACAAGGGAGTCCTGCACTTTCTGCCATACAAAGCCTCAAACGGTGACATCTTCAAACTGGCCTGATAGCTATTATTATAAGAGAACTCCGCATAAGGTAAACTCTTATCCCAACTTCCACCATGCTTAAGAGCACAAGCTCTTAACATATCTTCCAGTACTTGGTTAGTCCTTTCAGTCTGCCCATCAGTCTGGGGATGGTAAGCCGAACTAAAATTCAATCTCGTATCCAATGACTCGTGCAACTGCTTCCAATATCGAGAGGTAAACTGTGATCCTCGATCTGACACAATCTTCTTTGGCACACCATGCAGGCATACAATCCGTGCCATGTACAACTCTGCCAACTTAGCTCCTGAATAAGTGGTCTTTACTGGAATAAAGTGGGCTACCTTGGTTAGCCTGTCCACAATCACCCATATAGAATCATATCCAGCAGACGTGCGGGGTAATCCAACAATGAAGTCCATGCCAATCTCTTCCCATTTCCACTCAGGTATCTTCAGTGGGTGCAATAGTCCGGCTGGCCTCTGGTGTTCAGCCTTAACTCTTTGGCATACATCGCACATAGCCACATGTGCAGCCACATCTCTCTTCAATCCATACCACCAATATTTTTGCTTTAAATCCTGATACATCTTAGTGCTCCCAGGGTGGATGGAGTAAACTGAATCATGTGCTTCCTTCAATATGGTTTCCCGAAGACTATCAATATCGGGAACACAGATCCGATTCTTGAACCATATCGTGCCTTGCTCATCCTCTGTGAACTCTGGGCCTCTTCCTTCAGTAATAAGATCCTTGATCTCCTGGATTTTGGCATCACCAACCTGACCTTTACGAATTTCTTGCTCCAAGGTAGGTTCCAATTCAATAGTCACTCCTTCCGTATGTGTAACAATTCCCAGGTTGAGCCTCTCAAAGTCTTTTGCTAATTCATCAGGTAGCTGGACAACGAAAGCGGAGTGAACATGCTCCTTCCGACTCAAGGCATCTGCAACCAAATTCGCCTTGCCTGGGTGATAGTGAATCTCCAAGTCATAATCCTTAATGAGTTCCAACCAACGGCGTTGCCTTAGATTGAGATCCTTCTGAGTGAATATATACTTCAAACTCTTATGATCCGTATATACTTGGCACTTAGTTCCCATAATATAGTGTCTCCAAATCTTCAGTGCATGCACAACTGCTGCCAGCTCTAAGTCATGAGTGGGGTAGTTCAATTCATGCTTCCTCAACTGACGAGATGCATAGGCAATCACATGACCATCTTGCATAAGCACACATCCAAGTCCTTGGCCACATGCATCACAGTAAATGTCAAATCCCTTCTGCAGATCTGGCATGATCAATACTGGAGGTGACATCAATCTTTCCTTCAATTGATCAAAGCTCTCTTGGCATTTCTCATCCCACTTAAATTCTCTTCCTTTCTCCAAAAGCGATGTCATGGGCTTAGCAATCTTAGAAAATCCTTCGATAAATCTCCGATAATATCCTGCGAGTCCCAAGAAACTCCGAATCTCCGTAACTGTAGTGGGCACTCTCCACTCCATTATCTCCTTAACTTTAGCAGGATCCACTGCTATTCCTCCATTAGAAATAATATGACCAAGAAATGGCACTTCGCCAATCCAAAACTCGCACTTGCTGAACTTAGCGTAGAGTTGATTATCTCGTAGCTTCTGTAGCACCAACCTTAGATGTTCTTCATGGTCACTCTCATTCTTAGAATAGATAAGAATATCGTCGATGAATACCACGACGAATCTGTCCAAATATTCCATAAACACTTTGTTCATCAAATTCATGAAATAAGCCGGTGCATTGGTCAATCCAAATGACATAACAGTAAACTCATATAATCCATATCGAGTTGAGAAAGCCGTCTTGGGAATATCCGATGGTCTAATCCTCATCTGATGGTATCCGGATCGGAGATCAATCTTCGAGAATACTCTAGCACCTCGCATCTGATCAAATAAATCCTCAATACGGGGCAACGGATACTTGTTCTTCACCGTAACATCATTAAGAGATCTATAATCCACACACATCCGTTGCGATCCATCCTTCTTCTGCACAAATAACACCGGTGCTCCCCAAGGTGAGGAACTTGGACGAATATAACCAGCCTCTTGTAACTCCGTTAACTGCTTCTTCAGTTCCTTCAACTCCTCTACGGACATTCTATATGGCCGTTTAGAAATAGGGGCGGTTCCAGGTAAGAGATCAATAACAAACTCGACTTCTCTATCAGGTGGCATCCCTGGTAACTCCTCTGGAAAGACATCCAGAAAATCTCTAACCACTCCGATGTTGTCACCAACAAACTCCTCAGGCATAAAGAACATTGCACGCATGGATGAGGAGGTTACTGCAATATTAACTTGAAATCTTTCTCCTTTAGTGGTAGTGAGTTCTATGGTACCTCTACCACATGCTATAACGGCCTTTGCCTTCCTTAGCCATGACATACCAAGGATCAAATCTATACTGCTTGACTCTAATATTATAGCAGTAGCTCCAAATTCTCTACCCATAATGGTTAATGTCAATCTACGTGTCATTTGATTCGCCTCAACAGGCCCTTTAGGTGTAATTACTATCAGGGGTTTTCTCATATTTAGCAGTGGTATTTCATTTGTGTTGGCATATCTAGCAGACATGAATGAATGTGTAGCACCAGAATCAAATAATATTGTTGCAGGAATTGCATTAACATAAAACATACCAATCACGAGGTCCCCTCCATCCGGAGTCTCATCAACGCTGACTTGATTCACCCTGGCTATAGAATATCCCTTGCCAGGGGTCTGTTGCTTGTTCTGAGCTGGAGTAGTAGCAATCCTCTGTGGGCAGACATTTGCATAATGACCAATCTTCCCACACTTGAAACATTGAGTGCCCGGACTCTGTCCTGCAAACTTTGTCGGGGTGCCAGTGGGTGTAGCCTGTCGAGTAGGTGTCCTCAGTGGTGATTGCTGAATTGGGCGCGGTCCTCCTGGTCGAGGCGGTGTACTCTGTGGTGAACTGTAGCGCGGACGTACACTGCTGCTACCCTGTCCCTGTGAGATAGCCTTCCTCTTCAAATCGCCCAGTTGAACACGCTTGTGTTCAATAGCAAGAGCCTTATCCAGTAGCCTCTGAAATGATGGAAAAGTGTGTGCCACTAGAGCATACTGCAGTGGTCCATTAAGTCCTTCAATGAAATGCTCCTGCTTTCTTTCATCCTCAGCAACTTCCTCTGGAGCATATCTCGACAACTGAATAAATTTGTCTCTGTACTCGCTGACTGACATACTTCCTTGCTTCAGCGACAGAAATTCCTTCTTCTTGATCTTTATCATACCCGCGGGAATATGGTAGTTCCTGAACTGCGTACTGAACTCTGCCCAAGTAATAGTATCCGCAGCATCATGGGCAGCAGTATAAGAATCCCACCAGTCAGCAGCAGGACCAATCAGACGTCCAGAAGCATATAAAACCTTCTCCCGGTCAGTGCATTGTGCAATATTCAGCATCTTCTCAATTGCTTTCAGCCAATCATCTGCATCAAGTGGATCTGGCGAACTGGCGAAGGTCGGTGGCTTATGACTCATGAACTCCCGGTGCTTATCACGAGGTGGAACTGGTGGTGGTGGTGGTGGAGGCAGTGGCACTTGTTGCTGCTGTTGCTGTTGCTGAAGCTGTTGTTGCGCCCTCCTTTCTTGGCGTATCTCATCTCTCTCCTGGCGCAACTCCTGTCGTATATCCTCTCTTTCCTGACGCATCTCCTGGCGTTCTTGTTGCATCTGGGCACGCATATCAGCCATGGTGTCCGCCATTTGCTGCATCACCGCCATCTAAGCAGCAACCAGTGGGTCAACTCCACCTGGTGGAGGATTAGGAGGATTCATCCCTGCAGGCTGTGGCTGAGGTTGTCTTCGAGTGTGTTGGTTAGGAGGCAAGTCAATTCCACCACCCCTCCTGGTATTGACCATCTGAGTTAGATACATATGGTAAGAAAAAGCAGTAGACAAGGCAGTAATTACAATCATGTTACTTTGGGGGATTTATCAGCTAAGCGGATTAATATTTCACCTACTATAGCTAATTCAATACCTTATGTTGGTACATGCTAAGATGTCCATCTATAATAATTCAATCAATCAAAGAAGCAAATCAGACATTTAGCATCAGCACAATCAACCAACATTCTTAATAGAGAAAATAGTTTAATTTTGTCTTAGGCTTCCTATCTCTTAAAAATGTCATAGGGGTAGGGATTCCAAGGTTTGAAATCCATCTTGTCTCAGAGTAGAAAAGGTAAGGATGATCAGAGTAGAACAGTAGAAGGTGAGACAGGATCAAGATAAGTGTAGAAAGAATCAGAGTAAGGTGAGTGTAGAATGAATCAGAATGAGATAAGTGGGTAAGGGTTTGTCCAGTCTATCTAGGTTTCGTCCTACAGTCAACATTTCCTCTGATACCACTTCTGTAACACCCGGTTTTAAAGAACAAAGCCGGGTGCATCTCATACATGCGCCAAGAAGACAACATATATAATAACAGAGTGTATAGAGATAAATGTCATAAATCATCAGAGTATTTATTACATAGCGGAAGTCTTATTACAAAATAAAGATAAATATAAAACGAACTAAGGATCGATGGCGCCAATGTCGACTGAGAAACGCCACCTAGATCAGATCGAACTCCTCAGTGTTAGGCAGCTCCTCTTCAACCACCTGTTCTTCTCCTGTGGGGGGGTGTGAGACAGCAAGAGTGAGCTCACATACGATCATAGCTCAACAAGTCGTGGGGAATAATGTGGCATGAACTCACCAAAGGTGGGAGTTCATGAAGTGTAAGGCTGATCAATGAAATAAAGGCTAAGGCTGAGCATTGCTTTTATAAGTTGGTCAAAATTTTATTAGCAATTACTAAGTGTAAGTAAATACCAAACCTTAATAATAATAAAGAACAGTAATAATAAAATAATCCCAAATGCGATGCAAATGTCAAATTAAACTTAAGTTCCATAGTTAATCATGTGAGGGTCCGAGCCGCTCATGACCGTGAGCACGGCTAGTATACTAGTTTTACACTCTGCAGAGGTTGCGCATCTTTACCCACAAGTCGTGTATCCCATGTCGCCTGGGTTTGCAAGGCCCTTAGACACTACCGAGGTGAATGGCTAGGGATCCACTACGAGGCCTTTACAAAGTTCCACTAGCTTCCGAAAACCCGCTACAGTTTATAGGAAGATCCAGTACAGGGTTCCTGGCTGACAGCCATCGCAGCAAAATCAACCAGGGACCTCCCCGCACTAACCTCTCCCCTACTGCCCTTGCCCCTTTCGGGTAAGGTAGTCTTCCACTAGCTTTCCTAATTAGTCAGCCAAGGGCGTCCCATTAAACCCTTGTGGTAGCACTGTTTTCCCGGGTGGTCGCTCCATGTTCCAATTAATTTAATGATCTTAACATGAACAATAATAATAACAAGATAATAACAGAATAATCATGAATAATGAATCTCCATACCCAATCCACATAGAGCAATAGCAAGTACTACCCAAAAATATTCCAGGGGTGAACAAGGTATAGAGGTAATCAAAACTGGGGTACATAAAGGATCCCATCAAAATTAACCTATGCAGATCATTAAAATTAATAAGAACATGGCTGGGAAAAGTAAGTGATCAAGGGCACAACTTGCCTGTAATGAGCTCCTGCTCAGCTATCTCTACCTGCTGAACCTCAGTTTCCACAGTGGCTTGCTCGTCTACTCGCATCAACACAATACATACATAGTATAGCCAAAATCAACATCACACCAAACAGATGAATGAAATATACAGTAAAACTCTACACATTAAAATGAAATCATAGGAACTGGAATCACTGAATTTGGAGTTATAGAATTTAAGTTATGAATTTTCTAGGATTTAAGGTGATTATAATAGGATTAGATGATAAATTAATTTTCTAACAGAGTTCATGTCAAAACAGTGATTCTAAATGATAGAGAATATTATTACAAAATTTTAGGAATTGGAATGACTCAATTTGGAGCAAAAATGCATTTTCTATGAATTATACAAATTTCTAGAATTGTTTTTGTATTAAAAACGAATTTCTAATATAAATTCTCTGTTTTTAATATTCCCAGGACTGGGCCTCGAATACTAAAAAGCGCAGGGGTCTCGGTGTAAGTCGGCCCAGACACAGAAAACAGTGAAAATAGGACGGCGGGTTGATTTCTTAGAAGTCTAGGGTCTCTTAAGCAAAAAGCACCCGCGAAGGGGTACGGGGTGATATAGGCCATCGGATCTGAGATCAAGGGTCCTGATTAGATGGCGCTATAAATGAACCGGTACGCAACAGGAACCGTACGATCCACGATCGACGCTCCCGATTTAAAGAGATCCAGAACCATTGCTGGCCATCGATCTACCATCCGACGGTCACGCGCGATCGGTCGAATCGGTACGCTCTGTTTCTAATCTAAACCGTAGGGAACCGATCCAACAGCCCACAGCGCTCACCCCAAATCTCCAGCTCGGGACGGCGGCGCCGCCCGAAATCACGGCGGACCAACGCCGGAGAAACGGCAATCCGACGCCCAAGCGCGCCATTCTAAGAATTAAATGGTGCGCCACGCAGCCGAGGGTATGGCGAACGTGGTAGAGGGGTTATTACCGACAGTCTCGGCGCGCAGAGGGTCTGGCGACGGCGAAGGCGGATCCGCGGCGGCGAATCGAAGTTCGACGAAGAATTGCGCCACGCCCAGTGGCCGACTTTGCCCGCGAACGACTCGACACCCTTCCAATAGACGTGGAGATGCTCCAAGGCCGATCACCGGGGACCCGACGTCGACGACAACGCGATTGGGTCACGGCGGCGAATTTGGCCCGAGAGAATCGCGACGGTGGTTTGGTGGCTGGCGAAAGGTTGCGGATGAAGGTGAGGATGGGAAGGAGGCGAGGACCGCTACGGGTTTTATCACACCGCGGAACGAATCGGAGCGCGAGGACCGGGATTCTTCTTCCACGACGCGCCCGCCATGCTCGGGGATGCCGTTGGGAGACGGACCTGACAAAGCGGTCCCACGTGACAGTCACAGGGTGTCCAGCGCGCGGGTGATACGAAGCTGACGTGCGGGACCCATTCCGCAGCGAGAGAGAGCGCAGCGCATGCGAGGTGAGAGCGGCTGACATGCGGGGCCCGCATGTCGGCGCGCGCTCATGAGAAGGTGGGCTGCGCGTGGAGTTCCTTAGGTGGGCCGAATTACCTTCTGGCGGCCCAGGTAAGCTTTTTATCTTTTTCTTTTTCATTTTTCTTTCCATTTTCTTTATTTTCAAACCCAATTTGATTTAATTCCAACTTTTCGTGGATCTTCATTTATAAACTCTATTTTTGCCATTAAAAATACTAAGACTGAAGATAATTATTTATACATTTTATTTATATTTACCTATCTCTTCTCTTTTCCTTATTTTCCAAAACCCTAATTTCAAATTTTGGGTTAAATCAAGTTTCAAATAATTAATACCTCATTATTTTTATCATCATGGTTTTATTTAATGCACAACACATAAAACTCCAACAAATGCACTTTTTCTTTATTTTAGAATAATTGTTTTATTTAGTCACTCTCAATTACATAGGTGCTCTTTTTATGATGCAAATGAAACACACAAAATGAGGAACTCTCTTTATTACTCTTGGTATACAACTTGAGTGTTACAGGTTATAAGCGTCCACGCTGGAGGGAGCGAGCGGCCTTGCGCGAGCGCCGTCCCGTCCTTCCCCGCGCGGCCAACCCTCTGTAAGAGGGCCCTGGACCTCCCTTTTATAGGCGTAAGGAGAGGATCCAGGTGTACAATGGGGGGTGTAGCAGTGTGCTAACGTGTCTAGCGGAGGAGAGCTAGCGCCCTAAGTACATGCCATCGTGGCAGCCGGAGAGGTTTTGGCACCCAGTTCGTGTGGTGTCGTGGCCGTCGGAGGAGCGCTGGAGCCTAGCGGAAGGACAGCTGTCGGGGCTGTCGAGTCCTTGCTGACGTCCTCTTGCTTCCGTAAGGGGCTAAGAGCCGTCGTCGTCACAGGGCATGTGGGGCGCCATCATTACTCGTATAGTGGAGCGAGCCAGATGGGACGCCGGTCTTGTTCCCCGTAGCCTGAGTCAGCTCAGGGTAGGGTAATGATGGCGCCTCCTGTCGACGTGGTCGGTCCGTGCCCTAGGTTGGGCGAGGTGGAGGCTCCTCCGAGGTCGAGGTCGAGTCTGTCTTCCAAGGTCGAGGTCGAGTCCGAGCCCCCGGGTCGGACAAGGCGGAGACCGTCGGCTGAGGCCAGGGCTGAGTCCGAGCCCTGGGGTCGGGCGAAGCGGAGTTCGTTGTCCTTCGGGGCTGAGCCCTAGTCCGAGCCCTGGGGTCGGGCGAAGCGGAGTTCGTCGTCTTCCGAGGCTGAGCCCGAGTCCGAGCCCTGGGGTCGGACGAAGCGGAGTTCGTCGTCTTCCGGGGCTGAGCCCGAGTCCGAGCCCTGGGGTCGGGCGGAGCGGAGTTCGTCGTCTTCCGGGGCTGAGCCCGAGTCCGAGCCCTGGCGTCGGGCGAAGCGGAGTTCGTCGTCTTCCGGGGCTGAGCCCAAGTTCGAACCCTGGGGTCGGGCGAAGCGGAGTTCGTCGTCTTCCAGGGATGAGCCCGAGTCCGAGCCCTGGGGTCGGGCGAAGCGGAGTTTCCTATGACGCCTGAGGCCAGACTTGGCTGCTGTCACCCTCACTCTGTCGAGTGGCTCAGCAGTCGGAGCGGCGCAGGTGGCGCTGTCCTCTTGTCAGACCGCTCAGTGGAGCGGCAAAGTGACTGCAGTCACTTCGGCTCTGTCGACTAGAGGGCGTGCGTCAGGATAAAGGTGTCAGGCCACCTTTGCATTAAATGCCCCTGCGATTTGGTCGGTTGGCGTGGCGATTTGGCCAAGGTTGCTTCTTGGTGAAGACTAGGCCTCGGGCGAGCCGAAGGTGTGTCCGTTGCTGGAGGAGGTCCTCGGGCGAGATGTAGATCCTCCGGGGTCGGCTGCTCTTGCCCGAGGCTGGGCTCGGGCGAGGCGTGATCGCGTCCCTCGAATGGACCGATCCTTGACTTAATCGCACCCATCAGGCCTTTGCAGCTTTGTGCTGATGGGGGTTACCAGCTGAGATTTAGGAGTCTTGAGGGTACCCCTAATTATGGTCCCCGACATCATTGAAGCTAAATAGATTTATGAAACTCTACAAATTATCCTAGTTCAATCTAAAATCTATTTTAACTCAGATTTTTAATTAGATTTTTGAAAATATTGTCAAATTCCCACACTTTATAGGACCAAATCATTTTATTTTCTATTCAGAGGTCTGCACCCGACTTGTCGCTCAATTCTCACCCGACATCGCCTCCCAACAGTGGATAGAGTTGCCACCACTTCCCTGTGCCCGACTCCAAAGGTTGATTACATGGTTTAGCCATCCCTAAACCATTGTACCTCTTTCTCATCGAACTTTCAACATTGCTCATTGTCTAACACCCACGCTGTCATCCACGCCGCCATCCACACCTAGCGTTGCCCCCTTCAGTACCTCTATTGCTCCCACTTTGATGTTCGGTGACTACGAGACTCCATCTCTATAAAAAACGATGACACAACAGCTTCGCTTTAGTTGTTGTCGTCACAAAGGGTGGCATGTATGCATTGGACTTACATGACTACAACTATGATGTTTGGGCCTAATGTTGTGAGTATAGGGCCCCTATTGCATGGCGTTGCAATGACATGTTGTCAAATCAGCTCGTTCGAGAGGCCACGATGATGCCCCTCATGTCATGTTGCCAAGCCATCATATTTTTACTAAATCTATGGTTGACAGTTGTTTCAACCAAATAACTCTTAGCCTTCTCACAGTCATCAATTCACTAAAGCTTTCTCTCGCAGTTAGAATCAGATTTTTAAATATCTAAAGCTGAACCAAACACACCTTAAATATCGCTTCCACATGTGAAATTTTGTCTTCTCTTGTCTTATAGTTTAACCAATGGACGCTTATGCATTTACTTCATCCTTTCCAAAGAAAATAAATCAAATTCCAGTTGTGTATCCATTTATCTTAGAATAGATCTACTTCTAATTATATACTTAGACATGTTCTATTTTGATTAGATGAGACACACCAAACATATCGATATCATTGTGTGTGGGGGTGGGGAGGAGAGAAGAGGTAGAGTCATTCTTTTATGGAGAAAGAGACGCAAATTATTGCTGCTTTGTCATCTTTTTGGCTTCGGCTCCTATAGAGAACTACTCTACTTGGACAAAAGCTCTGTCAAGGCAGGCATAGCCAGAAGTTGATTTTTTTTTAAAAAAAACAGAAGAACTATGCATGCCGAGCAGAACTTACTCTGTTTATCCTACACAAAAGGGAATACGATTTATATGTATGCACATATAGGTGTACATTCGGGCCGCCCGGCCTAGCCCGGCCCAAGCCCGAAAAGGCTCGTATTTTAATTTCGGGCCGTGCCGGGCCGGCCCGTGGGCCTAGCCCTCGGCCCACGGCCCGGCCTGTAATAGGTTAAACGTGCCAGGCTCATTTCGGGCGGCCCGAAATTATAAAAGCCCGAAATTCACATTAGGGCCTGAAATTCAGTTTTTGGCCCGAAATTCACATTAGAGCCCTAAATTCAAAAAAATAATAAAACAAATAAAAGATAAGACAAATAAATTTGAACAAAATCAAACTTAATATTTGTATTAAAGTTACCACAGCTATGCAATGACTACCTTGTTTATAAATCATTTTGTTAGAAGGAAAAAGAGTATAATCAGTTCTATACAAAGTTCGTAAGTTCAGTTTATTGTCTAATGCTCATAACAAAAGCAAAATTATATCACACACTCTAATTCAAAGCTACAAAAACATCTAACTAGCATTATCTCTAGCTTTGTGTTCTTTATCAAGTATATGAAAGTGTGGAATGAAGTGTGGTTTTAATAAATATATGGGCCTTTTCGTGCCTCTATATGGGCCATTTCGTGCCTGTCTTAAACGGGCTGTGCTCGTGCCCGCCCATGGGCCGTGACCTCGGCCCAAACCTAGCCCGATATAATGGGCCGTGCCGACCTGGCACTAAATTATTTCGAGTCGTGCCGTGTCTGGGCCGTGCTTTTTTTCCGTGCTTCAGGCCGGCCCGTCAGGCTCGGCCCAAATTTACACCTATATATGCACATGTCTCGTTGCTAGGAGGGCGTCTGGAACTCAGGGATTTGTAAAGATGATGTCACAGCACGGATCCCCCCCCAAAACGGCATTCGGAACATGCTCTAACTGATAAACAACATTGTGCTCCCTTGTCCCATTGGTTACAAATAAGTGACTTTTTGAGGCTACATAAAGTCAATAGATCTAAATTTTCACAACAAGGCACTACTAGAGAAATAGTCTTTACAGGTATTTTATTGCAAAAAATTGATAGTTTAGATAAAAAAGTGAAAGTATTGGTATTTCGGTCTCGGAAAGACTTGAAAAGCTTGATATGGAATGGAATTTAAAAAATATGATGGTGGAAGAAGGTTGTAAGGGAAAACAAATGGCGAGAGAAAAATTTATTAATGAGGGTGATGAGAATTCTAGATACTTTCATCTTATTGCCAAAGGGAAAAGAAGAAGAGTTAAAATTCTTTCCTTAGTTCATGAGGAGGACACTGTGGTTGATGACAATGGTATTAATAGAGTTGCTACTGCTTTTTATAAAGATCTCTTTGGTCCTTCTGTTCCTTCTAGTACTGTCGGGTACCATAATTAGGGGTACCCCCAACACTCCTAATCACGGCTGGTAAACACCCTCAGACCAACTGACGGGTGCGGTTCAAGTCAAGGCTTCGTCTACCCAAGGGACGCGATCTCACCCGAGCCCAGCCTCGGGCTGGAGCAGTAATCCCAGACGAGTTCACGCCTCGCCCGAGGGCCTCCTCAAGCAGCGGACGCCCCCTCGGCTCTCCCGAAGCCCGGCTCGGGCAGGCTTCGTTGTGAAGCAACCTTGGCTAGACCGCCTCACCAACCGACCGCTTCGCAGGCGCATTCAATGCAGGGGATGCCTGACGCTGTATCCTGACACACGCCCCTCAGTCGGCCAGGCCGAAGTGACCGCAGTCACTTCGCCCCTCTCTTTTACTGTCCGATATGACAGGAAAACAGCGCCGCTCACCCTGCTCCGACTGCCGTGCCAACCACCCAGGCGAAGGCTGACAACAAGTCACGATCAACCATCGAGTTCGGCCCTGGGCGCAACAGGAAGCTCCACCTCGCCCGACCTCAGTCTCCGGCCTCGGGAGGAGGTCTCTGCCTCGCCTGAACCCCGGACTCGGCCTCAACCTCAGGCTCCGGCCTCGGGAGGAGGTCTCTGCCTCGCCCGACCCCCGGACTCAGCCTCGACCTCGGTCTTGGGAGGAATCGCGTCCTCGCCCGACCCCAGCCTCGGCCTCAAGAGAAGTCTCCGCCTCGCCCGACCTTGGGCTCGGACCGACCGCGCCAACAGGGGATACATCATTACCCTATTCCTAGCCTGCTTAGGCTACAAGGAACAAGACCGGCGTCCCATCTGGCTTACCCTGGCGACGGGTAATGATGGTGCCCCGCATGCACCATGACGCCGGTGGCTCTCAGCCCCTTACGGCAGCAAGGAGACGTCAGCAGGACCCTTGCTGCACTGTCAGCTGTGCTCCTATAGGACTCAGGCGCTCCTCTGATGGCCACGCTATCACGTGTACAGGGCTCAAGCTCTCCCCCAATGGCCACGTTGGCATGTACACAAGGCTTAGGCACTCCTCTGCCAGGCACGTTAGCGCATAGCTACACCCCCTGTTGTACGTCTGGACCCTCTCCTTGCATCTATAAAAGGGAGGTCCAGGGCCACCCTGAGGGGGGTTCGCGTGAGGGAAGGAGCGAACGAACTCTCTCTCTCTCCCTCTCGCGACGTGCTTGTAACCCCTACTACGAGCGGCACCCCTGGTGCAGGATAATACAAGGCTTGTCCCACATCTTGTGTTCTATCCCACGCCAACCCATCTTGGCAGGGGCACGCAGCGATTTCACTCGTCGGTTCAAGGGACCCTCCGGGTCCGAAATGCCGACAGTTGGTGCGCCAGGTAGGGGCCTGCTGCGTGTTAACGAACACCTTCCCGTTGAGTTCCAGATGGGGAGTCTTCAGCAACCTCTTTAGCCCGGGACAGTGCTCCGCTTTGGGAGTCTCGAGTTCATGTCCCTCGACGGCAGCTACGACATGGTACTCCTCCCCCCGCGGCGCGACGACAACGACGGTCTTCGACTCGCCCGGCGGCGGCGAGCTCTACGACAGCATCTCCCCGTGGCAGAAGAGGAGCGCTCCGGTCGTCCCTGCCACCCTCCTCGCCGAAGGAGGCGGAGACGGGGCAACCATGGCCACGCAGGAGGCGGCACCTTGACGGCTGTCGCACCAGAGCGAGTCGACGACGCTGGCACTCCCCCGGGGGACATGTCGGGCATTGTCCTCGCACCTGAGACGACGGCGGGTGTCACTTCCCCACGATGTGTCAGCCCCAAGCGGACTAATGATGCCAGCACCCTCGCAAAGGACCTGTTGGGCGATACTCTTGTACCTGAGATGACGGTGTGCTCCGGCCCCGACGCGACTTCACCACCGTCCATCAACCAAGAGGTACCGTCCGTTTTCCATCCCGTACCTTTTCGGTTCAGCTTCGATCCACCTAGCGACCCCGCTGCTGTGAGTGCCTTCGTAAAGGCGTATCCAAACCTTCCGGGGTACCACATGTGGTCGACCTGGGACCGACTGACAGCTGTCTCAACCTTCGGACCGGCGGGTTCTGAGGAAGAGGACGACCCCGACTCCGATTGGGATTTCTCTGGCCTCAATGACCCCGGTGCCATGCGGGACTTCATGTCCGCATGTGACCACTGCCTCTCCGGTTGTTCTGCCGATGGCCATGACCTTGACGACGAGGGTTAGGGTCCAAGTCGCGAATGTTTCCACGTCGATCTGGGAGATCACAACAAAGGCAACCACCTAGGTATGCCAAAGGTTGACGATCCCCCTAGGCCCGCATCTCGCGTTGACATCCTGCGGGAGCTAGCTGTGGTCCCAGTCCCTGCGGGGGGTCAGGATATACAGCTCGAGCAAATCCGCGAGATGCAGGCCCAGGTCAACGAGGAAGCAGGCCGACTTGTGTAGCTCCGACAGAACATCGAGCAGGAGTGGGAAGGCCGAACACTCACCGGAGAAGCCTGTCATCGGGCCCAAGACATCCGGCGCCGCATCGTTGACAATGCCAGGGCAGTGCTGCCCCCGGCCGTCATCGGGTCTAGCCAGGACCTAGCTGCAGCGGCGATGCTACTTCGAGCCATGCTGGAGCCATCCACCACCGAGGGACGACGTATCCAGGGCGAACTCAAGGATCTCTTGGAATGCGCCGCAGTTTGACGAGCCGAGAGCTCCACCTCCCGGAGGTGAGCTGACCCCTCGGAGCATCACGCGGTGTCCTCCTGACGCATTCGGGAAGCCTCGGTCCATCCCGAGCGCACGTGGGACGAGGCGTCTGCCGCCCGGGAACGCCTCGGCAACGAGCACCACCATCTCGACCATTGAGACTGCCTCGACGAGAAGGTGCGCCGAGGCTACCATCCCAGGCATGGGGGACGCTGCAACAGCGAGGAGGATCGCAGTCTTTCGCTCGAACCACCCGGTCCGCGGGTCTTCAGCCGGGCCATTCGACGAGCGCCGTTCCCTGCCTGTTTCCGAGCCCCGACTACCATCACCAAGTACTCAGGGGAGACGAGGCTGAAGCTGTGGCTCGCGGACTACCGACTGGCATGCTAGTTGGGAGGGGCGAATGATGACAACCTCATCATCCGTAATCTACCCCTT
The DNA here is from genome assembly GCA_029449295.1 of Zea luxurians. Taxonomy (NCBI): domain Eukaryota; kingdom Viridiplantae; phylum Streptophyta; class Magnoliopsida; order Poales; family Poaceae; genus Zea; species Zea luxurians. The sequence continues at coordinate 9,808,285 of JAOPSE010000034.1, forward strand.
TTCCTCTCCGACGCCGCCCGAGCCTGGCTGGAGCATCTGCCTCCTGCGCAGATCTCCGACTGGGACGATTTGGTCAAAGCTTTCGCGAGAAACTTCCAAGGCACGTACGTGCACCCTGGGAACTCGTGGGACCTCCGAAGCTGCCGCCAGCAGCCAGGGGAGTCCCTTCGAGAGTACATCCGGCGGTTTTCGAAGCAGCGCACCGAGCTGCCCAACGTCACCGACTCTGATGTCATCGGGGCTTTCCTCGCCGGCACCACTTGCCGAGACCTGGTGAGCAAACTGGGGCGCAAGACTCCCACCCGTGTGAGCGAACTGATGGACATCACCACCAAGTTCGCCTCAGGTCAAGAGGCAGTCGAAGCCATCTTCCGAAAGGACAAGCATCCTCAGGGAGAGCCGAAGACAGACGCCCCCGAGGCGTCCGCCCAGCAGGGCATGAAGAAGAAGGCCAAAAACAAGTCGCAAGTGAAGCGCGACACCGCTGACGCGAATCTCATCACTGTGGCCGAGCACAGGAACCCTCGGAAACCTCCTGGAAGGGCCAGCGCGTTCGACAAGATGCTCAAGGAGCCGTGCCCCTATCACCAGGGGCCCGTCAAGCACACCCTCGAAGAATGTGTCATGCTCTGGCGCTACTTCCATAAGACCGGGCCCCCGGCGAAAGATGGCAAGGGCCATGACAACGACAAGAAGGATGGCGGCAAGGAAGAGGGGTTCCCGGAAGTCCATAACTGCTTCATGATCTACGGCGGGTAGGCGGCGGACGCCTCGGCTCGGCACCGCAAGCAGGAGCACCGGGAGGTCTGCTTGTTGAAGGTGGCAGCGTCCGTCTACCTAGACTGGTCCGACAAGCCTATCACCTTCGACCGAGGCGACCACCCCGACTTCGTGCCAAGCCCAGGAAGGTACCCGCTCGTCGTCGATCCGATCATCGGCAAAGTTAGGCTCTCCAAGGTCCTCATGGATGGAGGTAGCAGCCTAAACGTCATCTACGCCGAGACCCTGGAACTCTTAGGGGTTGATCGGTCCGAGGTCCGGGCCGGTGCAGCACCCTTCCACGAGATCGTGCCCGGGAAGCGAATCCTACCCCTCGGACGGATCGACTTACCCGTCTGCTTCGGAACTCCCTCTAACTTCCGAAAGGAAGCTCTCACCTTTGAGGTCGTCGGGTTCCGAGGAACCTACCATGCGGTATTGGGAAGACCATGCTATGCCAAGCTCATGGTCGTCCCCAACTACACCTACCTCAAGCTCAAGATGTCGGGCCCAAACGGGATCATCACCGTCGGATCCACGTACCGCCACACGTACGAATGCGACGTGGAGTGCGTGGAGTATGCTGAGGCTCTCGCCGAGTCCGAGGCCCTCATCGCAGACCTAGAACGCCTCTCCAAGGAGGCGCCCGACGCGAAGCGGCACGCCGGCAACTTCGAACCAGTTGAGGCGGTAAAGTCCGTCTCTCTCGACCCCAGCAACGACACCAGCAAGAAAGTTTGGATCGGATCCGAACTCGACCCCAAATAAGTGCTCGTCGACTTTCTCCGCGCAAACGCCGAAGTCTTTGCGTGGAGTCCCTCGGACATGCCCGGCATAGCTAGAGCCCGACCCGTGAAGCAAACCCTGCGCCGTTTCGATGAAGAAAAGTGCAGGGCCATAGGCGAGGAGATCCACAAGCTACTTGCGGCAGGGTTTATCAAAGTGGTATTCCATCCCAAATGGTTAGCTAACCCTATTCTTGTAAGGAAGAAGGATGGGGAAATGGAGGATGTGTGTAGACTACATTGGTCTAAACAAAGCATGTCCGAAAGTTCCCTATCCTCTACCTCGTATCGATCAAATCGTGGACTCCACTGCTGGGTGCGAAACCCTGTCATTCCTCGATGCCTACTCAGGCTATCACCAAATCAAGATGAAAGAGTCCGACCAGCTCGCGACTTCTTTCATCACACCTTTTGGCATGTACTGTTACACTACAATGCCATTTGGTTTGAGGAATGCAGGCACCACTTACCAGAGGTGCATGAACCACGTGTTCGAAGAACACATCAGCAGAATGGTCGAGAATTACGTCGATGACATCGTTGTCAAGACGAAGAGAGCCTCTGACCTCCTCTCTGACCTTGAAACGACATTCAAGTATCTGAGAGCGAAAGGCATGAAACTCAACCCCGAGAAGTGTGTCTTCGGAGTCCCCCGAGGCATGCTCCTTGGATTCATCGTCTCCGAGCGGGGCATCGAGGCCAATCCGGAGAAAATCACGGCCATCACCAACATGGGACCAATCAAAGATTTGAAAGGAGTATAGAGGGTCATGGGATGCCTTGCAGCTCTGAGCCGCTTCATCTCACGCCTTGGCGAGAAAGGCTTGCCTCTGTACCACCTCTTAAGGAAGGCCGAGAGCTTCACTTGGACCACCGAGGCCGAGGAAGCCCACGGAAACCTTAAGGCGCTCCTTACAAATACACCCATCCTGGTGCCCCCCACAGCAGGAGAAGCCCTCTTGATCTACGTAGTCGCGACCACTCAGGTGGTCAGCGCCACGATCGTAGTCGAGAGACGAGAAGAAGGGCATGCACCGCTCGTCCAGAGGCCAGTCTACTTCATCAGCGAAGTGCTTTCCGAGACCAAAGTCTGCTACCCACAGATCCAGAAGCTGCTCTAGGCAGTGATTCTGACACGGCGAAAGTTGCGACAATACTTCGAGTCTCATCCGGTGACTGTGGTGTCATCCTTCCCCTGGGGGAGATCATCCAGTGCCGTGAGGCCTCGAGTAGGATAGCAAAGTGGGCGGTGGAACTTATGGGCGAAACGCTATCATTCCCTCCTCGGAAGGCCATAAAATCCCAGGTCTTGGCAGACTTCCTGGCTGAGTGGACTGACACCCAGTTACCGACAACTCCAATCCAACCCGAGCTCTGGACCATGTACTTCGATGGGTCACTCATGAAAACAGGAGCGGGCGCTGGCTTGCTCTTTGTTTCACCCCTCAGAAAGCATCTCCGCTACGTCATTCACCTCCATTTTCCGGCATCAAACAATGTGGACGAGTACGAGGCTCTGGTTAACGGGTTGCGCATCGCCATCGAGCTAGGGGTCCGGCGCCTCGACGCTCGTGGCGACTCACAGCTTGTCATCGACCAAGTCATGAAGAACTCCCACTGCCGCGACCGGAGGATGGAAGCCTACTGCGACGAAGTCCGGCGCCTGGAAGACAAGTTCTACGGGCTGGAGCTCAACCACATCGCCCGACGGTACAATGAGACTACAGACGAGCTGGCGAAGATAGCCTCGGGGTGAACGACGGTTCCCCCAGATGTCTTCTCCAGAGACCTACATCAACCATCCGTCAAGATCGACGACGCGCCTAAGCCTGAGGAAGCCTCGGCCCAGCCCGAGGTACCCTCGGCCGAACCCGAGGCACCCTTGGCCATCGAGGAAGAGGCCTTGCCCGTCGAGGAGGAACAAGATGGGGTCACGCCAGATCCGAACTGGCAGACCCCGTACCTGGAATATCTCCTCCGAGGAGAGCTTCCCCTCGACAAGACCAAAGCTCGGCGGCTGGCTCGGCGCGCTAAGTCATTCGTCTTGCTGGGTGATGAAAAAGAGCTCTATCACCGCAGCCCCTCGGGCATCCTCCAATGATGCATATCTATCGCCCAAGGACAAGGGTTGTTGCAAGAAATACACTCGGGGGCTTGCGGCCACCATGCAGCACCTCGAGCCCTCGTGGGAAATGCCTTCCGACAAGGTTTCTACTGGCCAACCGCGGTGGCCGACGCCACTAGGATTGTGCGCTCCTGCCGGGGGTGTCAATTCTACGCAAAGCAGACGCATCTGCCCGCTCAGGCCTTGCAGACAATACCTATCACCTGGCCGTTAGCTGTGTGGGGTCTAGACCTCGTCGGTCCCTTGCAGAAGGCACCCGGGGGCTTCTCGCACCTGCTGGTCGCCATCGACAAATTCTCCAAGTGGATCGAGGTCCGACCCTTGACCAGCATCAGGTCCGAGCAGGCGGTGGCGTTCTTCACCAGCATCATCCATCGATTTGGGGTCCCAAACTCCATCATCACCGACAATGGCACGCAGTTCACCGGAAAAAAGTTCCTGGACTTCTGCGACGACCACCACATCCGTGTGGACTGGGCCGCCATAGCTCATCCCATGACGAATGGGCAGGTGGAGCGTGCCAACGGTATGATTTTGCAGGGACTCAAACCGAGGATCTACAATGACCTCAACAAGTTCGGCAAGCAGTGGATGAAAGAGCTACCCTCGGTAGTCTGGAGTCTGAGGACGATGCCGAGCCACGCCACGGGATTCTCGCTGTTTTTTCTAGTCTATGGGGTCGAGGCCGTCCTCCCCACGGACTTAGAATACGGCTCCCCGAGGACCAGGGCGTACGACGACCGAAGCAACCAGACCAGCCGAGAGGACTCACTGGACCAGCTCGAGGAGGCATGGGACATCACCTTACTACATTCGGCACGGTACCAGCAGTCGCTGCGACGCTACCACGCCCGAAGCGTCCGGCCCCGAGGCTTCCAAGTAGGAGACTTGGTGCTTCGTCTACGACAGGACGCCCGAGGGCGCCACAAGCTCACCCCTCCCTGGGAAGGGCCCTTCATCATCGCCAAGATTTTGAAGCCCGGAACATACAAGCTAGCCAACGATCAAGGTGAGGTCTACGACAACGCTTCGAACATCCAACAGTTACGTCACTTCTACCCTTAAGATGTTTTAAGTCGTTCATGTACCTCGTTTACATACATAAAGTCTAACCGTCAAGGAAGGGTCAGCCTTGCCTCAGCAAAGCCCGACCCTCCCTCGGGGGCTAGACGGGGGAACCCCTCTGCGTCAAAATTTTCCTCGAAAAAATTTTCTACCAAAACGACCTTTCGTGCCTTCGACTTCTGTATCGATAGCGGGATCCTAAAAACGACGAGAGTACATGTAAGCGGCAAGGCCGACCGAGCCGAGGGACTCCTACGCCTCCGGGATACGGATACCCCACTCGTCACCTTCCGTGAAAAGTAACTCTCATTCGGACAAGTGGTTCTACTACCAACGAACAAGTCATGGCGCACGAAACAAGAGGAAAAGAAAGCGTAGCTTTATGATACGACGATGAAAGTGTTTAGGCCTCGGCGGCCGCAAAGAACACACGCTTGCTACAAATAAACTGCTCCAGCAGGGTTAGGCATCGGTAGGGGAAGCAGATGCGCCCTCGGCGTCGTTCCTGCCTTCGGCGAGGTCTGGCCCAGCCTCAGACGACGACGTGGGCGGAAGGATCTCCACCTCGAAGGAGGAGGCCAGCACCGCGCTCGGGCCCTCGGCGACCGCATCAAGCCTCTGGACCTCGGCTAAGGCGGCCTCGTCATCGTCGGGTAGACAGTACCCCTCGCTGACCCGCTCCAAGTCCACATCGTAGTGGGAAGCGAGCACGGCGAAGGCCCGCCTAACGCCATGATGCAGCGCCCCGCGGAGTCTGCTGCGCACATGGCCACCCAAGGACCGCAAATGACTCTGGGGGGAGCTACCCGTGGGGACATCGTCGAGGTCAAAGGCTCGACAAAAGCCCAAGATAGCCTCGGACATAGCCACACGGTCGGCCTCATTCTGCTCAGCCACCCGGGCGTGCGCCTTGGTGGACTCATTAAGAGTCCTCTCAAGCTCTGCAGATAGCCGATCAAAGTTCTTCAGACATGAGTTGAAGAGTGAAGCAAAATTGAAGTCGCAAAGCAGGCGAGACATACCTTCAGCCCAGGCACGCTCCTGCGAGGCCACGACTTGGGCCAACTGGGCAGATCCGACGGCCACAGCCAGGTCCACCGCAACGGCCCCGGCCCAACAGACACCTTAGCCAGCTGACCCTCAAGGGCCTTCGCCCGGTCCGTGGCCTGGGCAGCCTGGTTCCGAGATTGGTCTCGCTTGTCGATGGCCTGGCCAAGCTCCAGCTGCCGCTGCTGTGCCTCCGCCTGTGCCAACGCCGCCTCTACCCACGCCGCCGCTGCCTCTACCTTCAGATCATCACAAAGCAGTCGAAGGTCCGCTAGCTCGGTGCTCTGTCGGGCAAGGCGCTCATTAGCCTGCGCAAGCGCGGCCCTCTGGGACCGCAGCGAACCCCAGACGCCGCTCTCGCGGCGAATGAACAGCGACTTGGCGGTGCTTACATCCGCCAATTCCTGAGTAAGGAAGATAAGATATTACAAAGAATGCATTGGCCACGCAAGGTACGCGACTGAAATCCTTACCTGGAGGACCCTGGGAACGTCCCTGGAAAGGATCTCCATGGTCGACCGAAGCGACCCCATCGCCGCCTCGGCGTACTCGTGGAGCTCATCCCGAGACTGCTCCTCCTGCTCATCGTTGAGGACAAGGAGGGGTTTCGAGGCGTCGCGGCTCCAGAACCGGAACTCCTGCCCACACCACTCATTGGGGTTGCGCAGCGCGGGGATGAGGACACTGCCCCCCGAGAAGGGCCGTGGTGTTATGCGCCCCTCAACCAAGGCGTCAGGCTCCCCTGCAGTCAATACGTCGGGCACCATCGCCATCGACGCGCTGGGCTCCCCCTCGGCTGAGGTGGTAGGTTTCCGGTCACCGACCTCGGCGACAGCGTCCACCCCCTCCTCAGGGCCAGGAACGGGGAGGTCGGGGATGGCCACGAGCAGCGACGCCCCAACCATCCCAACATCGGGGGCGGTGGACAGCTCCGCGGGCGAATCAGCAACGACCGCGGCAGGAGTCGACGCCAGCACCAACGACACGTCAGGCGGGCTCGGGGCCACGGCCGCGTCGGTAGCCTCCCCCGGCACAACGACCGCCCCGACAGAGGGGTCAGCCTGGGAGGCTTGCTCCATGGAAGCTCGTGCTGCCTAGGCCCCCCACTCGAGAGCATCCTGTGCGGAGGCCACCCAACCGGCATGGCGCGCCGCGGCACCGGCTGCAGACGTCGGCACCGTCTTAAGGGCCTTCGTGGGGGTCAGGCCGGTCAGACCCTGCCTCCGCTTGCTGAAGGGAAGAGAGAAAGCAAGTTCAAGACACGCGACAAAAGAAGCCAAGACAGAGGCATTCTCAGACACTTACCCGCTCCGGACCAAGGCCAATCGTGCCTGCGGGGAGGCCCCTCGGGCCTCGGTCCTCGCAGGAGCTGCCAAGGGTTGCCCCACTGCCGACTTTGGCGCCGCTCCTACCTCGGGCGCCCGAGGCGCCGAAGGAGCGGCCTGCCCAAGCGTTGTCGCGGCGGCCAGAGGATCGACCTCCTGCATAGCCGGCACGGGCGCTTGCCCCTGGAAGACAGAGGGGTCGGCCAGACCCCCCGGAGTCAACGCAGCTACCTTGGCCAAGGAGTCAGGTGCCCCCTCGGCCTGCCTCTGCTCCTCGGACTGGGATCCCGATGTCCCGGCCTTGGGCACTGACAGTACCAGCCCGCTTGGAGGCTGACACGGCAACCCCTGGCCCGGCCCCGGGTCCGGGCTGAGGCCAAGATGGGCCGCCATGTCTTCGTCCTCATCATCATCATCGTCATCGGGCGTCTCCGGCGATGGCTACCTCGGGAGTTCGTCCCTCTCTTGCCTCCGACGGCGCTTCTCCAAGGCGTCCCGAGCTCGCATCCGCTCGCGAGCCCCAGCCTTCTCCGCGTCCTTCTCCTTCTTCTTCTTCTCCGCGGCGACCCTCCGTGCGGCTCGGTCCACCGCGTCCTCCGGGACCCGCGGCGGGGCGGGTTTATAAAAACTTAACCCCTGGAAGAGCAAAGATCCCAACAGTGGGAATCAGAGGCGACTCGGCGCAGTACAGGAGAAGGGTCGGATACTTACCTGGGAAACATACCCATGGTCGGGACGCATCGCAGGCTGGGTAAGGGCACCAGCCTCCAGCCTCCCTACCGTACCCGCTACCCGCCTGCGGAGGTTGTCTTCGGGGAGGGGGCCGAGGACATCTGCGAGCCCTCCAGATCGACCCCCGGTCTCATCTCCGAGAGCTGCAACCTCCGCTCTGCCAAAGGGAGCACCCTCCAGCAATGGATGGCGGCGACAACCCCCGCAGCGGTAAGGCCCCCATCTCGTAACTTCTGCAAAGCCTACAGAATAGGCTAGAGCTTCTCCTGTCTCTCGTGCGTGGCACCCCAGCGCCAGTTGCTGCCGGCAGTGGTCACCACTCGTTGAGAAAATGACGGAAACCTCCCGTCGTCGTTCCGGAGGTAAAACCATCGGCGCTGCCACCCCTTGTTCGAAGACACAAGGATGGCAGGGATGTACTGCTGCGCGCGCCCCTGCCTCAGCTAGAGGGTGCAGCCACCGGCCTGCACCGCCATACGGACCTTCTTCAGATCCATCGTCAAGGCGAAGAGCTCCACGGAGAAGAGGTGGGTCCACAGATCCCAGTGAACCTCGATCCCCAGAAAACCCTCACAAACCGCCGCGGAGATGGCCGCTTGCATAATGGAGTTGGGGTTGAGGTTGTGCAGCTCCACCCCGTAGTGGTGCAGGAGCGCCCGCATAAAGCGGCTCGCTGGCACTCCAAACCCCCACTCATGAAAGGCGATGAAGCTAACCACGTACCCCGGCGGCGGGGAAGGGACGGCCTCACTCGGGGCCATCCACTCCGACTGCGCCCCACTAGAGAGGGGATGGAGCAGACCATCAGCGACGAGGGCCTCTAGATCCTTCACGACGACGGTGGAGGAGGGCCACGGGTCGCGCGGCGGGACAACGATCACCCTGTCAGCCATCACCGAACGGAGGTGGTGGAGGCGGAGGAGATGAGGTGTGCGGTTTCCTTTTCCCTGGCTACTCTCTTAGGTTGCAAAAACCAGAGCAAGAGGCAGGCGCAAATGGCAGAGTGACGAACCACTGCCGGCCCCCCTTCCGAGTATATAAAGGCCCGGGCAAGAACCATTCAAAACTTCGCCCGAACTCGCCACAAAATTCAAAACTCGAAGATAAAGCGATCTTCCCGTTCCTCGAACGGCTCGCACGCGCAACGGACGCCACGCGAATCGCCCGTCTCGTCGCATTAACTCCCCGGCGGAGCAGCCGACACCTCTGGCAGGCGAAGCGGGCGTCGCTTCGCCTTCGCCATAATGACCGTGTCAAAAAAGGTGCGCCACCTTATTTAAATCCATATCCTTCCCCTCCTCCTCTCTCTCTCTCTCTTGCTACAGGGACCGGGAAAGGGGATGTTGTGGAAAGGATCCTTCTCGGCGAAGGAAGCGGGCCCCGAGCCCTCCTACTGATTAGGGGTTCGAAGGCTAGCCCCTCGGAAGGGTTTCGACAGCCGCCCCAGAGCACTCGGACTTCAAGCCCATTACTGATCAGGGGTTCGAAGGCTGGCCCCTCGGAAGGGTTCGACAGCCACCCAGAGCGCTCGGGCTTCGTGCCCATTACTAATCAAGGGTTCGTAAGCTGGCCCCTCGGAAGGGTTCAACAGTCGCCCCAGAGCATGCAGAGTGAGGGATGACTCTGGGTACGTCCAATACATGGCCGAGGCTCGGGCTACACTCCCGAGGTACCCTAGGACATTTCCAAGACCGGCGGGAATGATTTGTAACGGAATCCCACCGGAGGGAGGCATCGAGCCCTCGGACCCTGTCGAAGGGGTCTGGGTCCGGCGAATCACCCACAGGTACTTTTGGAGCGCGCCTCTGGGCCACCAGCCGACCCCTAACGAATGGGGCACGAGCGTCACTCGGATCACCCGTTAGCAGCTCACTGGAAACACCATGTTCGGCGCCCTCCGAGGGCAACATGGCGCTTTCCCCCCCCCCCTCCTTGCGGAAAGGCGACGCAGGGGCGTATGATAAAAGTCGGGAAAGTCCTTGATTGTCCTCTCGCTCCGTGCAGAGGCTCAGGGGCTGCTCTCGCACCCGGCTACAGCCAAAACTGTTGACAGCGTCAACAAACCAGCTTGATAACTTGGAACCTGACCACACACCCGGGCTACGGCCAGGCCGCATGAGGGAACAATCAGACCGGTTGAAGCACCACGAAAAGCATTCAGACCTCAGAGGAGTCAAACCACTCCTCTGAGGCCTCGGGGGCTACACCCGGCGGGTGCGCTCGCGCGCACCCACCAGAACAAAGCAAAACCGAGAAAGGCCGGTCCCCTCATCGAAAATGCGGCAAAAGCCTCCAAGCGAGTACCAACACTCCCTTAGAGGCTCGGGGGCTACTGTCGGGTACCATAATTAGGGGTAACCCCAACACTTCTAATCACGGCTGGTAAACACCCTCAGACCAACTGACGGGTGCGGTTCAAGTCAAGGCTTCGTCTACCCAAGGGACGCGATCTCACCCGAGCCCAGCCTCGGGCTGGAGCAGTAGTCCTAGACGAGTTCACGCCTCGCCTGAGGGCCTCCTCAGGCAGCGGGCGCCCCCTCGGCTCTCTCGAAGCCCAGCTCGGGTAGGCTTCGTTGTGAAGCAACCTTGGCCAGACCGCCTCACCAACCGACCGCTTCGCAGGCGCATTCAATGTAGGGGATGCCTGACGCCGTATCCTGACACACGCGCCTCAGTCGGCCAGGCCGAAGTGACCGCAGTCACTTCGCCCCTCTCTTTTACTATTCGATATGACAGGAAAACAGCGCCGCTCGCCCCGCTCCGACTGCCGTGCCAACCACCCAGGTGAAGGCTGACAACAAGTCACGATCAACCACCGAGTTCGGCCCCGGGCGCAACACGAAGCTCCACCTCGCCCGACCTCAGGCTCCAGCCTCGGGAGGAGGTCTCCGCCTTGCCCGACCCCTGAACTCGGCCTCGACCTCAGGCTCCGGCCTCGGGAGGAGGTCTCCGTCTCGCCCGACCCCCGGACTCGGCCTCGACCTCGGTCTCGGGAGGAATCGCGTCCTCGCCCGACCCCGGCCTTGGCCTCAAGAGAAGTCTCTGCCTCGCCCGACCTTGGGCTTGGACCGACCGCGCCAACAGGGGATACATCATTACCCTATTCCTAGCCTGCTCAGGCTACAAGGAACAAGACCGGCGTCCCATCTGGCTTACCCCGGCGACGGGTAATGATGGTGCCCCGCGTGCACCATGACGCCGATGGCTCTCAGCCCCTTACGGCAGCAAGGAGACATCAGCTGGACCCTTGCTGCACTGCGAGCTGTGCTCCTACAGGACTCAGGCGCTCCTCCGACGGCCACGCTATCACGTGTACAGGGCTCAAGCTCTCCCCCAACGGCCACGTTGGCATGTACACAAGGCTTAGGCACTCCTCTGCCGGGCACGTTAGCGCATAGCTACACCCCCCGTTGTACGTCTGGACCCTCTCCTTGTGTCTATAAAAGGGAGGTTCAGGGCCACCCTGAGGGGGGTTCGCGCGAGGGAAGGAGCGGACGAACTCTCTCTTTCTCACTCTCGCGATGCGCTTGTAACCCCTACTACGAGCGACACCCCTGGTGTAGGATAATACAAGGCTTGCCGCACATCTTGTGTTCCATCCCGCGCCAACCCATCTGGGCAGGGGCACGCAACGATTTCACTCGTCGATCCAAGGGACCCCCCAGGTCCGAAACGCCGACAAGTATTAATATGTCGAATTTACATATGAATAAATTAAATGATGAGGATCGAGCTTTGCTCACTAGTCCTTTTACTATCGAGGAAATCAAGAAGGTTGTGTTTGGTCTAAAACACAATAGCGCCCCTGGTCCTGATGGTTTTCTAGCAGAATTTTTCAAGATTTCTGGGATCTTATCCATATTGATCTATGGAATTTATCCAAGGATTTTCATGAAGGTTTGCTTGATATTAAAAGACTTAACTTTGGGTTAGTGACTCTTTTACCTAAAGTGGATAACCATGTTGAAATGAAAAATTTCAGACCTATTTGTCTCTTTAATGTCTGTTATAAGATCATTACCAAAGTGTTGACTAATAGACTTGCTACTTGCATTACTAAAGTGATCAGTGAGTATCAATATGATTTTATTAAAGGGAGGTACATTATGGATGGTGTGGTTTTCCTTAATGAAATTCTTCATGAAGTGAGACAGAAAAAACAAAGTGGTGTGATTCTCAAAATTGACTTTGAAAAAGCTTATGATAAAGTGAATTGGCAATTTCTTCATTACATGATGGAAAAAAAAGGTTTTGGAGATATATGGTGTGATTGGGTTATGAGAACTGACAGAGGTGGTAAAGTTACCATCAAAACTAATGATGTTGTGGGCCCTTATTTTTCTACTCATAAAGGCGTTAGACAGGGAGATCCTTTCTCGCCCCTCTTGTTCAATCTTATTGCAGATGGCTTGGCTTGTATTATTCAGAAAGCTCAAGAAAGAGGTCTGATCCGTGGCTTAATTCCTCATATCATTCAAAATGGATGTTGTTGTCTTCAATATGCTGATGATACTATTTTCTTAATTCAAGATTGTTTGGAAGGTGCTAGAAATCTTAAATTTATGCTTTATCTTTTCGAGCACATGTCTGGATTGAAAATTAATTTTCACAAAAGTGAAATTTTCTGCTTAGGGGATGCTAAAGAATTTGAAAATGTGTATGCTGATATTTTTACTTGTCCTGTGGGGCATCTTCCGATGAAATATCTTGGTGTCCCAATTGATAATAAAAAAATTAGTAAGTCTCTTTGGTGTCCTATGATGGAAAAGATGGATAAAAGGCTTGCTGATTGGCAAGGAAGATTTTTGAGCTTGGAGGGTAGATTGACGTTATTAAATAGCTGTCTTTCTAATGTTCCTCTTTTCATGTTATCGGTTTATCCGGCTCCTAAATCCATTATTAGGAAACTGGATTTGTACAGGAAGAGACTTTTATGGCAAGGAGGCTTGCAATCAAAGAAAATTCATCTGGTTAACTGGAATTATGTCTGCACGCCTAAAAGTCAAGGTGGCTTAGGGGTTTTGAATCTGGTTTATATGAATGATGCCTTGTTGATGAAATGGCTTTGGAATATTGAGAATTCAAATGGTTTATGGCAACAAATTATTTCGAAAAAATATATTAAGGGAAAACCTCTTATCTCAGTTAAGCAAAGACAAAATGACTCTCAGTTTTGGAAAAAACTTCTAAGTCTCAGAGAAGTTTTCTTTAAATATTGTAAATTTGTTGTTGGTAATGGTTATAAAACTAGTTTCTGGAAGAATCTTTGGATAGGTGATTGTCCTTTGGCAGTTAAATTCCCTGTTCTGTTTGACTTGGCTCTTGATAAAGACATTTCGGTAAATAAGGTCTTGACCTCAAATTTTGATGCTCTTTCCTTTAGAAGAAGAATGGTGGGTAATCTTCAAGTGTTTTATGAGGAATTAGTTGATTTGTGTGCTCATCATAATTTGTCAGGTCAAGAGGACAGAGTAAGGTGGTGTGTTGGCAACAAAGGCTTCACTGTTAATTCTTTATATAAGAAAAATACAATTGATCAGGTGGCTGTTCCTTATAGGTTCTTGTGGAAATCAATGTTACCACAAAAAATCAAAGTCTTCATCTGGCTGGTTGTAAGAAATAAAATTCTTACAAAATATAATCTAAAAAAAGAAATTGGCATGGTTCTAGTGAGTGCTGTTTTTGTGGGGGTCTTGAATCGATTGAACATTTGTTCTTTAAATGCTTCATTGCTAGATTTGTGTGGTGAGTGATTCAAATTGCCTTAAATCTTGATTTCATTCCAAAAAGCATCGAGGAGTTATGCGACAGATGGTTGAACAATTCTAAAGACAGGATCTCCAATTTAATGATATTTGGTTGTGGAGCTGTTTTTGGGCTATTTGGAGAACCAGAAATGATTGGTTTTTTGGTGATAAAATTCTCCTTGATCCTGCTAACTAATATTTTTCTGCTGCTTTTGGTTGGATTCTTGGGCTATTCATTAGAGAGAGAAGAAAAAAAGATGGTGGTTCAAGGAAGCAGGCTAATCAGAAAGATAGCAAGTGATGTGTCGGTCGTTTGGGTGGTGTCCGAGAGATCGTCGTATTTCTGGATGAATGGTGATTTTGGCTCATTTCTATGGTTGGCTGTCACTCAATTCTGGGTTGTTTTTCTGGTGATCTAGTTAAAACTGGTTTGTGTAATACCCAACTTTGTAAACTATATTAAGGAGAGAATTCTCTTACATATTTTTGCCACTGTTCAACTAAATATGAGAGCACCACATCGAAAAGCAAGTAAACAATTAATAATATTGAGAATAACCGTGCATCATGTTGGTTTTGTTGTATGTGCATCTAGTAAAAATAATAGCCACAATAAGAAAATAAATTAATGTCACAAAATTGAAGAATTAATATCTATTTGGAATATTCGAGAATGAGAAATAATCAAGAAAAGGAAAAGAAGAGAGAAGAAAAGGAGAGTATATAATACAAAGAGAAACTATATTTTCAGAGTTGATACTACTTAATTTTACAATATGATTAAGAATAAATTTATCACATGTTTGAATTCAAATTCGAAATTCAAATTTAACTTGGAAATGGAGAAAGGAAAATGTGAAAGAAAAATAAAAATGAAGTCCCCAAACTGGGCCTCGGTATCCCAATTCGGCCCACCTAACTCATGCACGCTAGCCCAAGTCGCATCCGCGCCGACGGGTGGGGCCCCTCGTCAGCCTCTCCCTCTCAGCATTCTCTGGCACATGGGACCCGGTTGTCAGCCGCAACCCACCCGTCCCGCTCGCGCTCCGTTTCTTCCGCTGCGCCTTGCGCGTCACTGACATTGGGGGCCACCGTGCAATCTCTGGACCGCGGTGTGACTCCGTCTTCCCCGCGAGACTCGCGGGCAAGCTCAACCGAACCGCGTAGATGGCGCCGCCGTGACCTCAACCACCTTCCCGGGTCTTCTGGCTTCATGAGGTTAGCTTCCATTCCGCGCGCACATAAGACCCGGCCGCATCCCCTCCTTTTCTCCCCTTCATCCCACTCACACCGTGGCCACCCATCGTCGAAGTCGTCATTGCCATAACACAGCCACCGTCGTCCCTCGTGCTCGGCCCCAATTGGATCCCCGTGTGCGGCCCGAAGGCTTCGCCCGAGCCTCTGGTCCGTTCCGGTGGCGATTACGGGGCAGGTGGGTGACAGGAGCGCGCCCAATCTGTCTCCGCCGTCGCGCGTTCGCGGGTCGCCGTGGACCGACCGACTCGACGCCGGACTTTGGCTAAGTGCCCCTCCAGCTGACTCCCTTCACCCTCTAGAACCTGTAGGACCTTACGGTAGTGTGTGAGCGTCGTGTGTCTGCCGGCAATTGCTCACCGGAAACTCCTGCTCCGCCGTGGGGTACCCTCTGCCGCGGCCAGGGAGCTTCACGCCATTTATTCCGATACAAATCTGTCTCACATGTTCTATGTACACTAGATAGCGATTAGCATCGTTCCAATTTGAGTTCGACCGTGTGATTGGCCGGCTGGCCATCGCTGGGGTTGTCGCCGCTGTGAGGGTCGACGGCGCCTCCAACCTCAGCTGTCGCGTTTGGGCTAAAGAACAGGGACCGTACGATTCTAGCCAACGGCTGAGATTAGGTGTCGCGTACCCTTTCGTGCGAATTCGATCTGGTCCGTTAGATGGTGATCGGGTGGCTCGGGATGGACTTCTAGTGTTTTAAATCTGGAGCGCCAGTTTTTGATCGTGCGGTGATCGTTCTGTACCGATTCAGCCGGGGATAAGTCTAATCTTAGCGGTCGAATTCTAATCGGACGGCCCACGTTAGTCCATACCCCTTCGCGGGTCAGATTTATTAAAGAGCCCCTGCAGAAAATAAAAATCATCCCGCCATCCATACGCAACTGTTTCCCATGTCTTGAAAAACTTGCACCGAGCCCCCTGAGTTCTCTAGAAATAGTGCCCCCAGTCCAGTACTGTTTTAAATTGATTAAATGAATAGGAAATTGGATTTTTAATACAAAAATAAACCCTAGAACTTGAATAAATCATAGAAAATCCATTTTTAGTCCAAATTAGTCCATTCCAGTTCCTAAAAATTTTGTAATTTTATTATCTATCACTTAGAATCTCTGTTTTATCATGACAACAGTAAGAAAATTAATCTCACACTTAATCTTATTTAAAACACATAAAACCTTTGAAAATGCATAACTTAAATTTTATAACTCCAAAAATGATGATTCCTGTTCCTAGAATTTTATTTTATTATGTAGAATATTTCTGTGTATTTTGTTTACATGCTTGGTGTAATGTTAATTTTCCCTATATCCTGTGCTTGTTTGTATTGTGGCGAGTAGAAGAGCCCGTTGCTGAGGATCCTGGTGAGCAGCAGGTTGAGGTAGCTGAGCAGGAGCTCATTGAAGGCAAGTTGTGCTCTTGACCACTTTTTACCCAATAATGTTCTCTAATTATCATTTACTCATGCATAGGTTAATTTTGATGGGACCCGATAGATCACCCTAGATTGTTTATCTCATTACCTTGTTTACCCCTGAATCACTTGGGTAGTTTGCTATTGCTTTACATGGTTTTGGGATAATCATTTATTATATCTATGTTCCAATTCTTGTTGTTATTCTATTTATGTTCATGTTATGATCATTAATGTTAATTGGAACATAGAGCTTAACTTGAGTAACACGTGCCACCATAAGGGTTTAATGGGACGCCCTTGGCTGACTAATTAGGAAAGCTAGTGGAAGACTACCTTACCCGAAAGGGGCAAGGGCAGTAGGGGAGTGGTCAGTGTAGGGAGGTCCTTGGTTGATTTTGCTGCGATGGCGGTCAGCCAAGAACCCTGCATTGGAACTTCCTATAAACTGTAGCGGGTTTTCGGAAGCTAGTGGAACTTTGTAAAGGCCTCGTAGTGTTGCCCTGCCGCGCTTCCTATGTAGAGGTGTATGGGATTCGTGACCCCTTGGCAGATGGGTAGCATGACTTGTGGGTAAAGGGTACAACCTCTGCAGAGTGTAAAACTGGTATACTAGCCGTGCTCGCGGTCATGAGCAGCTCAGGACTCTCTGATGTTTAAATTATGGAACTTAAATTCAATTTTGTCATTTGCATTGCATGGGTTTATTATTAATTTTGTTCTATTACTTTACTTATGGTTTGGTATTTACTTACACTTAGTAACTGCTAATAAAAGTTTGACCAACTACTTAAAAGCAATGCTCAGCTTTAACCCCTGTCATTGATTAGCCTTACACATCACATGAACTCACACCTTTGTGAGTTTATGACCACTGGTTTCCCACAACTTGTTGAGCTATGATCATGTGTGAGCTCACCCTTGCTGTCTCACACCCCCCCCACAGGAGAAGAACAGGTGGTTCAGGGGGAGCCACAAGGCGAGGAGTACGATCTGATCTAGGTGGCGTTTCTCAGTTGACATTGGCACCGACGATCCTTAGTTTGTTTTATCTTTATTATTTTATTTTGTAATAAGTCTTCTGCTATGTAATAAATACTCTGATGTTTTACGACATTTATCTCTATACACTCTGTTATTATATATGTTGTCTTCTTGGCGCATGTATGAGAGGCACCTGGCTTTGTTCCTTAAAGCCGGGTGTGACAGAAGTGGTATCAGAGGAAATGTTGACTGTACGACGAAACCTAGATAGAAATGGACAAACCCTTCATTACTTACCTCACTCTGATTCATTCTATACTCATCTCATCTTTATCTCGTCTCACCTTTTTGCTATTCTACTCTGATCATTCTTATCTTTTCTACTCTAAGACAAGATGGATTTCACACCTTGGAATCCTATGACTATGATCTTTCTAAGAGATAGGGAACCTAAGACCAAATTTAAAACTATTTTCTCTATTTAAAATGTTATTTGATTGTGCTGATGCTAAATGCCTGATTTGCTTCTTTGATTGATTGAATTATTATAGATGGACATCTTAGTATGTACCACCATAAGGTATTGAATTAGCTAGGATAGGTAAAATATTAATCTGCTTAGCTAATAAAATTCCCCAAAGTAACCTGATTTGTAAATACCTGCCTTGTCTACTATTTTCTTACCATATGTATCTAACTCAGATGGTCAATACCAGGCAGGGTGGTGGAATTGATTTGCCTCCTAATCAGCACACTCGGAGGATATATAGACAACCCCAGCTACAACCTGCAGAGATGAATCCTCCTAATCCTCCACCAGGCGGAGTTGACCCATTGGTTACTGCTCAGATGGCGGTAATGCAGCAAATGGCAGACACTATGGCTGATATGCGTGCCCAGATGCAGCAAGAACGCCAGGAGATGCGTCAGGAAAGAGAAGATATACGCCAGGAGTTGCGCCAGGAGCGAGATGAGATACGCCAGGAAAGGAGGGCGCAACAACAGCAGCTGCAACAGCAAATGCAACAACAACAACAGCAGCAACAGCAGCAACAAGTACCACTGCCTCCTCCACCACCACCAGTTCCACCCCGAGACAAGCATAGAGAGTTCATGAGTCATAAGCCACCTACATTCGCTAACTCACCTGATCCACTGGACGCAGATGATTGGCTGAAATCTGTAGAAAAGATGTTGAATATTGCACAATGCACTGATCGGGAGAAGGTTTTATATGCTTCTGGACGTCTGACGGGTCCTGCTGCTGATTGGTGGGATTCATATACTGCTGCCCATGATGCTGCGGATACTATTACTTGGGCAGAGTTCAGTACACAGTACAGGAATTATCATATACCAGCTGGTATGATAAAGATCAAGAAGAAGGAGTTTTTGTCATTGAAGCAAGGCAACATGTCGGTCAGCGAGTACAGAGACAAATTCATTCAGCTGTCGAGATATGCTCTGGAGGAAGTTGCTGAGGATGAAAGAAAGCAGGAGCACTTTATTGAAGGACTTAATGGACCCCTACAGTATGCACTGGTGGCACACACATTTCCATCATTTCAGAGGCTACTTGATAAGGCCCTGGCTATTGAACACAAGCGTGTTCAGCTGGGAGATTTGAAGAGAAAGGCTATATCTCAAGGACAAGGAAGCAGCAGTGTCCGTCCTCGCTACAGTTCACCCCAGGGTACACCCGTTCGCACTGGCGGAGGCCAGCGCCCAGTTCAGCAATCACCACTGAGGACTCCACCTCCTCGACAGGCTACCCCTACTGGCACCCCGATGAAGTTTTTAGGACAGAGTCCAGGCACTACTTGTTTCAAGTGTGGGAAGACGGGTCATTACGCAAATGTCTGCCCACAGAGGATTGCTACTACTCCAGTCCAGAACAGGCAGCAAACTCCAGGATCTGGCAAGGGATATTCTATTGCCAAGGTTAATCAAGTCAGCGTTGATGCTACTCCGGATGGTGGGGACATCGTACTTGGTATGTTTTATGTTAATGCAATTCCTGCAACCATATTATTTGATTCTGGTGCTACACATTCATTCATGTCTGCTAGATATGCCAACACAAATGAAATACCACTGCTAAATATGAGAAAACCCATGATAGTAATTACACCTAAAGGGCCTGTTGAGGCGAATCAAATGACACGTAGGTTGACATTGACCATTATGGGTAGAGAATTTGGAGCTACTGCTATAATACTAGAGTCAAGCAGTATAGATCTGATCCTTGGTATGTCATGGCTAAGAAAGGCAAAGGCCATTATAGCATGTGGTAGAGGTACTGTAGAACCCATTACCACTAAAGGAGAAAGATTTCAAGTTAATATTGCAGTAACCTCCTCACCCATGCGTGCAATGTTCTTTATACCTGAGGAGTTTGTTGGTGACAACATCCGGGTGGTTAGAGATTTTCTGGATGTCTTTCCAGAGGAGTTACCAGGGATGCCACCTGATAGAGAAGTTGAGTTTGTTATTGATCTCTTACCTGGAACCGCCCCTATTTCTAAACAGCCATATAGGATGTCCGTAGAGGAGTTGAAGGAACTTAAGAAGCAGTTAACTGAGTTACAAGAGGCTGGGTACATTCGTCCGAGTTCCTCACCTTCGGGAGCGCCGGTCTTGTTTGTACAGAAGAAGGATGGATCGCAGCGGATATGTGTGGATTATCGATCTCTTAATGATGTTACGGTGAAGAACAAGTATCCGTTGCCCCGTATTGAGGATTTATTTGATCAGATGAGAGGTGCTAGAGTATTCTCGAAAATTGATCTCCGATCGGGTTACCATCAGATGAGGATTAGACCATCGGATATTCCCAAGACAGCATTCTCGACTCGATATGGATTATATGAGTTTACTGTTATGTCGTTTGGATTAACCAATGCACCAGCTTATTTTATGAACTTGATGAATAAGGTGTTTATGGAGTACTTGGATAGATTCGTCATAGTGTTCATCGACGACATTATTATTTATTCCCAGAGTGATAGCGATCATGAGGAACATCTGAGGTTGGTGCTACAGAAGCTACGAGATAACCAGCTATATGCCAAGTTCAGCAAGTGCGAGTTTTGGATTGGCGAGGTGCCATTTCTTGGTCATATTATTTCTAATGGAGGAATTTCAGTGGATCCTGCTAAGGTCAAGGAGATAATGGAGTGGAGAGTACCCACTACGGTTACTGAGATTCGGAGTTTCTTGGGATTAGCAGGCTATTATCGGAGATTTATTGAAGGATTTTCTAAGATTGCTAAACCTATGACTTCGCTTTTGGAGAAAGGAAGAGAATTTAAGTGGGACGAGAAGTGTCAAGACAGCTTTGATCAATTGAAGAAAAGATTGATGTCGCCCCCAGTATTGGTTATGCCAGACCTACAGAAAGGATTTGATATCTATTGTGATGCATGTGGCCAAGGCTTAGGATGTGTGCTCATGCAAGAAGGACATGTGATTGCCTATGCGTCTCATCAGTTACAGAGACATGAATTGAACTACCCCACTCATGACTTGGAATTGGCAGCCGTTGTGCATGCGCTAAAGATTTAGAGACATTATATCATGGGGACCAAGTGCCAAGTATATACGGATCATAAGAGTCTGAAGTATATATTCACTCAGAAGGATCTCAACCTTAGGCAACGCCGTTGGTTGGAGCTTATTAAGGATTATGATTTGGAGATTCACTATCATCCGGGCAAGGCAAATTTGGTTGCAGATGCCTTGAGTCGAAAGGAGCATGTTCATTCAGCTATTGTTGCCCAGCTACCTGATGAGATTGTTGAGGACTTCAGGAGACTTAACCTGGGGATTGTTGCTCATACTGAAGGAGTTACTATTGATGTGGAACCTACTTTGGAGCAAGAGATCCGCAAAGGACAAATTGGTGATGCAAAAATAAACGAGATTAAGGATCTGATTACTGAAGGTCGAGTTCCGGAATTCACGGAAGATGAGCAAGGCACCATATGGTTCAAGGACAGGATGTGTGTTCCTGATATTAAAGCCTTCGAGAGACTATTTTAAAGGAGGCCCATGATTCGGATTATTCTATTCATCCTGGTAGTACCAAGATGTATCAGGACTTGAAGCGGAAATATTGGTGGTATGGATTGAAGAGAGATGTGGCTGCACATGTGGCTATGTGCGATGTATGTGAGTTAAGGCTGAACACCAGAGGCCAGCTGGACTATTGCATCCACTGAAGATACCCGAGTGGAAGTGGGAAGAGATTGGTATGGATTTCATTACCGGATTGCCACGCACCCAGAAAGGACATGATGCTATATGGGTGATTGTGGATAGGTTGACTAAAGTGGCTCACTTTATTCCTGTCAAGACTACTTATAAAGGTTCTCAGCTAGCAGAGTTATATATGGCTCGGATTGTGTGTTTACATGGAGTACCAAAGAAGATCGTGTCTGATCGAGGTTCGCAGTTTACCTCAAGATTTTGGAGAAGCTTTCATGAGAACATGAGCACGAAGTTGAATTTCAGTACGGCTTATCACCCTCAGACTGATGGACAGACTGAAAGGACTAATCAAGTATGGAAGATATGTTGAGAGCATGTGCCCTTCAGCTTGGAGGAAGTTGGGATAAAAGTCTACCATATGCTGAATTCTCATACAATAATAGCTATCAAGCCAGTCTGAAGATGTCACCTTTTGAAGCTTTATATGGGAGAAAGTGCAGGACTCCTTTATATTGGGATTAGACTGGAGAGAGACAGTTCTTTGGGCCCGAACTGATTCAAGAAGCAGAAGAACAAGTCCGTAAAATTCGAGAGAATTTGAGGGTGGCTCAAACCAGACAGAAGAGCTATGCTGATAATAGAAGAAGACCACTGGAATTTGAAGAAGGAGATTATGTGTACCTCAAGGTGTCACCACTTCATGGAATGAGGAGATTCAAAGTTAAGGGCAAATTGTCCCCTCGCTACATTGGACCATTCCTGATCTTTAGAAGAGTTGGGGAGATGGCATACCAACTCGAGTTACCTGCTAGTCTATCAGATGTGCATAATGTGTTCCACGTGTCCTAGCTCAAGAAGTGTCTTCGTGTCCCTGAGGAACAGTTACCCATGGAAGAGCTTAGTGTTCAAGGTGATTTGACTTACACGGAGTACCCGATCAAGATTTTGGATACATTGACTCGAGTTACAAGGAATAAGGTGATAAAGATGTGCAAAGTGCAATGGAGTCACCATGGAGAAGATGAAGCAACTTGGGAAAGAGAAGAAGAGCTTCGCATAGATTTTCCCCACCTTTTCCCTAGATCTTCCTAAATCTCGAGGACGAGATTATTTTTAAGGGGGGTAGGATTTGTAATACCCAACTTTGTAAACTATATTAAGGAGAGAATTCTCTTACATATTTTTGCCACTGTTCAACTAAATATGAGAGCACCACATCGAAAAGCAAGTAAACAATTAATAATATTGAGAATAACCGTGCATCATGTTGGTTTTGTTGTATGTGCATCTAGTAAAAATAATAGCCACAATAAGAAAATAAATTAATGTCACAAAATTGAAGAATTAATATCTATTTGGAATATTCGAGAATGAGAAATAATCAAGAAAAGGAAAAGAAGAGAGAAGAAAAGGAGAGTATATAATACAAAGAGAAACTATATTTTCAGAGTTGATACTACTTAATTTTACAATATGATTAAGAATAAATTTATCACATGTTTGAATTCAAATTCGAAATTCAAATTTAACTTGGAAATGGAGAAAGGAAAATGTGAAAGAAAAATAAAAATGAAGTCCCCAAACTGGGCCTCGGTATCCCAATTCGGCCCACCTAACTCACGCACGCCAGCCCAAGTCGCATCCGCGCCGACGGGTGGGGCCCCTCGTCAGCCTCTCCCTCTCGACATTCTCTGGCACATGGGACCCGGTTGTCAGCCGCAACCCACCCGTCCCGCTCGCGCTCCGTTTCTTCCGCTGCGCCTTGCGCGTCACTGACATTGGGGGCCACCGTGCAGTCTCTGGACCGCCGTGTGACTCCGTCTTCCCCGCAAGACTCGCGGGCGAGCTCAACCGAACCGCGTAGACAGCGCCGCCGTGACCTCAACCACCTTCCCGGGTCTTCCGGCTTCATGAGGTTAGCTTCCGTTCCGCGCGCACATAAGACCCGGCCGCATCCCCTCCTCTTCTCCCCTTCATCCCACTCGCATCGTGGCCACCCATCATCGAAGTCGCCATTGCCATAACACAGCCACCGTCGTCCCTCGTGCTCGGCCCCAATTGGATCCCCGTGTGCGGCCCGAAGGCTTCGCCCGAGCCTCTGGTCCGTTCCGGTGGCGATTACGGGGCAGGTGGGTGACAGGAGCGCGCCCAATCCGTCTCCGCCGTCACGCATTCGCGGGTCGCCGTGGACCGACCGACTCGATGCCGGACTTTGGGTAAGTGCCCCTCCAGCTGACTCCCTTCACCCTCTAGAACCTGTAGGACCTTACGGTAGTGTGTGAGCGTCGTGTGTCTGCCGGCAATTGCTCACCGGAAACTCCTGCTCCGCCGTGGGGTACCCTCTGCCGCGGCCAGGGAGCTTCGCGCCATTTATTCCGATACAAATCTGTCTCACATGTTCTATGTACACTAGATAGCGATTAGCATCGTTCCAATTTGAGTTCGACCGTGTGATTGGCCGGCTGGCCATCGCCGGGGTTGTCGCCGCCGTGAGGGTCGGCGGCGCCTCCAACCTCAGCTGTCGCGTTTGGGGCAAAGAACAGGGACCATACGATTCTAGCCAACGGCTGAGATTAGGTGTCGCGTACCCTTTCGTGCGAATTCGATCTGGTCCGTTAGATGGTGATCGGGTGGCTCGGGATGGACTTCTAGTGTTTTAAATCTGGAGCGCCAGTTTTTGATCGTGCGGTGATCGTTCTGTACCGATTGGGCCGGGGATAAGTCTAATCTTAGCGGTCGAATTCTAATCGGACGGCCCACGTTAGTCCATACCCCTTCGCGGGTCAGATTTATTAAAGAGCCCCGGCAGAAAATAAAAATCAACCCGCCATCCATACGCAACTGTTTCCTGTGTCTTGAAAAACTTGCACCGAGCCCCCTGAGTTCTCTGGAAATAGTGCCCCCAGTCCAGTACTGTTTTAAATTGATTAAATGAATAGGAAATTGGATTTTTAATACAAAAATAAACCCTAGAACTTGAATAAATCATAGAAAATCCATTTTTAGTCCAAATTAGTCCATTCCAGTTCCTAAAAATTTTGTAATTTTATTATCTATCACTTAGAATCTCTGTTTTATCATGACAACAGTAAGAAAATTAATCTCACACTTAATCTTATTTAAAACACATAAAACCTTTGAAAATGCATAACTTCAATTTTATAACTCCAAAAATGATGATTCATGTTCCTAGAATTTTATTTTATTATGTAGAATATTTATGTGTATTTTGTTTACATGCTTGGTGTAATGTTAATTTTCCCTATATCCTGTGCTTGTTTGTATTGTGGCGAGTAGAAGAGCTCGTTGCTGAGGATCCTGGTGAGCAGCAGGTTGAGGTAGCTGAGCAGGAGCTCATTGAAGGCAAGTTGTGCCCTTGACCACTTTTTACCCAATAATGTTCTCTAATTATCATTTACTCATGCATAGGTTAATTTTGATGGGACCCGATAGGTCACCCTAGATTGTTTATCTCATTACCTTGTTTACCCCTGAATCACTTGGGTAGTTTGCTATTGCTTTACATGGTTTTGGGATAATCATTTATTATATCTATGTTCCAATTCTTGTTGTTATTCTATTTATGTTCATGTTATGATCATTAATGTTAATTGGAACATAGAGCTTAACTTGAGTAACACGTGCCACCACAAGGGTTTAATGGGATGCCCTTGGCTGACTAATTAGGAAAGCTAGTGGAAGACTACCTTACCCGAAAGGGGCAAGGGCAGTAGGGGAGTGGTCAGTGTAGGGAGGTCCTTGGTTGATTTTGCTGCGATGGCGGTCAGCCAAGAACCCTGCATTGGAACTTCCTATAAACTGTAGCGGGTTTTCGGAAGCTAGTGGAACTTTGTAAAGGCCTCGTAGTGTTGCCCTGCCGCGCTTCCTAGGTAGAGGTGTATGGGATTCGCGACCCCTTGGCAGATGGGTAGCATGACTTGTGGGTAAAGGGTACAACCTCTACAGAGTGTAAAACTGGTATACTAGCCGTGCTCGCGGTCATGAGCAGCTCAGGACTCTCTGATGTTTAAATTATGGAACTTAAATTCAATTTTATCATTTGCATTGCATGGGTTTATTATTAATTTTGTTCTATTACTTTACTTATGGGTTGGTATTTACTTACACTTAGTAACTGCTAATAAAAGTTTGACCAACTACTTAAAAGCAATGCTCAGCTTTAACCCCTGTCATTGATTAGCCTTACACATCACATGAACTCACACCTTTGTGAGTTTATGACCACTGGTTCCCCACAACTTGTTGAGCTATGATCATGTGTGAGCTCACCCTTGCTGTCTCACACCCCCCACAGGAGAAGAACAGGTGGTTCAGGAGGAGCCACAAGGCGAGGAGTACGATCTGATCTAGCTGGCGTTTCTCAGTTGACATTGGCGCCGACGATCCTTAGTTCGTTTTATCTTTATTATTTTATTTTGTAATAAGTCTTCCGCTATGTAATAAATACTCTGATGTTTTATGACATTTATCTCTATACACTCTGTTATTATATATGTTGTCTTCTTGGCGAATGTATGAGAGGCACCTGGCTTTGTTCCTTAAAGCCGGGTGTGACAGTTTGTTAGCTTCGTTGCTTCGCTTTTAGTGTCTGTCGTTGTAATAAGCCTTGCTTAAAAACTCTGGTCATGTCTGGATAGTTTTTAGTGGTTGCTGATCCTTGCTTATCTAGGTTGATAGTGTAAGGTTGCTAGCATCACTAGATTCTCTTTTGTTGATGGGTTGTGGCTCATCGTTCTGCATGTAATAACTCTTATCCTATTTCTTAATGAAATAGGGGCTCTGCCCCTTCGTCAAAAAAGGTATTTTGTTTACTCTGCATGTAGCCTGTTTATAAAAATCTGTACTTTGCATGTGACCCACTTAAGAAGTTGTTTACAAAAAATTACTTTGCGTGGCAACAGCCACAATCTTCAGTCCCACCTTGCTCGTTTATAGTGGTTTGAGCTGGTATATAAGCCTACGTTTCCTTGACTCTTTAAGGATGAAGTAAGTAACTTATGTGTGCCATCTGTAATAACCATTTTTACAAGTGGTCCATCTAAACCAACCGCTTGTAAAAATATTTTAATACCACCTTACTAGTTTACGTTGGGGTGCGCCACCTTATAAGCCTGAGCCAACTTTAACCTTTTGAGGTTTGTAGAAATGGTGTAAGGTCTGTTGTGTTAACCTAAGAGACTAGAAGCCCTACCAGTTGGCCAAAAGGCGGCTCCTAGATAACACCTAATAGTCTATATATTAATCTTACATCTTTATTTTTTCAAAAAAAAAATTAAAAAATTTAATTAGTTATTTAAATTTAAAAACAATATTTGTATTACTTTATTATTTCTTAATAGTATTTCGATTTGGCTTTAGAGTTACCCTCTTAATTGTATAACCATATTCTAAATCTGATCCCACACTCTATTATTTCTTAATCAATAAAACAGAATCTCTATTTATACCTTTGCCTCCATAACTTAGATTTTGTTCTCTTTCTTCTTTTCTAAGTGAGAGCTTGGTGTCCATCTTTGTGTGGACCTAACCTACCATAATCAAACATTCATCAAACAGTTAGTCCACTAGTTTTATCAACTACCAAAACCAAACTTTATTTGGTCATGTCTAGACCAAATATGTTATTTAGTGTGTGTGTGTGTATGTGTTCAAGGTTTCAAGCCTCACTCAAAGATAGTCACTTGACCACAATTAATAGGATCTTATTGGATTATGGTATCCCAAAGGATCAAATTTTAAGTTAGTTGTGTACTCAGAGTTGTATTATATAGGATGTAAGGTGGATAGAAAGAGTACATTAGGAACATGCCAACTTATTAGACGGTCACTTGTGACATGGTCCTCAGTTAAGCAAAATTAGGTGCATTATCAATGTCCAAGGAAGATTACATATCCAAAGAAAGTTGTTGTGAACAATTGTTATAGACGAGACCAACTTTGTTGGATTATGTAATCAAATTTGATGAATAGCTATTAACATGTGATGATGATAGTGTCATGAGGATAGCCACCAACTCGGTCCAACAATCAAGAACAATCACATTGATATTAGCCATTACTTCACTAGAGACCATCAAGCCAAAGGGATGTCATAGTTAAGAGTAAGTACATCGAAAATCAACTAGCTGACATCCACCAAGCCACTTGACGAAACATGGTTTTGCAAATTAAGAAATGAATTGAACATCTTGACTTCTCTAACACCAATTGAAAAGCACAATCTATGTGAATAACCTCTGCTCTAACTGAAGCAAAGTTAAATTTCTTATGCATGATCATTTCATACCTAACTAGATGTTTCAAGTGCATATAGACATTAATGGTGAACACTAGAACATTCATTAAAAAGCTAATAGTTTGAGTTCATATTCCACCATTACTACTTGTATGGTTTATTCTTCCTAGTGGTGTCATATGGTTCATTCATGAGAATATGAACCCAGGTGTTTGAATTGTGTTGATGAGATATGCAAGTAACAAATTCAATATCAACAAGATCACCGCTCAAAAGCATGTGATAGCGAAGGCAGGACTCAACATCTGCCTCTCGAAGCCTTCAAAGTCCCTACGAGTAACCGGACCCACAGTCCAGCCTCGGCTAAGCGGCTAGATCCCGCACACCAGGTATTCCTTGACCAGATCCCGGCCGCTGCAGGTAACAGCGGTGCGTCTGAAGGCCCAGACGCAGTGATCCCCCTCCTTGACTGCGAAGCGAGGGAAACTTTCAAACTGAAACGAGCTAAGTGTACTCGCCAGTGGACACCCTTCGTCTTCTAGGCATCGCACACAAAACCAATTCTCCATCCACTCCACCCCCACTTTTTTGCACACGGGACTACTTCCACAGCCTTCTCATTTGTTTCCCCAGTCTTCGGGGTAAAGGTGCAACTCCCAAACTGATCAATACCAACACCAGAAGACCATTTTTGCCAATGTAGGTAGGAATACTTTGTGAAGACCTCTGCATTTGGGCCCCACCAAAGGTAGTCGTTGCCCAGACGAACTTGCTCAATGCTACCACAGTGTAACATCCCAATTTTCAACTATGGAATAAAGCTTATTTAAAATTATTGATTGCTATGTTAGCCTAATCCAAACTATGCAAACTAAGGCCTCTATCGGCTATTCCTTGATATTCTTCTAAATTATAGACTAAGCTTATCTTTCATCGTGGTAAATTCTTGAAAACGTCTGATGCCCGTCTGCCCTAACACACGCTAGACAGAGGGAGCCCACAACCACCTGTGGCAAAACACATGCGTAAAGAAATCATAAGCCTGCCTCTAGCCGCCTTGGCGTTTGTGCATCCTGGCAAGCCCCACCTATACCCTCTGCCCTGAGACAACCTTGTCGTGCACGCCGAGCCGTTATATTAAAGTGTCGGGTTGCATACCTTGAAGTGATACCTCAGTGCAGAAAGCCACTCCGGCAAGACTCGTGCACCCGCCTGAGCACATGCTAGTCACTTGTCACAATCACAACTAAATGAATGCCCCACCATGAGCTAAGTTACCTTGCCAACCTCAGGATGTTACGACTGCACTGTGGCAACGTCACCACTCACAGTACGCCGGTCAAGACTCCCTCCATATTAAATCGTCGTTCCTCCACCTATAAATATTGATACCCTTGCCACGGAACCTCATAGTCCAGCCACCATCTCATTGTCACCCCCACATCCAAACAACGCATGCCTTACTCTTCAAACCAGAGAATAAGCCATCACCGTCGATTTGAACCATAGTTGAGCATGCCATGATCTTCAACCTTTCACTCCCTCGAAGTCATTCTTAAACTATAGAAGTTATGACCTTAGCATCGATTAAGACAGCTTTCCCCATGGCCATCACTTGCCCATTGAAAATATGCAAGGAAAACCTCGCTTAAACAATTGTCATATAATAAGCATAACCAAGTTTCTAGAAGTTTCTACAATATTCATGATAAACCTTAGTCATAAGCAACACAACTTTCTAGGAACAATTATGGATAACCATGATGTACATAGCCTTCTAGAATTCCCTACACTAATCATGATAAGTCTTGAAGCCTAGATATTTTTAGACCTCTCTAGAACTAAGGTGATGTGTCATGGTGAGGTGTCCCCTCATGTAAGGTGGAGGTGGCACATGCATGGTGAGGTGTCACTCATCCATGGCTCCTAGGTGCCTATATAAGGATTTGCCCCCTCTTGCCATGACATACCATCCCACTCCCATCCATACACATTCAAGGGCAAGGTAGAAGTAAAGTAGTGTTGAAGTATAGGAGCCCTTGCATAATCATACATGTCCTTATTGTAAGTATTCTATTATGCTGTAAAATTTCTATTTGCTTAGTTCATAAGTTGTGATCCATCTGAAGGAGTGCTCTACCTAACGGGATCACAAGGCTTCATCTGTAGGAGTGTTCTGCCTCCCAGAAGCAAATATGGTTGGCTCTGCCGCCTACCATGCACTAAGTAATTAGAGATTAAATATGAACTATTGTAATGTATTGATGTATGTTGTTTTGATTGTTGTCTATCCACCTACAATGTCCCATAAGTAGAACCAGCTCTGAAAGAGAACTAGGAGGAGCCAGGAGACGAAGAACGTGATGCCACGGACGCGCAACTAAACGAAGGCAAGTCTCATCGACCTCTTGCTTTGATCATGGTTGCTCTTAAGTGAGAAAATATATAAAACTTGCTATACATAATTCTTGCATAGGATGACACACCTGATATTGAGTGAACGAGAGAAACTATGCATTGATGCCATGATGCATGTTGATTATCTTATACCTTGATACTTGATGAAACTAGATGGAAATGAGACTAGAGAAGCATGGTAAGTGTTAGAGCATGCGCTACTGTGGTTGTAGACTTACGATCGAGTTGCTATGGTGACATCATGATCTTGTATGGGAAAGCCTTAGCCTAATCCCACTGGTTGGCCCGGTAGTCATCCGAGGTGGATATGTTTTGGGTTAGAGACCTGAGTGGTCAAGACCCGGGGTTTGTGGGCAGCTAGGTGAGGTTGAGCCATGTTTGGGTGTCGGCTATGAGAGAGCCGTCTTGGGATGGTGATGTGTGTGTGGGTACAGCGTACAACCTCTACAGAGTGTATAATCCATTCAAATGGTCCATGTCCTCGATATAGGACAGGTTATGGTGTGGACACTTCAACTAGTTGAGCTACCTGACTTATGAGATGGATAACAAGCATGGATATAGTTTCAGTAATGCACTTGTTAATCATGTTTATTGATCATTGCATACTAATATGTAACTCCCTCCCTGTAAGGGCGAGGTGGGACTTGTTGAGTACCTTTGTGCTCACCCGTTATTTTTACAGAGGATCCTGATTTCGTGTCCAAGGAATTTTGAGTAGTTCGTGCCCTATACCCACGTTTGGTGTGGTGCCGTTGCTGTAGAAGCCACCATGTGGGAAGAAGATACTACCCTCGTGTTTATCTTATCGACAATAGTTCTTCTAGTTGGTGTTATTATTGTAACCGAATGTACTAAATAAAGCTATGTATGACTGTGGCACTACTTGTCTAATGTATCTCAATAGAGACTATTTTTTTGTGCTTAAATACATGCTTAGCTTCGGTTGTTTAGACCGGGGTGTTACACACAACATTATGTGTCAACAAATGAATCTAGACCTTAAACTTTTCAAGCACCTTGAACAAAAAATCATGGCTTGGAAGCCAAAGGCCAGCTACGAATAGCCCTTCGAAGACCAGGACCTTGCCATCCGGCCTTGGCACGGTCTCTGCTCCAGCAGCCAACCCGTGGCCAGCAGGGAAGTATCCCAAGCTCTCCATCTCCTTCACCCTTTGCGAAGTAACCTTCCAGTGGCCCAACGCATAATTTTCCCGGCTGTAAGGAAAATAGACCCCGGCCATTTGGCTAATTGAGTTTTGGTGTTTGATGATTAACACAACCTGTGGACTAACGCATTTGCTAGTGTTTATGATTGTAGTTCACAGGATGCTAGAATTACTTGGACTAAGGAATTGAGGAAAGCAACACCTCAAAAGAAGACATTAAGAAGATCCAAGAAAAGTCCAAGTGTGCTGCTGCGGACTGTCTGTGCGAAGGCGCACAGGACTGTCCGGTGGCACACCGGACTGTCCGGTGCCCACACGTGGACTGTCCAGTGCACCAGGGAACTCCAGCTCCAACGGCTAGTTCCAGGTGGCACTCGGAGAAAAGACCACCGGACTGTCCGGTGGTACACCGGACTGTCCGGTGTGAAAAGCCTGTGCACGCCAACGGTTGACTGCTCTGTCAGAGCAACGGATAGGCGCACCGGACATGCTACAGTGCAGTGTCCGGTGGTGCACCGGACTGTCCGGTGCACCCGACGACAGAAAGCTGCTGCTTTCTGTCCAACGGCTAGTTTGGGGTGTGGAGGCTATAAATACCACCCCAACCGGCCATTCTCAAGTGTGAGAGCCCAAGCAACATACCAAGGCACATAGTGCACATTTCCAAGAGCTCAAACACCCAAGTGCTTAATAGAATCACTCGGTGATTAGCGTAGGTGCTTTGCGAAGTGCTTAGGTTAGTTAGACCGCTTTAGCGCTTGCTCTAGGTGAACCCTAGATTGTTGAGTGAGTTTAGATAAACCTCACAACCCCTCGGCTCTTGCGTGAGCCATTGTAATTGTACCGAGTGGGGCGAGAGTCTTGCGAGACCATGACAACCGCGTTTGTGTCACGGCCGCCACCGTGTACCTGAGGGAACGAGGCCCACGGCGTTTCAGCCGGAAGCTCGATAGTGGAGACGGCGGGGAGCGTCCGGGAGGAGCCGGAAGAGGAGCACCACTTGCGCGTGGAGAAGGCCCGCGGCTCTCTATGGAGTTACTCGACCGTGGTGCTTGGCCCTCGCGTGGGCTTCCCTTTGCGTAGGGGCACCAACGAGGATTAGTCGGGACCTTGCGCGGTTCCGGATACCTTGGTAAAAATACCAGCGTCATCCACGAGAGTTTGCTTCTCTACTTTGCTCTTTAAGTTTCCGCATTTATATTAAGCATTTAAGTTTCAATCTTGTATTCATACTTATTTAGTGTAGATTGAAACTTAGCCTTTGCGGTAGAGATAGCAACAATTAGACAAAACCTAGTTTGCACATTCTAGTTTGATTACTTGCATAGGTTTTGCTCTAGGGATTTAATTGTGGCCTAGTTTAGTAAAAGTTTTAGAAGTCATAATTCACCCCCCCCCCTCTTAGGCATCACCCGTTTCCTACAAGTGGTATCAGAGCTCGGTTTGGCTCATTTGAAACGTTTTTAGCTTCACCGCTAAAAGAGCCGACGCTTTTTAGAGGAAGGGATGGATACCCATAGGCCACCACACTTCGATGGCACTAACTTTCCCTATTATAGTGCTAGAATGGCTTGTTACCTAGAGGTCGTTGATCTAGGTGTTTGGAGAGTCACTCGTTGTTGGGGACTTGTTCTCAAATGCTTCGGCTTAAGAACAAGGCAACATAGAAGGTGTTAAATGATAAAGTCCTTCGTCCTCTAAAACATTATTTCCCTTCGGGATATAATGAATTTCGGACGAAGGTTCTGGCAAGTATACCTTCGTAAACACAAGAGATAATGATGAAGAATTCATACGGAACATGAAATTTAACGTAAACATTATTATTAGATCATTTCTATTTTATTGATATAGAAAAATAGAAATGATTGCAGATTACAAATGTACCTTCGGCTTGAAGGACAGCAAAAGTACAAGCGTGACGCCAAAAGCAAAATGTCCAGTTAGCGTGAACAGTACGGGAGTACTGTTCACCTATTTATAGGCACGGGACACAACCCATATAAAATTACATTCATGCCCATTACATTTGCTAATGACTTATGGGAATCTATCAAGGCCTAAGTAGTCTTTTCATCTTTAAGTCGGTTCCCCTTTTTGCTATCGCGACGAAGCTTTTCTGCGCATAGCTTCGGCTATGCACCATCCTTCGTACAGCTTGGTAATCAGCCCGTCCTTCATCTCAATTCCCCTTCGTCTAGCTTAGGCTTCGTCCTGACCGCACTCCATGTTCATAATCTGAGTCCGAAGATACCTGTTCATATTTTTCACTTGGAAAACATTGCCAAATTATGTTTTTGAGGACCTTCGGAGGACGAAGGCCCCCAACAGTAGCCCCTCGCAATATTAATTTGTTAGTGATAAATTCAGATTGCGATATGGACGAAGGCCTTAAGCCGAAGGTCCGAAAAAACACCTTCCCTTTGCTAGAATAGCAACATTCACTGACAGGCGGGGTCTTTCAATTTTTAACGGACTGGGCGTATAAATAAGAGCATACCGTGAGCTCATTTGGCATGCTCTCTTGCCATCTGTTCTCGCTCACTCAATTTTTAGCTCTTGCGCACCAAGATTTGCTTAGCTTTTTAAGTTTTTAAGCTTCGGCACTGAAAACAGTTTCTTAGTGTTTCCGAAGATGTCTGAAGATAAGAAGGCTGGTCCTGAGATGAAGCTGAGTCTCTCTGAAGAAAAGAACCTGGGGTTTCTTATAGCAATGTCGAAGACCAACACAGAAAAAATCACCAAAGAGATTTTAGAAGGTTTGTCTGAAGATACTGATGACAGTTACAGTTATGATGTGGATAGTGGTGGTGAAGACTCTGAAGATCGCCCCTGGCGACCAAGCCATTCAGTTTTTGGCAAGTCAGGTATCAAAGAAAATCATCTTGTCAACATGAGGGGAAGATACTTCCGGGATTTATCCATTGTGAGGGTCGACGAAGGGGAGAAAACTTGCCCGACCCCTGAGGAAAATGAAGTCGTAGTGTTCCGAAGCTTTTTTAAAGCTGGACTACGATTTCCCTTGAGCAGCTTTGTCGTAGAAGTGCTGAAAATGTTTGAAATCTATCTTCATCAACTTACCCCCGAAGCAATTATAAGGCTGAACATCTTCGTGTGGGCCGTGAGAAGCCAAGGTCTGGAACCTGATGCGAAAAGTTTCTGCAACATACACGAGTTATCATACGAGACAAAACCCTGGGGTAAATGTGACGGAACCTCCCAAGTAATCAGGCCCACCTACAGTTGTCCTTGTCTAACAGACATCAGACACCCTGTAGATGTTCCTAAGTTACTTGACAAGCTCGGTATCTTTTCCGACCTTACCAGGAACGTTTCACCCGTCTTGCAGACATTACAGACCATCGGAGATAAAGATATGCGGAAGCGAATTACGTAAACTTACATTTATTTCAAAAGCAAGCTCGAGTTATGTTATTACAGACCAGTCTAAAAGTGAGTGCATAGAAGTAATAATTATACAACCAAGGGAGACAC
This sequence comes from Zea luxurians, assembly GCA_029449295.1. Lineage (NCBI taxonomy): Eukaryota > Viridiplantae > Streptophyta > Magnoliopsida > Poales > Poaceae > Zea > Zea luxurians. The sequence continues at coordinate 9,843,075 of JAOPSE010000034.1, forward strand.
AAACTTCTCCCGAAAGGCTATAAACAAAAGATCCTATGTGGAGGACCGAGTCCTCCCGCACTTCAGTCTTGTTTTTCTTCGTTGGGAACCACCTTGGCACAGAAGCAGCAAAAGTCTGCTACTTCCCCACCTAAAAACAACAAAGGGATAAACCCTGAGTATGGAATTACTCAGCAAGTCTTACCCGACTAAGGAAAAGACTCTCAAGGGTATGCTGGTTATATGGGAGTCAAGGTAAGGCTTCTCAATAATCAAAGACTCTGTTTTGCAGAAATGCTTACTAAAGTGGATCCTTAAAAATCCAATTTTATTTGTCAAGTTAGGTAAAATTACCTGCACTAGAGTTCTTTCTACCCTAGTTCAATCACTGGTCCTACACTAGCCAATTTCTTTAACAAAAGCCCATCATCTTTAGTGGAATGCTACGTGTAAGTCAGTGGCCAAGTCTCCATAACCGCGGAGGTACGGCGATCCGAATCGATTATACTCAGCTGAGGATCTCCAATCACATGACATATGTAGCACTTAACCCTTGCATATGTCAACCCGCCACCGGGGTTCTTAAGACCGGATCAGGTTCACGCAAACCGAGAGCACAGATACACCACCGTCCAGCCTCTTGCCACGGAGGGTACACGCTACTCTCACCACCGCTCCACTCCCATTTCGTGTTATCTTATTCCGGCCTTAGTCTGCCCGAGGCAAGGCTTACCCATGACGAGGCATGTGACCAGTTAAAGGGTCCTCGGTCAGCAGGCCTACATCGACAAGGTCCTTAATCGACTCAGACGGAGACACTACACCGAGACTCTCTTCTCGTGCAAGTCACCCGCCCGGTCTCAGCTTAATCATTTCAAACCCAAAGTTTGGTACCTGGCAGAGGTACATCTTTTCCGATGTTGAACCCATCACGGCCATGATGGATCCACCATCAAGTTTTATTTTCGAAAACATCCCTCCCACTTTGCCAAACATCTTTTGTAAAACAAATCCTTTTGTTTTTCTAAAGCAATACTAAGCATAGTAAAACCTTTTTGTAAAAACAGGATTTCAAGGAGGGTAATCAAGATCAAGGAAGGTAATGCAGGAATTGTTTAATCAATCAACTCCTATCACCTAATGCAGCAAGCAAGTGAGAAAGATTTTAAAAACATCAAGGAAGGTGGCAAATGCACCGGGGCTTGCCTTTGTTATCAGGTGAGTCCTGCTCGGATCCACAAATATCGAAATAAAAGCAGTTGCCTGCTTGAGGATCAGAGGTTGGTGGTATCCCTTCTTCAGAGACTTCTTCTTCTTCTTCGTGCTCTAATATAACCATATACATGCATAAGAATGGATGTCATGGGATGCTCATGAGGATGCAAAGATAATATAAACTTAATATCTAAGTCTTGAGTACAACTTTCCTTCACGGTACTCCGAGAACCTAGGGTTTCCGGAGTCAGTAAAGGAGTTCATGGAGCAGGAGGGGTGGTTTTGGGTTCTAGTTATCAAACAATGTTCAAATCAAACCAAACTCTACCCATGGCTTCTAAATAATGTGAAAAGCTCACATAAAAAGTTTGGGAAATTTTGGACTTATTATTTATTTTCTAAAAATCCAGAATCAATGGTTTAGGCTATTTTAAATACCCTAAAATTCCCTATTTGATCTAAAAATCATGAGTTTATTTTTATTAAATACTAGGGAAAATAAGGAGTCTAGGAAAATTGGTTTCACAATTTGAGCATTTTTCTATTATTTTCTACAGATTTCTAAAGCTCTGTGAAAAAGAAAAAGGAAAAGCTTCAACAGTAACGGGCTGAATCCGGCCCAGACGGCCCAGATCCGCGCGAAATCGCGCGCGCGCCCGCGCCCGCGAGGCGATCTTGCGCAGAGGCCCTCGGCGTTTTGCCTAACTGGAGATAGGTGCGGTTACTGTTTTTCTAAGTCACTGACACTTCACGAAAAGGCCCTCTGGTTTCTGTCTATTTTGTGTTTCACGTCCCCGACGGCGCTAAGCTTTGGCCGAGACCAAATCCGAGCCCCCATGAACGTTTTCCCAACTTAATTGCACTATTGGGGAACTATGGAGCTCCGGCCACGGTGGCCGTAAGCATAGCGGCAACATGATCGTGTTCCCGGCGACCCGAGAGCCCTTAGTTCAATCCAATGGCTCGGCAAGCATCAAGAGGAAGCAAGGACGTTGAAACAAGGGAACCGAGGGTGAGATCGGACCTGAAACGGGCTGACCACGGCGAGCTCAACTCTACGGCGGCGGAAAACCAATTTGGGGGAAACTCCGAATTCAAGCACACGAGTGGATGATTGTGGCCGATTAGCGGTGGCTGGATGCGTGAGGATATGGTGAAGCTCACGGCAGGGTCAATTTATAGAGCCCCGAGGCGGTGGCGCTTAATTTAAGCGGCTAGCGGAGGTGGCCGGAGAGAAGGAAGAAGACGTCGCGGTGAATTCGTGGCTAATGGCGTGGCAAGCTCCCCGTCGACGATGGGATGGCCTAGAGGAGTCACGACGGCACGGTGGAAAAGCTTGGACACGCGGCGCACGGTGATAATCGACCAACGGCGGCGAGCTCTTATCCCGACCAACCGATGAGTAAGGGGGAGGTGTACCGCGGCTGGCCGGGTGGCCTCCAGCTCACCGGCGGCGAGGACACATACCGGCTGTGCTTATCCAAGGACCACAGAGCACGAATCGTGACGAGCCGCAATCAACGGCGGCGGCTACCGGCGACGAGCAGGAACATAATCTTCTTCAGTATACCTGTTACTGTACCATGTGAATACCAGTTCAGAGTGACTGACAGAGCACATTGGAGCCCAGTTTTCTCAAATTTTTGTGTGAAAGCTAAGCCAACTCTCTGTAGTAAAGTTGTAGAACTATAATCCCTCTACAACTTTGCTACAATGTGTATTCACAAAAAGTCACTGGATCAAGGTTTTATTTACCCACAAAGTCGACTCTGTTACACTGAAAAGCTGATTTTCAGAATGAACAAGTCTGACAGTCAAACTTTGATTGGGTTTTCCTCCAAATTTCTCATAACAACTAAGCTCACACTCTTTAGCAAAGTTGTTCTCCTATAATGGGTCTTCAACTTTGATGTGGTGACCTAGGGCAAAAACCCTATATCCTGAAAGATACAAGGCTCCAAAGTTGAGCCAATAGCACTGAAATCCAGACTTAGAATAAAACTCACATGAGGTCTATTTTGCATTTAAGTCCAAAACCTTAGGTTTTGCTTTCAAGTCCACATATTTGTGAACCAAAGGACTTAAGAAACCTATTTGGCTTGGTTTTTGCACTTTAACCCAAAAGTGGGCTAATTTTGCACATAGGCCCCTAGGGTTTGGTTTTAGGGTTTTCCAGGGTCCTGATTAGGGTTTTTAGTATCCCAAGGGTATAAATGTGATTCAACTTGGTTTTTGGGGATATTTTATGACTTTTACCCTAAAGTCTTTAGGTTTTCTTAGCTTGAGTTAGGTTTTACCCCTTTAACCACTAGTTAGGGTTAAGTCCTTTAACCAGGGTCCTATTTGTAAAACATTAAAACAATACAACTTGTTTGAAATTTTTGCCTAGTGAATGCACTCTAGGTGTGTCAAACATATGCAATGCCAATGCTTATGATGTCATGCTCAAGTTTTAGTTATAGTAACACCAGGGGTGTTACAGTAAAGAACAGTATCACAATAATTTTGGCTGCTACAGTTTCGTTTCTCAATCTGGGTCAAGCTGTCCCGTGCCAACATTTCGGAAGAGATGGCCCGGCCTGGATGACAGAATAGTTCTATGTGAAAAATGACCTGAAAGCACGGGAAGATATTAAAGGTATAATTATGCGCCCTATTTGGCAAAGTTTCGGCCTGCGAAAGCCGAAGGTTGAGATGAATGAAGCTGCCGAAGAATGCCAGAGAGCCTTCGGAGTTATTTGTTCTTTTATTGGAATGAGAGATTTGGTCCAAGAGCATATTGCCTTCAGAGTATGGCCGCTCGCGGAAAAATGGGAAATGCCGCAAGAGACCATAAAGGAGGCTGACGAAGGTGGACTTATCAGATTGAAGTATACTTTCAAATTCAGAGATAAATTCGTTGAGCCAGATGATGACTGGCTGAAAAGCATTGAAAATTTAAGTGATGAACTACTTGGGGCTTACTCGAAGGCCGAAGATACTGCATTGTCAGCAGCCTTCGGAGGCCGAAAAAAGAAAAGACTGAACCGAGTGTTTGACGCAATCGGGTTCGTCTACAATGACTATCGTTATCCCATTCGAGGGCAGAAAAGAAAAGGCGCGACCTCTGCGAAAGAAGAAGCTGCAGCTGCTCCTAGTGAGCCAGCACCGAAAAGAAAAAGGATAAAGGTTCTCACACATCGGCCACGCTATATTGAACCAGCCTCGGTGCCTGAACTCACCGGAGAGACTTCTTCGGCCACCGAGGCTGAACAGCCAACCTTGCTGCCAGTAATCGCAGAAATAGCCGAAGCGCCAACAAGAACAGAATTGGAAGAACCAAAGATTTTGTTATCAGAAACCAAAGAGATTGCCGAAGCGCCATCAACAGAAAAAATGGAAGAAACAAAAGGATCAGCTGAGGGATCAAAAATATTAGAAGTTTTAAGTCCTTCAGCAAATGTTGACACAACAAAAATCCAAAAGGGGCCCGCAGTGACTCCGAAAAGAAAAAGAATGGTCAATGTGCTAGATGTTCTAGAAACAATTAAGTCCTCAAGCACAACTCCGAGGAAGACTGTTGAAACCTCCAAAGCGAAAACTGAGATTTTTGATACTAAAGCTCCAGAGCAAGAAACTGAAGCTGAAGATGGGCCTTCGGAGCCCACGAAGGTAAAATCCTTGGAAACCGAAGAAGAAAAAATGACAGAGCCAATTCTTGAAGAAATCAGTGCTGTTGCCCCCGAAGCATCCCCCAAAGTCCTTGATTATATTGTTCGACATGCTTCGGGGAAAAAGTTATCAGAAGAAGAAATTTTTGAAGCTAAGCATTATGCCAAAGAATTGAAATATCCGAAGGGGGCACTAGTGTTCAATGGTACAAATGAAGAAGATTTCCTATACTGCCTCCCGGATAACAAAGAATTACTTGTCTGCCAGGAAATGGCCCGAAGCATGGGGTTTCCGAAGCTGGAGGCTGGCCTCTGCGCGATGACAAAGGACGATCTTGCGGACAGCCTTGCGTATAATAGCCTGAAGGTACGAGATCTGCGCATTTGGAAACTTTATGATTTGACATCTATTGTTTTATTCTTATACTAACTTTTTTACATATAGGGTTTAATACTAAGCAACGCGCTGAGAGCGCAAAAGAATGCCGAAGACGAGAGCTATGAAATTGCTTTCAACAACCTTCGAACAGAGGTTATCAAACTAAGGAACGAAGCCCTGGAAAAGGACAAAATTCTAGTTACATTGGTGGATAAAATAAAGGAGAACGAAGCTGTGTCTAAAGCACAAGTTGCAGCTCAAAAGCACGAAATTGACGATCTTCGGAAGCAATTAGCCCGGGCTAAAGAAGAACGCATACTTGAAGAAATGAAGCGAGAACTTAGCGACCAATGGGCAAATCATTTAGAAGGAACTGTCGAAGAGCTTCGTTCGTCCAAGAAAAGATGCTATAACAAATCTATAGAATGTGTTAAGAAAATGAAAACTAGCTTCGCCAGCGTTGGCGCATTTTCGAGTGAAGAAAACTTTACGAGAGGCAACCCCGAAGGCCCCATTGAATGGATTAGCCACGAAGCTGAGGCCTTCGAAGAAATTTTAAATAGCCGCGGAGATATATGTTCTTTTTCGGGTGCCAGGGGAATTGCCACCATTTTGGAGAAAAAGGGCTGCGAGCATGTAAAGATTTTAGCGCAATCCGAAGCTACCTTGCCCTTCGAAGATATTAAAGACCCCTCGGCCGAAGCTAGCCAGGCTAGTGGAAAATTTTTCACCGACGTCTGGGACAACGGTGGCCGAGAAATGGCTCGAGAAATTATCCAGAAAAGCGAGAAAGGCATTCGCGACGCTAGAGAAGTAGCTAAGGCCGCTGACGAAAGCGTGGAGCCCGAAGGGCAAATAGGTATTAACTAGTGGTTTTTATTGTGTTGTAATTTTTAATTTTAAACTTCGTTCGCAATTTGTAATAGCAATGTAGCTGCATCCTGTCCTCCCTCAGATCCTACTAAAGCGTCTCCGGGTCCTCCCCCGAAAGATGATGATGAAATTAAAAAGATGGCCGAAGCTATCATGGATCAAGTTGTCAATCAACTCCTGAACGAAGCTGCAGAAGTTGTTTTGAGAGAAGATTAAGCACTATTGTAAAAACTTCTGAAATGAAATATGTGTAACATTTTGTAACCCTGAATGTAATATATTTGCTTTTAATGATTCGATTCTTTACGATGCATGAAACTTTACATACGTACCGTTTTTGAGCCTTCGGCGAAAAAACACCTTCCCTTCTTTTCATGCTTCGTGAAGATAGAAAAACTTTTATGCATCACAACAATGTCCATAGTGCTCTAATGAAGAATATCCAAGCTTCGTGAAAACATTCTCCGAAGCTATATTCCGAAGATCAATATTGTATCCCCTTGTGACTTATCACGATTTTCACTTTCTCAAAGCATTCTTCCGAAGGTCGATACTGTGTCCCCTTCTTTTGCCATATGCAACATGATGTATGATGCTTATGCTATGCAAAATGATGTGATGATGTTATGTTATGTAGATGACATTTGTTGCGAAGATACACACACATCCCCGTGAAACACACAATCTTTTTGTATCAGCGCTGACTTTTCGCTGTAAGCTCTGCATTCCCTTAGGAACGACTTTGGAGCTTCTTCGCCTTTTACTTTCGGCGGTATCAGCTTGACTTTTCGCTGTAAGCTCTGCATTCCCTTAGGAACGACTTTGGAGCTTCTTCGCCTTTTACTTTCGGCGGTATCAGCGTTGACTTTTCGCTGTATGCTCTGCATTCCCTTTGGAACGACTTTGGAGCAGAAAACTTACACTGCGCTCCCTTTGGAACGGCTTTTTGTGACTTCAGCAAACTTACTCTGCGTTCCTTAGAACGACTTTTTGTTGCTTTGAAGGATTTTTGATAATTTGAAGGTCCTCCTTGTTATCGCAAATCTTTAAGCTTCAGCAACTTAAGCCTGTGGAGAAAATACATTTTCCTTGTGGCAAACAACGAAACTGTTACATGAAAACTAAAAAATGTCCTTTATTACACAGAAAATAAAACTGAATGAAAAAGACTGCTATCAAGGTAGGATATTTGTCAATAGATGTGCTTCGACTCTGGCACAGTGCTATTGACTGTGCGAGCTTCGGACTGTTCTCTGAAGTCCCTTTGATGTGGAGCATATTGGCCCCCTTCTGGCTGTTGACCTTGTTGCAGTGGTGGTGGAGGCGGAGGCTGTTGCCAGGAAGCTTGGGGTTGACTCGCCGAAGCAACAGAAACTGCAGGGTGATTGCCTACGTATTCTGGGATGTAAGGCGGATGGTACGAAGCAGTATGCATGACCTGCTTCGGCTGAGCTTGTTGTGCTGCAGCTTCGGCTATCTCCTTTTGCTTCTGGATGGTAACATGGCACATCCTGGTGGTATGGCCCTTGTTTTCACCACAGAACAAGCAAAATATTCTCCTTGGTTGATCTCCAAATCTTCCGCCGAAGCCCCTGGCGCCTCTGCCTCTTGGAGCTGGTGGCCGGAAGAAGCTTTGCTGTTGACCCGAAGCCTGTGAGGAGCACTGCGGCCTGTGCTGCTGACTCCCCATATCATCATTTTGAGTAGAGTTGTGAATTGACCTGACGTGCCTCGGATAAAATCTTCCTCCGAAGCCCCTGGTCATTTCAGAAAACCTGAAAGCCTCCTCCCTTCTTTGGCGAAAATCATTGTCGGCACGAATATACTTGTCCATCTTCTGAAGCAGCTTCTCCAAAGTTTGAGGAGGCTTCCTAGCAAAGTACTGAGCTGAAGGTCCAGGCCGAAGTCCCTTGATCATGGCCTCAATGACAATTTCGTTGGGCACCGTTGGTGCCTGCGCCCTCAAACGCAAGAACCTCCTGACATACGCCTGAAGGTATTCTTCGTGATCCTGTGTGCACTGGAACAGGGCCTAAGCAGTGACCGGCTTCGTCTGAAACCCTTGAAAGCTGGTTAACAACATGTCCTTCAGTTTTTGCCATGAAGTAATCGTTCCTGGTCGAAGGGAGGAATACCAGGTTTGAGCAACACTCCTGACAGCCATAACAAAAGACTTTGCCATGACTGCAGCATTGCCACCATACGAAGATATTGTTGCTTCGTAGCTCATCAAAAACTGCTTCGGGTCTGAATGGCCATCGAATATGGGAAGCTGGGGCGGCTTGTAGGACGGAGGCCAAGGTGTAGCCTGCAGCTCAGCGGACAGAGGAGAAGCATCATCAAAAACAAAATTTCCATGGTGGAAATTGTCATACCAGTCATCTTCGTTGAAAAAACCCTCCTGATGAAGGTCTTTTTGTTGAGGCCTTCGGTTCTGCTCATCTTGAGTAAGATGACGAACTTCTTCGGAGGCTTCGTCTATTTGCCTTTGTAGTTCAGCTAGCCTGGCCATCTTTTCCTTCTTCTTTTGTACCTGTTGATGAAGCATCTCCATATCTCTGATTTCTTGGTCTAGCTCATCCTCTTGAGGCGTCGGGCTGGCAACCTTCCTCTTCTGGCCTCGGGCCTCCCGAAGAGAGAGAGTTTCCTGATTAGGGTCCAGCGGTTGCAGAGCTGCAGCCCCTGTTGCTGAAGCTTTCTTCGGCGCCATAACGAAGGTTTATGGTTGCCGAAGGTATTCAAAACTCAAAGAGTGGAAGTGGGTTCACCGGAGGTGGGCGCCAATGTTGGGGACTTGTTCTCAAATGCTTCGGCTTAAGAACAAGGCAACATAGAAGGTGTTAAATGATAAAGTCCTTCGTCCTCTGAAACATTATTTCCCTTCGGGATATAATGAATTTCGGACGAAGGTTCTGGCAAGTATACCTTCGTAAACACAAGAGATAATGATGAAGAATTCATACGGAACATGAAATTTAACGTAAACATTATTATTAGATCATTTCTATTTTATTGATATAGAAAAATAGAAATGATTGCAGATTACAAATGTACCTTCGGCTTGAAGGACAGCAAAAGTACAAGCGTGACGCCAAAAGCAAAATGTCCAGTTAGCGTGAACAGTACAGGAGTACTGTTCACCTATTTATAGGCACGGGACACAACCCATATAAAATTACATTCATGCCCATTACATTTGCTAATGACTTATGGGAATCTATCAAGGCCTAAGTAGTCTTTTCATCTTTAAGTCGGTTCCCCTTTTTGCTATCGCGACGAAGCTTTTCTGCGCATAGCTTCGGCTATGCACCATCCTTCGTACAGCTTGGTAATCAGCCCGTCCTTCATCTCAATTCCCCTTCGTCTAGCTTAGGCTTTGTCCTGACCGCACTCCATGTTCATAATCTGAGTCCGAAGATACCTGTTCATATTTTTCACTTGGAAAACATTGTCAAATTATGTTTTTGAGGACCTTCGGAGGACGAAGGCCCCCAACACTCGTGACGGTATGAAACCCCTCAAGAATCCCGAGAAACCCACCATGAGTGATGAAAAGGAAATTCATTTAAATGCTAGAGCCAAAAATTGCTTGTATGAATCTCTTAGCATGGATATTTTTAATCAAGTATTCACTTTGAAAACTGCTAATGAGATTTGGCTAAAATTGCATGAGCTCCATGACGGCACATCCAATGTCCGTGAGCAAAAACATTGCCTAGTCTTAAATGAGTATAATTCTTTTGCTATGAGAGATGATGAGCTTGTTAGAGACATGTATTCACGTTTGAATCTAATTATCAATGAGCTCAACTCTATTGGCATTAATAAGCTAGGTGATGCGGACATTGTGAGGAAGATTATCTCCCTGCTACCACAACAAAAATATGGGAGCATCATCACCATCCTTCACAACATGGAGGACTTGAGCAACATGACCCCGACCATTGTGATTGGGAAAATCGCGGCTTTGGAGATGTCGCGAAAAATGAGTCGGGGAGAAGAGCCAACTTCCTCAAGACCATATGCTTTTGCATGTGATGAAAGGAAGGGCAAAAAGAAGGCTCCCACTCCAAGTTCCTCAAGTGAAGAAGAGGAAGAAGAAGAAAGTGATGATGATGAAGATAATCAACCATCCACATCATCCTCTGAAGACGAAGAAACAATCCGACGCGTCGGAAAGGTAATGGGGATGATCTGCAAGATTAATCTAATGGGTGTGCCCCTGTAGGTCGAGGATCTTCTCTTTAACATTGACAGGAAAAAGCAAAGGAAGAGAGGATGCTTCGCATGTGGGGAGAAGGGCCACTTCAGGGACAACTGTCCAAATATGGCCAAACACAAAAAGGAGAGAAGCAAAGGCAAGGCGCTAACAAGTGTCAGAACTTGGGATGATTCTTCAAGTGAAGATGAACCTTCAAGGACGCGCAGCCACCGGTCCTCATCACGCTCATCAAGGTCATCACACAAATGCCTTATGGCAAGAGGTAACAACAGCATTCCATCCTCTAGTGATGAAAGTAGTAGTGATGATGAAGGTGAGGGAAAGGCCTCTCTAGATGAGCTTGCGGAAGCCGTAGAATTTTTTCAAGATGTTTGCACTAAGCAAAAATCTCAACTTAAAACTTTGAAAAATAAGTTGGTTAGCTCTCAAAATGATTACAAAGGTTTGCTAGAAAAATTTGAAACTTTTGCAAACCTAAATAGTGAACTATCAACTAAAATTGAGCTATTAGAATCTAGTGCTCCATCCACTGCTACTGATGATAGCCTTATTAAAAAGAATGAAAAAGTTAAGGCTAAGTTAGCTAGCTCCCAAGAAGCTATTGAAAATTTGCTAGAGAAAATGGAAATTCTTAGCATACATAATAATGAGCTAACTACTAAGCTAGAAAACATTGGTAGCACCCCAGCTGCATCTTTAGTTGAAATACCTGAAATGATTAAGAAAGATGCTTCTACTTCCTGCTTTGATTTAATTGATGATTCTAACCCCTGCAACCAAGTCGTTGTTGAGAATATTGTTGTAGAGATATGTTCGGATGAGGTTGCAAAGGAAAATGAACAATTAAAGCAAGAAGTGGCTCGCCTTGGAAAGGCTTTGTATGACAAGAAAGGCAAAGCCAAACAAATCCAACCTCCACAGGATAACACCACTGCGGGAGTGAACAAGCCTATGGAGGGAGAAACTGTGATTTGTAGGCTATGCCACAAGGAAGGCCACAAGTCTTTCCAATGCAAGGCGATGACCGGGGATAAACAAAGGCAAAAGCTCAAGCAAAAGCCAACAAGCAAAATCTCCAACACCTACATCAAAAAGGTGAACAAAAGGATGCTACACCATATTTGATCAAGAAGAAAAAGAACGGAAAGGTGATAGCAATCAAGGCCAACAAGCAAGCCAACAAAGGAAAGGGGGCCAAACGCATCTGGGTGCCAAAAGAAATAATTTCAACCATGAAAAGCACCAAGAAGGTTTGGATCCCGAAAGGGAAGTGAGTGGACCGAAGGACTACGGGAAATTTGGAGACTTGGAAAAGTTGGGATGTATATCATGGGATACATCATATCGGATCAAGTTTATTGCCAAGTGGGTTAGTGAAAATTTTGGACCCAAATTTCCCACCCATGACTAAGGTAACTAGATTTATTGTATTTCTTGTTTTAGATATGCGTATCTATTTACTTTGTATCTAGTTTACCTTTCTTGCCTAGTATTACATTTGTTGTATACTTTTGTTTAAAATCATGCATACTAGGTAAATCATATGGTAGGATTGCTTGTTTTCAATTCATATACTTAAAGCAAACCTACATGGCTTAAAATGTTTATTTAAGCACGGCACATAGCTTCTATATCACTCCATAGTAAATGATGCATCAATTGAAAATTTTTGACTTCTACAAGTTGTATCATTTAACTTATATGTGCCAAAGTTTGGATTATGGATAATTTGCCCCTCTTGATATCAAATCAAAGTGCATGTCTCCTACAAGTATTCAAAACTTGTATGCACACCTTTAGGGGGAGATTACTCTATAATCTAACGCTTTGAGACTAACACCTTTTCAAGTCTATTTTATGTGATAGTCTCATTGTAAGGAAAATAAGGTCCCCGGAGAAAGACAACAATCTTCCACTGCAAAATCTCCAAGAACTCTCATGTCTCTCAAGCTCACCATTGACTTTCAATTGGTATCTTTTGAGACTACTTTCAGTATCATTTACATGTCTTCTCCAAAATTTGATTAGACTATATTTCATATCATATACTTCCATGTTGCTAAAAATGCATAAGTGGTTAACTCATATTCTGTTACCTATGCATAAGGGAAGTTAGTCTTTTCAAATCATATCTTGCACCTCTAATTTTCATATGCTTTTTCCTAAGTAGAGAATCTCTGTCGGGGGGAGTATTTCTTCATCTCTAAAAAGGGGGAGAAATTTCTTTCTAAAGAGAACACTCATTTAGGGGGAGTAATCTTTTCAACTGGTATCATTCATGTGGTTCAATTTAAAATCCTACAAGTGGTTTTATTCTAATATCCTTCTAGTGGTATCATTTGATAGAATTCTTGTCGAGGGCAAGTTTTTATTTACTTCCTACATGTTTTTAATGTCTTCCTTTTCGGTGGTTGATGCCAAAGGGGGAGAAGTTTAGGGACCAAAGCAATGAAAACTATATCAAACACCAAACACCACCATTTTAAAATTTTATATCTACAAATGGTTTTTCAAGTGGTTTTGGTTATTTGGTCCAAAAATAGGAAGTAAGTGAATTATGGAGTTAGGGGGAGGCTTAGGTCCATAATATCACATTGTGGGGACAATCATGCATCCGAGCAAGTAGATTGCATATTTTAATTCAAATACTTGTATTATTTGCTTGCTTTGGTTGTGTTGTCATCAATCACCAAAAAGGGGGAGATTGTAAGGAAAATGGACCCCGGCCATTTGGCTAATTGAGTTTTGGTGTTTGATGATTAACACAACCTGTGGACTAACGCATTTGCTAGTGTTTATGATTGTAGTTCACAGGATGCAAGAATTACTTGGACTAAGGAATTGAGGAAAGCAACACCTCAAAAGAAGACATTAAGAAGATCCAAGAAAAGTCCAAGTGTGCTGCTGCGGACTGTCTGTGCGAAGGCGCACCGGACTGTCCGGTGGCACACCGGACTATCCGGTGCACCAGGGAACTCCAGCTCCAACGGCTAGTTCCAGGTGGCACTCGGAGAAAAGACCACCGGACTGTCCGGTGGTACACCGGACTGTCCGGTGTGAAAAGCCTGTGCGCGCCAACGGTCGACTGCTCTGTCAGAGCAACGGATAGGCGTACCGGACATGCTACAGTGCAGTGTCCGGTGGTGCACCGAACTGTCCGGTGCACCCGACGACAGAAAGCTGCTGCTTTCTGTCCAACGGCTAGTTTGGGGTGTGGAGGCTATAAATACCACCCCAACCGGCCATTCTCAAGTGTGAGAGCCCAAGCAACATACCAAGGCACATAGTTCACATTTCCAAGAGCTCAAACACCCAAGTGCTTAATAGAATCACTCGGTGATTAGCGTAGGTGCTTTGCGAAGTGCTTAGGTTAGTTAGACCGCTTTAGCGCTTGCTCTAGGTGAACCCTAGATTGTTGAGTGAGTTTAGATAAACCTCACAACCCCTCGGCTCTTGCGTGAGCCATTGTAATTGTACCGAGTGGGGCGAGAGTCTTGCGAGACCGTGACAACCGCGTTTGTGTCACGGCCGCCACCGTGTACCTGAGGGAACGAGGCCCGCGGCGTTTCAGCCGGAAGCTCGATAGTGGAGACGGCGGGGAGCGTCCGGGAGGAGCCGGAAGAGGAGCACCACTTGCGCGTGGAGAAGGCCCGCGGCTCTCTACGGAGTTACTCGACCGTGGTGCTTGGCCCTCGCGTGGGCTTCCCTTTGCGTAGGGGCACCAACGAGGATTAGTCGGGACCTTGCGCGGTTCCGGATACCTCGGTAAAAATACCGGCATCATCCACGAGAGTTTGCTTCTCTACTTTGCTCTTTAAGTTTCCGCATTTATATTAAGCATTTAAGTTTCAATCTTGTATTCATACTTATTTAGTGTAGATTGAAACTTAGCCTTTGTGGTAGAGATAGCAACACTTAGACAAAACCTAGTTTGCACATTCTAGTTTGATTACTTGCATAGGTTTTGCTCTAGGGATTTAATTGTGGCCTAGTTTAGTAAAAGTTTTAGAAGTCCTAATTCACCCCCCCCCCCTAGGCGTCACCCGTTTCCTACACCGGCCCGACCCATCAACGCACGCAAACCTAGCTAACGATGAGTCGACGCTTTTTCTAGCGGCCACTTGACCAGTAGGAGACGGTGGTCGCGACAGAGCTACACCACCACTGGGTGAGGGAGGCATGGTGGCGTATCGAGGTCGTCGGCGAGCGATAGGCTTGATACGGGCCAGCGCCAACGAGCTCATCGACGATCTCGTCACCGACATCGAAAACGATAATCGCAGACGGCAGCGATCTGATGAATCTTGCAAGCAATAAAGAGTGTGATCACAGAGTGTGGTGGCCCAGCATCGTGGTCCCACGATCCTTTTATACCTGTGTGTCGCTTCGGTTTTCCATCTGTCACATCAAGCGGACCCCTCGAGGCAGTTCACCAGTTGGTCGAGGGCAGGGTTTGTCCACCTCTAAATCAAGACTTCGGGATTGGCCCACTAGGAGGAACCACTCCCTAAGGGGCTACTGTTTGGTGGAGGCCGAACACACCCTCAACCATCCGGACGAAGACATGATTCAGTCCTAACGGTTTTCGCAGATCCATGCACGAAGGGGACATTAGCAAAGGCATCCTTCGCACTAACAGGATGCTACGAAAGGACTACGTCATACGAAGGCCTCAGGATGGCCGGGCAGCCGAAGACCGAACACACCTCGATCACAGAGCAAAGGCCACACTTCTTGTCTTGCACTAACCATACACAGGATTGTAAGCGGAGGGGCCTTCGATCCAACAGGCAACCACAAGTCGTCAATAACCGAGGCCTTTGCCTCGGCATCGACTGAAAGACGCCCAGCCAGTCGTGACCAAGGGGAGCGTTGACGTGAAGGCTCTCGGGGTAAAGGCCACAAGTCGACCCTGTTCTCCCACGGTGCAGCAGAGGACATCGCCAAGGGCCCACCCGTCAGCGTACCGTGTGGGTGTGTTGTCTAGTGTATACGGATTACTGTACGGACATCACTGTAATTACCCTGTTACATGAGATATCCCTCAAATATAGTTGGTAGCGGGGGTAGGGCGTACATTGGACCACCTACTCCCGAACAGGCCTATAAATACTCCCTCCATGTAGCAGAACAGGCAGACACGCATAACGAGAAACTATAATTCTCTGCAGTTTGTTTCATCGTGCACCTCAGCTTCCACCTGTCAATTGAGTGTTAGGGTCCACCTGACAGCGCAGCCGCGTGTCAGTGCCCAACAAACACTTGGTTGATGCATTTGTGTTGCGCAATTCATATGATTGCTTGCATTTGCATCATAGTATAGTTTCAAAAAGTGATATCTTGCTTGTGTGTTGTTAACTAGATATAGACTTAATTGATGAATGAGACTACCCTATGTGCACCTGCAAATGTCATAACACGGGCCCCAGCGGCCCCTCTTGCAGCTGAACACACAAGCGCGCACCCTTGGCCGTAAGTGCAGTCGGTATGGATAGACCTCGCCGGCGAGCCTATTCCGGATGTGCTCACGCTCCGCCTCCATGGTTCCCAACTCGATAGAGAACGGCCATGTCTCCTCCGCTGGGGTCAGCACAATATATCCCTTGCCAGCCGTGACAACCTTGGCTGTCTGGCTGAAGAAGCACTCCTTGAACCGCGGAAGTCCACGAGTCGCCTCACGCAGGTTCAGGCTCCGCACAGGCACCCAATCGATGCCAGCACCGCTGTCGTTGTGGTCCCGCTTCAGAAAGACCCTGAGATCCTCGCCGACAAGGCTGACGACCCGCACCAAGTCATCGTTGTCGGCGCCGTCGTCGACGAACCGAAAGGTCGTCGACTGGTGGTGTGACAACGATGCCCCTCGGACGTGGTCTGGCAGACGGAAGCTCGAGAGCACACAGCTGCCCTCCCGTGCGGCGACGACGACGGTGCCGTCATCTTGGATGATTCCCCAGAATACGAATCCCTTGGAGCGCCCCGCGTAGCGCGCGGACTCGACACCCCGGAGGTGGACACTGCCGGAGGTCGCGAGGCGAGGCATGCTCCAGCCGTATTTCCACCGGCTCCACCCAGGCGGTTGGTGCCGGTAGACACGGGCGGTCACAGCGCTGACACCGTCAGCGATCCCCGCGGAAGGCTCGGACAGGACGCAGGTCAAACTGAAGTTGCACAGGCTCATGACGCTGCGGTAGCCGTCGAGGAAGACGCCGAGACAGCGGCGGTGCTTCATGTCCTCCGCTGGCTGGATCCTGACGTAGCGCCGGGAGATGGGCTCGCAGGCTACGAGGTCTGGGAACATGCCGCGCCGCGGCTGGTTGGCGACGAGCAGGAGGCTGCCGCAGCCGTCGACGACCTCCCAGCGTTGGCGCCGGCCACGGCCAGCAGGGCAACTGGGCAGGAAGTCCAGGGCGAAGTGGCGAGCGTCGATGGAGGGCGCGGCAGGGACGAACACCACGCGGCAGCTGGGCTGCTGCTCCCGCGAGGACCACCTCCTCCGCCCCGGCGAGGAAGATGGGTCCACGACGTGGTAGTGGCCGATGGTGGTAGAAAAATCGTGGGTGTGATAACTCAGGTTGAAGATGCCGCGCGTGGAGACGATGCTGCGCCACCGTGTGCACACAGCTGCCGCGCGGACGTAGGCGACATGCGAGTCCAGGCGGCGGAAGATGAGCTTGAGCAGCTGGTCGGGGATGTCGTTCACGGTGGTCGGCGACCTCGACGACGCCTGCAGCGTCTGTTCCTTGCTGTGCAGCGTCGTCTCTTTCTCCATTTCGTATTTTGAGATTTGGGCTTCAAGCTGTACGTGTTGTGCCTTGCGTGATTGTGTCGGGAATGAATTCGGTCTACCCTTTTTATTTGGATGATGCATCACAGCAGGTTACCAAATTAAACAATGCAAATAATGGAATTGCACATGCTTGAGTGGAGTGCCCTCCAAGTAGCTGCTTCTCCTGCCAAAGATATGTTTTGTACAATAATTAGCTGGTTGTCAACTCTCAACGTGGCATATATTAGTATCTAAACTCAGAGTTGGACTTCGCTTCCGAGCTCCAGTTAAACCATGTCCATCATATACATGTCCAAATGATCAACTCTGACAACAAGTTGATTTACAATACAAACCCACTTGATTTATATTACGATGTGTGTTGGGACAAAGGCGAACATGCCACCCTTCGCTCTCAACGACTTTGTCCTCACCTTTGCGCAGGTGAAGGCTGATTCACAGAACCCGCTAGGACAGGCCAAGGGCGCTAGCCGGACGGAGGCCTGTTCGACCTCCTTCGCTTATACGGGACAAGACGAATGCCCCGCTGAAATCTACGGGACCTCCCACCCTCACCACCAAGAAAGGCCCATGTACGGTTCGACCCACAGAGTTGGGCCCCGCGTGGGAATGTGAGATTAGGGTCGTGTCTGTAATAAAGTCTACCGTAATGATTGTCTGTAACCTCCCCTCGTGGGAATATTCTGGGGATAAACCGAGTACTCTATGGTCTAAATGTCTTTGACAGGGACAAGCGGCCCCACGAGTACCTATAAATACCCCCATACTGTGCCTAGGCACAGAGAGGCTAACGAGGCTTTTGACATCCCGTGTTAAGTTTTGCACCCCGTGTTAAGTTTTGCAAACTTTTCCCCTAATTTCCTAACGGATCAACCTGTCTTGAAGGGCAGGTTCCAACATTTGGCGTCCACCGTTCGTGCTACGAAAAAACAACCCGCAATGGCCCCCAAGAGAGCAACTTCAAAGGCTGCCCCATCCATTGATGATGCGGCGAAGGCAGCACTGCTGGCGGAGAAGAAAGGCAAGGCCCTCGTGGACACCACCGCCCTAGATGCCTTCGAAGACGACGCTGTCAACAGCAAGAGACAGCACCAGGACCACCTGAGAGCACCTAGAGGGGGGGTGAATAGGTGATCCTGTGAAACTTAAACTTATAGCCACAAAAACTTGTTAAGTGTTAGCACAATAATCGCCAAGTGGCTAGAGAGGAGTCTCAACAAAACACAATACCACAAGAGATCAAACACAAAGATGACACAGTGGTTTATCCCGTGGTTCGGCCAAGACCAACGCTTGCCTACTCCACGTTGTGGCGTCCCAACGGACGAGGGTTGCAATCAACCCCTCTCAAGCGGTCCAAAGACCAACTTGAATACCACAGTGTTTTGCTTTCTTTTCTTTATCCCGTTTGCAAGGAATCTCCACAAATTGGAGTCTCTTGCCCTTACAAGTATATGATCACAAAGAAGCACAGAGTAAGGGAGGGAAGCAACACATACAAATCCACAGCAAAATGCGCACACACACGGCCAAGAATCGAGCTCAAAAGACTATCTCAAAGTTCTCACTAGAACGGAGCTCGAATCACTGAGAATGACAAACGAATGCGCAAAGACTGAGTGTGGATGATCAAGAATGCTCTAAGGTTGCTTGAATAACTCCTCCATGCACCTAGGGGTCCCTTTTATAGCCCCAAGGCAGCTAGGAGCCGTTGAGAGCAAATCTGGAAGGCTATCCTTGCCTTCTGTCGTCGGGTGCACCGGACAGTCCGGTGTACACCGGACACTGTCCGGTGCCCGATTTCTTTCCTTAAACAGCGCTGCCGACCGTTGCAGATCTGGGAGCCGTTGGCGCATCGGACATGTCCGGTGCACACCGGACAGTCCGGTGCCCCCTTCTGACCGTTGGCTCGGCCACGTGTCTCGCGCAGATTCCGCAGCCGACCGTTGGCCCGGCCGACCGTTGGCTCACCGGACAGTCCGGTGCACACCGGACAGTCCGGTGAATTTTAGCCGTACGCCGTCGGCGAATTCCCGAGAGCGGCTACTTCACGCCGAGCCAGCCTGGCGCACCGGACACTGTCCGGTGCACCACCGGACAGTCCGGTGTGCCAGACTGAGCTGAGTCTTGGCTGCACTCAGCCAAGTCTTTTTCTCCTCTTTTCTTTTCTTCTTCTTTCTGTTTCTAACACTTAGACAAGTATATTAGTACGCAAACCAATGTACTAAGGCTTAGAAACATACCTTTACTTCATGATTTGCACTTTGTTCATCCATGGATATAAATTCACATTTAAGCACTTGTGTTGGCACTCAATCACCAAAATACTTAGAAATGGCCCAAGGGCACATTTCCCTTTCAATCTCCCCCTTTTTGGTGATTTATGCCAACACAACATAAAGCAACTAGAACAAGTGCAAATTCACTTCAAATAAAATAAATTTGAGTTTTATTTTGATTCAATTTTGGCATATATGGATCATCCTTTGCCACCACTTGGTTTGTTTTTGCAAATCAAACTCAAATCTCTATCTCTAAGTCAAACACACATGTTGAAGCATAAAGAGAGTCATTCCAAAAGAGATTGATCAAAAGATTTCAAAAACTCCCCCTTTTTCCCATAATTACTACTTTTCCCCACAAGAAGCCAACTTTTGACAAAAAAGACAATAAAAGAGTTTTGACAAACCAAAAGCTCTACTCTACCATTTTCAAATTTCTCAAGTGGTAGCTGATCCATTTATTGCTTTGGCCTTTATTTTCTCCCCCTTTGGCATCAAGCACCAAAACGGGATCAATCTTGGCCCTATAACCCCATTGCCTCACCAAAATCTTCAATTAAGAGCAAATGGCAATAAGAGTTCATGAGATGTACTTGGAATAAGTTACCCTCTCATCGGAGTGCAGTGGAAGTCTTTCATGGTCCAAGTCCAACTTTTCCCTTTAAATTCTCCTTCGAGACTAAATCAAGCAAACTCAAGCATATGGTTAGTCTCAAAGGGTCAAGTTGTAACACATCTCCCCCTAAACATGTGCATCACTTTGCAACGGACTAGTGAGGTCCAGGGAGTGTTTGTACAACTTGAACACAACAATAAGCAACAAAATGCAGAATGGACATGATCAAAGGCATAAACACATGTATGCTACATTTCAATCCAAGTTCCGCGAATCTAAGATATTGAGCTCACTACGCAGCCTGCAAAAGGTCTTCTCATCTAGAGGCTTGGTAAAGATATCGGCTAGCTGGTTCTCGGTGCTAACATGAAACACTTCGATATCTCCCTTTTGCTGGTGGTCTCTCAAAAAGTGATGCCGGATGTCAATGTGCTTTGTGCGGCTGTGCTCAACAGGATTTTCCGCTATTCGGATAGCACTCTCATTGTCACATAGGAGTGGGACTTTGCTCAGATTGTAGCCAAAGTCCCTGAGGGTTTGCATCATCCAAAGTAGTTGCGCGCAACACTGTCCTGCTGCAACATACTCGGCCTCAGCGGTGGATAGGGCAACGGAGGTTTGTTTCTTAGAGTTCCATGACACCAGGGACCTTCCTAAGAATTGGCACGTCCCCGATGTACTCTTCCTATCGACCTTACATCCAGCATAGTCGGAATCTGAGTACCCAATCAATCTGAGTACCCAGACGAATTTCCAATAACAGGCACTGCATTCGCAGCCGCCACAAAATTAATATCAACATCGGTAGGAGTTGCTTGCGTAGGCCCGGACGTCGGAACCTGCGCAGCAACCGACCTTTAGTATCACAAAAACAAAACCGTAAACCCAACTCCCCTAACACGACCCCGCCACCTGCGAAGGAGCAGCCGTCGCGGCAGGGTCTTCGCCAGTCGGCGCAGCTGCCGCCGCAGGGTCTCCGCTAGCCGGCGTAGCCACCGCTGTAGGGTCTCCGCTAGGGTCGGTTAGTGGCACCGGTTGCTCTTCAGCCCCCGTCCTCGCATCTTCTGCCCGGGTCATCGAGCTCTCCAAGCCACCAAAGACTTCGACTTCTTCATCGTTCATCATCTACACAAATAGCAAAAATGTTTTTTAAAAAAATATATATAACAATAATGAATAAATAAAATAAACAATAAATAAATAATTTTTATACACCTGCTCCAACGCCCGGTCGGACCTCTCTCGGACAGTGTCGCGGTCGTGAGGGCCCCACATCCTGTCGTAAAGCGCCCCAGCGGACCGCTTTAGCACCTCATCTTCGACCTAGAAGATTCCATGGTCGAAGTCCTCGGTTGCCCGATCAAAGACTTCGAAATGCCTACATCCCTCATGGGACAAAGCATTCACAGCCCCCTCGTAGGCAACGAGCGCGGCAAAGGACATGAGACCGGTCACGATGGACAGGAGCAACTCCAACTCCTCCTACAGCCACCCAAGAAAGCGAAGGCCCACCTCTTCGTCGAATTTGTCGAAGGGGGCGGTTCGCGCGCCGAGCTGACGGTATGCCTCCACGAGCAACATGTGCGCTCGGTCGACCCCAGCGCGGGTGGAGGCCTCCGTTTTGTCCACATAGCCGCGCAGACTTCTCTGCCCTAACTCCACGTCGGTGGCACGCTTGAGGGCGAGGCTGGCCTCGGTGCGGGCGGCTTGGGCCTCGGCACGGGCATTTTTCGCGTCCTCCCTTTCTGCCGCAAGCCGATGGCCGAGGTCCTCTTTCTCAGCCTCCGCCGCCGTCAGCTTTTCAAGCAGATTGCAGCTCCTGTTTTCCACCGCCGACTTGTCTTGGACAGCCTCCGTATGTTGCGTTTGGAGGCGCTCAATCCTCCCCTCAAGTCGTCGCCTTTCGGCAACAAACTCTAAGGTCAGCGCCCCCGATGCAATGTGCTCAGCGAAGGCAGCCGCCTGGCACAAAGACTGTCAAAAGCAGAGCTATGAACAAAACCAAATTCCAAAAGCGCTAAGTTGATGCGCAACTAAGGCGGCCACGTCCTTCGCAGCGGCGGTAGAGGCAATTTCGCCGCTGACGCAGAACTTGGACCACAGGTCCTGCGAAAGACCCCTTTGCCACGGTTGCCACGGCCACCGGACTAGCTGTCACCGCCGCCGGGACAACAGCCAGTTGCCTGGACTCCGCTCCTACACCATGGTCACGTCAGAAATGCAGGCTTCACAAAAAAACTCACCAGCAGGACCCCGTCCTGTGTGGACATCAAACATCGCGACCCCGCACACAAGGTAGTCGTCCACGGAAATATCCATGGAGACTTCGGCGCCCCCACCGCTGCCTCAGCAGCGCGCGGTGGCGAGGGAGGCCTTTGCTCATGTGTGGGCGCGGCAGGCGGCGGCATGCTGGCGCCGGGCGCGCCAGGCGGAGGCATGCCGGCGCCAGGGGCGGCAGGCTTCACGCTCGCCCGCGCCATTTTCACCTCGCGCCTTGGGTCCCCCACCTTAGCGAACGCCTGACGTTTCTGTGGCACGTCTTGGCGATCCTTTTCCATCACTGCTGAGACAACAGCACCAACAATCCGTCCGTAAGGGAAAATTTTCATCTCACAAGCTAATCGAGATGTAAACATGTCTTTGCCGGCCGCCCGGGAATCAGAACATTCTTAGGCCAGCGACCCTCGGTAACCTTCAGCATTCACGCGGAAGATTCCCAGAGCTCGGGCGAAGACATCGTCTCCCCGGGAATCGCGCAGGTATCTAGCAAACCCCCAGCAAAACGATCGGAAGCCCTCGACCCCTCAGCTGTTGTACCTAATTTCCTCTTCTTGGCGGCCGCGCCCGGCGCTGTTCCCCGTGAAGGGCCCTCGTCGGCCGTTGTCATCGCCTTTTCCCCCCGGCGGACAGCAGCATCGTCATCGTCATCCCACGGGTAGCCAGCATACGGCAGACGGTTCAACTCAAAAACATGGTTCAACCTAACATTTGAACCGCGCATATCCCAGCTCCTTAGAGTCTCCGTCTTCGGCACATACTTTCCTACAATCTTCACGGCCTCGACCTCCACTTCACGCACAAACGCGGCCGGGTTGCGACCGTGCAAGTCCACCACAAAGGCAGGACTTCACACCAGCTGGCCGCCCAGGGTTGGCATCCGACGGGGGGTCACTTCACCCAATACCCAGCCATGCGCCAAGGGCCACACTCCATAGGCAATAAATTCCTCAAGCAAGTCAAGCCCGCTACTCAGGTGGGAAGCATGTCGAAGGGCCCCTTCGTCCTCATCTTCCTCCCCCTCCTCGAATCGAGGAAACACCACATAGCAGTGTGAGCACAGAATGGCTGAAGGGAGGCTAGGTAGGTCTTTGACGTCACCAGGAGCCACATAGAACCAAAAATCCCACCAGTTGCCCCATTTGTTCCTAGCACAGGGGACTATCTCCACAACTTCAGCCGAAGTCTTCCCAGTCCTCGGCGTGAAGGTGCACAATCCGAATTGTGCTATCTTATTGAAAGGGAATTAGGCTTACACCTAGTTCCTAAATAATTTTGGTGGTTGAATTGTCCAACACAAATATTGGACTAACTAGTTTACTCTAGTGCATAAGTTATACAGGTGCAAAAGGTTCACTTTTAGCCAATAAAAAGACCAAGTGTTGGATTCAACAAAGGAGCAACGAGGCAACCGAGGGCACCTCTGGCTAGAGGCACCGGACTGTCCGGTGTGCACCGGACAGTGTCCGGTGCGCCCAGAGGACTCCAACTCAAACTCTTCGCCCTCGGGAATTCTCGGAAGCCGGCGCGCTATAATTCACCGGACTGTCCGGTGTGCACCGGACATGTCCGGTGCTCCAAGGAAGCGCGGTCTCCGGAACTCGCCAGCCTCGGGTTCGCGCGGCAGCCGCTCCGCTAAAATTCACCGAACTGTCCGGTGTGCACCGGACTGTCCGGTGTGCCAGCGGAGCAACGGCTCCCTGCGGCGCCAACGGGTCCCTGCGGAGCATTTAATGCGCGTGCAGCGCGCGCAGACGTCAGGATCGCCCATACCGGTGCACCGGACATCAAACAGTACATGTCCGGTGTGCACCGGACACCCAGGAGGGCCCAGAAGTCAGAAGCTCCAACGGTCAGAATCCAACGGCAATGGTGACGTGGCAGGGGCACCGGACTGTCCGGTGTGCACCGGACTGTCCGGTGCGCCATCGAACAGACAGCTTCCAGCAACGGTCACTTTTGGTGGTTGGGGCTATAAATACCCCAACCACCCCACATTCATTGCCATCCAAGTTTTCCACTTCTCAACTACTACAAGAGCTCTAGCATTCAATTCTAGACACACCGAATAGATCAAGTCCTCTCCAAATTCCACACAACACCATAGTGACTAGAGAGAGTGATTTGCTTGTGTTCTTTCGAGCTCTTGCGCTTGGATCGCATTCTTTTCTTTCTCACTTGTTCTTGTGATCAATCTCAATTGTAACCAAGGCAAGAGGCACCAATTGTGTGGTGGCCCTTGCGGGGAAGTTTTGTTCCCGGTTGATTGAGAAGAAGAGAAAGCTCACTCGATCCGTGGGATCGTTTGAGAGAGGGAAGGGTTGAAAGAGACCCGGCCTTTGTGGCCTCCTCAACGGGGAGTAGGTTTGCGAGAACCGAACCTCGGTAAAACAAATCCACGTGTCACACTCTTATTTGCTTGCGATTTGTTTTGCGCCCTCTCTCGCGGACTCGTTTATATTTCTAACGCTAACCCGGCTTGTAGTTGTGATTATTTTTGTAAATTTCAGTTTCGCCCTATTCACCCCCCCTCTAGGCGACTATCAATTGGTATCAGAGCCCGGTGCTTCATTAGAGCTTAACCGCTCGAAGTGATGTCGGGAGATCACACCAAGAGGGAGATGGAGACCGGCGACAAGCCCACTACAAGCCAAGGGAGCACTTCATCGGAAGAGTCCCACACCAAGAGAAGGGAGAAGAAGAAGAGCTCCTCCAAGCGGAAGGAGAAAAGATCTTCCTCTTCTCACCACAAGGAGAAGAAGGAAAAATCATCTTCTCACAAGCCGCATCGGAGTGGGGACAAGCACAAGAGGATGAGGAAGGTGGTCTACTACGAGACCGACACTTCATCGACATCTACCTCCGGCTCCGAAGCGGCATCCGTTACTTCTAAACGCCAAGAGCGTAAGAAGTATAGTAAGATTCCCCTACGCTACCCTCGCATTCCTAAACATACACCTTTACTATCCGTCCCATTAGGCAAACCACCAACTTTTAATGGTGAAGATTATGCTATGTGGAGTAATTTGATGCGATTTCACCTAACCTCTCTCCACAAAAGATTATGGGATGTTGTTGAGTATGGTGTACAGGTACCATCCGTAGGGGATGAAGACTACGACACGGACGAAGTGGCCCAAATCGAGCACTTCAACTCCCAAGCCGCAACCATCCTCCTTGCCTCTCTAAGCAAGGAGGAATACAACAAAGTACAAGGATTGAAGAACGCCAAGGAGATTTGGGACCTACTCAAGACGGCGCACGAGGGTGATGAACTCACCAAGATCACCAAGCGGGAAACGATCGAGGGGGAGCTCGGTCGCTTCCGTCTTCGCCAAGGGGAGGAGCCACAAGACATGTACAACCGGCTCAAGACCTTGGTGAACCAAGTGCGCAACCTCGGGAGCGCAAAATGGGATGACCACGAGGTGGTTAAGGTTATTCTAAGAGCCCTTATTTTCCTTAACCCCACTCAAGTACAATTAATTCGTGGCAATCCTAGATATCCACTAATGACCCCCGAGGAAGTTATCGGGAATTTTGTGAGTTTTGAATGCATGATTAAGGGCTCCAAGAAGATCAACGAGCTTGACGAGCCTTCCACATCCGAGGCGCAACCGGTGGCCTTCAAGGCAACGGAGGAGAAGAAGGAGGAGTCTACACCAAGTAGACAACCAATTGACGCCTCCAAGCTCGACAACGAGGAGATGGCCCTAATCATCAAGAGTTTTCGGCAAATCCTCAAGCAACGGAAGGGGAAGGACTACAAATCCCGTTCCAAGAAGGTTTGCTACAAGTGTGGTAAGCCCGGTCACTTTATTGCTAAATGTCCATTGTCAAGTGATAGTGACAGGGGCGACGACAAGAAGGGCAAGAGGAAGGAGAAGAAGAAATACTACAAGAAGAAGGGCGGCGATGCCCATGTTTGTCGGGAGTGGGACTCCGACGAAAGCTCAAGCGACTCCTCCGACGACGAGGACGCCGCCAACATCGCCGTCACCAAGGGCCTCCTCTTCCCCAACGTCGGCCACAAGTGTCTCATGGCCAAGGACGGCAAAAAGAAGGTAAAATCAAGGTCCTCCACTAAATATGAAACATCTAGTGATGAGGATGATAAAAATGAGGAGGATAATTTGCGTATTCTTTTTGCCAACCTTAACATGGAACAAAAAGAAAAATTAAATGAGCTAATTAGTGCCATCCATGAAAAGGATGATCTCTTGGACTCTCAAGAGGACTTCCTAATCAAGGAAAACAAGAAACATGTTAAGGTTAAAAATGCTTATGCTCTAGAAGTTGAAAAATGTAACAAATTATCTAGTGAGCTAAGCACATGCCATGACACTATTGCCAACCTTAGAAATGAAAATGTTAAATTAATTGCTAAGGTTGATTCTCATGTTTGCATTGATCCTAGAAATGATAATGTTGATTTGCTTGCTAGGATTGATGAGTTAAATGTTTCCATTGCTAGCCTTAGAAATGAAAATGAGAAATTAATTGCTAAGGCTAAGGATTTCGATGTTTGCAATGCTACTATTTCCGACCTTAGAATTAAAAATGATATGTTGCATGCTAAGGTTGTTGAACTTAAATCTTGCAAACCCTCTACATCTAATGTTGAGCATGTTTCCATTTGTACTAGATGTAGAGATATTAATGTTGATGCTATCCACGATCACCTAGCCTTAATTAAAAAACAAAATGATCACATAGCACAACTTAATGCTAAGATTAGAGAGCATGACTTAGAAAATGAAAAATTTAAACTTGCTAGAAGCATGCTCTATAATGGGAGACGCCCTGGCATTAAGGATGGCATTGGCTTCCAAAAGGGAGACAATGTCAAAATTAATGCCCCTCCAAAGAACTTATCTAACTTTGTTAAGGGCAAAGCTCCCATGCCTCAGGATAACGAGGGTTACATTTTGTACCCTGCCGGCTATCCTGAGAGCAAGATTAAGAAAATTCATTCTAGGAAGTCTCACTCTGGCCCTAACCATGCTTTCATGTATAAGGGTGAGACATCTAGTTCTAGGCAACCAACCCGTGCTAAGTTGCCTAGAAAGAAAATTACTAATGCATCAAATGACCATGCCATTTCATTTAAAACTTTTGATGCATCTTATGTGTTAACTAACAAATCCGGCAAGGTAGTTGCCAAAATTGTTGGGGGCAAACACAAGGGCTCCAAGACTTGTGTTTGGGTACCCAAAGTTCTTGTATCTAATGCCAAAGGACCCAAAACCGTTTGGGTACCTAAAACAAAGAACTAAACTTGTTTTGTAGGTTTATGCATCCGGGGGCTCAAGTTGGATACTCGACAGCGGGTGCACAAACCACATGACAGGGGAGAAAAGGATGTTCTCCTCATATGAGAAAAACCAAGATCCCCAACGAGCTATCTCATTCGGGGATGGAAATCAAGGTTTGGTCAAAGGTTTGGGTAAAATTGCTATATCTCCTGACCATTCTATTTCCAATGTTTTTCTTGTAGATTCGTTAGATTACAATTTGCTTTCCGTATCCCAGTTATGTCAAATGGGCTACAACTGTCTTTTTACTGATTTAGGTGTTACTGTCTTTAGAAGAAGTGATGATTCAATAGCTTTTAAGGGAGTGTTAGAGGGTCAGCTATACTTAGTAGATTTTAATAGAGCTGAACTCGACACTTGCTTAATTGCTAAGACTAACTTGGGTTGGCTCTGGCACCGCCGACTAGCCCATGTTGGAATGAAGAATCTTCACAAGCTTCTAAAGGGAGAACACATTTTGGGACTAACCGATGTTCATTTTGAGAAAGACAGGATTTGTAGCGCATGTCAAGCCGGGAAGCAGGTTGGCATACATCATCCACACAAAAACATCATGACTACCGACAGGCCACTGGAGCTTCTACACATGGATTTATTCGGCCCGATCGCTTACATAAGCATCGGCGGTAGTAAGTATTGTCTTGTAATTGTGGATGACTATTCTCGCTTCACTTGGGTGTTCTTTTTGCAGGACAAATCTTATACCCAAGAGACCTTAAAAGGATTCTTGAGACGGGCTCAAAATGAGTTCGGCTTAAGGATCAAGAAAATTAGAAGCGACAATGGGACGGAGTTCAAGAACTCTCAAATAGAAGGCTTCCTTGAGGAGGAGGGCATCAAGCATGAGTTCTCTTCTCCCTACACTCCACAACAAAATGGTGTAGTAGAGAGGAAGAATCGAACTCTATTGGACATGGCAAGAACCATGCTTGATGAGTACAAGACACCGGATCGGTTTTGGGCCGAGGCGGTCAACACCGCCTGCTACGCCATCAACCGGTTATATCTTCACCGAATCCTCAGGAAAACATCTTATGAACTCCTAACCGGTAAAAAGCCCAATATTTCATATTTTAGAGTTTTTGGTAGCAAATGTTTTATTCTTGTCAAAAGAGGTAGAAAATCTAAATTTGCTCCTAAAACTGTAGAAGGCTTTTTACTAGGATATGACTCAAACACAAGGGCATATAGAGTCTTTAACAAGTCCTCAGGACTTGTTGAAGTTTCTTGTGACGTTGTGTTTGATGAGACTAACGGCTCTCAAGTAGAGCAAGTTGATCTTGATGATATAGGTGAAGAACAGGCTCCATGCATAGCGCTAAGGAACATGTCCATTGGGGATGTGTGTCCTAAGGAATCCGAAGAGCCTTCAAATGCACAAGATCAACCATCCTCCTCCAAGCAAGCATCTCCACCGACTCAAATTGAGGATGAGGCTCAAGATGGTGAACAAGAAGATCAAGAAGATGAGCCACCTCAAAATGACGGCAACGATCAAGGGGGAGATTCAAATTATGAAGACAAGGAGGATGAACCACCAAGGCCGCCACACCCAAGAGTCCACCAAGCAATACAACGAGATCACCCCGTCGACACCATTCTCGGCGACATTCATAAGGGGGTAACTACTCGATCTCGTGTTGCGCATTTTTGTGAACATTACTCGTTTGTTTCCTCTATTGAGCCACACAGGGTAGAGGAAGCACTTCAAGATTCGGATTGGGTGATGGCGATGCAAGAGGAGCTCAACAATTTTACGAGGAACGAGGTATGGCACTTAGTTCCACGTCCTAACCAAAATGTTGTAGGAACCAAGTGGGTCTTCCGCAACAAGCAAGACGAGCATGGTGTGGTGACTAGGAACAAAGCTCGACTCGTGGCCAAGGGGTATTCACAAGTCGAAGGTTTGGATTTTGGTGAAACCTATGCACCCGTAGCTAGGCTTGAGTCAATTCGCATATTATTAGCCTATGCTACTTACCATGGCTTCAAGCTTTATCAAATGGACGTGAAGAGTGCCTTCCTCAATGGACCAATCAAGGAGGAGGTCTATGTTGAGCAACCTTCCGGCTTTGAAGACAGTGAGTATCCTAACCATGTCTATAGGCTCTCTAAGGCGCTTTATGGGCTTAAGCAAGCCCCAAGAGCATGGTATGAATGCCTTAGAGATTTCCTTATTGCAAATGGCTTCAAAGTCGGCAAGGCCGATCCTACTTTATTCACTAAGACTCTTGATAATGATTTGTTTGTATGCCAAATCTATGTTGATGATATCATATTTGGGTCTACTAACAAATCTACATGTGAAGAATTTAGTAGGATCATGACACAAAAATTCGAGATGTCAATGATGGGGGAGTTGAAGTATTTTCTAGGATTTCAAGTCAAACAACTCCAAGAGGGCACCTTCATCAGCCAAACAAAGTATACTCAAGATATTCTAAGCAAGTTTGGAATGAAGGATGCCAAGCCCATCAAGACACCCATGGGAACAAATGGGCATCTCGACCTCGACACGGGAGGTAAGTCCGTGGATCAAAAGGTATACCGGTCGATGATTGGTTCATTGCTTTATTTATGTGCATCTCGACCGGACATTATGCTTTCCGTTTGCATGTGTGCAAGATTCCAAGCCGACCCTAAGGAATCACACCTTACGGCCGTAAAACGAATCTTGAGATATTTGGCTTATACTCCTAAGTTTGGGCTTTGGTACCCTCGGGGATCCACTTTTGATTTGATTGGATATTCGGATGCCGATTGGGCGGGGTGTAAGATTAATAGGAAGAGCACATCGGGGACTTGCCAGTTCTTGGGAAGATCCTTGGTGTCTTGGGCTTCAAAGAAGCAAAATTCGGTCGCTCTTTCTACCGCCGAAGCCGAGTATATTGCCGTAGGCCATTGTTGCGCGCAATTGCTTTGGATGAGGCAAACCCTGCGGGACTACGGTTACAAATTAACCAAAGTCCCTTTGCTATGTGACAATGAGAGTGCAATCAAAATGGCCGACAATCCCGTCGAGCACAGCCGCACTAAGCACATAGCCATTCGGTATCATTTTCTTCGGGATCACCAACAAAAGGGGGACATCGAGATTTCTTACATTAACACTAAAGATCAATTAGCCGATATCTTTACCAAGCCACTTGATGAACAATCTTTTACCCGACTTAGGCATGAGCTCAATATTCTTGACTCTAGGAATTTCTTTTGCTAAACTTGCACACATAGCACATGAATATACCTTTGATCATGTCTCTTTTATATATGCTATGACTAATGTGTTTTCAAGTGTATTTCAAACCAAGTCATAGGTATATTGAAAGGGAATAGGAGTCTTCGGCGAAGACAAGGCTTCCACTCCACTCTACTACTCATTCTTCGCCGTCGCTCCGCATCATCTCTTCAACTTTGGTATAATCTTCACTCATTCATTTCATGACCAAAGGGGGAGAAAGTACTTCCTTAGGCTCTAATGATTCCGTTTTTGGCGATTCATGCCAAAGGGGGAGAAAATATGAGCCCAAAGCAAAAGGACCGCACCACCACCTAATTTTATAAATTTAATGATTTTATATTGGTAAATTTCAAAATTGGTATCTCTTTGTGTTCTAAAGGGGGAGCAACTAGTATTTTCAAAATTGATGTCTTAAAACCCTCTTGAACACTAAGAGGAGACCTTATTTGAGGGGGAGTTTTGTTTAGTCAAAGGAAAAGCATTTGAACAAAGGAAGAAAATTTCAAAACTTAAAAATGCTTTGCAAATCTTATTCATTTACCTTTGACTATCTTGCAAAAGGACTTTGAAAAGAATTTACAAAAGAGTTTGCAAAAACAAAACTTATGGTGCAAATGTGGTCCAATATATCAAAAACAAAGAAAACAATCCATGCGCATCACATAAATATTTATATTGGCTCAATTCCAAGCAACCTTTGCACTTACTTTATGTAAACTAGTTCAATTATGCACTTCTATATTTGCTTTGGATTGTGTTGGCATCAATCACCAAAAGGGGGAGATTGAAAGGGAATTAGGCTTACACCTAGTTCCTAAATAATTTTGGTGGTTGAATTGTCCAACACAAATATTGGACTAACTAGTTTACTCTAGTGCATAAGTTATACAGGTGCAAAAGGTTCACTTTTAGCCAATAAAAAGACCAAGTGTTGGATTCAACAAAGGAGCAACGAGGCAACCGAGGGCACCTCTGGCTGGAGGCACCGGACTGTCCGGTGTGCACCGGACAGTGTCCGGTGCGCCCAGAGGACTCCAACTCAAACTCTTCGCCCTCGGGAATTCTCGGAAGCCGGCGCGCTATAATTCACCGGACTGTCCGGTGTGCACCGGACATGTCCGGTGCTCCAAGGAAGCGCGGTCTCCGGAACTCGCCAGCCTCGGGTTCGCGCGGCAGCCGCTCCGCTAAAATTCACCGAACTGTCCGGTGTGCACCGGACTGTCCGGTGTGCCAGCGGAGCAACGGCTCCCTGCGGCGCCAACGGGTCCCTGCGGAGCATTTAATGCGCGCGCAGCGCGCGCAGACGTCAGGATCGCCCATACCGGTGCACCGGACATCAAACAGTACATGTCCGGTGTGCACCGGACACCCAGGAGGGCCCAGAAGTCAGAAGCTCCAACGGTCAGAATCCAACGGCAATGGTGACGTGGCAGGGGCACCGGACTGTCCGGTGTGCACCGGACTGTCCGGTGCGCCATCGAACAGACAGCTTCCAGCAACGGTCACTTTTGGTGGTTGGGGCTATAAATACCCCAACCACCCCACATTCATTGCCATCCAAGTTTTCCACTTCTCAACTACTACAAGAGCTCTAGCATTCAATTCTAGACACACCGAATAGATCAAGTCCTCTCCAAATTCCACACAACACCATAGTGACTAGAGAGAGTGATTTGCTTGTGTTCTTTCGAGCTCTTGCGCTTGGATCGCATTCTTTTCTTTCTCACTTGTTCTTGTGATCAATCTCAATTGTAACCAAGGCAAGAGGCACCAATTGTGTGGTGGCCCTTGCGGGGAAGTTTTGTTCCCGGTTGATTGAGAAGAAGAGAAAGCTCACTCGATCCGTGGGATCGTTTGAGAGAGGGAAGGGTTGAAAGAGACCCGGCCTTTGTGGCCTCCTCAACGGGGAGTAGGTTTGCGAGAACCGAACCTTGGTAAAACAAATCCACGTGTCACACTCTTATTTGCTTGCGATTTGTTTTGCGCCCTCTCTCGCGGACTCGTTTATATTTCTAACGCTAACCCGGCTTGTAGTTGTGATTATTTTTGTAAATTTCAGTTTCGCCCTATTCACCCCCCCTCTAGGCGACTATCACTTATTTCCTATTTTCCTCTTCTGCCAATGCAGGCAATAATTTTTGGCGAAGACCTCCACAGACGACTGCCCGCCGTAGGAAGTAACTGCCCAGACATACTTCGCCAGTGCCACCACGGCGTTCGGCGTCAACTAGTGGACCTGCACTTCAAACCTTCGCAACACCTCCGCAACGAATCGATGTGTCGGGAGGCGCAGACCGGCAACAAAAAAAGCCTCAAAAACTACTAACTCGCCTTCAGGCTCGAGGAACTCCTCTGCACCCGGGGCCCACCCGACACCGTTACCAAAGTAACCAAGCCGCTGCATCTCCAGCATGCGGACCGAGGAAATCCTCGAAGTACCAAACTCCACGGTGTGGCCAGGCTGCAACTCCATCACCGCCAAATCACTCAGGGTCTCCTCGGACGATGGCGCGACCGGCGATGCGCTCACAGTAGACGAAGAAGACATTGCAACGTACCGTCGGCGGCGGTGCGCGGTCTGCTTGATACGGGCCAGATTTCTGACGCAGAGCGAGTAAGGAGGGCAGGCGAGCAGTTGAAAAAAGTTAGGGTTTCTAACACGCAAATGCAAGTCGGAAACGGGCTTGGCCAAGGTCGATTTTTTATAGGCGCGATGCGATGCCTCGGGAAACATGCAATCCAATAGTAACACATCCATCAATGGTCACATTTCAAAAACCCCTGCAGGACCACTTCGAGCGAGGGCAGCGTCTTCACCATCTCATGGTGGTCTTCGGCACCAACTAACTTAGTCGAACTGGTCCCTCGGAGGGCAAATGTTGGGACAAAGGTGAACACACCACCCTTCGCTCTCGACGACTTCGTCCTCACCTTGCACAGGCTGGATTCATGGAACCCGCCAGGACATGCCAAGGGCGCTAGCCAGACGAAGGCTTGTTCGACCCCCTTCGCTTATACGGGACAAGACGAAGGCCCCGCCGAAGTCTACGAGACCTCCCACCCTCACCACCAATAAAGGCCCATGTATGGTTTGGCCCACAGAGTTGGGCCCCACGTGGGAATGTGAGATTAGGGCCGTGTATGTAATAAAGTTTACCATAATGATTGTCTGTAACCTTCCCTCATGGGAATATTCTAGGGATAAACCGGGTACTCGAGGGTCTAAATGTCTTTGACAGGGACAAGCGGCCCCTCGAGTACCTATAAATACTCCCGTACTGTGCCTAGGCACAGAGAGGCCAACGATGCTTTTGACATCCCGTGTTAAGTTTTGCACCCCGTGTTAAGTTTGGCAAACTTTTCCCCTAATTTCCCATTGGATCAACCTGTCTTGAAGGGTAGGTTCCAACAATGTGTTTGGTTTAAATTAAGATGCACGAGAAGAAAAACCTAAAATTTCTGTTGGCCACAAAAATTTCCGTCGTTCCCTAGGTAATCTGGTGCAATCTAAGTAATTTTCATAGGTCAGATCTCAACAGACGAAAATTAGCATAATTTCTCTCCGGCAGCAAAAGAAATTAGTTATTTTGTGTTGGCTACTAATATAGCCCACTAACATAACCGACAAAAATTATTAAACAGATTGGCTAACTTCCATCGACCGCGTCGACTACTGATGTGACCGAAGGAAGTTAGCCTATTACATCGCCGATTCGCCACTCGAGCATTCCCACATGCTCGTCCATCTACTACTCCCTCCTGCTCTCATGTATCCACACCATCCGTCTCGCCGTCTCCTCGACCGCTATGGCCTTACGTCGGTTGTGATCTCCTCTCATTGCATTGCCCCCAGCCTCAGCTGCCAATAGAGCTAGAAACGAGTCGAACCGATGGATGACTGAGTTCAGCTCGGCTCATCAATTGCACAAGCTAAAAAAACGACTCAGTTTGAAGTTAGCTCGCGAGCCACACCTTCATAAATATAAGTGCATTATATATTAATTTAATATTATTTAAATATGAAATATATAACTTTTATTTGATATTATGAGCAACCTAAAATTTGAATTGTCATATATCCATCATCAAATACTAAAAAATGTGTTGGAATAAAATATAAGTGAATTGCACATCTCTTCCTATCAGATTAAACTTTTGGATTGGATTGGTTGATTCATACTACTTAATATGGTATCAATGCCAGAAGTGATGAGTTCGAATCCTGGTTAGTGCAATTAAGGTAAAATAATTGTTGCTCGCTCCTATTCCACGTCTGAGACCTAAGAGAGGCTCGACATGAGAGGGAGTGTTGCAATAAAATATAAGCGAATTGCACATCTCTTCCTATCAGTTTAAGCTTTTAGGTTGGATTGGTTGGTGCATGTAACTTAATAAAATGAACCAATGATCTATTATGACTCTGTAGATTGATTAATTCAACATAGTTGTTGCAATCGTGAGCTAGAATGGTTTGGCTCGCTTGACTAACAAGCCTAAAATACAGGCTCGGCTCGGCTCGCTGAAAGTCGCCTAGAGGGGGGGTGAATAGGCGGAATCTGAAAATTATAAACTTAAGCACAACTACAAGCTGGGGTTAGCGTTAGAAGTATAATCGAGTCCGAAAGAGAGGGTGAAAAACAAATCATAAGCAAATGAAGAGTGAGACACGGTGATTTGTTTTACCGAGGTTCGGTTCTTGCAAACCTACTCCCCGTTGAGGTGGTCACAAAGACCGGGTCTCTTTCAACCCTTTCCCTCTCTCAAACGGTCACTTAGACCGAGTGAGCTTCCTTCCTTGATTTCCCGGGTCACTTAGACCCCGCAAGGACCACCACACAATTGGTGTCTCTTGCTTCGCTTACAAGGTTTTGAGAGTAAGAATGAGAGAAAGAAGAAAGCCAACCAAGCAACATGAGCAACAAAAGAACACAAGTCGATCTCCTCACAAGTCCTAAAAAATAGAGTTGAATTGGGGACTTTGATTCGATCGGAGGCTTTGATTTGTGTCTTGGAGTGTTGTGTATTGCTCTTGTATTGAATGAGATGTAGTGAATGCTTGGATACAATGAAGTGTGGTGGTTGGGGGAAATTTATAGCCCCAACCACCAATATGGCCGTTGGTGAAGGCTTCTGTCGTATGGCGCACTGGACAGTCCGGTGCACACCGGACAGTCCGGTGCCGTCTTCCGACCGTTGGCTCGGCCACGTGTCCCGCGCGGATTGCGCGGCCGACCGTTGGCCCTGGCCGACCGTTGACTCACCGGACAGTCCGGTGCACACCGGACAGTCCGGTGAATTTTAGCCGTACGCCGCCGGCCAAAATCCCGAGAGCGGCCAGTTCGAGTCGAGTCAGTCTGGCGCACCGGACACTGTCCGGTGCACACCGGACAGTCCGGTGCTCCAGACCGAGCTGGGACTTGGCTGCACACAGCCAAGTCATTCTCTCCCCTTTTCTCTTTTTCTTCTTTCTGTTTCTAACACTTAGACAAATATGTTAGTCCACAAAACCAATGTACTAAGGCTTAGAAACATACCTTTACTTCATGATTTGCACCTTGTTCATCCATGTACATAAAATCACAATTAAGCACATGTGTTGGCACTCAATCACCAAAATACTTAGAAATGGCCCAAGGGCACATTTCCCTTTCAATCTCCCCCTTTTTGGTGATTTATGCCAACACAACATAAAGCCACTAGAACAAGTGCAAACTCAATTCAAATAACACTTAAATTTATTTTGAATCAATTTTGGCATATATGGATCATCCTTTGCCACCACTTGGTTTGTTTTTGCAAATCAAACACAAATCTCTATCTCTAAGTTAAACACACATGTTTAAGCATAAAGAGAGTCATTCAAAAAGAGATTGATCAAGGATTTCAAAAACTCCCCCTTTTTCCCATAATCAATACTTCTCCCCACAAGAAGCCAACTTTTGATAAGAGAGACAACTTAAGAATTTTGACAAATCAAAAACTCTATTCTACTATTTTCAAAATCTCTCAAGTGGTAGCTGATCCATTTATTGCTTTGGCCTTTATTTTCTCCCCCTTTGGCATCAAGCACCAAAACGGGATCAATTGTGGCCCTTTAACCCCATTGCCTCACCAAAATCTTCAATTAAGAGCAAATGGCAATAAGAGTTCATGAGATGGACTTGGAAATAAGTTACCCCTCATCGGAGTGCAGTGGAAGTCTTTCATGGTCCAAGTCCACCTTTTCCCTTTCAATTCTCCTTTGTGACTAACACAAGCAAACTCAAACATATGGTTAGTCTCAAAGGGTCAAGTTGTAACACATCTCCCCCTAAACATGTGCATCACATTGCAACGGACTTGTGAGGTCCAGGGAGTGTTTGTACAACTTGAGCACCATAATAAGCAACAAAATGCAGAATGAACATGATCAAAGGCATAAATACATGTATGCTATATTTCAATCCAAGTTCCGCGAATCTAAGACATTTAGCTCACTACGCAGCCTGCAAAAGGTCTTCTCATCTAAAGGCTTGGTAAAGATATCGGCTAGCTGGTTCTCGGTGCTAACATAAAACACTTCGATATCTCCCTTTTGCTGGTGGTCTCTCAAAAAGTGATGCCGGATGTCAATGTGCTTTGTGCGGCTGTGCTCAACAGGATTTTCCGCTATTCGGATAGCACTCTCATTATCACATAGGAGTGGGACTTTGCTCAGATTGTAGCCAAAGTCCCTGAGGGTTTGCCTCATCCAAAGTAGTTGCGCGCAACACTGACCTGCGGCAACGTACTCGGCCTCAGCGGTGGATAGGGCAACGGAGGTTTGTTTCTTAGAGTTCCATGACACCAGGGACCTTCCTAAGAATTGGCACGTCCCCGATGTACTCTTCCTATCGACCTTACATCCAGCATAGTCGGAATCTGAGTACCCAATTAAGTCAAAGTTAGACCCCTTTGGATACCAGATCCCGAAGCAAGGCGTAGCGACTAAATATCTAAGAATTCGCTTCACCGCCACCAAGTGACACTCCTTAGGATCGGATTGAAATCTAGCACACATGCATACGCTAAGCATAATATCCGGTCTACTAGCACATAAATAAAGTAGAGATCCTATCATTGACCGGTATGCTTTTTGATCAACGGACTTACCTCCTTTGTTGAGGTCGGTGTGTCCGTCGGTTCCCATCGGAGTCTTTGCGGGCTTGGCGTCCTTCATCCCAAACCGCTTCAGCAGATCTTGCGTGTACTTTGTTTGGGAGATGAAGGTGCCGTCCTTGAGTTGCTTCACTTGGAACCCAAGGAAGTAGTTCAACTCGCCCATCATCGACATCTCGAATTTCTGCGTCATTACCCTGCTAAACTCTTCACAAGACTTTTGATTAGTAGAACCAAATATTATGTCATCGACATAAATTTGGCATACGAACAAATCACCATCACATGTCTTTGTAAAGAGAGTTGGATCGGCTTTCCCAACCTTGAAAGCATTAGCAAGTAAGAAATCTCTAAGGCATTCATACCATGCTCTTGGGGCTTGCTTAAGTCCATAGAGCGCCTTAGAGAGCTTACACACGTGGTCGGGGTATCGCTCATCCTCGAAGCCAGGGGGTTGCTCCACGTACACCTCCTCCTTTATTGGCCCGTTGAGGAATGCGCTCTTCACATCCATTTGGTACAACCTGAAAGAATGGTGAGCGGCATATGCTAGCAAGATACGAATAGACTCTAGCCTAGCCACAGGAGCAAAAGTCTCCTCAAAGTCCAAACCTGCGACTTGGGCATAACCTTTTGCCACAAGTCGAGCCTTGTTCCTTGTCACCACCCCGTGCTCGTCCTGTTTGTTGCGGAACACCCACTTGGTTCCCACAACATTTTGCTTGGGACGAGGCACCAGCGTCCAAACTTCATTGCGCTTGAAGTTGTTAAGTTCCTCCTGCATGGCCAACACCCAGTCCGGATCTAGCAAGGCCTCCTCTACCCTGAAAGGCTCAATAGAGGAGACAAAAGAGTAATGTTCACAAAAATTAACTAATCGAGATCGAGTAGTTACTCCCTTGCTAATGTCACCCAGAATTTGGTCGACTGGATGATCCCTTTGAATCATCGCTCGAACTTGGGTTGGAGGTGCCGGTTGCGCTTCTTCCTCCATGACTTGATCGTCTTGTGCTCCCCCTTGAACACACGCCTCCTTTTGATGAACCTGTTCATCGTCTTGAGTTGGGGGCTGCACCGTCGTTGAGGAAGAAGGTTGATCTCGTTCATCCTGTTCCTGTGGCCGAATGTCTCCAATCCCCATGGTTCGTATAGCGGCCGTCGGAACATCTTCTTCATCTACATCATCACAATCAACAACTTGCTCTCTTGGAGAGCCATTAGTCTCATCAAATACAACGTCGCTAGAGACTTCAACCAAACCCGATGATTTGTTGAAGACCCTATACGCCTTTGTATTTGAATCATAACCTAATAAAAACCCTTCTACAGCTTTGGGAGCAAACTTAGAATTTCTACCCTTCTTCACTAGAATGTAGCACTTGCTCCCAAAAACACGAAAGTAAGATACATTGGGTTTGTTACCGGTTAGTAGCTCATACGAAGTCTTCTTGAGGAGTCGATGAAGGTAGACCCTGTTGATGGCGTGGCAAGCCGTGTTCACGGCTTCCGACCAAAAGCACTCGGGGGTCTTGAACTCTCCAAGCATCGTCCTCGCCATATCGATTAGCGTCCTGTTCTTCCTCTCTACCACACCATTTTGCTGTGGTGTGTAGGGAGCGGAGAACTCGTGCTTGATTCCTTCCTCCTCAAGAAACTCCTCCACTTGAAGGTTCTTGAACTCGGACCCGTTGTCGCTCCTAATCTTCTTCACCTTGAGCTCAAACTCATTTTGAGCTCTCCTGAGGAAGCGCTTGAGGGTCCCTTGGGTTTCAGACTTATCCTGCAAAAAGAACACCCAAGTGAAGCGGGAAAAGTCATCAACAATAACTAAACCATACTTACTTCCTCCTATGCTTAGATAGGCGACGGGTCCGAAGAGGTCCATATGCAGCAGCTCCAGAGGTCTTGACGTAGTCATCACATTCTTGCTGTGATGTGCTCCTCCTACTTGTTTACCTGCCTGACAAGCTGCACAAGGTCTATCTTTTTCGAAATAAACATTTGTTAGACCTATCACGTGTTCTCCCTTTAGAAGCTTGTGAAGGTTCTTCATCCCCACATGTGCTAAGCGGCGATGCCACAGCCAGCCCATGCAAGTCTTAGCCATTAAGCATGCATCTAGACCGGCCTCTTCTTTTGCAAAATCAACTAAATAAAGCTTGCCGTCTAGTACACCCTTAAAAGCTAGTGAACCATCACATCTTCTAAAGACAGACACATCTACATTAGTAAAAAGGCAATTGTATCCCATTTGACATAATTGACTAACAGATAGCAAATTATATCCAAGACTCTCCACTAAGAATACATTTGAGATAGAATGCTCATTAGAAATTGCAATTTTACCTAACCCTTTTACCTTGCCTTGATTCCCATCACCGAATATAATTGAATCTTGGGAATCCTTATTCTTGACGTAGGAGGTGAACATCTTCTTCTCCCCCGTCATATGGTTTGTGCATCCGCTGTCGATAATCCAGCTTGAACCCCCGGATGCATAAACCTGCAAGGCAAATTTAGGCTTGGGTCTTAGGTACCCAACTCATGTTGGGTCCTGCAAGGTTAGCACAAATATCTTTAGGGACCCAAATGCAAGATTTATCTCCCTTGCATCTAGCCCCTAATTTCCTAGCAACTACCTTCTTACCCTTTCTACAAATAGCAAAGGGAGCATTACAAGCATAATAAATGGTAGAAGGTTCATTCACTACTTTCCTAGGAGCATGAATAACATTCTTCCTAGGTACATGAGCAATATCTCTCCTAGGCATATGTACAACATTTCTCCTACACATATCTCTACCATGATTATAAGAAGAACTAGAAGCAAACATTGCATGAGAATCATAAGCATGTGAATCAAAATGATTATAAGCATTTCTAGCATGTCTCCTATCATAATACATAAAAGCATGATTCTTTTTAGCATTACTAGCCATCGGGGCCTTCCCCTTCTCCTTGACGAAGATGGGAGCCTTATGGCTTGTTAAGTTCTTGGCTTCCCTCTTGAAGCCAAGCCCATCCTTAATTGAGGGGTGTCTACCAATCGTGTAGGCATCCCTTGCAAATTTGATTTTATCAACTTCATTCTTGCTAGTCTTAAGTTGGGCATTAAGACTAGCCACTTCATCATTTAATTTGGAAATTAGAACTAGGTGTTCACTACAAGCATTAACATCAAAATCCTTACACCTAGTACAAATTTCAACATGTTCAACACAAGAATTTGATTTACTAGCTACTTCTAGTTTAGCACTTAAATCAATATTAACACTTCTTAAGGTAGAAATGGTTTCATGACAGGAAGATATTTCACTAGAAAGCATTTCATTTCTTTTCATTTCTAAAGCATATGATTTTTGTGCCTCTACAAACTTATCATGTTCATCATACAATAAATCTTCTTGCTTTTCTAAAAGCCTATCCTTTTCATTCAATGCATCAATCAATTCATTGATTTTATCTATCTTAGATCTATCTAAGCCCTTGAACAAGCAAGAATAATCTATATCATCATCACTAGACTCACTATCACTAGAAGACGCATAAGTGGAGTCTTTAGTACTTACCTTCTTCTCTCTTGCCATAAGACAAGTGAGACGCTCGTTGGGGAAGAGAGCCGATTTGTTGAAGGCAGTGGCGGCGAGTCCTTCGTTGTCGGAGTCGGAGGAGGAGCAATCCGAGTCCCACTCCTTTCCTAGATGCGCCTCGCCCTTGGCCTTCTTGTATTGCTTCTTCTTCTCTCTCTTGTTCCCCTTTTTCTGGTCACTTTCATTATCGGGACAGTTAGCAATAAAATGACCAAGCTTACCGCATTTGAAGCATGAGCGCTTCCCCTTGGCTTTGGTCTTGCTTGGTTGTCCCTTGTGACCTTTAAGCACCGTCTTGAATCTTTTAATGATGAGAGCCATCTCTTCATCATTAAGGCCAGCCGCCTCAATCTGTGCCACCTTGCTAGGTAGCGCCTCCTTGCTTCGTGTTGCCTTGAGAGCAAGGGGTTGCGGCTCGTTGATCGGACCGTTCAACGCTTCGTCGACGTATCTTGCCTCCTTGATCATCATCCGCCCGCTTACGAATTTTCCAAGCACTTCCTCGGGCGTCATCATCGTGTACCTGGGATTCTCACGAATATTGTTCACGAGATGAGGATCAAGTACGGTAAAGGACCTGAGCATTAGGCGGACGACGTCGTGGTCCGTCCATCGCGTGCTCCCGTAGCTCCTTATCTTGTTGATGAGGGTCTTGAGCCGGTTGTATGTTTGCGTCGGCTCCTCGCCCCTTATCATGGCGAACCGTCCAAGCTCTCCCTCCACCAACTCTATCTTGGTGAGCAAGGTGACGTCGTTCCCCTCATGAGAAATCTTGAGGGTGTCCCAAATCTGCTTGGCATTGTCCAAGCCGCTCACCTTGTGATACTCGTCCCTGCACAAAGAGGCTAGCAACACAGTAGTAGCTTGTGCATTTTTATGAATCTGTTCATTAATAAACATAGGGCTATCCGAGCTATCAAATTTCATTCCACTTTCCACAATCTCCCAAATGCTTGGATGGAGAGAAAACAGGTGAGTACGCATTTTGTGGCTCCAAAATCCGTAATCCTCTCCATCAAAGTGAGGAGGTTTGCCAAGTGGAATGGGAAGCAAATGAGTATTTGAGCTATGCGGAATACGCGAATAATCAAAAGAAAAGTTTGAGTTAACCGTCTTTTGTTTGTAGTCGTTGTGGTCCTCATCCTTTTGGGAAGAAGTAGACTCGTCGCTGTCGTAGTAGACAATCTCCTTGATGCGCCTGGTCTTCTTCTTCTTCCCTTCCTTCCGTCTTTGGCCCGAGCCGGAGTCGGTAGGCCTGTCATCCTTCGGCTCGTTGACGAAGGTCTCCTTCTCTTTATCGTTGATCACTATACCCTTCCCCTTAGGATCCATCTATTCGGGCGGTTAGTCCCTTTGTGAATAGAACGGCTCTGATACCAATTGAGAGCACCTAGAGGGGGGGGTGAATAGGTGATCCTGTAAAAACCTCAAACTTAAGCCACAAAAACTTGTTAAGCGTTAGCACGATTAATGCCAAGTGGCTAAGGTGAAGTCTCAACAAAACACAATACCACAAGAATCAAGCACAGAGGGACACGGTGGTTTATCCCGTGGTTCGGCCAAGCCAATGCTTGCCTACTTCCACGTTGTGGCGTCCCAACGGACGAGGGTTGCAATCAACCCCTCTCAAGCGGTCCAAAGACCCACTTGAATACCACGTTGTTTTGTTGTTCCTTTCACTATCCCGTTTGCAAGGAATCTCCACAAATTGGAGTCTCTTGCCCTTACAAGTATATGATCACAAAGAAAGCACAGAGTAAGGGAGGGAAGCAACACACACAAATCCACAACAAAAGCGCACACACACGGCCAAGACTCGAGCTCGAATGACTATCTCAGAGTTCACACTAGAACAGAGCTCGAATCACTTAGAATCACAAACGAATGCGCAAAGAACTTGTGTGGATGATCAAGAATGCTCAAGAGTTGCTTGTGTGTCTCCTCCATGCGCCTAGGGGCTCCTTTTATAGCCCCAAGGCAGCTAGGAGCCGTTGAGAGCAATTCTGGAAGGCTATCCTGGCCTTCTGTCGTCGGGGGCACCGGACAGTCCGGTGCACACCGGACAGTGTCCGGTGCCCGATTTGTTTCCTTTTCTGGCGCTTCTGACCGTTGGAAGACTGCCGTAGATCTGCGAGCCGTTGGCGCACCGGACAGTCCGGTGCACACCGGACAGTCCGGTGCCGTCTTCCGACCGTTGGCTCGGCCACGTGTCCCGCGCGGATTGCGCGGCCGACCGTTGGCCCTGGCCGACCGTTGACTCACCGGACAGTCCGGTGCACACCGGACAGTCCGGTGAATTTTAGCCGTACGCCGCCGGCCAAAATCCCGAGAGCGGCCAGTTCGAGTCGAGTCAGTCTGGCGCACCGGACACTGTCCGGTGCACACCGGACAGTCCGGTGCTCCAGACCGAGCTGGGACTTGGCTGCACACAGCCAAGTCATTCTCTCCCCTTTTCTCTTTTTCTTCTTTCTGTTTCTAACACTTAGACAAATATGTTAGTCCACAAAACCAATGTACTAAGGCTTAGAAACATACCTTTACTTCATGATTTGCACCTTGTTCATCCATGTACATAAAATCACAATTAAGCACATGTGTTGGCACTCAATCACCAAAATACTTAGAAATGGCCCAAGGGCACATTTCCCTTTCAACATGGCTTGCGGGTCTTCTCCTTGGTTGAGCATAAGTCGACCGAGCTCCCCCTCGATTGTTTCCCTTTTGGTGATCTTGGTCACCTCGTCTCCTTCGTGTGCGGTTTTGAGCATGTCCCAAATCTCCTTGGCGCTCTTCAACCCTTGCACCTTGTTATACTGCTCTCGACTTAGAGAGGCGAGGAGTATAGTGGTGGCTTGGGAGTTGAAGTGCCGGATTTGGGCAACTTCGTTCGAATCATAGTCTTCACCCTCGGTGATGGTACCTGCACTCCCAACTCAACAACATCCCAAATACTAGTGTGGAGTGAGGTTAGGTGATGCCTCATTTTATCACTCCACATGTTATAATCTTCACCGTCAAA
Organism: Zea luxurians; assembly: GCA_029449295.1. Classification (NCBI taxonomy): domain Eukaryota; kingdom Viridiplantae; phylum Streptophyta; class Magnoliopsida; order Poales; family Poaceae; genus Zea; species Zea luxurians. The sequence goes on from JAOPSE010000034.1 coordinate 9,887,654, forward strand.
AACCGGTGGTTTGCCTAATGGGACGGAAAGTAAAGGAGTATGTTTGGAAATGCGGGGATAGCGAAGAGGGATCTTACTAAACTTCTTGCGCTCATGGCGCTTAGAAGTTACGGATGGCACGTCGGAGCCGGAGGTGGATGGCGACGAAGAGTCGGTCTCATAGTAGACCACCTTCTTCATCTTCTTCTTCTTGTCGCCACTTCGATGTGACTTGTTGTGGGAGTGGGATTCTCCCTTTCCTTTGGAGCCGGACTCCCTTGATGGAGCCTTCCCGAGACTTGTAGCGGGCTTCTCGCCGGTTACCATCTCCTTCTTGGCATGATCTCCCGACATCACTTCGAGCGGTTAGGCTCTAATGAAGCACCAGGCTCCGATACCAATTGAAAGTCGCCTAGAGGGGGGTGAATAGGCGGAATCTGAAAATTATAAACTTAAGCACAACTACAAGCCGGGGTTAGCGTTAGAAGTATAATCGAGTCCGAAAGAGAGGGCGAAAAACAAATCACACGCAAATGAAGAGTGAGACACGGTGATTTGTTTTACCGAGGTTCGGTTCTTGCAAACCTACTCCCCGTTGAGGTGGTCACAAAGACCGGGTCTCTTTCAACCCTTTCCCTCTCTCAAACGGTCACTTAGACCGAGTGAGCTTCCTTCCTTGATTTCCCGGGTCACTTAGACCCCGCAAGGACCACCACACAATTGGTGTCTCTTGCTTCGCTTACAAGGTTTTGAGAGTAAGAATGAGAGAATGAAGAAAGCCAACCAAGCAACAAGAGCAACAAAAGAACACAAGTCGATCTCCTCACAAGTCCTAAAAACTAGAGTTGAATTGGGGACTTTGATTCGATCGGAGGCTTTGATTTGTGTCTTGGAGTGTTGTGTATTGCTCTTGTATTGAATGAGATGTAGTGAATGCTTGGATGCAATGAAGTGTGGTGGTTGGGGGGAATTTATAGCCCCAACCACCAATATGGCCGTTGGTGAAGGCTTCTGTCGTATGGCGCACCGGACAGTTCGGTGCGCCACCGGACACTGTCCGGTGCGCCAGCCATGTCACCAGGCCGTTGGGTTTCGACCGTTGGAGCTCTGACAAGTGGGGCCACCGGACAGTCCGGTGGTGCATCGGACAGGTCCTGTTCACTGTCCGGTGCGCCTTCTGGCGCCTGCTTTAACTTCTGTGCACACAGGCACGCACTGTTTGCTTTTACTGTTCCTTGTAGATGACTGTTGGCGCAAAGTAGTCGTTGCTTCATTGGCTCACCGGATAGTCCGGTGTTACACCGGATAGTCTGGTGAATTATAGCGGAGCGGCTTTCCCAAATTCCCGAAGCTGGCAAGCTTAGAGTCGATCTCCCTGGTGCACCGGACACTGTCCGATGGTGCACCGGACAGTCCAGTGCGCCAGACTAGGGCTGCCTTCGGTTTAACTTTGCTCCTTTGTTTTGAACCCTTTCTTTTGTCTTTGTATTGGTTTGTTGTGAACCTTTGGCACCTGTAGAACATATATTCTAGAGCAAACTAGTTAGTCCAATAATTTGTGTTGTGCAATTCAACCACCAAAATTCATTTGGAAAAGGTTTGACCCTATTTCCCTTTCAATCTCCCCCCTTTTTGTTGATTGATGCCAACACAAACCAAAGCAAATATAAAAGTGCAGAATTGAACTAGTTTGCATAAGGTAGGTGCAAAGGTTGCTTGGAATTGAAACCAATAATTATTTCAATAGATATGCATGGATTGTTTTCTTCTTAGTTAAAATTTTGGACCTCATTTGCACCACGAGTTTTGTTTTTGCAAATCCTTTGTAAAATTCTTTTCAAAACATTTTGCAAATAGTCAAAGGTACATGAATAAGATTGAAAGAAGCATTTTCAAGATTTGAAATTTTCTCCCCCTGCTTGAAATGCTTTTCCTTTGACTAGAACAAAACTCCCCCTCAAAGAAATTCTCCTCTTACTGTTCAAGAGGGTTTTACAAATTTTTGAAGATGCTATAACTTTTTCCCCCTTTTGAACACAATAAGATATCAATTTGAAAACTTTATTTTTAAAATTTAGTGGTGATGCGGTCCTTTTGCTTTGGGCTCATACTTTCTCCCCCTTTGGCATGAATCGCCAAAAACAAATACTTGTGAGTGAAATACAAGCCCTTTGCCTTTCTCCCTAATGGCAAGCAAATATATATGAGTGAAGATTATACCAAAGTGGAGAACTATGCGGAATACCGGCAAATATCGATGGAGTTGAGTGGAAGCGCCTTCTTTGCCGAATACTCCATTTCCTTTCAATTCTATGACTAAGTATGAGAATACACTTGAAAACACATTAGTCATAGTCATAAAAGAGATATGATCAAAGGTATATAAATGAGCTATGTGTGCAAAGAATCAATCAAAATTCCTAGAATCAAGAATATTTAGCTCATTCCTAAGTTTGGTAAAGGTTTTCTCATCTAAAGGCTTGGTAAAGATATCGGCCAATTGATCTTTGGTGTTTATATAGGCTATCTCGATATCCCCCTTTTATTGGTGATCTCTCAAAAAGTGATACCGAAAGGCTATGTGCTTAGTGCGGCTGTGTTCAACGGGATTATCCGCCATGCGGATTGCACTCTCATTATCACATAGGAGAGGGACTTTGCTAAATTTGTAGCCATAGTCCCTAAGGATTTGCCTCATCCAAAGCAATTGCGCACAACAATGGCCTGCGGAAATGTACTCGGTTTCGGCGGTAGAAAGAGCTACTGAGTTTTGTTTCTTTGAAGCCCAAGACACCAGGGATCTCCCCAAAAACTGACAAGTCCCTGATGTGCTCTTCCTATCAATCTTACACCCTGCCCAATCAGCATCAAAATATCCTAAATTCCTAATAGATCAAAAAGGATCCCTTGGGGTACCAAAGGCCAAACTTAGGCGCGCACTGTTTGCTTTTACTGTTCCTTGCAGACGACCGTTGGCGCGAAGTAGCCGTTGCTCCGTTGGCTCACCGGACAGTCCGGTGAATTATAGCGGAGTGGCTTTCCCAAATTCCTGAAGCTGGCAAGCTCAGAGTCGATCTCCCTGGTGCACCGGATACTGTCCGGTGGTGCATCGGACACTGTCCGGTGGCACACCGGATAGTCCGGTGCGCCAGACTAGGGATGCCTTCGGTTTAACTTTGCTTCTTTGTTTTGAACCCTTTCTTTTGTCTTTGTATTGGTTTGTTGCGAACCTTTGGCACCTGTAGAACATATATTCTAGAGCAAACTAGTTAGTCCAATAATTTGTGTTGTGCAATTCAACCACCAAAATTCATTTGGAAAAGGTTTGACTCTATTTCCCTTTCACTCACGAGCCGCTCCGAGCTCGAGCCGGCTCACGAGTCTTGAGCTTATTTTCCAACCCTTGCCGCCAATGGTCGTCCAATGGACTTAAACCATCTCTAGCAGTTTACTCATCTATATTCCCATATTCAAACCCACTTTGTGATCAATAAAGTCTACAGCCGCAAAATAGCCATGCATATGAGTAATCTCGTGGAGGCATTCTTACTGCAGCCTCGGTCGACCTTTGCCCCAGCCGCTAGTCCTGGTCAACCCCTGCCTTGGCTGCCAACCCCAACCACCTTTGGCTAGGGCACCCGATCGTCCTCTTTCCTGGCCGCCTACAGTGGCGGAGCTCCGTAAAAATAACGCCCCAGGCCACTCTACAAATATAACGATGTACTACTCGTCTTTTAATTTTTCGCACTTTAGGGGTAGAAACATTTAAAACAATTCAGTGGAACTATGGCAGATAGGAAAAGGGAATTAGACATTCAGGAACGATTACTCACAATAGAGGAGAATCACGAGCACATGGCAGCAGGCAATCAACACTTAGCACACATCGCTCGTCGCTCAGGTGGTCGCTGCCCATTGGCCAGGGAAGCGCTCCGCCCTCGACTATGAATAAGAAAAGAAAGTGAATCGGGTTGAGGAAGTTGTATAGTTTGGGAGAAGATGTAATGGCAGAGACGGATTTGGGCGGTGGCACGCTGCCAGTGCAGGCCGCACGCGTCATTGCTATAGGGTCACAGGGACGCTGGAGGCAGGCTGGCGGAGGTGGAGGTCGGAGTGGCGATGACGGATGCCTGAGTCAGAGCCCGCCCGTTCGACTCTGAGGTTGCTGCCTTGTGCCCTTGCTAGATTCGTAGAGCCTGAAGGCATGGAGAGTGATAGAGGACTGAATGGAGGCGGCGCGCCGCTGGCAACATAGGAAACGCAGCCGCGCAGGTTTACGAAATAATTGGAAGATGCGACTAAGGGAGGCTGCTAGTGCCAGGCTCAATCGGTGCAAGCAGGAGATCTTTTGGACCACATTTTTGGGCTGAAATGTATTTTAGACTAGATTTTTTGGTTGAAAAAAGACCTATATACAAGAGTATTTTTAGGCTACGCCCCGGCCCACGGCCCAGGTGGCCCGGGGCCTAAATCCGCCACTGGCCGCCTAGGCTACTGAAACCTACTGAAGCAAAGGTAAATCAACTGACACATGCTCCTGCTGAAGTATTATTCATGTGAAACTGATATTTTAAATAAATATTCATGTGATATATATAATTCTTTCATGTAAGTTATTTTCATAATTCAATTGTCGGTCTCAGAGGTTACTTTAAATTTATTTTCATTGAATATCAAATGTGTGTGTTTTAGAAGTAAATTCACTCTAGTGCTAATGATGATTATAGCATAGCAATTCTAATGACTAGCTATTAATAGTGTCGTCGTGTCCCCGCCATCACGTCGTCTTGTCTGCGCCAACCGCTGTCGTGTCCCCACCATTGTGTTTCCCCCACCCCGTCTTTTCCGGTGACAAGGTAACACATGCTCTCAGCTATTTATATTGTTTGCATATAAATGTTTAATTCTCGTTGGGCATCCAACATAGTTTATACATGAGGAGGTTATGCATAGATAACTCTTGTTTATGGCTAGAGCACGATTATTGGTGAGGATAACCAATGGATGTGTGATGGGTGGAATAAGACTCGGCCTTACTCTCATGAGTGGACGGTGAAGGCTCAGAAATTTGTTGACGATGTTTTAGTTTGTCAACAACCACACAATGGGCACCGATTTGTTATGCCCATGTACAAATTGCTGCAACTATAAATGCAAAGACAAAAGAACAATGACACTCCACCTTTGTACCTTATGGTTTCATACCAAGCTACGAGGTGTGGTTGCACCATGATGAGTCACATTGTCAATATGAGGCACAAGCCGCTACACAAGGGGTAGCACAAGTAGGAGAAAGTTATGGTTGATGATGGTAGGATGGACAAGATGTTTAATAATATACGACCAAAGTATGATCTTGTTGGTGCTTTTTTGGGGCGTCAATCACTGCGTGAGAACCGGTGGCGGTGCTCTCTGCACAGGTGCGGACAGTCCGCGGCCAGGGGTCGGACGGTCCGCGCGTGCGCAGGGACGGCGAAAGTTCGCCGGCGGCGCCTGGATCTCGCTCCCGGGAGGGACCCCGTCGGGGAGGAGAGATCCTAGGAGTTGTCTAGGCTCGGCAGACCGACCTAGACTCCTCTAATCGACATAGAGTCGAAGAGAAGCGAAGGATTTGGGGATTGAGAGGCTAACCTAGAACTAGACTAGAACTACTCCTAATGCATAAGGTAAAAACGCGAAATAGACTTGATTTGATCGATTGTTGGGAGTTCAATCGGCCGTAGCCCTTCATCTATATAAAGGGGGAGGTCTGGATCCGCTTCAAACTGCTTCCCGAGTTAATCCCATGGTTTTAGGTAACAAATCCCGCGAGAAACTAAGAACCCTAACTGACTTAGAGCCGGACCATCGACGAGGTTCTTTTTGGTCTCCAACAGATCTGAATTTGGATGAGTCAACATGCCAGTGGAGATTAAAAGGTTCTTGGAGCTCTTTAGAGCGTCGAAAGAGCCACTCCCGAGCACACAACACTGTCCACCCTCGCTTTTGTGATCTAGCTTATCCTCGCTTTTGTGACCCAGCTTTATAGCTATCTAAGTTCAAGTTTGCATTCTCGAGTAAATGTTGCAAGGAGCTTTTTATTTCATGCATGCTCAAGCATGCTTGCGTTGCAAGTTTACTCTGTGCTCGCCTCTGAAAAGAACTAGTACCCGGCCCGCTGTCGTCTTCCTTTCCCTCCTTGTCTGGTTCCACGAAGGAGAGGGAACACCAGGAAACCAAGCCAGCATCGGATCTTTATTAGCTGCTTCTCTGTTCCTAGCTCCTCCCATATGGGAGTACTTCGCCAAGGCAACACACGGGGCAAACAGGCATTGCGAGGTAAGAAGTCCAGCATCGATTGGTCTTATCTGCACTCCGTCTGGGTGGATTTAATTTCTGTTTATTCTAGCCTATATATATATATCCGATTCGGTTGCACCGCTGTTCTTGTTTTCTCGCCAATTTATAAATTATAACTTTGATCTACCAAGAGGCACTCGTCATATTTTACTAGTTTACTCCCCAAATCAGACTCTGGGTCAAGCTCGCCGCATTTTGTCTATGTATCAGATCTACCCTACCGCCAACCCATGCGTTGCAATCGCAAGTAGTAGACGTGAGACAGGACTTGATCGTCCAAAGACCCACCCTTTCTTCTTGGGATTGCACTGGACTAGACTCCATTGTTTGACCGTGGACGATGCAGATGTTTCAGATGGAGATGGACAGACAGGATTTGGACCATGGATGCCCTGTCGGCCCAACTCCCTTTTCAGCATTCAATCTGTCAACCCACAGCGGAGCTAGGGACAGTTGGTCTGCGCAAGCCAAAGTAGACTTGAACCAAGGACCTACTATTAATTATTGATGATGATTTTTAGAGTTTTCTAAAAAGAAGGTCGTATATCTCTGGTTCCTGTGATTTTGATAGTTGCTAATAAAATAAATCCGTAATCAATAAATAAAACATGATGTGATTTTGACTTGTGTGAATTGATTGTCAGAACTCAGAAGCTGCTCTGCTATAATGGCTCTGCTATAATAAGGTGGAGAAGAGAAGCCGATGGCCGCAGCCAAGGTCCTGACGGCCGCATGGGAGGAATGGGGCCTGCGGGCGCTGGTGCTGCTCAGCCTAACGGTGCAGGTGACGCTCCACATCCTGGCGGAGTTCCGGCGCCACGTCGACTCCGGCGCGCTGAGGGCCGTGGTATGGTCCGCGTACATGGCGGCCGACGCGACGGCGGTCTACGTGCTGGGCCACCTGTCCGTGGCCAGCCGGTCGCCGGAGCGCGAGCTGACGGCGCTGTGGGCGCCGTTCCTGCTGCTGCACCTGGGCGGGCAGGACAAGATGACGGCCTACGCCATCGAGGACAACCAGCTGTGGCTGCGCCACCTGCAGACGCTCGTCGTCCAGGTGGCCGCCGCCGCCTACGTGGTCTACGGGTCCTCCGCCATCGTCGGCGCGCGCCGGCTCCCCTTGCTCCTCGCGGCCACCGTCACCATGTCCGCCGTCGGCGTCGTCAAGTACGGGGAGCGAGTGTGGGCGCTCCGGCGCGCCGGCACTAGCCCGACCGGGAACTACAGCAGCGACATCGGGAAGAGGAGGTTCAACCTGGCGGTGCCCGATTCTTTCATCAGCCGCTTGGATCCCGCGGAGACCTACCTGCTGCACGCTCACCTGCTGCTGGACATGGCCAAGGACAGGTTCAAGGGTCCGCTACCGCGTCTGTATCTGTGCGGCCCCGGCAGCCAGGAAACGCAGCTGCACGGCGAGGAGGAGCTGTACAAGGTGGCCGAGCTGCAGCTGTCGCTCCTGCACGACGTCTTCTACACCAAGGCCGAGGCCACGCACACCTGGTACGGCCTCTGCGCCCGCGTGCTGTCGTCGCTGGCCACCGCCGCCGCGTTCGTGCTGTTCAACGCGCTGCTCCTGGGCGCCCATCGCCGCAAGCTGGAGGGCTACAGCAGAGGCGACGTGGCGGTCACCTACGTCCTCTTCGTCGGCGCCGTCGTGCTGGAGGCCGCGTCGCTCGTGAGGGCCGTGTTGTCGAGCTGGACGTGCGCGCTGCTTGTCAAGCACGGCTCCGAAGGCAGCGCGGTGTGCAACTCCCTAGCCCCCGCGGCCGTGTACCTCCGCCGGCTGGTCCGCGCGGCGGAGTGGAGGTGGTGGCGCTGCTGGTCGCGCTCCATGGGGCAGCTCGGCCTGGTCCAGCTGTGCGTGCGCAGCAGGGCCAGCCGGTACAGCAGGGTCGCTAGATGGATGGGCGTGGAGGACTGGTGGAACACGATGGCCTATTCCGGCCCGTCCGTCCCCGTGTCGCCGGACGTCAGGAAGCTGCTGCTCAAGAGCCTGAAGGCGAGGCCGTGGGATCGGGAGCAGTTCGAGAGCAGAGGGCTGTACGGCCGGGAGCTGGGCCTTGACTGGGTCGCAGAGTCGAAGCTGGAGGCGAGGATCCTCGTCTGGCACGTCGCCACCGAGCTCTACCTGTACTGGTTTAACAAGGATCAGCTGCCGCTGCCGCTGCCGGCCGCCGGTGCTGGTGTTGCGGACCTCGTCGAGGTCGCTCAGTCGCTGTCCAGCTACATGCTCTTCCTGCTGGCATCGCGCCCCCACATGCTGCCTCCCGACGCCAGCCGCAACGACTACCTCGTGGTGTGCTACGCTCTCACCGCCCACGAGAGGTACAGCACAGCCGACGATCTGCTCTCCTCGCTACAGAGCTTTGCGGACGCGCTGTGGGCCAATAACTCTGCGCCGGAGTACGAACTGCGTTGCAAGGATACTAATCGGCGTGGGTACAAGGTGTTGAGGGGAGGATGCTCGCTTGCTGCGTTCCTCATCCACCACCAACAACAAGAAGACTCCTCCTCCTCCTCGCCTGCCGGTGGCACCGGCACCCTGGAAATGATCTGCAGGGTGTGGGCGCAGATGCTGTGCTGCGTTGCCGACGAGTGCAGCGCCAATTCTCATGCGAAGCAGCTCAGCGGCGGCGGCGAGTTCCTTACTATCGTTGCTCTTGTAGCCAAATTCATGAGGTCCAGGAGGTTGTCTTGGCACTTGCACATAGAATCTCAGCGTACAGACGAATGGTAAATTATACGTACTAGCTAGGTAGGGCGACTGCTTCTACAAGTATGGACATGCTTGTACATTGTCTTGCTAAGGCACAGGCTGCACGCAGGACTAGTGCAGGGCTCCAGCTTGCCTGTTCTGTGTGTGCACTGGTCGTTTGTTTGGTTTACTGGTCATCTGCAAGCTGGCCACTAGTAGTAGGTGGTGTTTTTGGTTGGCTGTTTTACACCATGCATTGCATTAAGCAATAAGCCGTAGCCACTCTCTGGCCCACAACAAAAAAAAAGTCTAAAATCAAGAACACCTTAGCCAATTGATATTAAGATTGATGCCTTGAACAAGTTCCTCCTGAGAAGAGTGCCAACCTAGCAAAACAATTGGATCACAAAATGGACATTGGAAAGTCCGTGAAGAAGCAAATCAAGAACTTCTCTAGATAGAGATGTAATGTCGCTCCTCTGTCCGATAGTGCTAGCAGCGGTACTGTTACTCACCCTACGCGGCAGCGCCATTCGATCAAAACCTCACACACCGAGGTGAAACTTTCCAACTGATTGGTATACTGCACACGTCCATCTAGACTGACCGCGTGCGTTGACCAAGCAATATCCCTTGTTTGGTTAACTGCGTAAAGCGATACTGACTCTGCACCCACAGATGCAGCCTAGGACAAAAACATCTCTCCTAGTTGCATGTGTGGATACGCGAGGAAATACCGTTTCCCACCGTCCACGCTCGTCCAAGCCAGACGCCGCTCGCTCGCCTAACCAATCAGCCGGTTTGTGGGCAGCAGGGTAGATAAAAGTTAAGATTGTTATAGAAGTTTGAGCTTCAAAATATCATCCCTTCAAAAATATATTCGAAATTTCAAACTCGAATTGTGGTTTTCAGGAAAAAAGGAAAAACTTGAAACTACTCAAAACTTGTATTCGAGATGAATCAACCCATACCAACGGGTGGCAATGATTCTAGAAATGTATCATATGCCTCATACAAGCCAAACCTTCCTCAGACTCAGATTCAAGAATTCACTTTGAAAATGAAACATAAGAGCTCAAGTGAAAGAAATCAAACCAAAAACCAAAACAATTGGATTTCGACAAGGATTTACCATAAAGGATAGGTGTGGTTAAGGCCACACTTCCCAAAATCATAAGCTAGAGAGATGGTCGTTGGTTGGTGCAACCCTTCCTCCTTATTTATAGATGGTATTTTCACATTCCCAACATACCTCCTAGATATGTAGAACTTATCCACACATGCAGTGATAAAATGGACCAACTCTAATTTTGATGATCTGACGGACATGCTTCTTTCACGAAGTTGTTTCGCTTTGATGCACCCTCCATGATGGCTCTACATGCCATCTCTGATTTCCTCTGAAACCACAACCAGGTTTTGAGGCTAAACCCATAGAAATCGTCATTGGATGGTTTTGAGGATCAACTACCAAACCTCCACAGGTAGCGTCATCCATACGTGTCCCATATATCCTAGACACGTATGCCACCGAACTTGAACCATGTTGGCAATACGATATGCATTCGTGGCTGCTGATGTCCCCAAATGTCAATCACCGCAACTAGGTACCTAGCTTCTCTAGTCCCTTAGTCAAGATCCAACACTCGTCATTCACTGCTTTCGGTCCACCAGCACGAATCCGTATGTCATTCACCTTTATCGTCGACCACTGTCTCCGGACTCTACACCTGCACATCACAAGCCAAGACACATGTTGTACAAACTCACGCCTTAGTCCATACTACTCAACCCAATACGCTACTACGTTGACAATCACTCTTTACAAACGTGAACCACAAGGACACATATAAACGAGTTATTTTCGGTGGCCACATATCTGCCATTGAAAATTAACTTAGAGCATCTCCAACAATGCCTCAAACTAGTGCCTCAAATTGAAATATAGGGCTCTACACAAGAAAAATCACTCCAACAGTGCCTCAATTCAACAAATTTTGTCAAAAAACTATAGGGCACCTTCTCAAGTGCCTCAAATATACTACACCGTAGTGGGCTGCCCTATAATCTAGATTTAGGGCTTTACTGTTGGAGTGAAGTGTTTTGTTGGTGCCCTAAATTCTATAAAATTTACTTATTTTTAAATTATAAGGCATTTTTATAGTTCACGTTGTTGGAGATGCTCTTAGCTGCCAGAAGTTGATCGATTTCTTACTGTGATTGTAGTCCATGTCCTAATAGAGTTATATTTGTGATATAAGGAAGTAGTAGTTAATAGTCCTTTGTCAGTAAGTAGATATTATGCAAAAAAAATATAGACACTTAAATGCGAGATGAAGAACAATTCTTCCAATATACCTTCTATAGCTTTTTGGGGATCAGACACCAGACCATGCCACTAAGCCATGAAAACACGGTTTAAAAGCTAGCTTGCATATAAGGCTTGAAACAAATTGTTCATAAGATCTCTAAACTCATATTACATCAAAATATGGCATTCTGATTCGACACCGGTGGTCAACCTAAACGGTTTTGTTTTATGTACAATCGATTGGTAACAGGGAATTAGTTCTTCCTTTGTCCAGCCTTTTGTTGTTCTACTCTATCAGAAGCAGACCTCATTGTTAGGTAATGCTTGCTTGAGTGGACTACTTGACATGCAGCGTGTTCTCAATGGCAATTTGGCTTAAGTCGGTGGAAAGAATCTGTTGAGGTTGAAAGGCAAAGTGTAGAACTCTTCGTTCCTGCTGTCGCCACGGAATGTCCTGAACCGCGCCCACCATGGCATTCCTCGGTCCCTTGCTGCATCTCTCACATCAAGTGTGTTGTCAAGGAGTACTGCTACAATGAGGGCGACGGCGGGTGGTGATGAGAAGCTAGTGTTGATGTAGTCATTGAACTGCAACAAACAAACAAAATGCACAACACTTCAAACTCAGCTTTAACAGTGTACAATGCATCAGCTTCGAGTTACTATATCATGCTAGATGTTTTCTTCTTTTCGCTGGGAGCTAAGTTTAAGTTGGAATTTGAATTTTGAAGTACATAGAGAAAAATACGAACCCATCCAGCTTTTGTGTGCGCTGGGCCTTGTTGAGAACTTGTCGAATACCTAGAGAAGTACTCTGGTATAGATAAACCCAGGAAGAGTGAGACACCGATGATGAAGAGATTGCGCATCGAGTTCATGTTGGTGAACTGCATAAAGGAGAGCCCCACAGCAGCTGAACACATGACCGTAGCAATTAGCTCTACAGTTTAAAGTATAACACATTGCTAGAAAAGGCAATTTGTGTACTATGATGCTTGGTGCTTACCGACAATTCCAAACATAACGCAGTAAATGGCAGCGAATATTGTGAAAGGAATGGAGGCAAAAAGTGCTCCAAATTTTCCTGCAATCATGATAATTTTAGAATTCGTTTTAAAAAAAAAGTTGTACAGAATTCTGAAAAACTAACTGATGCAACTTAATGTCACTTGCTAGGGACAAATGTTACCAAGAATGGAGAAGAAGATCATGAAACCAGCAGAAATTTGTATCACTCTTCTGCTACCAACCCTCGTTGATCCTAGGAGACCAACGTTCTCACTGTGTTGCAGGCACAGATTCAGCATGCTCTTAGACATGGAGCTAAAGAACAATATCAGCATGAAGAATGTAACAGCAAGAAGATGCACTTACACAGAAACAGTAGAACCAGTCCCAGTGCCAAACAGGCCATCTAGTAGGGTGCCAATGCCCTGGATGTATCACATATTTGAGAAGAAAAGGGTGAGAACATGTTTAGCTTGCTTAACACAGAGTACATGCAAATATTTTAATTTCTCTTCAGCAAAGCGTTGGTTATTCGACATATATACAACTGCAATAAAGTATCAGAAAATTTTCTAGCCAACATTTATGAACTATAGGAAGATTATTTGAACTGAAGTTTATAAAAGGAAGATCGTTTGCCATGTCAGAGATATTGACCGATTTTTGTTGGAAGGAGCTAGAATTACATCACTAACCTGCCACCCAATGCCTCTGCTCAGGACATATGCTGGTGGGGGTGTCGCACTAGCCAATCGTGCAGCAGCTTTGAATGCTCCCGTGGTCTGCAACCCTCAAATATTGTTCCCAGAATTAGATGGATCGAAAATAATCCTAAATAGTGAAAACCAAAAATTTGCTACAAGGCATGTGTTTATTTTTTGTAAGTATATCATGGTACCTCTATCAAAGAAACCATCACCGCTGCCATCATACCGAATGCATGGTCTGCACTGAATGTTGGTGCACCCCATTGTAAAGGGTATGGAATGCTTATCCTAAGAGAGTGGAAAGTTACATGAAAAATGTAAAAACATTGATGTTAAAATTAGTCAATGATACATAGGGAAGTCTCCAAACCATTGTGATGAAGATATGAGATTGGCACGGTCTGTCCGACAGTTGATCTGGGTGACAAGTGCTGTGTGCTTGTATGCACCACTTGCTGTGAGGATGTGGGCATATAACCATACAAGAGTGATGCACATCAGCAGTGAGAACCTCTCGAAAACAGGAACATGACGAATATGCACATGCTTGAGATACTGGGAAAGCGCGACAAATAGGATAAGCATCGGAAGACCAATCTCCACGCATTTCCCAACCTGCAAATATTGTTCTTGAATTAGCTTATTGAACTCAGTATAGCAGAACAACAGAATGCCAGCTCTTGGCTAACAGCTGAATTATCGCAGGGATAATAGAAGGATAATTAATGTAAATTTTTGAGCTTCAACAAAATGCTGGCACACAAATATTTTTCAGTTATAAGATAAGAGATCTTCAACTATAGTAAAGCTTTTAGATCATATCACCATGTAAGGTAGAAAAAAATGAGAGTTCTCAAACACTTAACGACAGAAAGAAAAGAAATAAGACTGTCCAAGACAACTTTCTCGAGTATGAAAACTGAAGGAATCAAAGTGGATGGAACTATTGTATACATAACAAAAGTACGTCCACTAGAGATTTTACCACTGGGAATCCTCTCTCGAAAAGTCCAAGCCCCACCAGTGCAACCACGGGAACCATCGCAAGAGGGCTGAAGAACCTGTAACATGCACACCAAAAAATTATGTTCTTATTCCTGCCGTGGATCAGAAGGTAGCAGTCATTCCTATCACCTTTGTATATACCTTTTTCCTACCTTTGAATATCATATTAGCATATTGTACTTTTTTCTCTCCTAAAGTAATGCCCGGAATTCAATCTGACAGACACAAAAGTGGATGGATAGCCAAAGGGCCCAGGCTAGTTTGTAAAGAATAAGCAGATAATGATCCACGTATTGACCATGTGGCCACTCTTAACAGGACTGTCGACATGTCATGCTAAAGTTCGAACATCTCTACAAAAGAGCACCTCGGTTGCAATACAAGAATCTTAGCAAACCATTCGTACTTTCGGATACGTCAAGGAAATAATTTGATCACTGGATATGGGTAGTGATGCATAATTCCACCTTGCACCAACGAAATCGAAAGGGAGTTACAATTCCTCAGAGGAAAAAAGGGGAAAGTAACAAGTACCTAGAACATATAGCCCACAACTGGCTATATCCAAGGATTATTTGGATGCTTGAGGATACAATCAGTGAACCTTGTACGGCCCTCATAGTCTGCAGGAATCTCTGAAAGCAAGACAGACGCGAAAAAGATAAGCTGAGGGGTTCATGACATCAACCTGTTCAGTCTTCCATGACCAATTTATTTTGTTTCAGAGATTATGAAAAATAATACAGTGCTGGAGGATCCTTGCATACTTACAGTGTGGCCATCAGCTATACGCGCGAACGAGGGGTCACGGACTATGGAGAGGATTGGAACCACGTACGCGTATGAACCTCCCATGACTGTGGGAAGACGAGTGCCGAATAGCGTCTGGAGCAGCGTCTTGATCCCAGTAACGAACAGCAGCGTTTGAACCACCTTGGCCTTGTCATCCTTTCAGTAATAAGAGAGAGAGAGAGAGAAGGGGAAAACACAGATTTCTGTAGTCACAATGAATTCTTCCATGAAACGAACGATACAACGGAGTTTTCTGTTCAGTTTCAAAAGTTGTAAATTTGCATGGTAGGGTAGGTGCCGCAAAAGCAGCATTTTGTTTGTTTCATGCGAACACTGCTGATGAAAGCCAGGAACTCAGAAACAGAATCAAGAAACCACACGAGTACGAGTAAGGACGGTATGCTCACATCATTTCCACCCATAAGAGGAACCAGCAGCGTGGGGATCATGACAGCAGTGCCCAAGGACAGTATGTAGTGTTGGAAGCCCAAAGCGATCCCTTCGCCTGTAACACCCACCAACCAACCACAAATGAACAGCAATGCTTCACTTAATTGTGTATGCGTGTGTGTGTGTGTGACATATATACGTACCCCACGAAGGATTGGAGTCGATGCAGTACTCCAGTCCCTGGAGCTGGTCCATGGGCAGATGATGCACCATGTCCTCAGGCTTCACCTCGGCCATCTCTGAATCTGCTGGAGCAAGCGCGGGTCGGGTTCTGGAACTCTGAGTAGCCGACGAAAGGGTCCAAGTCCAAGATCTGAACCTGGTGGAGAGGCTCGGTTTCTGGAAGTTAGAGGGGGAAACGGGAAAGGGTAATCAAGCGCAGCAGGCAGGCAGCATCGTGCGTGCGTACCTCGAGAGCAATCAATCTGGGCAGAGGAAGGAAGCGACCCTGAGAGCAGAGCAGAGGAGAGGAAGAGCGAGGGGACGTAGCAACAGCCAGCACCCGCTGCGAAAGCCCAAGTCAAGAGAAGCCAAGCAGGCTCCAGGAGCAACGGTAAGTAATGCGGGGGAAGATAAACGCGAATCCAGCAACGTAAACGTTCGCCTCTTCGGCGACCGGGGAGACAAATGTCAGCGGGCGCAGCGGCGGTGGTCAGGGCCTCAGGGTCAGGGGTCGGCGGGCGAGGAAGAAGACGGAGAATGGTCCAATGGAGGTGGTGGCGAGTGGCGACTGACTGCGGAACAGTAAAAAGCGCGCACGCAAGCGAACAAGCAGTAGCAAAGTGGAGGGGGGGAAGGCCAAAGGAGATGCCGCCCGCGGCCGCCGATGAGGCGATGAAACCGCCGATCGGAGTCGAACGTGTCGTCGAACCTCGAACAAAGGCCGCAAAGCAGCAAAGGCGAAAAAGAGAGAGAAAAGGAGGAAAGCGGCCAAAGCGGAAAAGGAAGGACGGAGAGGAGAGGAGAGGCGGCAGCACCGTACTGTAGGTAGTAGCAGTGGCGGCAGCAGGCCATCGCCATGAAAAGGCGCGTCGCCACTCGCGAGCGCCAGAGATGAGTCATGCATGAGTAGGCGCGCGCAACTAGGTCTGGATATGGCGAGTTTGCTCGGTTTAGTTTACTAAGATAACGAACCAAAGAGTCAGTTTAATTTGGCTCATTTACAAACTCGAGCTTGTTCGTTTAGTTCATGAATCATAATAAAAATATATAATAATTAATTTTTATTTAATTTTAAACTAATTTAACAATAGAAAATAGTAATTATATTTATGGTTTCATAGACTATGTCACTATAACACCAAATAAACACAACTCACCGCTCATCAATTCATCGTGAATCCATAATTCACACATATGTTTATTAGTTTAACCCACAATCATAGTATCACACACCAATTTAACACGTAGACATAGTTTATCACCATCAATTGAACTCGTAGTCACCACGCCTACATATGACATGTTCATCAATTGATGTATAAATAATATGTATAAAGTTTCATTTTGCTGAAATATGATAGCTCGTATATGGTAGCTCGTTTAGCTCGAGAGTTGGCTCGTTAACGAACCGAGCTGGCTCGTTAATGAACAGACTAGAATATCAATATTCTAGCTCGTGAAAAAAATTTAAACAAAACATCTGAGCCAAACCGACCATGAACCGAGTAAGGTCATATCCAGTAGGTCGTGTAAAATACTGTTGTAGATTATGTTGTTTGTAAAGTGAGGTTTAAAATATAGAGTTAGAAAGAGAGTGTTGGAGATAGTCTACAGGCTGTTCGCTGCGGCTTGCTGCGGCTGCAATCCGGCTGCGGCTGCGGCTTCTACAGTATTTTTCTCTCTATGGATTGCAGCTGCAGCAGTCCAAACAGCTGCAACAGTGTCGGCTACAAGCCAGCCGAACACGCCCCTAATTATTTTGGTCGAGACCGCAGCTTTGTCTGTCACCTCAGATTTTAATGTGGTCAGGTACGCATCTGCAGGCTGTACCTGTTCCGCTGCAGCTGCGACTGGCTGTCTGGCTCGCTACAAACTGCAGCAGGATTGTTTGGTCTGTGTTTTTTCTTTTGTGAGCAACATACAAAGAGGAATGAATGCCTGGGCCCTGGGGTGGGACGCAGGAGTGCGCGCGCAGTAAATTTTGGTGGGTGGATGGCCGTTGATGGGACGGGCTGTCCTTGATTTGTTCTTGTCGCCGTTCGTTTTCGCTCTGCTCCGACCGTGTAGTATATCTTGCTGCCACGGCAGCAGAATCACCCAACGGCCCTGTCGACTCCTCCCCTGTGCTGTGCCCGTGGCAACTCACCAAGCTGGGCTGATTTGGTACACAGAAATCATACGGGGACCTATGGGAGAGGAATTTTCAATAGCAAGGGAACTTGCTCCCATAGATCCTCTTAGGATCTCTGATCACTAAATTAGCTTTAAAGTGGTGTGCATCCTTACACGTAAAACAGATAAATACTTACACGGATAAAAGTAGAACCTCCAATAGAGATGGTATAAAGAAGGATTGAAGGAACAACAAAAGGGTGCTTCGTGGTCACCAAAGATGCGGAATGGCGGGTTCCTACGGACCCAGCTGATAAATTTTTTCTATATATTTTTTAAGAACAAGGGGAAATCTGGTTAGATCTTGTTCGGTTTAAGATAGAAGGGATTAAATCCTCCCTAATGCAAATTTGTATAGAAGAAGATTTAACCCATCAAATCCTCCTCGATCTATCTCTAACCAAACAAGCTTTTAGACTTTGTTTGGATACTCTAGTATTTACCTTAATACACATTTATTGAGATGGACACAATTCACTTCAATCCATATGTATTGAGATAAATACTAAAGTATCCAAACAAAGTCTTAGATTTTTTCGGTTTGATGCTAATCCATGTGGATTAGGTGCGATTGAGTCGGTTTAAATCCATAATAAGTCAAAATATATCTCAATGTCACTCAATCCACTCTAATCTATATAGATTATAAATAACCGAACAAGCTTTAGATGGATGAAAATTGTGTCAAACTCTACATATAATCCAAAGACCATAGGCAGGTTAAAAGTTACGACCAAGAGCATTCGAGCCTGATTCTCATACGAGAGCACGTAAAAACACAAAACAAAAAAAAAACATGTGTTGAATTATAACCATTGCTGAGCCTAATTAACGCCAAGGTTTACGTGGAATACTAAGTGTCACTAGGACATTAATCCCATATCGTTAAGTGCTATTCTCAATAGGAATTTCGTAAACTCTTTCCAACGTTACCATATCATCAAAAGTGCTATGGAACTATGAATAAAACAATGTCTATCAATGCAATATTTCGCTTTTCACTATTTTATAGGCTAACATACCAATTAATTGTTGAATGTTGTAACTCAATAGCCAATAGAAATTAGTAAAATATGTGAATATGAAACAAATTACTCTCGCCGGAAGAGGTGGAAGGGTGGACGTACTACCGCCGTCGTCGATCATCGCCTGCTTGCTCGCTCGGAGGCACAGTGGTGACCTAGATGATTCGTGGGAGCACATGGATGCTCCCTGGGTGTAATCTTTCCTAGTGGAGGGGCGATACGGTGTGGCCGCAATTGGTCGCCGGAGGAGGAGCTCATCGCCATGTTGCAGCTCGACGTGGGCAGCACCGCCATTGCCACCGGTTTCAGTAAGGGTACCATAGATCCACTCGACGTGTCATATGCGTCATCTGCGTACAGCCATATCGGTAGTTGTGTATCTGAGTGAGGTGTGGGTGACGCCGATAATGGCACTCCACCGCAGAACCGTGGCGTCGTCATGCCTGGATGCCGTGAGGATGGGGATGAGCTGGTGGTCGTCAGATCTTGGATATACGGTCGCGATTAGATCTCCACGTACTCGTTCGTGTTATTAAATCAAAGTCGTCGGTTAAGTCGCGAACAGATAGGATTAGATCCACGTAATAAGCTGAGTGGTAACTTCTAATTTGGGTCGCTGGTCGTTGATCGGATGGCTCAGGCATGTCGATACCCCTTCGTCCATGGTATTTTTATTTAAGAGTCCTTAAGTTTGTTTGAAACTAACCTGCAGTCCATCTAAGTTCAAAAAACATAACATATTAGTCCATTTTATTTTAGTTAAACCCCTAAGATTCCGGTATTTAGCACCCGCAATCTGATACCCTGTTATTTATAAGATTAAAATCTAAAAATTAATTTTAAGTATAAAAATAAATCTAGAAATCTTAGAAAATTCATAACTTCTCCATTTTAACTCTGATTTTATTGGTTCTCGAACCAACAGAATCGTTGCAACACATATAATAGTGTTGCATGGTTTGTTTTTTTGTTTGGTGAAATGTTATTTTTAATTATTATTTGCATGTTTGTTTGTACTGCTGCGATTAGACGAGCGAGTGTACGTGGATCTGCAGATCAAACTTTTAAAGAGATCTATCAACAGGTTATCACAAGTTTGACCTAGATTTGTTTTCTCTATACCATGTTCCACTTGGTTACTTATTATTAGATAGATTTGCTAGTACTCTACCTGGTTTTTGAATTAATGATACATATGAATCATGATCATGTTCTATTATGATTTGTTATTGCTAGATTATTTAGTATACATGATAAGATCACTTTATTTAATTGAAATATGGATCGACCATCCAAGAAAATAGTGCAACCATAAGGACTACTATGGATCTGGTCCTGGCTAATTAATCAAGGAAGCTAGTGTGTGAAGTCTTACCGAAAGGGCAAGCAGGGAGGTGTTGCACAAGTATAGAGAGGTTTTCGGGTCGATCTGTCTATGATAGCTTTTTGGATGAGGAATTTCTATACCCTTCTGCTTGAAATAGTAGCAGGTTGTCGGGGAATGATCCTCGGACCCTGGGACCCATAGGTAAGTGAGCGTGCTGAGGAAATAGCCCTGATCGCTGGGACCTGTTAATCAGTTGGAAGAGGCAGGAGCACCAACCTTGGAATGACCTGCCCCCCGTCGAACCTCGCGGCACCAAGCTCGGGGTCAGGCATGGCGAAGCGTGATAAGGGAGGTCAGGCGTGTTGGAAGGAAACCACTCGAGTGGATCCCGCGCCCGGCCCTAGACTGATCCGCCATGAATGACTGGCCGCATTAACCATGTCTGGCACCGAGCCACAGCATGGGCGTCGGTCCGCTTCCCACTCATGACTTACGAACCCCTTAGACCGCATAGTGCTCATGACCTACGAGCCCCCGGACTGTGGTGCATTAATGGCCCATGCGCCACTCGGCATGCGGCGCACTTATGGCCTATTGGATTAGGCTTGACTGCGCAGACCTCCCGCAGAGCACTACACGATGGGCCGTGCCGAGCCCTAGGCTACGAAAGCCAGGGGTCGACGTCGCCAAAATGATGATGCCTTGGACCATCGCAGCCCCCACACCATCCACCACAATAAATACGAGACAACCAGGTAGCCCCAGGCCCCACGAGTACGTGTGGCCTCACCCGGTGTAAAACGCTGCCTTGTGGCTCCTTCCCAGGGAAGCCACCACTGGTCGACAACTGTCCCGCCTATAAAACGGACAGAAGGATGGATCGAGGGGAGAGTTCTTTTACACAACCAGATGCCTTCAGACGGAGATGAACCCACAAGGACGAACAGAAGGAGCGCAGACAAGGACCAGGAGGCCAGAGCCCCGCCAAGCGAAGACTTAGCTAGGACTTCACCTTACAACTGATAAGCTCCACTTCCACCCCGATAAGAGATCTGTGAGCGTCTCCTCCCTCTCTCGACCTCTTGTAACCCCTACTACGAGTTTAATCATCAATGGTGCTGGTAGCGCAAGCTACCGATGACTAGAAGTAGGGACATTCTTCCTAAACCAGTATAAATCTTACGCCCTCCGCACACCCTTCGAAGCCCAGAACACGTATAATAAATTTAATTGTCGAAGCGAGGTACGAAACACTGACACGGGTTCTCTCATGCTAGTGAAACTTTGTAAAGGCCTCGTAGAGTCCCTATACAATCACACCTCGGAAATGTGGTATTATGCCTTTCAGCACATGCGTGGTTGAGTGCAAAGTTCTCTTAAATTTTAAGAGACTTATGGATAAAGATATGAGACCTCTACAGAGTGTAAAACCAATATATTAGTCATGCTCACAGTCAAGAGCGACTCGCACCCTCACATGAGTAAATTATGAAATTAAATTAATTTGGTCTTGCATTTGCATTCATTGTGGTACTTATTTATGATCCGTTATTTAATTGAGATGATATTTACTTATACTTAGTAATTGCCACTAAAATTTTGACCAACAAAATTAAAAGGTAATGCTCTGCCTCAGCCTTATTCCTTGGTAAGACTTACACTACACTTCTTGCCCACACTTGCTGGGTGATGGCCATATGATAACTCACCCTTGCTATAATCACTACCTAGGTCAAGAGCAGGTACCATCGGAGGAGAATTATTGTAAAAAGTTCGGGGAGGTCTAGGCCGTCATCTCTCAGCCGTGCATGTGGATAAGTTATCTTAGCTCGATGTATTTTATTAAGTTATTTTGTAAAACATTTCATTATGTAATAAAGATTGTGACATTGGTTTCTATACACTAAGTCATCATATGTGTGAAACTTGATATTGGCACACATATGAGATGCATCTGAATTTAACCTTAAATACGGGTGTGACACAACATTATTCACCGGCTAGGATGATGAACCGAATGTCCATCACCTACACCAATTTAATCAATCTCTCGACGCTCTAACCGCCCACAACCCAATTAGTCTGCATGTCCCTAGCCATCCTCGCACGTCACACGCTACCCATCACACCCGATCAGTAGGCACGCCCTAACAACCCACCACACGCCCCGTGCTCTAAACTAGTTTGCCTCACCCATTAAGCTTGTCCAATCATGATGAAATAATTATGTCAATCTGATAGAAAGAAACGACTTAAAATCTTTGCTACTCTATTAAGAGTGGAACGAAGGCGTCCACACCCTCCGTGCCCCCGCCCCGCGTCTCGCATTTGTGTGCCCCCCGCTCGTAGGTCCACAACCGCCCCTTCTTACCCCACACTCTACGACCGCCCCGCATAGGTCCATTCCCCCACGCTGCCGTCGCGATGCTCGGAATACTGTCGGGGCCGGTGCTCGTGCTCCATGCCTCTCTGGGCGCCCTCACCCTTCTTCTCCCGCTAACATGCCCCTTCCGCTGCTCCACCTCCATCAGGCCCTCTCTGCCCGTGCCTCGACAACCACCGACGGCGTCGAGGGCAGTCCCGGCCCTGTCCATGTGCATAGGGGGTGAGGTCGTGCCCCCGTCCCCAACCCCCCTTCCCTTCCGCCACGAGACATCCGCCAAGTTGGCCTACAGGGAGTTCGCGCCCGCCCTGCTTCTTCTTTTCCCATGACGCCTCTCCATCGCTATCATCGCGTTCCCACACGCTCCGCTTCCTCACGCTGGAAGAAATCGACATCGACGCTGGTGCCACCGTTGAACTTGGACTGAAGGATCAGCGGACCGACATGGTACGGGTAGCCAGTCGGGCTCTGTTGGATGGCATAGTGCCTTGGCAGCCTCAGGCTCGACGACATCGAAGGAATTGACGAGGATAACATTGGTGGCTTCACGCAGTGCACGATGAGGCGCAACATCACCGTGTATGATGGGTTGGACCGGTCCTAGAACGACAAGACGATGTCGGGCCCCGGGATGGGCACGTAGTCGGGCAGGCGCACCGGCTCGGCAAGGTCCCGAAACTCGCCGGGCATGGAGGCGGCCAGCTCGGGGAGGTGGAGGACAAGTGAGAGCGCGTGGAGGTTCATGGGCATGAAGAGGCACCGTGCGGTCACGTTGGCATCGCGTGCGGCGGTGAAGAAGGTTATCCCGAACTGGTCGGTCACGTAGACGACGAAGCGGGTGGTGGCGTGGAGCTCCACAAGTAGGCCCACGAGCATCGAGAGTGAGCGCGTGCACTCCTAGGTCATGAGCGTCTCGAAGGCGGCGTCGCGGGGCAGGTCGGAGAGGTCGACGGGCGGCATCACCCGCGAGGTGACGGATGGCGGCAACGACGCGAGAAACGCGCGCTGCGTGGCTGACGCCACAGACGCAAAGGTGATGAGCATGGTTGGGATGTCGCGCCACACCGCCAGGTGCTTGGCCAGCTCCGCCAGCGGGATCAGGTGGCCCATCCCTGGCATGGCCATCATGGCCACGTGCAAAGGCCCGAGCTTCATGCTCGGTCCAAGATTCCCGATGTCGATCTAGAGGGGCCTTTTCTGAGTGGTTCTTCTCGCGGCGGCGGGTTGTCTTCTGCTCACAGTCACCATGCCACAGAGTTTTGCTTGCAGGTGTGGTGCGTTTTGTACGCGTGTAGAGGATTGTTGTTTGTATAGTCACGCTTTGATTTTATTGTTTGTCTATATAGCATGGCCGGAAATCCAATGATTTGTAGTAATAATTCTAGAGATAACTACTCTTCTGTGTCACTTGACCAACTCTCTTACCCACCGATGATCTGAAAAGTCAGATCTCTTTCCATTGTTCAAATTTGGGATATTAATTCTCGAGTGTCGATTCACTTTGCTTCCTTTTGTGAATAGGTTCTGGACCTCGTCGGGAATGCTACCATGGATAACAATAAGACATGCATCATATTGATATGTCTATGGTTATTGTTTTTTCAGTTTGCTGTTTTGGGTTCTTTCGGGTGGGGTAAAAGTGTGAATTCATGTCATGCACATTTTTGTTTTGGAGGAATTTATATTTTTTTAACCTTGAAAGGTGAGAAGATTATGACAATGGTAGGGACTGTCTGAGCAACCATATTGATAATAATTCTGATTAGTTTTTTCTAAGAATCGTTAAAATCAGCAAGTTCTTTTATGATCTTTGAATACTTTTGGTTCATAAACTAACAATTTATCTTCAGGTTCCTATTCTGGAGGCTACTAAGAGCACCTCCAAGAGGCGAACAAAATGCATCCCAAAACCCAATTGTCGGTTTTGAATAGAAACTAACTGGACCTTTCTGTGTTCTCTCCTGTAGCAATGGAGCACACGGCCAACAGTATGCATTTCTTTATCTCAACCTTCAACTAAGTTGTGCCCTGAGAATTGTTTTGTTACGTTAACAGGAAGAACAATTCTTTTTTTCCTTACAACACAAAGGGGAAGATAGATAAAATGCATATAAGTTCTATAGAAGGACGAGCTACAGCTAACTCAACGTCAGCTAGAACTGTTGACATTTGCTTGACATGGTATTTTATTGAATATTTACTAATATTGTTTACCCTTGGTTCATAAAGCGACAAGTTTCCTAGATGTCATTAAAGTTGACTAATGGACCATGAAGTGAACCTACTTTGAATATAAACATTTTCTAGTTAATTGTGTAAATAAAAGTATTGAAGTTTACTTAGCAATAGTGCAAAACTATGTAAACTATGTTGAGATGCATTGTACATTCCATTTCATACAACGCAACAGGATCATGATAGTATTTGTAAGTCGCGAGGCGAGGATTAATGATAATCTGGTTTTAATGCAAGGATTAGAAATAGTTGGTCTTGGTTGTCACTGTTGTCACCAATTTACGTAGTAAAGCTTTTGTCGGAGTAACACTACAAGCATGGAATCCATCAAGATTTTCAGTAGCTTGCTTCACTGTATTGGAATAAAATTACATCAATATTATCTCACCAACAAAACAGTCATGCACGGTTTGCACCTATACAAGTAGGTGAATGTGAAGCATGTATCTGAATGTGAAGCCTGTGCCAACATATTTTCTTCCAGAATCATCAACAGCTTTAGTAGAGTAAACTATGTTACTATTTCTTTTGTGTCCTCCACTGCTCTATACACATCAGGCCTTACACTGCACTACATGATGGTCATATGTTTTTATCCTTTTTTTGCTCTAGTTTGTTAGTACTTAATTATTGTCTAGTTTGTAAGCTATCTGTTGACCTCGTTGTTGATCCATATTTCTCATATACTAAACATGTCATGTGTACTTTTCGAGGCTAGTGGATGACAACATTCTTGTCGGCGTTTCGAGACCGGGGGGTCCCTAAGCCGACGAGTGAGTGTGCCACGTGCCCCAGCCCAGATGGGTCGAGCGCGTGGGCGAGCGCGAAGGGGGGAAAGCAAGGTGGCCGGAGACGGGCGTGAGAGAGGTGGAGATCCCGCGGCCTTCGTGTTCGTCCCACGCCCAGGTCGGGTGCGCTTGCAGTAGGGGGTTACAAGCATCCACGCGGGTGAGGGAAGCGAGCGGCCCCAAGAGAGCGCCTGCCCCGTCCTCGTCCTCACGCGGCCAACCTGCTCTAAGAAGGCCCTGGTCCTTCCTTTTATAGGCGAAAGGAGAGGATCCAGGTGTACAATGGGGGCGTAGCAGAGTGCTACGTGTCTAGCGGGGGAGAGCCAGCGCCCTAAGTACATGCCAATGTGGCAGCCGGAGAGATCTTGGCACCCAGCTGGTGTGGTGTCGTGGCTGTCGGAGGAGCAACGGAGCCTGGCGGAGGGACAGCTGTCGGAGCGGTTGGGTCCTTGCTGACGTCCCCCTGCTTCCGTAAGAGAGCTGAGAACCGCCGTCGTCATGGGGCTAGCGGGGCGCCATCATTGCCTATCTGGCGGAGCTAGCCAGATGGGACACCGGTCTTGTTCTCTGCGGCCCGAGTCGGCTCGGGGTAGGGTGATGATGGCGCTTCCTGTTGACGTGGCGGGCTTGTGCCCTAGGTCGGGCGACGTGGAGGCTCCTCCGAAGCCGAGGTCGAGTCTGTCTTTCATGGCCGAGGCCGAGCCCGAGCTCCTGGGTCGGGCGAGGCGGAGGTCGTTCGGTAGAGGCCAGGGCGGTGTCCGAGCCCTGGGGTCGGGCGAAGCGGAGTTCGTCGTCTTCTGGGGCCTTAGCCCGAGTCCGATCCCTAGGTCGGGCGGAGCGGAGTTCGCCGTCTTCCGGGGCCTTAGCCCGAGTCCGAGCCCTGGGTCGGGCGGAGCGGAGTTCGCCGTCTTCCGGGGCCTTAGCCCGAGTCCGAGCCCTGGGTCGAGCGGAGCGGAGTTCGCCGTCTTCCGGGGCCTTAGCCCGAGTCCGAGCCCTGGGTCGGGCGGAGCGGAGTTCTCCGTCTTCCGGGGCCTTAGCCCGAGTCCGAGCCCTGGGTCGGGCGGAGCTTCCTATGGCGCCTTTGGCAAGGCCTGACTGCCTGTCAGTCTCACTCTGTCAAGTGGCACTGCAGTCGGAATGGCGCAGGCGGCGCTGTCCTTCTGTCAGACCGGTCAGTGGAGCGGCGAAGTGACGGCGGTCACTTCGGCTCTGCCGGGGGGCGCGCGTCAGGATAAAGGTGTCAGGCTGCCTTTGCGTTAAATGCTCCTGCGACCCGGTCGGTCGGCGCGGCGATTTAGTCAGGGTCGCTTCTTAGCGAAGGCAAGGCCTCGGGCGAGCCGGAGATGCATCCGCCGTTAAAAGGGGGCCTCGGGCGAGACGGAAACCCCTCGAGGTCGGCTGCCCTTGCCCGAGGCTAGGCTCGGGCGAGGCGTGATCGAGTCGCTCGTATGGACTGATCCCTGACTTAATCGCACCCATCAGGCCTCTGCAGCTTTATGCTGATGGGGGTTACCAGCTGAGAATTAGGCGTCTTGAGGGTACCCCTAATTATGGTCCCCGACAGTAGCCCCCAAGCCTCGAAGGGAGTGTTAGCACTCGCTTGGAGGCTTTTGTCGCACTTTTTTGCAAGGGGACCAGCCTTTCTCGGTTGCATTTTGTTCCGGTGGGTGCGCGCGAGCGCACCCGCCGGGTGTAGCCCCCGAGGCCTCGGAGGAGTGGTTTTACTCCTTCGAGGTCTTAATGCCTTGCGTAATGCTTCGGCTGGTCTGGTGGTTCCCTCATGCGAACTGGCCGTAGCCCAGGTGCACGGTCGGGGCCCAAGTTCTCGGGCTGGTATGTTGACGCTGTCAACGGTTTGGCCGGAGCCGGGTTTGCGAGAGTAGCCCCCGAGCCTCCGCACAGGGCGAGAGGGCGATCAGGGACAGACTCGGCTTTTTTACATACGCCCCTACGTCGCCTTTCCGCAAGGAGGAGGGGGGGGAGAGCGCCATGTTACCCTCGATGGGCACCGAACATGGTGTCTCCGGTGAGTTGCAAGCGGGTAATCCGAGTGGACGTCCGTGCCCCATTCGTTGGGGGTCGGCTAGGGGCCCAGAGGCACGCCCAAAAGTACCTGCGGGTGATCTGCCGGACCCAGTCCCCTGGCGACGGGGTCCGAGGGCTCGATGCCTCCCTCCGATGGGATTCCGTTACAAGATCGCTCCCGCTGGTCTCGGAAATGTCCTAGGGTACCTTGGGAGCGCAGCCCGAGCCTTGGTTATGTATCGAACGTACCCCTGGTCATCCCTCGCTCGGTGTCTGAGGCGACTGTGAACCCTTCGGGGGCCAGCCTTCGAACCCCTGATCAGTAATGGGCGCGGAGCCCGAGTAGCCTGAGGCGGCTGTGGAACCCTTTGGGGGGCCGGCCTTCAAACCTCTGACCAGTAGTGGGTGTAGGGCCCACGCGATCTGAGGCGGCTGTTGAACCCTTCGGGGGGGCCAGCCTTCGAACCTCTGATCAGTAAGGAGGCCCGGAGCCTAGTTCCTTCACGGGGAAGGATCCCTTTCGGGGTATCCCCCTTTCCCGGTCCCTGTCACAAGAGATAGAGAAAGAGGAAAAAAGGAAAAAGGATACGAAACCGAACGACGCGGCGTACCTTTTTTGGCGCGGTTGTTTCGGCGAAGGCGAAGCGTCGCCCGCTGCGCCTGCCAGAAGCGCCGCCTGTCCAGCCGCGGAGTAGATGCGACGGGGCGAGTAGTTGGCGGGGCTGCCGTTGCGCGTGCGCGAGCCGTTCGAGGAACGGATCTCGGGCGCGTCATCTTCACGCCGTGAGAGGGGGTTCTCTCGCTGCCTCCGGATGGGACGTGAGCTTGGCTGACGACGTGACCGCTGCTCCCGCGCGCCTGCCACCGTCATTACTGCCGGCCCACCTTTGGCCGTGTTGGCCGCCGCGCCAGGCAGGCGCTGCTGGGTCGCGCGTTGGGTCGCCTCGAGTCACGGCATTGGTTCCGCAATCGAGGAGGCGCGGTGGTGGCACAGGCGGTACAGTTGCTTGCATGTAGCGTCCGGCGCGCCGATCGCGCGACGCGTGGGCCTGGGCCTCCATGTTGGCGTGTACACCTGGCGCGGTTGCATGCCGCCTGCATGGCTGCCCGCCCCTTTCGCCCGTCGGTCTGGGCAGAAGTGGAGGGTCACTTGTAACCGCTGGGCGGTTGCATGCACCACGCGCGGCGGTTTGGCTTCTTCTGCTCGGAGCCGGTCTGCATGACATGCGGGACCCAGCCCCCGCGCCGCAGGGGAGGGCTTTGGAGCGTGTTGGAGAAGACTCAGCCCGTGACGGTTGGGGGTGCAAGCAGGGAGAGTCGCCTTTAAAAGGAGGGCGACCCCTTTCGTAAGGCGACCATGTCTTCTTGCTCCCTTATGCATCGCATCTTTCCACCTTTCAAGCCCCCGGATGGGGGAAACCGCCGTCTTTTCGCCCCATCGTTGGAGGAACACAACTCCGTGGGAGTTGGTACCTTTCAGCCATCGTTCGGCTTCAAGGATTTTCATCACACAGCCCGGTTGCTCCCCTCCGCTGGTGGTCACCCAAGACGGTGACCTCCAGCTCCTGGATGGGGAGAGGCAAACCGGGCTGTGATCCCGGTCCCGCCCTCAGTGTTGAGGGTGTTCGTCATCCTCGCTGGGGCGGGGAGCGAGGCGAGCCGGGGCTCCACCTCCTGCGCGGGTCGGCGGACCACCTCTCTTTCCAGCTTCCGGTGGTGGCAATCGCCCTTTAGCCCTACGGCGGAGACGTCCTCCAGCCATGCCGGGGAAGGCGAACTGTTGCTGCCCAGCTAGGATGCAACATTCTGTCCTCTTCCTCGCATTCGCGGCGAGGACGGCTGCGAGGATCTGCCGGGATGCTTGGCGGCGTCCCGCGTTTTGCTGGTTATTCACCCAGAGCTTGTCGCTCCACGGGCTTCCCCGGCGGGGAGGTTGTCCATACCCGTGGAGACGGAACCGGAGTTCCGCTTGTAAGGGCACTTCGAGTGCCAGTGTTTTTGTTCATTGCGGCTGTCGAGGCCTGAACATGTATGTAATTACGGCACAGAGCCGTGTTCTTTCCTCATTTTTGAGCACTAAGACTCGTCCGCTGATTATCTGAACCGCTTCACCAAGCATGAGTCGCCCCGTGTCAAGGTGACGAGTGAGGTATCCGTATCCCAGAGGCGTAGCAGTCCCTCGGCTCGGTCGGCCTTGCTGTCCGAGGTTCCTCTAGCTTAGTTAAAGAGACCCCTCGGCCGCTCTTCGACGAGCCGAGGCCAGGGGTAGCGATATCAGTATGAACAGAGGCGGAGTTGGCTCGAAAATGAAACCTGGTTGGCCGGAGCCTAGCCGGGTTGTCCGTTGGCAGGATCGATGTCGGAGTTGATCAGCCGAGGCCTCGGACCGGGCTGGCGCCCTCGGAAGATGGTTGGCCGAGGCCCCAGGGGTAACCGGCCGAGCCGCCTGCTCGGGCCGGATTCCCGGAGAAGTCCCTGGCAGCGATTGCCCGGGTGTGGTGATGACGTCGTCCTTCGGAGCGGAGACCCTCGGACCGCGTCGCCGTCCGAGGCTAGGTCGGGCCTCGCCGAAGTTGCCGTCGATGCCGAGGGTGTTGCTGCCCCCTTCCAGCGTCAAGACCCGAGCCTGCAGGATCAGATTGTCTTGTAGCGTGTGCCTTGTGCGGTCGTCGAGGCCAGAACACACACCCTCGCTGCGTTGTAAAGCTGCGTCTCTTTTCCTCTTGTTTCGAGTATCTGGACTTTTTGTCGGTAACAGGGATGTTAGTGCGAGCGAGAGTTGCTTCTCGCGGAAGGTGATGAGTGAGGTATCCGTATCCCGGAGGCGTGGGAGTCCCTCGGCTCGGTCAGCCTTGCCGCTTACGCGTACTTTCACCCGTCCATGAGGCCCTGTCACCGACTCGGTCGAGAAGGCTCGAAGGATCACTTCGGCAGAAGGGCTTCCGAACGTAAAGACTTGTTCGATCCGCGGAGCCACTTTATCCGAACGCGAGTTACTTATCGCAGAAGGTGATGAGTGAGGTATCCGTATCCCGGAGGCGTAGGAGTCCCTCGGCTCGGTCAGCCTTGGCTGCTTACGTGTACTCCGTCGTTTCTAGGACCCACTTTTCGAAGTAGTCAAAAAGCACGAAAGATATTCTGGTAAAAGAGATTTTTTTTTCGAGGAAAATTTTAACACAGAGGGGGTTTCCCCCCTTTTAGCCCCCGAGGGAGGGTCGGGCTTTGCCGAGGCGAGGCCGACCCTTCCTTGTTGACTAAACTTTGCGTGGGTGCGAGGTATATGAACAACTTGGAAACATCTTAAGGGTAGAAGCGACGTAGCTGTTGGATGTTCCAAGCGTTGCCGTAGACCTCGCCTTGACTGTTGGCCAGCTTGTATGTTCCAGGCTTCAGAACTTTGGCGATGACGAATGGCCCCTCCCAGGGGGGCGTGAGCTTGTGCCTCCCTCGGGCGTCTTGCCGCAGCCGAAGCACCAGGTCACCCACCTGGAGGTCTCGGGGTCGGACCCCTCGGGCGTGGTAGCGTCGCAGGGACTGCTGATACCGCGCCGAGTGTAGTAAGGCCCTGTCCCGAGCCTCTTCCAGCTGGTCCAGCGAGTCTTCTCGGCTAGCTTGGTTGCTTTGATCGTCGTAGGCCCTCGTCCTCGGGGAGCCGTATTCCAGGTCACTGGGCAAGACGGCCTCAGCCCCGTAGACCAGGAAGAACGGCGTGAAACCCATGGCTCGGCTTGGCGTTGTCCTCAGGCTCCAGACCACCGAGGGGAGTTCCTTCATCCATCGCTTGCCGAACTTGTTGAGGTCGTTGTAAATCCGAGGCTTGAGCCCTTGTAGAATCATGCCGTTGGCACGCTCTACTTGCCCATTTGACATGGGATTAGCTACGACAGCCCAGTCCACCCGGATGTGGTGATCCTCGCAAAAATCCAAGAATTTTCTGTCGGTGAACTGGGTGCCATTGTCGGTGATGATGGAGTTTGGGACCCCGAAGCGATGGATGATGTTGGTGAAGAATGCCACCGCCTGCTCGGACCTGATGCTGTTCAGGGGTTGGACCTCGATCCACTTGGAGAATTTGTCGACGGCGACCAGCAGGTGCGTGTAGCCCCCGGGCGCCTTCTGCAGAGGGCCGACGAGGTCCAGACCCCACACAGCGAAGGGCCAGGTGATGGGTATCGTCTGCAGAGCCTGAGCGGGCAGGTGGGTCTGCTTCGCATAGAATTGACACCCTTCGCAGGTGCGGACAATTCTAGTGGCGTCAGCCACCGCCGTCGGCCAGTAGAAGCCTTGCCGGAAAGCGTTCCCGACGAGGGCTCGAGGCGCTGCATGATGGCCGCAAGCCCCCGAGTGTATCTCTTGCAGGAGTTTCAGACCTTCGGCGATGGAGATGCATCGCTGGAGGATGCCCGAGGGGCTGCGGTGGTAGAGCTCCTTCTCATCGCCCAGCAAGACGAACGACTTGGCGCGTCGCGCTACCCGCCGAGCCTCGGCTTGGTCGAGGGGTAGCTCTCCTTGGCGGAGATATTGCAGGTACGGGGTCTGCCAATCTCGATCAGTCGTGACCCCGCTCCGTTCCTCCTCGATGCGCAGCGCCTCGCCCTCGGGGGCCGAGGGTACCTCGGGCTGGGCCGAGGGTACCTCGGGCTCGGGCGTGTCGTTGATCTTGACGGAGGGTTGGTGCAGATCCCGGGAGAAGATGTCCGGGGGAACCGTCGTTCGCCCCGAGGCTATTTTCGCCAGCTCGTCCGCAGTCTCGTTGTAGCGTCGGGCGATGTGGTTAAGCTCGAGCCCGTAGAACTTGTCTTCCAGGCGCCGAACCTCATCGCAGTAGGCCTCCATCTTCGGGTCGCGGCAGTGGGAGTTCTTCATGACTTGATCGATGACGAGCTGCGAGTCGCCGCGAGCGTCGAGGCGTCGGACCCCTAGCTCGATGGCGATTCGCAATCCATTGATCAGAGCTTCGTACTCAGCCACATTGTTGGACACCGGGAAATGGAGGCGCAGCACGTAGCGTAGGTGCTTCCCGAGGGGCGAGATGGAGAGCAGGCCCGCGCCGGCTCCCGTCTTCATCAGCGACCCGTCGAAAAACATGGTCCAGAGCTCCGGTTGGATCGGAGCCATCGGCAGCTGGGTGTCGACCCATTCGGCTACGAAGTCCGCCAATACCTGGGACTTGATGGCCTTCCGAGGGGCGAACGAGATTGTCTCGCCCATGATTTCCACCGCCCACTTTGCGATCCTGACCGAGGCCTCTCGGCACTGGATGATCTCCCCCAGGGGGAAGGATGACACCACAGTTACCGGATGAGACTCGAAGTAATGTCGCAACTTTCGCCTCGTCAGGATCACTGCATACAGTAGCTTCTGAACTTGTGGGTAGCGGATCTTGGTTTCGGACAGCACCTTGCTGACGAAGTAAACTGGTCTCTGAACGGGCAATGCATGCCCCTCTTCTTGCCTTTCGACCACAATCGCGGCGCTAACCACCTGAGTGGTCGCGGCGACGTAGACCAAGAGGGCTTCTCCATCAGCTGGGGGTACCAAGATAGGCGCCTTGGTGAGGAGCGCCTTCAGGTTCCCGAGAGCTTCCTCGGCCTCAGGGGTCCAAGTGAAGCACTCGGCCTTCCTTAAGAGGCGGTACAGAGGCAGGCCTCTTTCGTCGAGGCGTGAGATGAAACGACTCAAGGCCGCGAGACATCCCATGACCCTCTGTACACCTTTTAAGTCCTTGATGGGCCCCATGTTGGTGATGGTTGCGATCTTCTCCGGGTTGGCTTCGATGCCCCGCTCAGAGACGATGAATCCCAGGAGCATGCCTCGGGGCACCCCGAAGACACACTTCTCGGGATTGAGCTTGACGTCCTTTGCCTTGAGACACCGGAATGTCACTTCAAGGTCGGAGAGGAGGTCGGAGGCTTTCCTTGTCTTGACTACGATGTCATCGACGTAGGCCTCGACCGTACGACCGATGTGTTCGCCGAACACATGGTTCATGCACCGCTGGTACGTCGCACCCGCGTTCCTCAAACCGAACGACATGGTGACATAGCAGTACATGCCGAAGGGCGTGATGAAAGAAGTCGCGAGCTGGTCGGACTCTTTCATCTTGATTTGATGATACCCTGAGTAGGCATCGAGGAAAGACAGGGTTTCGCACCCAGCAGTGGAATCCACGATTTGATCGATGCGAGGTAGAGGGTAGGGAACCTTCGGACATGCTTTGTTGAGACCAGTGTAGTCTACACACATCCGCCATTTCCCCCCTTTCTTTCTCACAAGCACAGGGTTGGCAAGCCATTCGGGATGGAATACCTCTTTGATGAACCCTGCTGCCATTAGCTTGTGGATCTCCTCGCCTATCACTCTGCGCTTCTCCTCGTCGAATCGGCGCAGAGGCTGCCTGACCGGTCGGGCTCCGGCCCGAATATCCAGCGAGTGCTCGGCGACATCCCTCGGTATGCCGGGCATGTCCGAGGGACTCCACGCAAAGACGTCGGCGTTTGCGCGGAGAAAGTCGACGAGCACTGCTTCCTATTTGGGGTCGAGCCCGGAACCGATCCGGATCTGCTTGGAGGTGTCGCCACTGGGGTCGAGAGGGACGGCCTTAACCGTCTCCGCTGGCTCGAAGTTGCCGGCGTGTCGCTTCACGTCTGGCACCTCTCTGGAGAGGTTTTCCAGGTCGGCGATGAGGGCCTCGGACTCGGCGAGGGCCTCGGCGTACTCCACGCACTCCACGTCGCATTCGAACGCGTGTTTGTACGTGGGGCCGACGTTGATGACCCCGTTGGGGCCCGGCATCTTGAGCTTCAGGTAGGTGTAGTTGGGGACGGCCATGAACTTCGCGTAGCATGGCCTCCCCAATACCGCGTGGTAGGTTCCTCGGAACCCGACCACCTCGAACGTCAAAATCTCCCTTCGGAAGTTGGAGGGCGTTCCGAAGCAGACAGGAAGGTCGAGCCGTCCGAGGGGCTGGACGCGCTTCCCAGGAATGATCCCGTAGAAGGGCGTAGCGCCTGCTCGGACGGAGGACAGATCGACGCGCAGGAGCCTGAGGGTCTCGGCGTAGATGATGTTGAGGCAGCTGCCCCCATCCATCAGGACCTTGGTGAGCCTGACGTCGCCGATGATGGGGTCGACGACGAGCGGGTATTTCCCCGGGCTCGGCACGTGGGCGGGGTGGTCAGCTTGGTCGAAGGTGATGGGCTTGTCGGACCAGTCTAGGTAGACTGGCGCCGCCACCTTCACCGAGCAGACCTCCCGACGCTCTTGCTTGCGATGCCGAGCCGAGGCATTCGCCGCATGCCCTCCGTAGATCATGAAGCAGTCACGGACCTCGGGGAACTCTCCTGCTTGGTGATCTTCCTTTTTGTCGTCGTCGCGGGCCCTGCCACCCTCTGCGGGTGGCCCGGCCTTGTGGAAGTGGCGCCGAAGCATGACGCACTCCTCGAGGGTGTGCTTGACGGGCCCCTGATGGTAGGGGCATGGCTCCTTGAGCATCTTGTCGAAGAGGTTAGCACCTCCGGGGGGCTTCCGAGGGTTCTTGTACTCGGCAGCGGCGACAAGGTCCGCGTCGGCGGCGTCGCGTTTCGCTTGCGACTTCTTCGTGCCTTTCTTCTTGGCGCCGCGCGGAGTAGACGCCTCGGGAGCCTCTTCCGAGGGGCGGCCCTGGGGCTGCTTGTCCTTTCGGAAGATGGCCTCGACCGCCTCCTGGCCAGAGGCGAACTTGGTGGCGATGTCCATCAGCTCGCTCGCCCTGGT
This sequence comes from Zea luxurians, assembly GCA_029449295.1. Classification (NCBI taxonomy): domain Eukaryota; kingdom Viridiplantae; phylum Streptophyta; class Magnoliopsida; order Poales; family Poaceae; genus Zea; species Zea luxurians. The sequence continues at coordinate 9,922,809 of JAOPSE010000034.1, forward strand.
GGGGGTCTTGCGACCCAACTTGCTCACCAGGTCACGGCAGGTGGTGCCGGCAAGGAACGCGCCGATGACATCTAAGTCGGTGATGTTGGGCAGCTCGGTGCGCTGCTTCGAGAATCGCCGGATGTAGTCCCGAAGAGACTCTCCCGGCTGTTGCCGGCAGCTTCGGAGGTCCCAGGAATTCTCGGGGCGCACGTACGTGCCCTGGAAATTGCCGGCGAAGGCTTGGACCAAATCATCCCAGTTGGAGATCTGCCCCGGAGGCAGGTGCTCCAACCAGGCGCGAGCAGTGTCGGAGAGGAACAGGGGGAGGTTGCGGATGATGAGGTTGTCGTCGTCCGTTCCACCCAGTTGGTAGGCCAGACGGTAGTCTGCGAGCCACAATTCCGGCCTCGTTTCCCCCGAGTACTTTGTGATAGTAGTCGGGGGTCGGAATCGGGCCGGAAACGGCGCCCGCCGGATGGCTCGGCTGAAGGCCTGCGGACCGGGTGGTTCGGGCGAGGGACTCCGATCCTCCCCGCTGTCGTAGCGTCCCCCACGCCTGGGGTGGTAGCCTCGGCGCACCCTTTCGTCGAGGTGGGCCCGACGGTCGCGACGATGGTGCTTGTTGCCGAGGTGGCCCGGGGCCGCAGGCGCGGTGTTGCGCGTGCGCCCGGTGTAGACCGAGGCTTCCCGCATGAATCGGGAAGTCGCGACATGAGGTTCCGAGGGGTACCCCTGCCTTCAAGAGGCAGAGCTCTCGGCCCGCCGGGCCGCAGCGCCTTCCAGGAGATTCTTGAGCTCTCCCTGGATTCGCCGACCCTCGGTGGTTGATGGTTCTGGCATCGCGCGGAGGAGCATCGCTGCGGCTGCCAGGTTCTGACCGACCCCGCTGGATGCGGGTGGCGGCCTGTCCCTGACATCGTTGGCGACGCGGTGCTGGAAACCCTGGGGCAGGTGACGTATTTCTCCGGCAGGGGGTTGGCCCGCCCATACCTGCCCGACGTCCCGGCGGATCGACTCGAGCGCTCCTGCTCCCTCATCGAGCCTGGCCTGCGCCCCGCGGACTTGCTCGAGCTGTGGGTCGTGACCCCCCGCCGGAACGGGGACCACAGCTAGCTCCCGCGGGATGTCGGCGCGAGGCACCGGCCTAGGGAGATCACCGCCCTCCGGCATGCCGAGATGGTTGCCTTCGGAGGGATCCCCTAGCTCGACGTGGAAACATTCGCGGCTTGGGCCGCAGACCTTGTCGTCAAGGCTGCGGCTGCCGTCGGAACAGTCGGAGAGGCAGTAGTCACATGCGGTCATAAAGTCCCGCATGGCACTAGGGTTGCCAAATCCAGAGAAATCCCAACAGACGCTGGGATCGTCATCTTCCTCGGACCCAGAGGGCCCGTAGGTCGAGACGTCCGTCAATCTGTCCCAAGGTGACCGCATACGAAACCCCAGAGGGGTTGCACTCGCCTCAACGTGAGCGCCCGCCAAAGCGAGGTCGCTAGGCGGGTTGAGGCCGAGTCGGAATGACGTAGGATGGGAATCAGTCGGTACCTTTTGGTCGACGAGGAGCGACATAGTCACGTCGGGGACTGATTGCGCCGTCGTCTTGGGTACGAGGGCGACGTCTTGCAGGCCCTCCGCGAGCGTGCTGGCGTCGTCCACTTGCTCGGGATTGGCGTGTCACGGGGGGACGGCGCTCGCCTTTGTCTCAAACGCGAGGTCGACGCCCGACGTGCCCTCCGTTGGGGCGCTGGGGACGTCGATTTGCTCGACAGCCGACGGAGCGCGGCCTCCCGCTCGGCCTTGGTTGCCCCGCCTCCTCCTCCGATGGAGGGGGAGAGGACGGGGCGAGCTCGAATGTTGTTCTTCCACCACGCGGGGAAGACGTCGTCGATTCCGCCGCCGGCAGGCGGGCTGTCGGCCGCCATTGTCGTCGTCGCACGGCGGTGGAAGGAGTATCATGTCGTAGCTGCCGTCGAGAGACATGAACTCGAGACTCCCGAAACGGAGCACCGTCCCGGGTTGGAGAGGTCGTTGGAGACTGCCCATCTGGAGCTTGACGGGAAACTGCTCGTCAACACGCAGCAGGCCCCTACCTGGCGCGCCAACTGTCGGCGTTTCAAGACCGGGGGGTCCCTAAGCCGACGAGTGAGTGTGCCGCGTGCCCCAGCCCAGATGGGTCGAGCGCGTGGGCGAGCGCGAAGGGGGGAAAGCGAGGTGGCCGGAGACGGGCGTGAGAGAGGTGGAGATCCTGCGACCTTCGTGTTCGTCCCGCGCCCAGGTCGGGTGCGCTTGCAGTAGGGGGTTACAAGCGTCCACGCGGGTGAGGGAAGTGAGCGGCCCCAAGAGAGCGCCTGCCCCGTCCTCGTCCCCGCGCGGCCAACCTGCTCTAAGAAGGCCCTGGTCCTTCCTTTTATAGGCGCAAGGAGAGGATCCAGGTGTACAATGGGGGCGTAGCAGAGTGCTACGTGTCTAGCGGGGGAGAGCCAGCGCCCTAAGTACATGCCAATGTGGCAGCCGGAGAGATCTTGGCACCCAGCTGGTGTGGTGTCGTGGCTGTCGGAGGAGCAACGGAGCCTGGCGGAGGGACAGCTGTCGGAGCGATTGGGTCCTTGCTGACGTCCCCCTGCTTCCGTAAGGGAGCTGAGAGCCGCCGTCGTCATGGGGCTAGCGGGGCGCCATCATTGCCTATCTGGCGGAGCTAGCCAGATGGGACACCGGTCTTGTTCTCTGCGGCCCGAGTCGGCTCGGGGTAGGGTGATGATGGCGCTTCCTGTTGACATGGCGGGCTTGTGCCCTAGGTCGGGCGACATGGAGGCTCCTCCGAAGCCGAGGTCGAGTCTGTCTTTCATGGCCGAGGCCGAGCCCGAGCTCCTGGGTCGGGCGAGGCGGAGGTCGTTCGGCAGAGGCCAGGGCGGTGTCCGAGCCCTGGGGTCGGGCGAAGCGGAGTTCGTCGTCTTCTGGGGCCTTAGCCCGAGTCCGAGCCCTGGGTCGGGCGGAGCGGAGTTCGCCGTCTTCCGGGGCCTTAGCCCGAGTCCGAGCCCTGGGTCGGGCGGAGCGGAGTTCGCCGTCTTCCGGGGCCTTAGCCCGAGTCCGAGCCCTGGGTCGGGCGGAGCGGAGTTCGCCGTCTTCCGGGGCCTTAGCCCGAGTCCGAGCCCTGGGTCGGGCGGAGCTTCCTATGGCGCCATTGGCAAGGCCTGACTGCCTGTCAGTCTCACTCTGTCAAGTGGCACTGCAGTCGGAATGGCGCAGGCGGCGCTGTCCTTCTGTCAGACCGGTCAGTGGAGCGGCGAAGTGACGGCGGTCACTTCGGCTCTGCCGGGGGCGCGCGTCAGGATAAAGGTGTCAGGCTGCCTTTGCGTTAAATGCTCCTGCGACCCGGTCGGTCGGCGCGGCGATTTAGTCAGGGTCGCTTCTTAGCGAAGGCAAGGCCTCGGGCGAGCCGGAGATGCATCCGCCGTTAAAAGGGGGCCTCGGGCGAGACGGAAACCCCTCGGGGTCGGCTGCCCTTGCCCGAGGCTAGGCTCGGGCGAGGCGTGATCGAGTCGCTCGTATGGACTGATCCCTGACTTAATCGCACCCATCAGGCCTCTGCAGCTTTATGCTGATGGGGGTTACCAGCTGAGAATTAGGCGTCTTGAGGGTACCCCTAATTATGGTCCCCGACAATTCTAGAAGACCTTCACTCGCAAGCAATTCTACTTGCACCTGCAGCCCCCTCACAAGGCCAAACCATAAGAGATCAAAAAATTCAGTGATGAGGAACATGAAGTTTGGTAGAAGCCGATTATGTTGCTGTAAATGCTACTTTGTTACAACTGCAGTTTGGTAGTGAGAGCACCTAGAGGGGGGTGAATAGGTGATCCTGTAAAATCAAACACTAAATAGCCACAAAACTTAGTTATTAAAGTGTTAGTGCGACTAAGTAGCTTTGAGGCGAGTTCTTGTGAACAAAACAATCACAGAGAAAGCAACACAAGAGACACGCGACTTTTATCCCGTGGTTCAGCCAAGTAATACTTGCCTACTTCCATGTTGTGGCATTCCAATGGACGAGGGTTGCATTCAACCCCTTACAAGTGATCTGATGATCAACTTGAATACCACGGTCTTTTCTTTTAGAGTATTTTCCCGTTTGCGAGGAATCTCCACAATTTGGAGCCTCTCGCCCTTACAGTGATGATCACAAAAGAAACATAGAAGTAAGGGAGGGAAAAGCAACACACACAAGATTCAATCCGCAGCACACACACGCACACAAGTGAAGACTTGAGCTCAAATGACAACATGGAGAGTTCACAACTCAAATGGAGCTCAAATTACTAACACGAAGAATCAAATGTGTGGGAGCCGAGTCTGGATGTCTTAGTATGCTTAGAAAATGCTTGGTGTCCTCCTCCATGCGCCTAGGGGTCCCTTTTATAGCCCCAAGGTAGCTAGGAGCCGTTGGAGATCAACATGGAAGGCTATCCTTGCCTTCTGTCGAGTGGCGCACCGGATAGTCCGGTGCGCCACCGGACAACCACTGTAGCATGTCCGGTGCGTGATTTCCTTCCAAATTGGGCACAACCGACCGTTGCTCCTCAGGGTTGGTTGGTGCACCGGACACTGTCTGGTGCACACCGGATAGTCCGGTGCACCCAGCCGACCGTTGGAGCAGCCACGTGTCGCGCTTTGATCGCGCGGACGACCATTGGCGCAGGCACCGTTGGCTCACCGGATAGCTCGGTGCACCACCGGACAGTCCGGTGAATATAGCCACGTCGCCCTGTTCCTTTTTCCGAGAGCGACGAGTCCGCCGTGGATGTCTCACCGAATAGTCCGGTGCACCACCGGACAGTCCGGTGAATTATAGCCGTACGACTCCGTCGATTCCCGAGAGTACCTAGTTCTCCGGAGACTCGCCTGGGGCACCGGACACTGTTCGGGGCACCACCGGACACTGTCCGGTGCGCCAGGCCCGAGCAGGTGTTGGCTGTACACAGCCAACTCTTTTCCAATTTGTTTCTTCTCTTCTCGGCACTGTTTCTAGCACTTAGATAAACATGTTAGTACTCAAAAACAATGTACTAAGTCTAGAAACATACCTTGTATCTTGATTTTCACTTTTCACACATTTAGCACCTGAGGATTCAATAAATATGTGTTGGGCATCTAATCACCAAAATACTAATAGAAATTGCCCAAGGGCACATTTCCCTTTCAGGTAATCATTGTTAGTTTTGTAGAAATTATTTTGGTTTAGTAGTAATTCTTAGTAGAAAGTATCTTAGTTTGGTAGTAAATCTCAAGATAAGGTGTTCCATGGAAACCTATGTGTTCCTGGCAACCTCTAAGCATATGTAGAATCACTTATCATTTGTTTCCCTAGCAACATGTGTGTCCATGTGTACCTGTATCTCTATTGTCCGGTACTGAATTAGCAGAAGGGGAGGGGCTAGGGAAATGAGTCAGCCGAACAACCTTCGATGGCCCAATACAACTTATTGTAGCCCAGTTTTTAGTTTTAAAAATTTTCAGGGAAGTTATTAACATTCTAGTGTAGGTTTACATCTGAAAGGGAAATAGGGTTAATCTTTTTCCCACAATTAATTTTGGTGGTTGAATGCCCAACACAAATAATGGACTAACTAGTTTGCTCTAGAATATATGTTCTACAGGTGCACAAAGGTTCAACACAAACCAATAAATATTCAAGTTAAAGGTTCAATTCAAAGGAGCAAAATAGAAATCGAGTGTGCCCTGGTCTGGCGCACCGGACTGTCCGGTGTGCCACCGGACAGTGTCCGGTGCACCAGGACCATACAGGATCAAACTGGCCACTCTCGGGTTTCTCCAGGCACGCTCCGCTATAATTCACCGGACTGTCCGGTGTGCCACTGGACTGTCCGGTGCACCAGCAGAGTAATGGTTATCCAGCACAACGGTCGACTGCAACGGACACCCTGCAACGCTACAGTGCGTGAATAGTGCGCACAGAAGTCAGAGCAGTCATCAGAGGCACACCGGACAGTGAATAGTGCCTGTCTGGTGCGACACCGGACTGTCCGGTGCCACTAGAGGATAAAGCCTCCAACGGTCAAAAGCTCTAGAACCCTAACGTTTGGGTGACGTGGTTGGCGCACCGGATAGTGTCCGGTGGCGCACCGGACTGTCCGGTGCGCCCATCGACAGCAGCCACGCCCAACGGTTGTTTGGTGGTTGAGGGCTATAAATACCCCCAACCACCTCCACTCCAACCATCCAAGCATTCAACACATTGCATTCAATACAATAGCAATAGACTCCACTCCAAAGACACAATTCAAGTGATCGATCCGCTCAAAGTCCCTAATTCAACTCTAGCGCATTAAGACTTGTGAGAGGATCATTTGTGTTCCATTGTTGCTCTTGTTTGCTTGGCTTTCTTTTCTTTCTCACTTCTTACTCTCAAGTGCTTTGTAAGCAAGGCAAGAGACACCAATTGTGTGGTGGTCCTTACGGGGTCTAAGTGACCCGTGAGATTAAGGAAGAAGGCTCACTCAGTCTAGGTGACCGTTTGAGCGAGGGAAAGGGTTGAAAGAGACCCGGTCTTTATGACCACCTCAATGGGGACTAGGTTCTTTAGAACCGAACCTCGGTAAAACAAATCACCGTGTTCATCCGCTTTATTTCTTGGTTGATTTGTTTCCCCCTCTCTACCGGACTCGGATTTAATTCTAACGCTAACCCCGGCTTGTAGTTTGTGTTTTAAGTTGTAAATTTCAGATTACGCCTATCCACCCCCCTCTAGGTGACTTTCAATTGGTATCAGAGTCTGGTACTTCATAAGAGTCTAACCAGTCGAAGTGATGTCGGGAGATCACGCCAAGAGGGAGATCGTAACTGGCGACAAGCCCACAAGCTCGGGGAGAACCCACTCAAGGGAGTCCGGCCTCAAGCATAAAGAGGAATCATCTTCCTCCAACAAGACCCATCGGAGAGGCAACAAGAAGAAGAAGATGAAGAAAGTGGTCTACTACGACACCGACTCATCGTCGCCCTCCACATCCGGCTCTGACTCGTCGTCCACTACTTCTAAGCGCCATGAGCGCAAGAAGTATAGTAAGATGCCCCTCCGCTATCCTCGCATTTCTGAACGCACTCCATTACGTTCCGTTCCCTTAGGCAAACCACCATATTTTTATGGTGAGGATTATTCCATGTGGAGTGATAAAATGAGGCATCATCTAACCTCACTCCACAAAAGTATTTGGGATATTGTTGAGTATGGAGCACAGGTACCGAAGGTAGGGGACAAGGACTACGATTTGGACGAGGCCGACCAAATTCGGCACTTTAACTCCCAAGCCACAACTATACTCCTCGCCTCCTTATGTTGAGAGGAGTATAATAAGGTGCAAGGGTTAAAGACGGCCAAAGAAATTTGGGATGTCCTCAAGACAGCGCACGAAGGGGACAGGTGACTAAGATCACCAAAAGAGAGACGATCGAGGGGGAGCGCACGAAGGGGACAGGTGACTAAGATCACCAAAAGAGAGACGATCGTCCTCAACCAAGGAGAGGAGCCACAAGCCATGTACAGCCGGCTCAAGACCTTGGTAAATCAAGTGCGCAACCTCGGGAGCACCAAGTGGGATGACCATGAAATGGTCAAGGTTATTCTAAGATCCCTTGTTTTTCGCAATCCTACTCAAGTGCAATTAATTCATGGGGATCCTAGATACAAATTAATGTCTCCCAAGGAAGTGATAGGAAAGTTTATGAGCTTTGAACTAATGGTGAATGGCTCCAAACACAACATCAACTTGGAGCAAGGTGCCACCTCCACACCCGAGGTGCAACCCGTCGCATTCAAGGCGACGGAAGAAGAAAAGAAGGAGTCTACACCAAGTAGGCTTCCCATCGACGCCTCCAAGCTTGACAATGAGGAAATGACGCTCATCATCAAGAGTTTTTGCCAAATCCTCAAGCAAAGGAGGGGGACGGACTACAAACCCCGCTCTAAGAGGGTGTGCTACAAGTGTGGTAAGCCCGGTCATTTTATCGCTAAATGTCCTATGTCTAGTGATAGTGATAGGGGCGACAACAAGAAAGGGAAGAAGAAGAAGAAGAAGAGGTACTACAAGAAGAAGGGCGGTGATGCCCACGTTTTTTGGGAATGGGACTCCAATGAGAGCTCCACCGACTCCTCCGACGAGGATGCCTCCAACATCTCCGTCAACAAGGGCCTCCTCTTCCCCAACGTCAGCCACAAGTGCTTCGTGGCAAAGGATGGCAAAAGGAAGAAGGTACAATCTAGAGCCACCAAATATACAACATCTAGTGATGAAGGTAGCTCTAGTGAAGATGAAGATGATTTGCTTACTCTTTTTGCCAACCTTAACATGCAACAAAAGGAAAAATTAAATGAATTGATAGGAACCATTCATGAGAAGGATGAACTTTTGGATAGCCAAGAGGAATTCCTTATTAAAGAAAACAAGAAGCATGTTAAAGTAAAAAATGCTTATGCTCAAGAGATAGAAAAATGTGAAAACTTGACTAAGGAGCTTAGCATTTGCCATGACACTGTTTGCAACCATAGAACTAAGAATGCTAGTCTAATTGCTAAGGTTGAAAAGTTAAATGTTTGTAATGATGCAATTGTCAATCTTTAAATGAAAATGCTAGTTTAAATGCTAAGATTGACAAATTGAATGAATCAATTTCTAGCCTTAGAACTGAAAATGCTAGTTTAATTTCCAAGGCTAAACTGAAAATGCTAGTTTAATTTCCAAGGCTAAAGATTTAAATGTTTGCAATGATTCTATTTCCTGTCTTAGAAATGAAAATATCATGTTACATGCTAAGATAGATGAATTAAATGTCACTATTTGTACTAGATGTAGAGATATTAATGTTGATGCTATAAATGATCACCTTGCTTTAATTAAACAACAAAATGATCATATAGCTCAACTAACTGCTAAAATTAATGAGCATGAGATTGAAAATGAAAAATTTAAATTTGCTAGAAGCATGCTTTATAATGGGAGACGCCCTAGTATTAAGGATGGCATTGGTTTCCAACAGGGAAGCAATGTCAAGCTTAATGCCCCCAAGAAATTGTCTAACTTTGTTAAGGGCAAAGCTCCCATGGTTCAGGATAATGAGGGCTACATTTTATATCCTGCTAATTATCCTGAGCACAAAATTAGAAGAATTCATGCTAGGAAACCTCATAATATTTCTCATCATGCTTTTATGTATAAAAATGAGGCTTCTAGCTCTAGGCATTCTACTCATGTTAAAATGCCTAAAAAGAAAACTCTTGTTGCATCAAATGAGCCTAACATTTCATTTAAGACTTTTGATGCTTCTTATGTGCTTACTAACAAATTAGGCAAAGCAATTGCCAAATATGTTGAGACAAACACAAGGGTTCAAAGACTTGTGTTTGGGTACCAAGGTGCTTGTTTCTAACGTGAAAGGACCCAAGACAGTTTGGGTATCTAAGAACAAGGCCTAAATTATTTTGCAGGTTTATGCATCCGGGGGCTCAAGTTGGATAATTGATAGCGGATGCACGAACCACATGACAGGGGAGAAAAGAATGTTCTCCTCCTATGAGAAAAACAAAGATCCCCAACGAGCTATTACATTCGGGGATGGAAATCAAGGTTTGGTCAAAGGACTTGGTAAAATTGCTATATCACCTCACCATTCCATTTCCAATGTTTTTCTTGTAGATTCTTTAGATTATAACTTGCTTTCTGTTTCTCAATTATGCAATATGGGCTACAACTGTCTATTTACAAATGTAGGTGTTACTGTTTTTAGAAGAAGTGATGATTCAGTAGCATTTAAGGGAGTGTTAGAGGGTCAGCTATATTTGGTTAATTTTAATAAAGCTAAACTCGACACTTGTTTAATTGCTAAGACTAATATGGGTTGGCTCTGGCATCGCCGACTAGCCCATGTTGGAATGAAGAATCTTCACAAACTTCTAAAGGGAGAGCATATTTTAGGACTAACAAATGTTCATTTTGAGAAAGATAGGGTTTGTAGAGCATGTCAAGCAGGAAAGCAAGTTGATGCCCATCATCCACACAAGAACATAATGACAATGGACAGGCCGCTTGAACTACTCCATATGGATTTATTCGGCCCGATCGCTTACATAAGCATCGGCGGGAGTAAGTATTACCTTGTTATTGTGGATGATTATTCTCGCTTCACTTGGGTATTCTTTTTGCAGGAAAAATCTCAGACCCAAGAGACCTTAAAGGATTCTTGAGCGGGCTCAAAATGAGTTTGGCTTAAGGATCAAAAAGATAAGAAGCGACAATGGGATGGAGTTCAAGAATTCTCAAATTGAAGGCTTCCTTGAGGAAGAGGGCATCAAGCATGAGTTCTCTTCTACCTACACACATCAATAAAATGGTGTAGTGGAGAGGAAGAATAGAACTCTACTAGACATAGCAAGAACCATACTTGATGAGTACAAGACTCCGGATCGGTTTTGGGCGGAAGCAATCAACACTGCTTGCTACTCCATCAACCGACTCTACCTTCACCGAATCCTCAAGAAGACATCATACGAACTCCTCACTGGTAAAAAGCCCAATGTTTCATATTTTAGAGTCTTTGGGAGTAAATGCTTTATTCTTGTTAAAAGAGGTAGAAAATGTAAATTTGCTCCTAAGGCTGTAGAAGGCTTTTTACTTGGCTACGACTCAAACACAAGGGCATATAGAGTCTTTAACAAGTCCACTGGACTAGTTGAAGTTTCTTGTGACATTGTGTTTGATGAGACTAATGGCTCCCAAGTGGAGCAAGTTGATCTTGATGAGCTAGATGATGAAGAGACTCCATGCTTCGCGCTAAGGAACATGTCCATTAGGTATGTGTGTCCTAAGGAATCCAAGAGCCTCCACAAGCACTAGATCAACCGTCATATTCAAATCAAGCATCTCCAGCAACCTAAGATGAAGAACAGGCTCAAAGTGATGAAGAAGAAGATCAAGAGGATGAGCCACCTCAAGAGGAGGGCAACGGTCAAGGGAGAGATGAAGAAATCAAAGACAAAGAAGATGGTCAAGAAATACAGTGTCAAAGACCGCCACACCCAAGAACCCACTAGGCGATTCAACGAGATCACCCCCGTCAACTCCATCCTCGGTGACATTCATAAGGGGGTAACCACTAGATCTTGAGTTGCTCATTTCTATGAGCATTACTCTTTTGTCTCCTCTATTGAGCCTTATAGGGTAGAGGATGCACTAAGAGATTCGGATTGGGTGGTGGCAATGCAAGAGGAGCTCAACAACTTCACGAGGAATGAGTTATGGCATTTGGTTCCACGTCCTAATCAAAATGTTGTAGGTACCAAATGGGTATTCCGCAACAAGCAAGATGAGCATGGCGTGGTGATAAGGAACAAAGCCCGACTTGTGGCCAAGGGTTATTCACAAGTCAAAGGTTTGGACTTTGATGAAACTTATGCACCCGTAGCTAGGCTTGAGTCAATTCGCATATTACTTGCCTATGCTACTTACCATGGCTTTAAGCTCTATCAAATGGACGTGAAAAGTGCCTTCCTCAATGGACCAATCAAGGAAGAGGTCTATGTTGAGCAACCTCCAGGCTTTGAAGATAGTGAGTACCCTAACCATGTCTATAAACTCTCAAAGGTGCTTTATGGGCTCAAGCAAGCCCCAAGAGCATGGTATGAATGCCTATGAAATATTCTTATCACTAATAGCTTCAAAGTCGGCAAGGCCAATCCTACACTCTTTACTAAAACTGTTGAAAAATACTTGTTCATATGCCAAATTTATGTTGATGATATCATATTTGGGTCTACTAACAAGTCTACTTGTGAAGAGTTTAGTAGTATTATGGTTCAAAAATTCGAGATGTCAATGATGGGGGAGTTGAGATATTTCTTAGGATTTCAAATCAAGCAACTCCAAGAGGGCACCTTCATCAGCAAAACAAAGTACATTCAAGACATACTTAACAAGTTTGGATGAAGGATGCCAAGCCCATCAAGACACCCATGGGAACCAATGGTCATCTCGACCTCGACCCGGGAGGTAAATCCGTAGATCAAAAGGTATACCAGTCGATGATATGATCTTTACTCTATTTATGTGCATCTCGACCGGATATTATGCTTTTTGTATGCATGTGTGCAAGGTTCCAAGCCGATCCTAAGGAAGTTCACCTTAGGTCCGTGAAGAGAATCATGAGATACTTAGTTCACACTCCTAAGTTTGGGCTTTGGTACCTCAAGGGATCCACATTTGATTTAATAGGTTATTCCGATGCCGATTGGGAAGGGTGTAAAATTGATAGAAAGAGCACATCAGGGACTTGTCGGTTTCTAGGAAGATCCCTGGTGTCTTGGGCTTCAGAGAAACAAAACTCTGTAGCTCTTTCCACCGCCGAAGCTGAGTATATTGCCGCAGGCCATTGTTGTGCGCAATTACTTTGGATGAGGCAAACCCTTAGGGACTATGGCTACAAATTGAGCAAAGTCTCTCTCCTATATGACAATGAGAGTGCTATCCGCATGGCAGATAATCCAGTTGAACACAGCCGCACTAAGCACATAGACATTCGGTATCACTTTCTAAGGGATCACCAACAAAGGGGAGATATCGAAATAGCTTATATTAACACCAAAGAACAATTAGTCGATACCTTCACCAAGCCATTAGATGAGAAAACCTTTAGCAAACTTAGGAATGAGCTAAATATACTTGATTCTCGAAATTTTGATTGAAACATTGCACATATAGCTCTTTTATATACCTTTAATCATATCTCTTTCATTTGGTACATACTCATATTTCTTATTCTTCTTGTACCAAGGCTAAGACTAATATGTTTCCATGAGTATTTCTTGTGTTAGTCTTAGATTGAAAGGGAAATGGAGTATTCGGCAAAGACAACGCTTCACTCAACTCCATTGGTATTATTGAACTTTGTCGGTATTCCGCCATCTCTTCACATTAGTATAATCTTTCACTTATATTTCTGTATCAATGGGGGAGAAAATGTACAAAGAGGGCTCCAACGCTCTCCATTTTTGGCGATTAATGCCAAAGGGGGAGAAAATATTAAGCCCATAGCAAAAGGACCGCACCACCACCATTTCAAAAATTTTCGAAATGAAAGATTTTATTGGTATTCATAAATGTTTGTTTTTCATTTAGTACTCAAGATAAATTACACATTGGTAAATTTCAAATTGGTATCTGTGCTTATTAAATTAAGATTTCAAAATTGGTACCCATTTCAAAACCCTCTTGAAAGCTAAGAGAAGAATTCCATTTAGGGGAAGCTTTTGTTTAGTCAAAGGAAAAGCATTTAAAATAGGGGGAGAAATTTTAAATCTTGAAAATGCTTCTTACAAATATTATTCTTATACCTTTGACTATTTGCAAAAGGATTTTGAAAAACAAAACATATGGTGCAAAGGTGGTCCAAAATGTTAAATAAAAGAAAGCAATCCATTCACTCTTATTCATATGCAACAAAACTGTCATATTGGTTTAATTCTAAGTAACCTATGCACTTACCTTATGCAAACTAGTTCATTTCTGCACTTCATATATTTGCTTTTTGTTTGTGTTGGCATCAACCACCAAAAAGGGGAGATTGAAAAGGAAATAGGGTTAATCTTTTTCCCACAATTAATTTTGGTGGTTGAATGCCCAACACAAATAATAGACTAACTAGTTTGCTCTAGAATATATGTTCTATAGGTGCACAAAGGTTCAACACAAACCAATAAATATTCAAGTTAAAGGTTCAATTCAAAGGAGCAAAATAGAAATCGAGTGTGCCCTGGTCTGGCGCACCGGACTGTCCGGTGTACCAGGACCGTACAGGATCAAACTGGCCACTCTCGGATTCCTCCAGGCGCACTCCGCTATAATTCACCGGACTGTCTGGTGTGCCACCGGACTGTCCGGTGCACCAGCGGAGTAATAGTTATCCAGCGCAACGGTCGACTGCAACGGGCACCCTGCAACGCTATAGTGCGCGAACAGTGCGCACAGAAGTCAGAGCAGTCGTCAGAGGCGCACCAGACAGTGAACAGTGCCTGTCCGGTGCGGCACCGGACTGTCCAGTGACACTAGAGGATAAAGCCTCCAACGATCAAAAGCTCTAGAACCCTAACGTATGGGTGACGTGGCTGGCGCACCGGACTGTCCGGTGCGCCCATCGACGGCAGCCACGCCCAACGGTTGTTTGGTGGTTGAGGGCTATAAATACCCCCAACCACCTCCACTCCAACCATCCAAGCATTCAACACATTGCATTCAATACAAGAGCAATAGACTCCACTCCAAAGACACAATTCAAGTGATCGATCCGCTCAAAGTCCCCAATTCAACTCTAGCGCATTAGGACTTATGAGAGGATCATTTGTGTTCCATTATTGCTCTTGTTTGCTTGGCTTAGCTTTCTTTTCTTTGTCACTTCTTACTCTCAAGTGCTTTGTAAGCAAGGCAAGAAACATCAATTGTGTGGTGGTCCTTGCAGGGTCTAAGTGATCCGTGAGATTGAGGAAGAAGGCTCACTCGGTCTAGGTGATCGTTTGAGAGAGGGAAAGGGTTGAAAAAGACCCGGTCTTTGTGACCACCTCAACGGGGATTAGGTTCTTTAGAACCGAACCTCGGTAAAACAAATCACCGTGTTCATCCGCTTTATTTCTTGGTTGATTTGTTTCCCCTTCTCTCCCGGACTCGGATTTAATTCTAATGCTAACCCCGGATTGTAGTTTTTGTTTTAAGTTGTAAATTTCAGATTACGCCTATTCACCCCTCCTCTAGGCGACTTTCAACATCTTTTTAGGATTTTTTTCTAACAGCACCCAATCACAAGTTTTGGCGAACAATTTTTAAGGGAACTTTTGGAGTTGCTCTAATGGCCATGTTTTTTTAGAGTAATGCTATTGCACGCTATGGTTTATATACCCATATTTTCCAATTTAATTATTTCTCGTTTTTTCGCTGCTGATGATATGTCTCTTTTTCTTTTCAGTTGCTCGCTTGAAGGATGACAACCCTCTTTTGGGGTCTTCCCGTATTGAACAAGTGGCTGCTTGTGTAGACCGAGAAAACAACTATCTCTCTCTACACCTTTAAAGCGTGATTTTTGTTGAAAAAATGGAGGATGCTAGGGATCGAATCGTGGTCGTTTGGATCAGAGTGTCCATCCTCTACCTCTGTAGCTCATGTTTTTTTGTGTTATATAAAAGATAGATCGGACGAATATCTCATTTAAGTAAGGTATACTTGTATGATATATAAATACCGTAGCAACGCACGAACAACTAACTAGTATATTATGAGTCACTCGCTTAATAAACTATTGAATGACTTCAAATATTTGTAAGATAAACTTATAGTAATAGTTGATAATATGAAATATCTTAAATAAGTCACAAAATGACGGAATGTATGGAACGGCTGAAATCGTAATAAAATAACTTAATTGAAAAGGGAACATATCTGGTGTATATGAGTTTTTGGTACACATGAACTAACAAAGTTTACAAAAAAAATCATACATATTTTTTCCATCTTACTCTAATTATATACAAAATTTAAAGTTTAAATTCGCTATGCTTTAGTTGTAATAAATAAAAAAGATAAAATTTCTGACATGTTTAAATTAGAAAATCGACTAAAATATTGTCTTTTTATTACAGTTAAAATATCTTTACTATACTTAAAGCACCAGTTTCAACGGTCATCCCACGTCATCTTTTTACAAAAAAAGTTCTTACATTTTTACAAATCAACTCAGCGTAAAATATTAAAAAGCGATGCAGCACGTGGAGTTTGAACCCACACTCTGATGGAAGAAAGGTGAAAGACACTGGACGAAGCTGTCTAACAAGTAGAACATCATGCTCAGTTGTTTATAATATTAAATATAAATTGTACATATGTATATATAATTTTTTTCTAAAATAAAAAATAATTGTATCGGGCCGGGCCAGCACTACGGGCCGAGGCTACAGCCCAAGCATCGCACGCCGCTCGTGCCGGATTGGCCCAGGCACTATTAAATAGGTCGTACCTTGGGCCGGCTCGCCAGACACGGCCTATTTGGCTATCTATACCTTCACACGATAATGATGGTCCTTGTCTCAGTTGCCATCGCCTCGTTCGTCATTCTACTTCTTTTCTCTCTCCCCTCATGCCTCCACCTCCGCGCCACCCTATTATCGGCACATGGTGTAGGAGCATGCGCCTCCTCCCTGTATTAGTCCGACACCAGCTCTGATATCGACTCGCGCAGTGGCTATTGCATGTCCACGAGGATGTTTCACATCATGCGCGCACTACCGTTTTCCACTGTGGTCAGACGTCCCATTCGTCTTCCCAGTCTTCGCCCTGTTCTTCCTCCCCAACCTGCTGCCCCCGCCCACGGTCGTAGTGAAAGGGAAATGTGCCCTTGGGCCATTTCTAAGTATTTTGGTGATTTAGTGACCAACACAGGTGCCTAATTGTAAAATGGAACAAAGTACAAATCACGGAGTAAAGGTATGTTTCTAATCCGTAGTACATTGGTTTTGTGGACTAACATATTTGTCTAAGTGTTAGAAACAGGAAGAGAGAAGAGGAGAAAAGACTTGGCTGTGGGCTGCCAAGTCCCAGCTCGGTCTGGAGCACCGGACTGTCCGGTGTGCACCGGACAGTGTCCGGTGCACCAGACTGACTCGACTCGAACTGGCCGCTCTCGGGATTTTGGCCGGCGGCGTACGGCTAAAATTCACCGGACTGTCCGGTGTGCACCGGACTGTCCGGTGAGCCAACGGTCGGCCAGGGCCAACGGTCGGCCGCGCAATCCGCGCGGGACACGTGGCCGAGCCAACGGTCGGAAGACGGCACCGGACTGTCCGGTGTGCACCGGACTGTCCGGTGCGCCAACGGCTCGCAGATCCACAGCAGTCTTCCAACGGTCGGAAGCGCCAGAAAAGGAAACAAATCGGGCACCGGACAGTGTCCGGTGTGCACCGGACTGTCCGGTGCCCCCGTCGACAGAAGGCCAGGATAGCCTTCCAGAATTGCTCTCAACGGCTCCTAGCTGCCTTGGGGCTATAAAAGGAGCCCCTAGGCGCATGGAGGAGACACACAAGCAACTCTTGAGCATTCTTGATCATCCACACAAGTTCTTTGCGCATTCGTTTGTGATTCTAAGCGATTCGAGCTCTGTTCTAGTGTGAACTCTGAGATAGTCATTCGAGCTCGAGTCTTGGCCGTGTGTGTGCGCTTTTGTTGTGGATTCGTGTGTGTTGCTTCCCTCCCTTACTCTGTGCTTTCTTTGTGATCATATACTTGTAAGGGCAAGAGACTCCAATCTGTGGAGATTCCTTGCAAACGGGATAGTGAAAGGAACAACAAAACAACGTGGTATTCAAGTGGGTCTTTGGACCGCTTGAGAGGGGTTGATTGCAACCCTCGTCCGTTGGGACGCCACAACGTGGAAGTAGGCAAGCATTCGCTTGGCCGAACCACGGGATAAACCACCGTGTCACCTCTGTCTTGATCTCTTGTGGTATTGTGTTTTGTTGAGACTTCACCTTAGCCACTTGGCAATAATCGTGCTAACACTTAACAAGTTTGTGGCTTAAGTTTGAAGTTTTTACAGGATCACCTATTCACCCCCCCCCCTCTAGGTGCTCTCAATTGGTATCAGAGCCGTTCTATTCACAAAGGGACTAACCGCCCGAATAGATGGATCCTAAGGGGAAGGGTATTGTGATCAACGACAAAGAAAAGGAGACCTTCGTCAACGAGCCGAAGGACGACAAGCCTACCGACTCCGGCTCGGGCCATAGACGAAAGGAAGGGAAGAAGAAGAAGACGAGGCGTATCAAGGAGATCATCTACTACGACGATAGTGATGAATCCACTTCTTCCCAAAAGGACGACGACAACGACTACAGGAAGACGGTCAATTCGAACTTTTCATTTGATTATTCCCGTATTCAACATAGTTCGAATTCGCATTTGCTTTCCATTCCTCTTGGCAAACCTCCACACTTCGATGGGGAGGACTACGGATTTTGGAGTCACAAAATGCGTAGTCACTTATTCTCTCTCCATCCTAGCATATGGGAGATTGTGGAGAACGGAATGAAATTCGATAGCTCGGATAGCCCTATGCTTATAAATGAACAGATTCATAAAAATGCACAGGCTACTACTGTTCTCTTAGCATCTTTGTGCAGGGAAGAGTACAATAAGGTGAGCGGCTTGGACAATGCCAAGCAGATATGGGACACCCTCAAGATCTCTCACGAGGGGAACGACATCACCATGCTCACCAAGATGGAGTTGGTGGAGGGCGAGCTTGGACGGTTCGCCATGATAAGGGGAGAGGAGCCAACTCAGACGTACAACCGGCTCAAGACCCTTATCAACAAAATAAGGAGCTACGGAAGCACGCGTTGGACGGATCACGATGTCGTCCGCCTAATGCTCAGGTCCTTTACCGTTCTTGATCCTCATCTCGTGAACAATATTCGTGAGAATCCCAGGTACACGATGATGACGCCCGAGGAAGTACTTGGAAAATTCGTGAGCGGGCGGATGATGATCAAGGAGGCAAGATACGTCGACGACGCGTTGAACGGACCACTCCACGAGCCTCAACCCATTGCTCTAAAGGCAACGAGGAGCAAGGAGTCGCTACCTAGCAAGGTGGCGCAAGTTGAGGCGGCTGGCCTTAATGATGAAGAGATGGCTCTCATCATTAAAAGATTCAAGACGGTGCTTAAAGGTCACAAGGGACAACCAAGCAAGACCAAAGCCAAGGGGAAGCGCTCATGCTTCAAATGCGGTAAGCTTGGTCATTTCATTGCTAACTGTCCCGATAATGAAAGTGACCAGGAAAAGGGGAACAAAAGAGAGAAGAAGAAGCAATACAAGAAGGCAAAGGGCGAGGCGCATCTAGGAAAGGAGTGGGACTCGGATTGCTCCTCCTCCGACTCCGACAACGAAGGACTCGCCGCCACTGCCTTCAACAAATCGGCTCTCTTCCCCAACGAGCGTCTCACTTGTCTTATGGCAAGAGAGAAGAAGGTAAGTACTAAAGACTCCACTTATGCTTCTTCTAGTGATAGTGAGTCTAGTGATGATGATATAGATTATTCTTGCTTGTTCAAGGGCTTAGATAGATCTAAGATAGATAAAATCAATGGATTGATTGATGCATTGAATGAAAAGGATAGGCTTTTAGAAAAGCAAGAAGATTTATTGTATGATGAACATGATAAGTTTGTAGAGGCACAAAAATCATATGCTTTAGAAGTAAAAAGAAATGAAATGCTTTCTAGTGAAATATCTTCCTGTCATGAAACCATTTCTACCTTAAGAAGTGTTAATATTGATTTAAGTGCTAAACTAGAAGTAGCTAGTAAATCAAATTCTTGTGTTGAACATGTTGAAATTTGTACTAGGTGTAAGGATTTTGATGTTAATGCTTGTAGTGAACACCTAGTTCTAATTTCCAAATTAAATGATGAAGTGGCTAGTCTTAATGCCCAACTTAAGACTAGCAAGAATGAAGTTGATAAAATAAAATTTGCAAGGGATGCCTACACGGTTGGTAGACACCCCTCAATTAAGGATGGACTTGGCTTCAAGAGGGAAGCCAAGAACTTAACAAGCCATAAGGCTCCCGTCTTCGTCAAGGAGAAAGGGAAGGCCCCTATGGCTAATAGTGCTAAAAAGAACCATGCTTTTATGTATTATGATAGGAGACATGCTAGAAATGCTTATAATCATTTTGATTCACATGTTTATGATTCTCATGCAATGTTTGCTTCTAGTTCTTCTTATAATCATGGTAGAGATATGTGTAGGAGAAATGTTGTACATATGCCTAGGAGAGATATTGCTCATGTACCTAGAAAGAATGTTATTCATGCTCCTAGGAAAGTAGTGAATGAACCTTCTACCATTTATTATGCTTGTAATGCTCCCTTTGCTATTTGTAGAAAAGGTAAGAAGGTAGTTGCTAGGAAATTAGGGGCTAGATGCAAGGGAGATAAATCTTGCATTTGGGTCCCTAAAGATATTTGTGCTAACCTTGCAGGACCCAACATGAGTTGGGTACCTAAGACCCAAGCCTAAATTTGCCTTGCAGGTTTATGCATCCGGGGGTTCAAGCTGGATTATCGACAGCGGATGCACAAACCATATGACGGGGGAGAAGAAGATGTTCACCTCCTACGTCAAGAATAAGGATTCCCAAGATTCAATTATATTCGGTGATGGGAATCAAGGCAAGGTAAAAGGGTTAGGTAAAATTGCAATTTCTAATGAGCATTCTATCTCAAATGTATTCTTAGTGGAGAGTCTTGGATATAATTTGCTATCTGTTAGTCAATTATGTCAAATGGGATATAATTGTTTATTTACAAATGTAGATGTGTCTGTCTTTAGAAGATGTGATGGTTCACTAGCTTTTAAGGGTGTACTAGACGGCAAGCTTTATTTAGTTGACTTTGCAAAAGAAGAGGCCGGTCTAGATGCATGCTTAATGGCTAAGACTTGCATGGGCTGGCTGTGGCATCGCCGCTTAGCACATGTGGGGATGAAGAACCTCCACAAGCTTCTAAAGGGAGAACACGTGATAGGTCTAACAAATGTTTATTTCGAAAAAGATAGACCTTGTGCAGCTTGTCAGGCAGGTAAACAAGTAGGAGGAGCACATCACAGCAAGAATGTGATGACCACGTCAAGACCTCTGGAGCTGCTGCATATGGACCTCTTCGGACCCGTCGCCTATCTAAGCATAGGAGGAAGTAAGTATGGTTTAGTTATTGTTGATGACTTTTCCCGCTTCACTTGGGTGTTCTTTTTGCAGGATAAGTCTGAAACCCAAGGGACCCTCAAGCGCTTCCTCAGGAGAGCTCAAAATGAGTTTGAGCTCAAGGTGAAGAAGATAAGGAGCGACAACGGGTCCGAGTTCAAGAACCTTCAAGTGGAGGAGTTTCTTGAGGAGGAAGGGATCAAGCACGAGTTCTCCGCTCCCTACACACCACAGCAAAATGGTGTGGTAGAGAGGAAGAACAGGACGCTAATCGATATGGCGAGGACGATGCTTGGAGAGTTCAAGACCCCCGAGTGCTTTTGGTCGGAAGCCGTGAACACGGCTTGCCACGCCATCAACAGGGTCTACCTTCATCGACTCCTCAAGAAGACTTCGTATGAGCTACTAACCGGTAACAAACCCAATGTATCGTACTTTCGTGTATTTGGGAGCAAGTGCTACATTCTAGTGAAGAAGGGTAGAAATTCTAAGTTTGCTCCCAAAGCTGTAGAAGGGTTTTTATTAGGTTATGATTCAAATACAAAAGCGTATAGGGTCTTCAACAAATCATCGGGTTTGGTTGAAGTCTCTAGCGACGTTGTATTTGATGAGACTAATGGCTCTCCAAGAGAGCAAGTTGTTGATTGTGATGATGTAGATGAAGAAGATGTTCCAACGGCCGCTATACGAACCATGGCGATTGGAGACGTTCGGCCACAGGAACAGGATGAACGTGATCAACCTTCTTCCTCAACGACGGTGCATCCCCCAACTCAAGACGATGAACAGGTTCATCAAAAGGAGGCGTGTGATCAAGGGGGAGCACAAGACGATCAAGTGATGGAGGAAGAAGCGCAACCGGCACCTCCAACCCAAGTTCGAGCGATGATTCAAAGGGATCATCCCGTCGACCAAATTCTAGGTGACATCAGCAAGGGAGTAACTACTCGATCTCGATTAGTTAATTTTTGTGAGCATTACTCTTTTGTCTCCTCTATTGAGCCTTTCAGGGTAGAGGAGGCCTTGCTAGATCCGGATTGGGTGTTGGCCATGCAGGAGGAACTTAATAACTTCAAGCGCAACGAAGTTTGGACGCTGGTGCCTCGTCCCAAGCAAAATGTTGTGGGAACCAAGTGGGTGTTCCGCAATAAACAGGACGAGCACGGGGTGGTGACGAGGAACAAGGCTCGACTTGTGGCAAAAGGTTATGCCCAAGTCGCAGGTTTGGACTTTGAGGAGACTTTTGCTCCTGTGGCTAGGCTAGAGTCCATTCGTATCTTGCTAGCATATGCCGCTCACCATTCTTTCAGGTTGTACCAAATGGATGTGAAGAGCGCGTTCCTCAACGGGCCAATAAAGGAGGAGGTGTATGTGGAGCAACCCCCTGGCTTCGAGGATGAGCGGTACCCCGACCACGTGTGTAAGCTCTCTAAGGCGCTCTATGGACTTAAGCAAGCCCCAAGAGCATGGTATGAATGCCTTAGAGATTTCTTACTTGCTAATGCTTTCAAGGTTGGGAAAGCCGATCCAACTCTCTTTACAAAGACATGTGATGGTGATTTGTTCGTATGCCAAATTTATGTCGATGACATAATATTTGGTTCTACTAATCAAAAGTCTTGTGAAGAGTTTAGCAGGGTAATGACGCAGAAATTCGAGATGTCGATGATGGGCGAGTTGAACTACTTCCTTGGGTTCCAAGTGAAGCAACTCAAGGACGGCACCTTCATCTCCCAAACAAAGTACACGCAAGATCTGCTGAAGCGGTTTGGGATGAAGGACGCCAAGCCCGCAAAGACGCCGATGGGAACCGACGGACACACCGACCTCAACAAAGGAGGTAAGTCCGTTGATCAAAAAGCATACCGGTCAATGATAGGATCTCTACTTTATTTATGTGCTAGTAGACCGGATATTATGCTTAGCGTATGCATGTGTGCTAGATTTCAATCCGATCCTAAGGAGTGTCACTTGGTGGCGGTGAAGCGAATTCTTAGATATTTAGTCGCTACGCCTTGCTTCGGGATCTGGTATCCAAAGGGGTCTAACTTTGACTTAATTGGGTACTCAGATTCCGACTATGCTGGATGTAAGGTCGATAGGAAGAGTACATCGGGGACGTGCCAATTCTTAGGAAGGTCCCTGGTGTCATGGAACTCTAAGAAACAAACCTCCGTTGCCCTATCCACCGCTGAGGCCGAGTACGTTGCCGCAGGTCAGTGTTGCGCGCAACTACTTTGGATGAGGCAAACCCTCAGGGACTTTGGCTACAATCTGAGCAAAGTCCCACTCCTATGTGATAATGAGAGTGCTATCCGAATAGCGGAAAATCCTGTTGAGCATAGCCGCACAAAGCACATAGACATCCGGCATCACTTTTTGAGAGACCACCAGCAAAAGGGAGATATCGAAGTGTTTTATGTTAGCACCGAGAACCAGCTAGCCGATATCTTTACCAAGCCTTTAGATGAGAAGACCTTTTGCAGGCTGCGTAGTGAGCTAAATGTCTTAGATTCGCGGAACTTGGATTGAATTGTAGCATACATGTATTTATGCCTTTGATCATGTTCATTCTGCATTTTGTTGCTTATTATGGTGCTCAAGTTGTACAAACACTCCCTGGACCTCACAAGTCCGTTGCAAAGTGATGCACATGTTTAGGGGGAGACGTGTTACAACTTGATCCTTTGAGACTAACCATATGCTTGAGTTTGCCTGTTTTAGTCTCAAAGGAGAATTGAAAGGGAAAAGGTGGACTTGGACCATGCAAGACTTCCACTGCACTCCGATGAGGGGTAACTTACTCCAAGTCCATCTCATTAACTCTTATTGTCATTTGCTCTTAAGTGAAGATTTTGGTGAGGCAATGGGGTTAAAGGGCCACAATTGATCCCGTTTTGGTGCTTGATGCCAAAGGGGGAGAAAATAAAGGCCAAAGCAATAAATGGATCAGCTACCACTTGAGAGATTTTGAAAATAGTAGAATAGAGATTTTGAAAATAGTAGAATAGAGTTTTTTGATTTGTCAAAATTCTTAAGTTGTCTCTCTTGTCAAAAATTGGCTTCTTGTGGGGAGAAGTATTGATTATGGGAAAAAGGGGGAGTTTTTGAAATCCTTGATCAATCTCTTTTTGAATGACTCTCTTTATGCTTAAACATGTGTGTTTAACTTAGAGATAGAGATTTGTGTTTGATTTGCAAAAACAAACCAAGTGGTGGCAAAGGATGATCCATATATGCCAAAATCGATTCAAAATAATTTGAGTTATTATTTGAAGTGTTTTTGTACTTGTTAAACTTGCTTTACGTTGTGTTGGCATAAATCACCAAAAAGGGGGAGATTGAAAGGGAAATGTGCCCTTGGGCCATTTCTAAGTATTTTGGTGATTTAGTGACCAACACAGGTGCCTAATTGTAAAATGGAACAAAGTACAAATCACGGAGTAAAGGTATGTTTCTAATCCGTAGTACATTGGTTTTGTGGACTAACATATTTGTCTAAGTGTTAGAAACAGGAAGAGAGAAGAGGAGAAAAGACTTGGCTGTGGGCTGCCAAGTCCCAGCTCGGTCTGGAGCACCGGACTGTCCGGTGTGCACCGGACAGTGTCCGGTGCACCAGACTGACTCGACTCGAACTGGCCGCTCTCGGGATTTTGGCCGGCGGCGTACGGCTAAAATTCACCGGACTGTCCGGTGTGCACCGGACTG